>CM044018.1:45653458-46330265 GCA_024085815.1 Flaveria linearis | reverse complement strand
CCCCCTAAGGTGATTTGTAAGAGCAACATGAAGCAGATTAAAATCTGTAAACTCCTCTGTTTCCTCAGGTGCCACAGCTTTGAAGATAGCTTTGCTTATTCCAAGATATCAAACACATCCGAAACACAAACCCACGCCTTGAGCTCGAAGCGATCATCGACTTGTTTCTCAGCGTACAATAGTTTAGCTAGAGTAGTTTTCCCTCCCCCCCCACCCTACCAACCATACTATGGGAACAACGCTAAAGTTTTGATGAGATGGTCCATCATCCGCCAGTAACTGTCGGACCAATTCCTCTTTCTCAGCTTGCCTTCCAACAATACTAGATGGATCGAAACACTGGATTCAAATCTTCTATTATTATTATTATTATTGTTATTATTTCTTGGCCTAGTTTGATCCTCTTCCACTCTCAAACCAAGGTCGGTTTTCTCCTTAACAAGATCTTGCAATTTGATGCTAATATTATCCAACTTGTCATGCATCTTATAACTACTCCTGGAGAAATTTGAGCAGCAGCTTGGAATTAGCTTTCTTACCTTGCTGGTGACGATGGATTCTGACTCGCGTTTGAACTCACGATCCATAGCTTCATATGCCAAATCATCGAGTACGTCATCGATGTCGTAAGCCAAATGTTGGAGATCATTAAGCCATCTTTTCACAGATTGATTGGTTATCTCCTTCTGAGAAGCATCAGCAAGCACACCTTGAATCTGGGTCAACGATCTCTGCCATTTCTTGATCTCAGCATCAATTCCCTTGTGGCCAGCAATCTTGTTCACAGCAGCAGAGGCCAGCTTCTCGAAGATCACAGGGAGGAGGGCAGAAAGCACGAGTTCAGCCATTGGAATGAGTGATTTTGATGGTGGTGAGGATTGCAGATGAAATAAGTGATTTTCTGAAGCAAGTTTTGTTTAATTACAGTTGTTTCATTGTTATGGTCTTAAGGTTTGTATTATTATTGTGTTGGTCCACCATGCAAATCAGCATCCACCAATAAGAAAAAGGTAAGGGTGGATAAGCTTATCTCTTTCATTATTTCATGTGGATGTGAATTATAATTGTCGGCCATATGAAAATGTGAGGAGAAAACAATAATGCAATTGCTTTATAACAAAATTGTACTGTACGTATAGTATGAATTAAATCGTTAGGTGAAGGTTTGTATTATTGTTTTGTACCATGCAAATTTGCATTGACTAATAAGAATAAGGGAGGAGTAGATGAGCTTATCTTTGTCATGTGGATGTGGGTGACACACCGAGATGCGCCAAATAAAAAGATTCGACGGTAAATGTAGATGTTTCTTATGTAGATTTGAATATTTATGAGTTTTGGTTTGATATGTTTTTTTATCAATTTAGCGCCTGTATCAGTTTTCTTGTCATTTAAACGGTTGGTTTCATAAGAAAAATATGGAAGTCGAGGCAGCGCCCGTGGTAGTGGGCTCCAAGGGGCAGAGCCCAAGCTTAGTAATTTTGGCTTACTAAAAACACCATTAAAATTAGATTTTCCTGAAATTTTAAAGGTGAAACTTGGGGGCAAAAAGAAGTCAAATTTGTCCAAATTGTTGATCTTGATAATACGTTCCTTTACACCTGTCATATGCAATTTTCCAGGCTAGTTAATTTCTTTATGCTCCCATTGTTACTCATTTTCACTAATGAAATGCATTCTATGATACTTGAAAGGCACAATTCTATTTAGTCTTGTTTTCAATCACCCAACGTTGACTCCTATAACCCACTCGCTCGCGGGACACTCGGGCTTCGCGTTTCAAGATCGTATCCTAATTGTATCCTCTGCTCCACCAGGTACCTGACCCTTCTTCTATCTTATCTACCGCCTTGCTCCTCGGCTCCATACTTCTCAAGCCGCTCGCTGTAATAGCTTGCTTCTCGGGCGGCTCACACCCTGGGTGGTGTGGCTGAGCCAGAGTGGGCTCAGCAGTCGGCCTTTCTTTCCGGGGCACACCATAAAGGCATGATTAGTTTCACAAATCTTACTGCACTGACCATAGTAATTATTTTGATCTTGATTGGCCCTTGCATTGAAACACGACATTTCACATACGGCTACTCGACTTTCCTGTGTGGAAATCTTGTTTCTTGGAGCGTGAAGTTGTGATCAAAATATCATGCTTATGGTCAACACCGCATCTTAAATTATTTGGATCACTCACTTGCTTTGAGAGCTGAATGCTCTCCCTACTCGTAGATAGACTCTCTTATGTGATAATTTAAGTGCGGTGTTTTTGAGTCAAAATCTTGTTACTCATAAACATGCCAACCATGTTGACATTGATTATCATTTTGTTTGTTACCTAGTGTCTTTGGGTCAAATTCATACTAAATTTGTTTTTACAAAGTTTCAAATGGTAGATATTTTTACTAAGCCACTATTTAAAGACTTTCAGGATACTTTTGGCATTCGTCCACCACCCATAAGCTTGAGGTGGGTGTTAGAGTTTAAATTTTTTATTTTTGTTTGTGTATTATACTTGTGATAGGATTGTTCTGTAGACAGCATTCTTATAATTAGATTATTTGAAAAAGAAAGGCAAAATTCTTATTACATGTGCTGCATTAATGGCATTCAAGCGACCTCATACCATAGATATGAATGTCAAATGGACATTTTAAAGAAAATATTTGATCTAAGGAACATTTCAAGAATTTTGTTCAGTGTTTTAAGTTTTAAGATAAATTGTTAACCATAAGCAATTGGTGTTCCAGTCCAATGCTATAAGGATGATGGCAAAATTAAAAGTTTAACATCGCATCTCAAAAAAACTCACCCAAGTACTCGCGTAGTTCCAAATGTCGTTCAAAAAAAATTGTTAGCCGTAATGTTGGTATAGAGGGATCATACACAGGTTTATGATGGATGAATTCAGAGGATTTTGACAATGTAAAATAGATTCATCTTATGTCAAATGAAGAGTTTACATGGTATTTATACATACAATTTGACGGGTTATCCACGGGTTCTAACCGGGTTACTTAACCACCAAGAAACTAACTTACCTATACTAAGCATTATACAATTGTCACACTAACTTATGATAACATATACATATACTAATTAATTTAGTTTAACTTTCAACACTCCCCTTAAACTAAATTAATGTTGAGAAAATCTTCATCTTTCCACTTCATAATAGCATAGGTTCATCTTCCTCGTATTGAATTAGATGAGCCTCCTTTTCTTCCTTCCATTTTGGACATTCATTCCTATAATGTCCAAGTTCCTTGCACTTGACACTTTATGTGACTTTTGTCCTGTGCATCGACTTTTGCCCTTTGCACCTCGACCACTGCCTGACCTCTCTTGATCCTCGACCTTTGCCTCGGCCACGTCCTAAGTCTTCTTGATTCGAGTTTCGTAACCGCAATGCTCACACTTATGATGTCTACCAATTTCTTTTCTCTTTGCTTCGGTGAATAGTAGTTTACTAGACACATCTTCTTCCTTAATTTGCTTCTTAGTACGTTCTCAAAAGCCTTTAATCTTCCCACTGCTTCTTGAAATGGCATCGTATTAAGATCTGCAAACTGTTCAATTGCTGCAACTATTTGTATGAACTTTTCTGGTACTGAACCTAAAAGTTTTCTAACTAATCTTTTGTCATCCATTGTATATCCAAGACTGCTTGCTTGTGACGCAATTTCACTAATCTTCCCGGCATAAACATCAAGTGACTCGTTAACACTCATCTTTAAAACTTCAAATTCTGACTCGAGTGTTTGAATGCGTGCCTCTTTAACTCTATCAACTCCAACGTGTCGAACTTTTAACGCTTCCCAAATATCTTTAGCCGAAGTGAGATTAGCAATTTGTAAAACCATGTTTTCTGGAATTGCTTGGTATAACATAGCAATTGCTGCGTTGTTCTTCTTTTGATCGACTTCGGATCCTGATGTTGGTTCGACTGCTTCCCAAATTCCATGAACATTAAAGATTGCTCTAATCTTTACAGCCCAATCGTGTAATTTGTAGAGTTGAGGATGGGACATTGAAAATTCATTGATGTTCCTGCTTCTTTAACTGTCACAATTTCTTTATTCGTGCTCTTGGGTGTTTCTGCCATTGAACGCGTATTTCTTGACTTGAAAACAAACCTGGTTTCTTTGATCACACTGGGTCTTGATCAAACCTGCCTCGCTGTTGAAAGTCAAACCTGCCTTGCTGTTGATAGTCAATCTCGCCTTCTGCTAATGACAATCAATCCTGCTTTTCTGCTGTTGACAAATCAAACCTGCTTCTCTGCTGTTGATCTCGATCAATCTCGCTTCACTGCTAATGATCTTTAAACCCTTGACCACACTCTAAACCGTTGTTTTCCTCGTATTAAAGTTTTACTATGATTACATAACATATAGTAATCATCCCCTTTTCTTTTGAAAATAATCCTTTTTTTAAAACTTTATTGTTTTCTAAAACATATATATTTTTATAACATTTAATTTTAAAAAAATGTATATAAAAGAATTATGTTCCTTAACACAACGTAATCTCAATTTGTTTTAAAGTAGAACTAGTGTTAATATCCACACGCGCGTTGCGCGTATTGAAACGCTGTAAATCGATACTCTGTAAACTATCTAAGACAGCAAGATCACATCGAGAGGACCATGTTGACTACAAAATGTCGGTAACACCACAGTTTGAGACTATTAAAATCAACAATTTTCCACTTTAATGTCGGGCTCAGAGTGTGTAAAGAAATGACTCCATCATGCCCGGAGGGCGTTGCAGGCAATAACTTGCCATCCTACACCCCTTCCAGAGTTAGACAATGTCCTCAATCAATTTTTACTCAAACCCATCAACTCATCACAGCCCATTAGAATGGAAATTAAAAGATGTTACCTGAATCTGTAGCAAGATCCCATAAGCAACGACCCATATGACAGTCATCACAGCCAAAGAAACAAAAGCAGCATACACAACGTGGCTCAGATCTCATTAACAGATCGATGTGGCTGCAACACAGGTTGCAAGAGAAAAACATCTCACTTGCCATCCTTGTTTATGCCACGCCAAGCAACGACCCATCACATCATCATAGCCAAAGAAACATAAGCAACATTAATCGGATCTCGAGCGATGTAGGGTTTCAGAGCAAACCTACAGACTACATGTCAATTGCATTGGTGTATTCCGTTGCTCCAAAGATCAACTCAGGAGCCGTATAATATCTTGAGCAAATATGATATATTTGGTTCCGCAGGTACCTGCAGTAACAAAAGGATCCAAGTCAATACCCAACCTCAATTATATTTAGAGACTTAAGAATCATATAAACTTACCAACATCTTTGCGCTCCCGAAATCACATAGTTTTAGCTGATGAGTTTGTGGATTAACCTGCACTCGACAATGTTATTCACATATTGGCATTTCATAAATCACCAAGAAGATAAATTTATGAATTATTAGATCTTACCAATAAATTTTTTGGCTTAATACATCAACAAACCAGAAACACGAAGTAGGAGCCCAACAATTTCAAACAATCAACCAAATACCTCATTTCAAACAATCACCGCCGTCAGCACCGTCGCGTATAACTTACAATATATTTATAATTTAAACCTTAAAGTGATAAAACATTTTTCAATCTAAATTTACATACATACATACATACATACATATATATATACCACACACACTAAGATTCCCTCCCAATTTGTAACTTTGAATCAAGAAAAAGTCCATAAATTAGTTGCAACTTTAGTCTTTTAGTATCAAAGAATCAAACTAAGACATCTTTTAGAGCACTAAAAATATAAATACTTAATATTTAAAGAAAGACAAATTATTTTCTAGTTAGTAAACTAACCTTTCCTGATAAGAATTCACAACCCATTTGACAAACCGAAGACATTTTATATTTGAATGATTGCAATTAAATTGAATCAAAACATATACAGCAAAGCAAAAGGCTAACATTTTCAAGTTAAAGTGATACAGTCCAGCAACAAATATCGTAGGTAGTGACGAAGATTATTTGGCAAAAATTACTATTTCACACCATGATATTTAAAGTATAAAGCTAATATCAAAATCAAATAGAAGGAACAAACACATGCAGGCACCATCGAAACTCGACAATACCAACATGGATTCAAGAAAACATCCCACAACTACAAAGCTACATTCTGAAATGCAATCCCTTTCTAGTAGATCCAATCAAACATCCTAAAAAACATTTTAAACAATCAAAAGGCAAATGCATACCATGTATGATCCTAGAAATCTATAAATCTTGTAAAACATATATGCAACAGATGCTCTAAACTCTAAAGATCAAGCTAATAATTTATCATCATAGGCCAAGCCAATAGCTTATATTTTTAATCATTAAAATACAATTTGTCTAAATAATACAAATAATCAAAACAACACATTGATTGCAGCAAGTTTAAAGACCAAAAGTTCAAGATTTCAAGAATCCACACACAACCAGTAAACATAACCAAAAGAGTAAGAAACTATATTCACACAACACATTGATTGCAGCAAGATTGAAGACACCAATGTTCAAGATTTCAAGATCCCCACACTAAAATCTGATGAGGTAGAATCTATTTCACAAACACATTGACTGCAAAAGATGAAAGACACAAAATTCAAGATTTCAAGAAACCCACACACAAATGCCCAATTGAGCTCAAATCCATTTCAGTATTTCACACAAAACATTGGTTGCAGCAAGATCAAAGACACCAAAATTGAAGATTTCAAGAAACCCATAGACAAAACTACAAAACACAAAATCCCCAATTGAGCTAAAACCCATATCCACACATACACTGATTTACTAACATCAAAGACACCAAAACTCAACATTTCAAGAAACTTACACACAAAACACCCCAATTGAGCTAAAATCTATCTCACAGCACATTGATTTCGGCAAGATCAAAGGCAACTAAATTCAAGATTTCAAGAAACCCACACAGAAACTACAAAACACAAATCCCCAATTGAGCTAAAACTTATATCTACACAAAAATTGATTTCAGCAAGATTAAAGGCAACAAAATTCAAGATTCCAAGAAATCCACATTCCAAAACCCTATCCAAGGAAAGAGGAAATACCCTTACCCTAATTCTGCAAATAAACATCCAAGAATTTGGCCAAAAACCCTAATCTTCTTAACAAAATCAACAAATAACGAACCACAAATCGAAGAACAAATTGAATTACCTCGTCGATTCGAGTCTCTCCGCCGGAATTTGTCGGAGTGGGGGAGGCTAGGGTTCAACCGGGTCGACTACGGTGGAAGGCCGCCGGTGCAGGTGGTTCCGATGCAGGGGTGGAACAACCAAAATCTCGAACCAACGCAGCCACCACCACCGGCCGCCGCCCCTCCACCAACGCAGCCACCACCACCGCCGACCGCCGCCTCCCCGACCTCCGCCTCCACCAACACAACCACCACCGTGGACCTCCGCCTCCAGCACAAAGCCACCACCTCCAATTTGCGTTTTAGGGTTCGGTTGGTGGTGGTGCAAGGGGTTTGGGGAGGAAGACGATAGAGGTGGAGACGGAGGAGAGGGATTCCATTGTAGAGGTGGTTGTTGGTGGTGTGAGAGGGATTCCATTGGATTCCGATTTGTAAAAGACAGCAGCTTCGACGTGATCGTAGTAGAGGGTGATCTTGGAGTTGGGGTTGCGGGCGGTGAGGGCGGCGGTCGGTGGCGGAGATGAGGGAGTTGGGGGTGAGGGTGAAGTTGGTTAGGGTTAGGGTGTCGAGGCAGAAGTGGGGAAGCTGAGGGCGGAGAAGAAGAAGAAGGGAGGAGAAGAAGAAGCTGAGGCAGAAGTGGTGAAGGCACTGTATTACTATTCATTGAATAGTAATATCAGTTACTTTTTTCATATTATGTAATTGGTTTGGACTTTTCTTACTCAATAAAAGACAAAATTTAATTCTTCTTCTTCAAAAATCTTTCAGATTGACTTTCCAAAATCAAAATAGACAAAAGCAAAGTTGTCTCTTCTTCGTCGTCGTCCCTGTAACTTTTCTGTCGAACAACGGTTGTTTGATTTTTATTTTCCTTTGATGAAATCGATTTGAATCGTTGATGAAGCGGTTGACTTTCGATTTCAATGACTCACGGTTTCTTTTGCTTTGCCGGAGAATCGCCGGAATTTCTTAAAATTCCGATCGGTTCTTAGGGACGGTTCTTTGTCTTCAATCAATTTGATCTTCCTTTGAATAATTGATGATGACTATGATATCTGAAACAAGATGTTTCTCTTATATAAATTTGATTCCACAACTTACTGTCTCTGTTCTTTACTCGCAAAACAGAGGATGGGTTTGATCGACTTTCTTCGTGAAATCAATGGAATATGTCGTTTTGGAATCAAACAAACAAGTCTTTGATGTTTGATTTCATACTGATTCAAATCTTCTGTCGGAACACTACGATCAATGATGATGTTCTTGTTGATCTTCACAAACCGCTTCGATCGATTTTTGAAACCGCTCTGATACCAATTGTTGGTATAGAGGGATCATACACAGTTTATGATGGATGAATTCAGAGGATTTTGACAATGTAAAATAGATTCATCTTATGTCAAATGAAGAGTTTACATGGTATTTATACATACAAATTTGAGGGTTATCCACGGGTTCTAACCGGGTTACTTAACCACCAGAAACTAACTTACCTATACTAAGCATAATTATACAATTGTCACACTAACTTATGATAACATATACATATACTAATTAATTTAGTTTAACTTTCAACACGTAAAAATTTGCGGTGGATAATTGATGCGGCTATTCTAGACAGATAGATCACATTCAGATTCTTATATCCGTTTATTTGGAAGAAAAAAAAAGGCAAAATACGTCATTTTGACATTAAACATAAACAAGAGCTATAATATAACAACATTTTAAGATATTTAACACAAGAGAAAATGTCCATACTTTCATTGTAATCATATAATACAAGCAGTCTGAAATAATTGCACGTTAATTGGACATAAATACAAGAAAATAAGAAGCTAAATCCAGTTTCAGTGATTCTTCAACATAATCATTTTGACAGCAGCGTATGAACATCCACCCTGAAGTGAGATGCAGTCTCTTTCTTCAAGGCTACAAGATCAAGAATGAATCTTTTTGAAGGGATTTGTTGTGAATGAGAAATGACAGTTACTCAGATGGGTCCCGCAACAAGAACCAACTTCTTATTTCCTCTCCCAATAGTTAGCAGTTCAAAGCTTCTAAGGGCGTCATCACGGCCACCTCTTGATGATGAATTCATGAGGCTGCAGAGAGAAACATGATGTTTGTATGTGGGTGGCATTGTTGTAATTTTTTGCCGAATCCTTGATGTCAAGCTACTTTTGGATCTGCGAAACAATTACCCTGTAGAAACAATACTGTATAACAATGGCAAATGAATCGTCAATACTTCTCAGATTTTATAAAATCACTTTTTTGTTTGTTAAACATAAAACAGCTTCGAGTTACTAGAGATGATTAGTGAGAGAATTTGCTTTGGAGAAAGTGGTTTGAGTTGCGAAACAAGATGGACAACACATCAGGATATGATGTAGCTGCAAGTTATCTCAAGAACAAATAGTCTCCACTCTGTATCCTTCAGTTTTCATCCATATATCCTGCAGTTTTCGTCCCTGTTGATTTGTTGATTTTAGAGGTGGTGTTTATTTTTTATTTTTTTATTTCTTTTTGTAACAACTGAGTTGGGTTCTACTATGTCATTTATGGCTTTGTTATTACATTGTTTGAGGCACTTTTTGCATCCCGAGCATTTCAAGAAAACATATAGTTTCCCAATAAACAGAAATTTCTGAAATTTGATCCTCATGCTAAATGGATTTGGTGCCTCAAACTCTTCAAATTGTTCACCTTATTCTACAACCTTGTTCTGTTTCTTTGTCTTTTTATGCTTGTGAAATGAATGTCACATTGTGTATCAAATTTTAAGCTTGTGCATCAATTTCAGAATTAAGAATCAAGCTGACAAGTTATCAAATTGCACACATGTGCATCAGATCCTGTTAAAACTTAGTTTGTGTTACTTAAATGAAGAAAACTTTATTTTATTATTAAAATGAACTAAAAGTAAAAAATGATAAAGAGAAGAGGGATATAACTTGATCTTCCTTGGCTAATCCATTATGTGGTGATTAAAAGTTAAAAGGCTTTAGTCTGATAATTTTTTAATGCCTTACCCCTTAATTTGTAAAAGAAGGTTTACCAATAACATCAGTGATGCACAAGTCACTAATAACATCAGTGATGCACAAGTCACTAATAGAGTAATATGTATCCACACAAAATACAATATACAATCTGACCCGTTTACCTACAAAATACAATATGCAATCGGATATATTGCTAATAAAATACTATTTGCTATCTGACCCGTGTATCAACAAAATACAATCCGCAATCTGACTCACTACCAACAAAATAAAATCTGCAATATGACCCATTAGCAACAAAATACACTCTACAATCTAACTCATTACCCAACAAAATACAAAACAAGTCAATTGTTCTTTTATACTAGAAGGTAGAAATCACCACAACTACCACAATGATACACAAATCACTAATATGTAGTCACACACAAAAAAAATCCAACATAATCTTCCAATCAAATGTACCTTTTGCTCCCTGCTGTGAATTTTGCAAATCTATTGTAAAAAGTGTAGAATGCTTCTCATCATAATCGAGTCTGCAACATCAAATTGGCCACATGAATATAATCATGCTCAGTTCTCTCATAATAGATCAACTTGTCAAATTAAAGGGAAAGCTAAATGATGGTTCTAAAATTAATGTGTTAATTTACATATAATCAAAATAGTAAGTGTCATTTTCCTTTTTTCTGTAACAATAACCTGATCCCGCTATTCCTTTCTCAGGTTATAGCGAAAAGGAAACTTCCAGTTATGAACAAATAGCTAATTTTAATTGTAGCATTACAGTATTCCATCATATGTGTGCACTTTCAAATAACTAAACTACAACATATTATCATGAAACAATGATTGACTTGTTCCATTTTAACAACCATTTTCCGACAAGGAAAACACAGAAACTAATAGTTCAACATAAATATTACTTATTATGAAACTAATAAAAACATAAGATTAGTGTAAACTGTAACTATATTATAGTGAGCAAAATGTTACCTGGATAATCAGTTTTCCCTTTTCTCCTTCCTCTTATGTCTTCCCATTGGATCATAAAAACTTTCTATTTGTTTTCCAGAACACTCATTTAAATTTTCTGCTTCAAGAAAGACGGGGTTGTGGGGTTCCTTCTGCATCTTCAACTTCTAAATCTTATAAATCTGGAATCACCACCGAGTCACAAGGTGCAAAATATAAATTAATATAAGTTGTTCATCCAAAAATCAGTTTACTAAATAATAAAGGAGAGAACGGGACAACATATGCACTAAACACAAATCAATAATCAATAATACTATCTAAAGAAAGTGAAGATGATCTCATAAACATAGGAATCTAACATGGTGTTATCCAAAATGGACTCTGACTTTCTTGTCAATAATACAACACAGGACTTGAACATGAGAGTATGGAATCAATTCTTACGAGTTGCTTTTCTATGCTAAAATTGAACTTTAAATCCTATTAATGTGAAAGGAAGTGTTTGGCTTCATGCATTAGAAAAACTGATATACATGACTTCTATTCCTAGCAATTTCGCAAAAATATAAAACTAGCTTTAGTAAACCCGTATATTATACGTGTTGAATAAATAAAATATTAATAGAATAAAATTGTTAATTATAAAACGACATACTAAGACATGATACAATTGGAATTATGTATAAGTAATAATATAACAATAATATGAACTTTTTAATTTTTTTCAAAGATAAAGTAAACATTTTGTTTTAAAATAACGTTTTATAAATTTTCATTTTTAAAAATTTTCTTACTATTTTTATTATTATTTTTTAAGAAAATTTTCTTTAAAAAAACTAATTTTAAAAATTACGTAAAATAGTTTGATTTTTTAGAAAAAATCTTTTTATAAACAACTATTTTTTATAGAAATAACATTAATAAAAAGATAGCTTTCTTAACTTATTATAAAATAATTATAATGTAAAAATGAATAAATAATATTATTAATAATTATTGTAGTTATTTAATAGAGAGAGAAGCGAGAATAATTTGAGGAGAATGAACGTGGTGCTTACAAGTGTCACCCACAATTACCATTTTATTAAAGTAGAAAGATCATGTACAACGGTGCTAAAATTGAAAAAATTGATAGAAATTCCATCCACTTGGCCGGTCCGATTTTAAATAGGTTGTAATTGGTTTAAAATTTAAAAAAATTTCTTGAGACAAAACATAACATTAATTGGCATTCTCATAATTCAATATCAAAAACAAAATACTAATTAAAATAATGTATTAAAGTGGAAGACTACATTTAAATTTGTACTTATTCATAGATTACGGTTTCTGCTCATCATATTTACGCAGGAAAAAACAGAGGAAGCATGCCCAGGTATTAAGATTGTGTTTACAATTGTTTTTTTCTATTTTAAAAAAAGAAATGTAAAATAAATTAATGACCTAATTATACATCATTTTAATTTAATGTTGAGAGAGAGGGATCGATACCTGGGTTGTAGATACGAGGGATATGAGAGATGAGGGGCCAATAAGTGCCTCTTTCACTGCATCTTTCTTTCAGTTCTGGGCAATTTCCCCAGATTCTTAAACTCAAAAGTGAAGGAAATATCACTTGTGGTAGATCCGTCATGTTTGGGCAATTCCAAAAAGAGATGTTGGAGGGAAGTGAGATGTTGGGGATGGAGCACTTTCTTCAGATTAGGGCAATCCCACAAAGAGAGACGTCGGAGGTGTTGGAGTCCAATTGAAAATGATTCCAATTTCTCAAATCCCCATATACGAAGAGAAGTAAGAGATGAAGGAAGAAGATGAGAAAGCTGACTACAACTACTAATCACTCCATCTTCAACTAAGGTTAGTTCCACAAGTGAGTTTGGAAAATTCTGTTGGCCCCACTCGGAGATAGGCTTCTTCAACCTCCCAATTTCTAAGGAACGTAAATTTGGAGGCCAAAACCCACGAGGGAAACAAGCATCCATACCTGGACAATCCTTTATTACCAGTTCCTTTAATGATGTCAAATCAGGCAGCTCTTTGTCAGGAAACGACTCCAGATTTTTACAATCAATTATGCTCAATTTAGTGAGGTTAACCAAGAAATTCAGATTAACTATTGATTTCAGATTTAGCCAGGAGGATATATCTACACTTTCAAGCATTGGCATGTTGCTGCTTCTGTTGTTGTTCATCTTTTGTCCTCCCCACTCCCAGCTTTCCAGTAGTTCATTACAATAACCAATGGTAAATGATTTAAGCTTCTGCCCACCTGTTGGCAATGAGATAGATGTAATTGAATCACAATACCAGACTCTCAAAGTCTCAATGCTATCTGGACAACTGCAATGTTTCATGTTCTTACAACCAGATACATGCAATGTCTTAAGAGGTGTGAGAAGGTTGCTCCTACACTTATCCGCATCCTCTCTCTCTCCTAAACTCACCAAATTATCACAAGAAATCACTTTCAACATCCTTAACTTCACAAGAACTTTACTTGCATCCACTTCTGATTCCCACACGTATCTTATTTCATGACAAAACAGGATGCTTAATTCTTCAACTGCCTTAAGATGCTTAATAACATCTCTCCACACCATATCATTAAGCCCTGAAATCTGTTCTATGCTCAACTTAGTGACTGTTGATGCTACTTCAACCAGCTTTCTTAACACCCCGCTATCACATCTTCCTATATCTAGAACATCTAATGAAGGTAGGCCTTCAAGTGTGACTTCAACCAAAACAGGGCAATCTTTTATATAAAGTTGTTTCAGGCGTGGAAACACTTCTGCGGTATTGGCTAACCATTTCTTCCACCCACGCATATCTTCAAAACTTAAAACTTCAAGTGAAGGAAATGCACTACCGGTTCCAAGTAACTCCAAACCCACAACTTCCAGCTTATCCAAGCCTTCAATAAACAACTCCCTAAGTGATTTTAGCTGCCCAAGTGATGGTAGAGTTGTACAACCTTTACAGCCAATTATTGACACATGCTTCAAATGATGGAACAATGGATCTCCTATCCACTCTGGAAACTCTAATCCCCTGTATGATACAATTTTGAGTTCCTTTAAATGTTCATTACATGGCTTAAGCTCATTTAGTACCTTGTATCAACCGTATCATTCCGTGAACCATGTAGCTCATCACCCCATACAAGCTCTAACTCACTAAACCTCTTTTGTGAAAGTTTTGCCTCACGTGCATGTGTTGTGCTTTCCACTTTTTCCAAACTAGAATGGAAACTTTCCCACATAGATTCTCTAAGTTTTTAAGTTTGGCTATATCAAATCCGCTTTCACCCCGGATAATGATTTTGGAGAGAGTTTGTAGGCTTTTTAACTCATCAATCCCTAAAGGCATCTTATTCAAAAGTTGGGTGTCTCTAATATCAAGATGCCGTAACTTTTTAAGCTTTAAGAAGCTGTGGGGCAAGTTCCTTAACCTTTTGCACCCAAAAACAATCAATGTTTCTAAATTATAAAGATTGCACATGTTTTCTGGTAAATGTGTGATTCCAGTATTAGAAAAATTAAGATACCTCAAGTGTCTCAAATTACCAATAGATTCTGGCACCTCGCTTATTTCAAAATTACTCAAATTTAGCACCCTTAACAATGTTAACTCTGGAAGTAAGTCAACTAGAATCTTACTCGATAAGTAGAAAAATGGCCACGTTTCTACCACCCCAACAGACGTTGCCAAAAATGTCCTTAGACATTTTGTTCTTGTTAATGGCCCGAACTGCTTGTAAGCTTGATATTCCTCACGAACAAATGACATATGGCGACACTTCTCCAACATCTCCTCATTGTCTAACCTCACAAAAAACTCTCTAGCAACATTGGTCGCCAAGTCATTCAACATGTCATGCATCACAAACAGTGATTCACTATTAGGTGCGTGTTGAAAAAATGACCTTGAAAACAACTCGGCGAAAAATTCACGACCAAAGTGTTCTGTTGAATGGCTTGGAGTTGACCGTGGCAAAAACCCCTCTGCCATCCATAATAAAACAAGTTCGTCTTTGTCAAATAAGAAGTCCTTAGGAAACAGGAGCAGTATGCAAACAATTGTTTCAAAGGTGCAGAAAGATCATAGTAGCTTAATCTAAGAGCCGGGAGAATTCTAGCTCCGTCTTTTAAGCTCCATATCTCACTATTTAACACTTCCTTCCAGGACTCTACTTCTTCTCTTTTTGTTCTCAGTGATCTACCAAGAACAATCAAAGCCAAAGGCAAGCTACCACATTTTTTGACAATACCTTCAGCATATGGTTTGAGTGACAAATGTGAATTAAAGTTTTTTGCATCTAACGCATTTAGAGCCAGTAAAGACAACGCATCTTCATTTGACAAGCTCTCTAGCTGCTTGTTTAAAGGATCAGAAACCAACTTTTTAAGCAGTCCATCCTTGCGTGTGGTTATGATGATTTTACTTCCGGTGTGGCATCCATAAAACGGTTCAACCAACCTTTTCCAATCATCGTAATCCTCACTCCACACATCATCTAACACCAGTAGAAATCTTTTCCCCCTAAGGTGATTTGTAAGAGCGACATGAAGCAGATTAAAATCTGTAAACTCCTTTGTTTCCTCAGGTGCCACAGCTTTGAAGATAGCTTTGCTTATACCAAAGATATCAAACACATCCGAAACACAAACCCACGCCTTGAGCTCGAAGCGATCACTGACTTGTTTCTCAGCATACAATAGTTTAGCTAGAGTAGTTTTCCCCACCCCGCCCATACCAACTATGGGAACAACGCTAAAATTTTGATGAGATGGTCCATCATCCGCCAGTAACTGTCGGACCAATTCCTCTTTCTCAGCTTGCCTTCCAACAATACTAGATGGATCGAAAACACTGGATTCAAATCTTCTATTATTATAATTATTGTTGTCATTATTTCTTGGCCTAGTTTGATCGTCTTCCACTCTCAACCAAGGTCAGCTTTTCCTTAACAAGATCTTGCAATTTGATGCTAATATTATCCAACTTGTCATGCATCTTATAACTACTCCTGGAGAAATTTGAGCAGCAGCTAAGAATTAGGTTTCCTACCTTGCTGGTGATGGTTTCTGACTGGTTGTTGAACTCACGATCCATAGCTTCGTATGCCAAATCATCGAGCACGTCATCGATGTCGTAAGCCAAATGTTGGAGATCATTAAGCCATCTTTTCACAGATTGATTGGTTATCTCCTTCTGAGAAGCATCAGCAAGCACACCTTGAATCTGGGTCAACGATCTCTGCCATTTCTTGATCTCAGCATCAATTCCCTTGTGGCCAGCAATCTTGTTCACAGCAGCAGAGGCCAGCTTCTCGAAGATCACAGAGAGGAGGGCAGAAAGCACAAGTTCAGCCATTGGAATGAGTGATTTTGATGGTGGTGAAATTGCAGATGAAATGAGTGATTTTGTGAAGCAAGTGTTGTTGATTATGGTTTTATTTATGGTCAACGTTTCAATTATAAATTTATCGGCATCCACACCTACCCTGCCGGCCAATATGTATTTTAATAAAGCCGCTTTGGATTTTTAATTTGAAAAGTTGAATACTTTAATTATTCATTTGTTTGTATCCAAATTATAAATTCTTAAATTATTTTAATGTCGGACAAACACTTGTTTTAAACCTACTCCTAAAATCCATATATTACTACTCACTTTAGAGGATACAACCCGATCAATTTGTAGGGATAAACAACGTGTGACATAAGACCAATAGATTATCCACACTTATTTCTTAATTAGCCACCCTTGATTAATACATGTAGCATTAATTTTGGTTGTATGGGCTTCTGTTCTAAAATATCTCAAAAACATAACAAAGCAAAAAAGTTCACACCGTAGTGAAGTGTGGCATGTCACTCTGCACCTCTAAACATATGTAACTCGGTGTTCCAATCTCATGTCTACAGATGTAAGGTTCTAAGTCTAGATAAGGAAACATATGTCCCAACCCACACAACTCAAAGTAGGGGTGTTTAAAAAGATTCGAAATATCGAACATGAAATATCAGAACATAATCGAAATTTTTGGAATCGGATTCCAATAGTGTTTTTGAAAAATTTTGGATATTTCAGAATCCAAATTTCAAAATATTTTCCTAAAGATTATTAATTAATAAATATTACTTAAAAATTCATACTTTCTCATATTATTTTGAAAAATATTTGGATCTTCATAAGAATTTTTAATAAATATAGTAAAAAATTTTATAATTTATTAAAGAATACTGATATACATTTGGATATCTAAATCCAAGGCCTAAATATCTAAAATTCTATTCAGATTCGGATATTGAATCTGGTGTCACATCCCGGCGGAAGCGTGAAGCGATTTTTGGGTGTGACTTGTTTGTTCGGAACGCAATTGATTAAAAGGAATTAAATCACAACAATGTTAATACATAAACACACATAACTTGATTATATATATCATAAGTTAGAATTACATCATTACATATAAAGTCAAAATTTGATATAATCCTTATTACAACTTTTATTTAACTAAACATCTTCAAATGCGATGAAAATACGCGTCCACCACAACACTGCCATCGTATATGTTGACGGTTAGATTTACACAGACCACTCCTACGACTTCAGCTCATCCGTTGTATACATCAAAAGATAAGTCTACATTGTTAGTCATTTTCACCTGAAAAACATACTCAAACAGTCAACATAAAGTTGGTGAGATCATATGTTTATTTACAGACAAAACATTTTATTGATGCACCAATTATAACCAAACTTGCTCACACATAAATCATACTGTCACGAAACAATTCACAAAATCAGATAATATTACATCACAACACTCATTCTGTTGGTGCAGAAAATATTTAAATAGCATCACAACACTCATCCTATTGGTGCAAAATATTCTCCTAAGTAGCGCTACCAATATTATCGGACGGTTCCTCATTCGAATTAATGGTTGTATCACAAATGACAGTATATCTCAAAATAATTTCAAAAATATGTATCAACATAACCAGTATGCTTTTTCCCCTAAAACCTTTATAAATATCAAAATGGGGCTATGAGTCTTACCTGTTTTCCAAAATGTAACCTATAAAAATAATTCATAAGTTAGATAAATTTCTTTAAAATTTTTAGAACCTCAGATATAAAAAAATTCTTAAATTTAGCTGTAAAATAGTCAAATATTATTACCATAAAATTCTCAATTTTTATTTTACTATATATAAATTATTATAATTATTCCAAATACTCCATAAATCACCAAAAATAGCTACTATTATCCAAAAATTCTCAAAATTTTATAGAATATTACGTCAACAGTTTATATCATCCCATAAATTTCCTGATGTCTATTTCATAACATATTTCTTCTGTAAATCTTACAATATTCCCAAAATTTATTAAAAATATCTATATAATCCAAAAATTATTAAATTTACACCATCTGTTGAATTTGATTTATAATGTCTTAATTGAATTTTTCATGATTTATGGTATTTATTAAGTGTTTCTTTTGATTTTTCCTTTACGGATCACTTAAAAATTTATTTTTCAATCAAAATAAAGAAATAAATTACAAAATAATTCCTGGAGCCTTTATATCTCAATATAGTCATTCTGTGATTTTTCCAGAATTTTCCCGAATTTATTTGTATTTTTGAGTATTTTTCTTATTTTTAAATAATTTGTATAAAATATTTTTATTAAAATTTATAGAATGGTAAGTCAATATTTTTCTAAAAGATTTTCAATATTTATTCCCACAATCACAGTTAATTACATATCATCCCGAATTTTTAATAAATTTGTATGTAGGTTTTCAACCCTTTGATAACTTTATTAAGTTTTTAGATTTTGTTAAATCTTTTCTGATAGATTTGATCAGAATAACATAAGTTAGTAAGGTTTTTGATAAAAACTTTTTATTATATACGAGGGTTGTTTATATGTGTTTATCAAACACATATAATTTGGTAGTTAAATTATAAAATAGTTAAAGGCTATAACCTTGGAAAGAAGCTTGATAATGTTGTTGCTTGCTTGTGGGAACCGAATAATTTGGTGATGGTTGTAGTTGATGCTTTGAAACCGGGAAAGAGTGTTGGGTTTGTTGATGTGGTAGTGGTGTTTTAGAGGAATCGGGAGAGAGGGAACAAAGGTGGTGGATGGTGATGGTTACGGATGGTGATGATGATGATGGTTACGGATGCTGATGGTGATGATGGTTACGGATGGTAATGGTGATGATGGTTACGGGTGATGATGATGGAGATGGTTACGGGTGATGATGATGGAGATCGGGACCGAGGGAGAGAGTTTGAGAGACTTTGAGGTGGTGTGGATGTGTGGTTTTCGAGAGGTAGTAGATATAGGTGGCTTTGGCCATGATTAGCTCTAGTTTTTTAGGATAGTGACTAGGCTAGTATAGCCTTGCTTAGTTGGATTTCTAGACCTAGGTGGCAACATAATTGTTGGGTTAGTGTTGTGCAAGGTGGCAATCATGAAAATGTCTTGGTGTCCTAGCCGACTAGGTGGAGATCAAAGGGGATTGCTTAGTGTTTAAGCGGCGGTTTGGTGTTAATGACTCGATTAGTCACTTAACCGAGAGGTTTAGATGCTTAATTGGATTGTTATGTTATTTTAATGATCGGTTTGGTACTTAAGTTGATGTTTTGAGTGTTTTATGTGACAACCTGAAAATTTTCATGATTTAATAAAAATTTTTATGTGAATTTATAGTTTATTTTTATATTTTTATTATTATTTAATGATAATGTTAATAATAATAAAAATAATAACAATAATAATAATAATGATATTATTAAAAATAATAATATTAATAATGATAATAATAATAATAATGAAAATATTATTATTAATAATAATAATAATACAAAAGTCCAGGGGGCGTTTTTGTAAATTTTGTAACCTGTTTTAAAAGTTATAGCATAAAATAATAATAATACAAAACACAGGGACCAAATGTGTAATTATTGAAATTACACAACCAACCCCCGCCCACCCCCGCATTTCCGGCGAAGCTCCGGCCGACCGCCGGCGGCCCTCCGGCGACCCCAAAACCCATTCAAAACTCGATGATAAAATATGAGACCGGTCCCAAAAGATTCGTAGACAAAAATCGAACCTGTTCCACCACTTTGATTTGAATATTACAATCGATTAGGTGCGAATTATCTACCTAACACACTCGGCCGAAAGCTCTTCAATTATCGAGCACTATCAATAAATAATGATCAAAGATATCACGCATTAACAATCTTCTGACTATTTAAAACCTTCCTACGAGTTCAATTGTACCTGAAAAACACATGAAATCACACCATTGATCACCACCCTGTTCGAACCTGCAACTCATTCGAAGGTCCTATTTCGAGCACTCTAAACATCAATTGACAGAGGGTTTTCGATTCCCAATACCGTAGGAAACTCTATGTGCAACTAATTTGAGTTTCATCAACGATTGCTACTTGAATTGATTCTGACTTAATCGCGACCTGTTCATCACAGTCTATACCTTCAATTCAAACGAAAACAGGTAATTAATCTTACACACACTCGGTTTTGGTTGGGGAACGAAAGCCCCAACATCAATTCGATTAACAACATCAATTTGGATTCAATTTGATTCAAAATCGAATTAGGGTTCGATTGAAATTGGGGAAATGGCTTAACAGGGGTTAAAAGAAATTGGAACCAAGAATAACCGCGGCCTTGTGCCTTGGTTTACTAATTTGTGTGTGTGATTGTGAACAGGAGGTCAAGGGTTCGAACCCTGCCCTCAACAATTATTTTTTTGAAGCCTTTTTTAGACTTTTAAAAATACAAAAAAATTCTGAAAAATTATAAAAATAATTTTTATAAACTTTGGTTATTTTAGAAAGTATATAATTATTTTCTGTAAATTTATTTACCAAAAACATCTTAATAATATTTATAAAATATTATTTATAAATGTTATAAATAATCATTTTTATAAAAATGGATTCTAAATAATAATTTAAATTATAAATTCATTATTGGATATTGTATCATGATAATTATGGAAATTATAAAGATATTTTTATAATTTCATAATTATTACGAGCATTATTTCAAGTTATTTTTTTTATAAAGGTAGAGATTAATTAAAACTTGTAAACATTACATATTTGATAAGACAAATACACATTAGATTTTATAAATTTAATTATAAAATCTTACTAAATTAAATACAAACCTACATATTCAAATATGTCTAAAATTCATTTTAACATAATGATATGTTAAAATCATTATTAAATTAATGAAACGGAAATCCTTAATTAACAAAAATGATTAAATGATTTAATGTTTATAATGAATTCTAGAAAACCAAACCCTAGATCAATTGAACATCAGGTTCAAGATCTAACTTATTTAGATTATGGATTTATATTTAATTACTTATGTGAATTATAATTCCTTAGGAGGAATTTACTAGCTTATCAACATCACACGAGAACCGAGGTGAGTTCATGCCCCACTGTTTTACTAAATCTCTTTTGGGTGAGTTCAAGCCCCACTATTTTATTAAAACTCTTTTGGGGGAGATAGCATACTGGTAATGTTACAAACGTTTTTTATATATCTAAGATGTGTATGGATATTAATATAGTGCTGTTTATTATGATAAAAGTCCTCACACTTTCGAATTGTTAATATTGGATAGCGGGGAAAGTTGGGTAGTACTACTGGGTGTGACGAGCCCTACCTGTGTGACTCGAGGTCAGTCGGGTGCAATTTGTCCTATGAACATTTATCACGATATGACATCGTGGCTGGAGGCAAACATAACACAGTCAGCTTCAATGTCGAAATCACTATTTAATATCATTTGTGAATGGGCTAGCTAGCCATTACAATGCACATGCTTAAATATACGCTATTGTTAAACTGTGACGTTTAACTGTAAACTCTTGAACTGATCAACCGTTGGGTTGATACACGCTATTGTTAAACTGGGATGTTTAACTGCAAACTCTTGAACTAATCAACCATTGGGTTGATTACACTTTTGTTAAACTGTTATGATTAAACGCAAACTCTTGAACTTACCAACCATTGGGTTGATATACACTTTTGTTAAACTGTTATGTTTAAACACAAACTCTTGAACTCACCAACCGTGTGTTGACTTTTAGTATGCTATTCTCAGGTCATTAAATCTGGACTGCTGTTAGGAGCACTACACGGGTCAAGCATGCATCCTAACGCTTAAACAATGATATATATATGTTTATCTTTATATTTTGGGTTTGTTTTATTTGTTTAAACGCTTCCGCATGAATTATAAAGTTTAAACTTTGGTTTGTTATGTTAAACGTTGCATATAGAGTCGTTCCAAGTAACTATTGACTGTGATCCTGGTTTGTTCTCACGCCTCGCGGTAGAATTCCTCACGTGGATTTTGAGGGTGTGACAGATTGGTATCAGAGCCATTGGTTATAGAGAACTAGGTTGCATACACACTAGACTATAACCGCACACAGTTAGTTAGTTACTTGTTCCTAGACTTCCTAAACTTAACTGATCATCTTAGGTTCAAATCCTTAGTCTAATCTATGAAAATCTTATCGAGGTTTTGAATTCCATGAACCAAATGAACTTGTGTGACACATAGACACATGTATTCTGGATTTCCTGGCAAAAGGCCCTCGGGCTAAGGCAAGCATATCGCATATATCTCATTGCGAGACCTGGTATGCTTACCTGGGGATTTCTGGGATGAGTGATAAACTATGGTCAATACACAGGTCTCTAAGGCAAATGGGTCAAATTACCTTGGCGTGTCAATGATTCCCGAACTTTACTGATCCTTTCGTATACCTTGATTGATCGACCCCGATACAATACATACATATTTGGTACTTCAACCATTGATGACCACTATACTTGACAAGATATGTTAACCTGATAGGAGGAACCGGGGTGATCATGCAAAGCAAGTTACCATTACAGGTGCACACGTAATTGTAACTTGTCGTGCATGCTAAGTCCGGTGAATCTGGTCGGGTGGTAACATTATAGTCAGTATAAGTCATCATTCCTACACCTTGAACAAGAAAGTCTCAGTCTTCATAGAACATAGCCATTAACTATCTATCAGTTCTACTTGTAGGAATGCTCACCCTTACCTTGAATTTGGACGAAATTCAAACCATGACATTTGTGTTAATCCCACGGATTCGGACTGATTCTCTAGCTTGTCTGTTTCTTTAAATCCTTGAATTTCTCTTCCTTTTCATTTCAAGGCAAAAGGTCTATTTTCATACGACTGATAGCTTTTGACATTTGGTAATTTAAAGAATGTCTGGAAGAGGACGTGGACGTGGGAGAAGTAACGATCATGAGTATTACAAGTTTTCTATTCTATACCCTAGGGTGCTAGGATCATAATTCTAGTAAGACCTTGTAAAGGGTAACAAAACATTACTGACACTTGCTATTACTTAAGTCTTGTCCTACTAAGAGCCTTCATGTTAAGTGATGCTAAGGAAAATTAAGATGTTATGTAACTAGTTTAAGTATTATTCAAAGTATATCGTGGATGTGGTGGAAACGCTGCGGGGAACCCTATATATAAACATCACCGGTATACTAAGAATGTGCTTAAACTAGGCTACATAACGATCTTGATGGACCGAAGCATGGATTAGTGAAACTTGATGAGTGGAACCGTATGTGTTTCTTTTTATACTTTGATTCCTATCAAAGCACACACAAATCTTAAATCATAGTCAAGGCATTGTGTGTCTAAATCAAATAATTTTCAAAATGAGCTTTGAATCGTTATTCGTGGTTTTCAAAATCTCATCAAAGTCTGTGCCTCACCACCCAGTACATGCAAGGTTGGAAGAGTGGGATGAGTATCTGCTTATCGGAACGCATGTCTTTAACAAAGTTATGGCTGACTTAATGCTGTGATAAGTCGACGTACTCGCTTTGATTTACGAATCAAACGATTACACTCGGAACATCTCATTGTTATTATGCCAAATCCCTGCTTGTCATTTTCATGCTGTATAGCTCATATTACCCCAAATCTCATAAAATATCTTAATGATATTTTAGGATGTCTTCTATCAGCCCTTCTATTACTTCTTCTGAAAATGAATCAAAGCCTGAAAGGATTCTCTTAGCATATCTAGTGCAAACATCTTCTAATACAAAATCTAATCCTGAGGAGGTGATGCTTGATGCACCAGACTCGTTTGAAGAGGAAGAACCCATAGACCCCGTTATGCACACTCTACCTGCTGTCGCCACTGCACCAATTAATCCTGTGGAACCTAACCCTGCTGCACCTACAGTTCCCATAGCACCTACAGTTGCAAGGAATGCCCCCGAGGCAAGACCCCAACAAGTGAACAACGGAGGAGCCGTGAGACGGACCGCTCGAATTAGAGGGTTCCCGGCAAACAGGATTAGGATCTGGCCGCCCGCCGACGAGAACAACTTAGGGGGCAACTATCTCGATCTACCCCCGAGTTTCTTTAGTTCCTCCAGCAGTGATGACGACCAGGACTGACGTCACACGGGCACAAATGGAGAAATAACGACTGGAAAAAGTCATCTCTAGTTACTTCATGCTTTATGTTTAGACCCATCTAGACTATGAGTATTTGCTTATTTGGGGTGTTACTTACGCGCTTGAAAACCTTAGGATTTATAATGATGAAATGTATATTATTATGGCCTTGTTGTTGAGGTACTATCCTGAGAAGTCCATATATTCCCTTCGATTGTGAATCGAATGTTCACATCTCATTGTGATGTCAAATCATTTCTTGTCCTTGATTTCGCCTTTCTGATTTAAATTATTCAAGATTTGAACACCATCCTAACAAATTCTGCTATCTCAAACTTTAATCTTAAGCTTGTTAGCATGATCTTTCCTTTGTTACACGATGAACTTGAAATTTTCCGAATTCCTAATAAATATTAATTTCCCTTTCGTTGTTAAGTCAAACTTCATACTGCTTGCACCGTGGGAGTTTGCAAGTCAACCTATGACTAAGAACACTCGTATCTCCTAAATGATTCTATCTCATCAAAGCAGAGGAGATCCCCTTACTTTGATGAATCTCTATTACGATAAATGGTTTTCCATTGTTTGTTTTGTGAAATTTCATCCTCTGGATGAGGGTGACTTCCTTATCTTGAAGATTGACTTCAATTATTGGAATTTACATTTCACAAATGACATGATCTCATCAAAATAGGATTGAAACCCGTATTTTGGTGACAAATATCAACCTTCGAATGTTTTCTTGTCAACCTTCGATTGTTTTGAGCTATCATCAAAACGTGATTGTACAATGGTAGCCTTCCTAAACAATCTCTCTGCTGAAGATATTGTCAACATATGTTCATGACTTTCTAGTCATACAAATGATCTCAGCTGTGCTTATGGTTTGTTGAAACTGCGTATGTAAACGTACCTTAATATTGCTACCTAGTAAAGCATGTTTCCTATTGTTTGAGTCACTTCTTGAATCACTTTTGAATCCTTAAGCTTGAAAATCATTAAAAATTCTATCTTGGATTTGAACAACAAGACTTTAAAAGAGAAGTTCTGGAGAGAGTTACTAACAAAGAGAGGAATTACTTTTGAGACTGAGTTATTTGGAGCCAAAACATTCTTAATATATGTTGAACCCGTGTTCAGCAAAGATGGGGAGGAAATTGGTGTTAATTACATGGGCATGGAAATCACTGATCAGGTGAAAAAGAGAGAAAAGATGGCAAAACTAAGAGAAAAAATAGCTGTACAGAAGGCCAAGGAGACAGAACTTAATAAAACTGTTCATGTTACAGAGGTAACGATGAGAGCAAAACAAATGCTAGCAACCATTTCACACGAGATGAGATCTCCATTATCAAGGGTCGTTAGCATAGCAAAAATTCTATCAACAACAAAACTTGATAAAGATCAGAAACAACTTTTGAGTGTCATGTTGTCTTCTGATGATCTAGTCCTTCAACTTATTAGTGACATCCTCGACTTTTCCTAAGTTGAGTCAGGAGTTCTGAGGTTGGAGGCCATAAAATTTAGGCCAAGAAAAGATGATGTCCCAGTGGAGGTTAATGGTGATGTTTTACGGATTAGACAAATTCTCACCCACTTGATCAGCAATGCTATCGAGTTTACTCACCAAGGAAAGGTTCAGAGCAATCTTTATGTAAAAGCAAACCCATTATCTCACAACGTCGAGAAATTAACCAGCATCCGTTTCAAATATTCGTACACCGTGGTATGACGTTAAAACATCAATCGTTATTCTGCATGATTGATTCATTTTCTGTTATAATAATATTCTTAACCATTTTCGTGAACTCATTCCAAGATCTTCGCATAGTTTATTATTCCTTTAGACCGATGGTTGGTCAAAGGAGAAATACATATTCACAAGATATGCGTTAAGATCGTTTCATATGGTGACGTTTGGGATTCTTAAATTTCGACGGATAACCTTTCTTATCATTGTTGGTCTTATCTTGATTTCTAAACATCACCTTATCACGAAATTATATTCTGGAAATTATGGATCGGAAAGTTAAACAACTAAAACATAGTAAGATTCCGATCGTAAGAATTCGGTGGAACTCCCGGCGTGGTCCTGAGTTCACTTGAGAGCGAGAGGACGAAATGATGCGCAAATATCCTAACCTATTCAAGGATGTTGCCAGTACATCTTAATTTTCGGGACGAAAATTCCTCTAACAGGGGGATGATGTGACAACCCGAAAATTTTCATGATTTAATAAAAATTTTTATGTGAATTTATAGTTCCATTTTATATTTTTATTATTATTTAATGATAATGTTAATAATAATAAAATAATAACAATAATAATAATAATGATATTATTAAAAATAATAATATTAATAATGATAATAATAATAATAATGAAAATATTATTAATAATAATAATAATAATACAAAAATCCAGGGGGCGTTTTTGTAAATTTTGTAACCTGTTTTAAAAGTTATAGCATAAAATAATAATAATACAAAACACAGGGACCAAATGTGTAATTATTGAAATTACACAACCAACCCCCGCCCACCCCCGCATTTCCGGCGAAGCTCCGGCCGACCGCCGGCGGCCCTCCGGCGACCCCAAAACCCATTCAAAACTCGATGATAAAATATGTGACCGGTCCCAAAAGATTCGTAGACAAAAATCGAACCTGTTCCACCACTTTGATTTGAATATTACAATCGATTAGGTGCGAATTATCTACCTAACACACTCGGTCGAAAGCTCTTCAATTATCGAGCACTATCAATAAATAATGATCAAAGATATCACGCATTAACAATCTTCTGACTATTTAAAACCTTCCTACGAGTTCAATTGTACCTGAAAAACACATGAAATCACACCATTTATCACCACCCTGTTCGAACCTGCAACTCATTCGAAGGTCCTATTTCGAGCACTCTAAACATCAATTGACAGAGGGTTTTCGATTCCCAATACCGTAGGAAACTCTCTGTGCAACTAATTTGAGTTTCATCAACGATTGCTACTTGAATTGATTCTGACTTAATCGTGACCTGTTCATCACAGTCTATACCTTCAATTCAAACGAAAACAGGTAATTAATCTTACACACACACTCGGTTTTGGTTGGGGAACAAAAGCCCCAACATCAATTCGATTAACAACATCAATTTGGATTCAATTTGATTCAAAATCGAATTAGGGTTCGATTGAAATTGGGGAAATGGCTTAACAGGGGTTAAAAGAAAGCGGAACCAAGAATAACCGCGGCCTTGTGCCTTGGTTTACTGGTTTGTGTGTGTGATTGTGAACAGGAGGTCAAGGGTTCGAACCCTGCCCTCAACAATTATTTTTTTGAAGCCTTTTTGAGACTTTTAAAAATACAGAAAAATTCTAAAAATTATAAAAATAATTTTTATAAACTTTGGTTATTTTAGAAAGTATATAATTATTTTCTGTAAATTTATTTACCAAAAACATCTTAATAATATTTATAAAATATTATTTATAAATGTTATAAATAATCATTTTTATAAAAATGGACTCTAAATAATAATTTAAATTATAAATTCATTATTGGATATTGTATCATGATAATTATGGAAATTATAAAGATATTTTTATAATTTCATAAATTATTACGAGCATTATTTCAAGTTATTTTTTTTATAAAGGTAGAGATTAATTAAAACTTGTAAACATTACATATTTGATAAGACAAATACATATTAGATTTTATAAATTTAATTATAAAATCTTACTAATACAAACCTACATATTCAAATATGTCTAAAATTCATTTTAACATAATGATATGTTAAAATCATTATTAAATTAATGAAACGCAAATCCTTAATTAACAAAAATGATTAAATGATTTAATGTTTATAATGAATTCCAGAAAACCAAACCCTAGATCAATTGAACACCAGGTTCAAGATCTAACTTATTTAGATTATGGATTTGTATTTAATTACTTATGTGAATTATAATTCCTTAGGAGGAATTTACTAGCTTATCAACATCACACGAGAACCGAGGTGAGTTCATGCCCCACTATTTTACTAAATCTCTTTTGGGTGAGTTCAAGCCCCACTATTTTATTAAAACTCTTTTGGGGGAGATAGCATACTGGTAATGTTACAAACGCTTTTTATATATCTAAGATGTGTATGGATATTAATATAGTGCTGTTTATTATGATAAAAGTCCTCACACTTTCGAATTGTTAATATTGGATAGCGGGGAAAGTTGGGTAGTACTACTGGGTGTGACGAGCCCCACCTGTGTGACTCGAGGTCAGTCGGGTGCAATTTGTCCTATGAACATTTGTCACGATATGACATCGTGGCTGGAGGCAAACATAACACAGTCAGCTTCAATGTCGAAATCACTATTTAATATCATTTGTGAATGGGCTAGCTAGCCATTACAATGCACATGCTTAAATATACGCTATTGTTAAACTATGACGTTTAACTGTAAACTCTTGAACTGATCAACCGTTGGGTTGATACACGCTATTGTTAAACTGGGATGTTTAACTGCAAACTCTTGAACTAATCAACCATTGGGTTGATTACACTTTTGTTAAACTGTTATGATTAAACCAAACTCTTGAACTTACCAACCATTGGGTTGATATACACTTTTATTAAACTGTTATGTTTAAACGCAAACTCTTGAACTCACCAACCGTGTGTTGACTTTTAGTATGCTATTCTCAGGTCATTAAATCTGGACTGCTATTAGGAGCACTACACGGGTCAAGCATGCATCCTAACACTTAAACAATGATATATATATGTTTATCTTTATATTTTGCGTTTGTTTTATTTGTTTAAACGCTTCCGCATGAATTATAAAGTTTAAACTTTGGTTTGTTATGTTAAACGTTGCATATAGAGTCGTTCCAAGTAACTATTGACTGTGATCCTGGTTTGTTCACACGCCTCGCGGTAGAATTCCGCACGTGGATTTTGAGGGTGTGACATTTTAGTTTTTCTTTGATGTTAAAGTACCCTTGATGTTTTGTAACATGGTTTACTTAATCTCGAAATGTCAAGGTATTCTTAAACAATGTTTTAGTAATAAAACTTATACGCATTATTACATGCATACGTAAGGTACATGCATGCAGAATCTTTATACACGAAAGCATGCAAACAATAATAATACATACGTAAATACTTATGTAGAATGTATGTATGCCTCATACTTAAACTTATCTGTATATTTGGTAATGATTTTTGTATATATTCATGCATGCACACGTAAAACTTATGCATGCATATAAGCATGCTTACGTATAATACAAATTTATATAGTAACATAATTAATTGCAAGCCTTTTAATCATATGCATACGTAATTAAATATGTTTATGTACTCAAAATTTTCATGCATGCAAACATGCGTACGTATAATATACATTTATAAATATATATATAAGTCAAAATACATTAGTCACGTAAAAATCTTAAAGTTTATTTGACCTCAAATTTAGGGTTGTCACATCTGGAATCTGAAATTTCTGAATTCAAACATCTTAGTTATCCGAATTATTTTTTTAAAAACTATTAAATAACAAATATTAGTTAGAAATTTCATATGATTTTGGGTATTCCGGATAGTTGTTAAATTTATTGGATGACAAAAAAAGTTACAACTAATTTTATCAAATTTTTATAAAAATTATTAGATAATACATTTTTTTGAATTCGGATATCCGAATCCGAACCCAAAATCTCGGATATCCGAAATTTCGTTTCAAATATTAATATTCACTATCCGAAATTTTTGGATATAAGAATTCGGATATCTGAAAATCCACATACGAATTTGAACACCCCTACCTCAAAGTATAGATGTTAACCATGCGTAAGGATCTTAATTCAATAGTAGTCATACGATAACACACACGAACAATTTTATGAAGTTTCCAAAAGTGTAACTTCGCTAAAGTTTTACTCGATCGAAAAGCAACGAAATACAAAGGTAGCATATATTGTTTAACAAGAGAAAAAAAGAAAGGTAATTAACACTAAAAGAAGTATCACTACAAGGAAAAAGACTAATGGTGGCGAAATTTGTCGTCGTTATTGGTGGGCATTTTCGCCGCTATTAGTATTAGCGGTGATATGTCGCCGCTAATGACTCGTCACTAATGCATACCTGGTCGCCGCCAAAGAGTCGAAGAGTCGCCACTAAAGGTGTCGCCGCTAATAATTTTTTGTGGCGACACTGTCGCCGCTATATATGCTGCAAAAAATTCCGGGAAGGATTTTTAGCGGCGATATATATATATGCTACAAAAAAAGAAAGGTAATTAACACTAAAAGAAGTATGTAACTTAAGCAACTTACTACGATAACTATGATAGATTTAGCTAAACCAACTACGTATGATTTTAAATTAGACTCATTTAAATATTCTTGATTTGTTTGATTGTGATTCTTTTATTAAACCAACTTGTCTTAATTAAGTTATTATTACACTGCATTATTTGTGACATATCTGTCATCTAATAGCTTTAGACACTAATTGACAGATATTATGATATCTTTATTCTGATCACTTAATTAATTGGTGGGATAAACAATATAGGAGCCGACTATTTAAGCTGTAATACTCTTACTGAGTTATTTATTAGGGTGTAAACGAGTCAAGCCGGCTCGCAATCTACTAGGGATCGGCTCGAAAAAAGCTTGACAGAAAAAAGCTCGACAGAAAAAAGCTCGACTCGAGCTCGAGCTCGAGCTCACATCAGGCTTGTTTACTAAACGAGCTCGAGCCGGCTCGTGAGCGTAAACGAGCTTTTTGTTTTATATAATTTTTTATTACAATTAAATATATGAATATATATTTACATAAATCATATTATTATATATATTATTATGATAAAAATAATTAAACAATATATATTATGTTAAAATATTTGATTATTAAAAATATAAAAACTAATTATAAAAAATAATAATTTAATAACTTAACAATAAACGAACCGAACTCGAGCCTGATAATTTTTTTACGAGCAGAGCTCGAGCTTCAGAAATAAAACTATAAACGAGCCGAGCTCAAGCTCGAGCTTGCTAAAACTAAAACGAGCCGAGCTCGAGCCTAAGCGAGCTCGGGCTCGACTCGACTCGTTTACACCCCTAATTATTTGTAAGATACTCGCATAATAATTATCTTATACATTAATCTGTGAAGGAAATTAACATTGATTTACTATGCCTTTTACTTTGTGTACTACTATCTAATTCTTGTGGTTTTTCCCTTTTAAACGGTCTTTAAACATTTGAAAAAAACTAGTTGAAAGTTAAGATTAAACTAATATTTATAGAGTTCAAATGAATTTTTATAAATTTGTGAGCGTAGATTATTCATGATGGATTATGCATATTTGTCAATTTTAAACAAAACAAATTAAATAGACACTTATGAGTGATACTTCACCCACTAGTGTTTTTTTCCCTCGCTCATTTTCTGCGACCATCCCTATCATAGGAAAAAGGTTGAGAACTGATAGTAACAAACTAAAAGTTTTAAATTCACAAGCTTTGAAACAAGGTTATAAATAAACTATGTGAATTTCGGATAAAACTTTGTTTGTTTTCGTTTGTTTGCCTCTAACCAATGCCCCTAGCTACAGAAACAAGACGGAAGCCGAACTCAGGAACTCTATTTCGGACACCGCTATTTCCTTCACATTCGAGACTGACTCAAACAAAGAAGAACTTATAAGTGAATACATATGAATCAGAAATAAAATTAAAATAAAAATACAACATTATATATGCTCATTTGCAAAAGTCAGTGCCAACTAAACTCAATTTTACAACTTAGACCCCCACTCCAAATTGTTGAGTACTTTACTTTTAGGTATGTGTAGGTACGCTTCGGGTCAAATATAAAGCGTTTTCGTGCATATCATTATATACGCTTTGAGAAGATTTGCATTTCAACGTTCGCTGACGTTTTAACAAAGCTTTGTTCAAAATGAGTCACACCAAGTATAAAACGTTTTCATTCGACTATATAGATCCGAATACGCTACGTTTCAACGTAAATATATTTCGGAAACGAGTCGGGAGCAGATCATGTATAATACGTTTTTGACAAGCTCTCTAGTTGCTTGTTTAGAGCCAGTAAAGACAACGCATCTTCATTGACAAGCTCTCTAGTTGCTTGTTTAGAGGACCAGAAACCAACTTTTTAAGCAGTTCATACTTGCGTGTGGTTATGATTACATCCATAAAACGGTTCGACCAACCTTTTCCAATCATCGTAATCCTCACTCCACACATCATCTAAAACCAGTAGAAATCTTTTCCCCCTTAGGTGATTTGTAAGAGCGAAATGAAGCAGATTAAAATCTGTAAACTCCTTTGTTTCCTCAGGTGCCACAGCTTTGAAGATAGCTTTGCTTATACCAAAGATATCAAACACATCCGAAACACAAACCCACGCCTTGAGCTCGAAGCGATCATTGACTTGTTTCTCAGCATACAATAGTTTAGCTAGAGTAGTTTTCCCCACCCCGCCCATACCAACTATGGGAACAACGCTAAAATTTTGATGAGATGGTCCATCATCCGCCAGTAACTGTGTTACGTTAAATTAGTTTTATTTTCAGTTTATTTATTTTTGCATGGGTTAGGGACCAATATGGTTTCCTTTTGTTTCTTGTGGGTTGTTTCCGTAACTTATGGTTTGGTTTGTTTAAACATTCAATGTAATCTATTCCTGGAGATTATCCAGTGAATTCGTTTTTCATCCTCTCCCTAGTTTCTCTCAAGTTCAACCTTATCAAGGGTATCAGAGCCGTTCCGATCCCCAATCGGAACTACTCTTTGCCGTCGCCATGACCAACACACGTAACAATGAGATCGACAACACCCTGAAATCTCATGACAAAGCAATTTCTGAAATCCAAGCTGCCCTCTCCGCGCTAATGAAGCAACAGGAGCAATCGTCCAAACACCAGGAAGAAATCTTGAAGCATGTTCGTGACAAATCGGTTAATTCTTCGGGGAGTTCGTTTGGCTCTTCCGGAGAGGATGCTGAGGGACGGAACTCTAAGCCGTTCCGTATCGGTAAGATTGATTTTCCTAAGTTTTCGGGTGAAGATGTCGAAGGGTGGGTTTATCGTTGCGAACACTTTTTTGCCATGGATGATACCCCTCCCGACTCCAAACTGCGTTGTGCCGCCGTTCATCTTGAAGGCGCCGCCTTGCAGTGGCATCGGGCATTCATGAAGACTCGCAACGCCACCGTAGCCGAGGTTCCTTGGGATGAGTATGTGCGTTCGATTTCTGCTCGGTTCTCGGATGCCTTATTTGAAGACCCGTTAGAAGAGATGGCTTCCCTCACCCAAACTGGTTCGCTACAGGAGCTGAATACCGCCTTTGATTCACTATTGAACAAAGTAACTTTAAGCGAAACCCAAGCTGTTAGCCTTTACATTAAGGCATTGAAACCGGAAATCCGTGGTCCGATTAAGATGTTCAAACCCCGTACCTTGCATGCGGCCTACAGTTTAGCGAAGACGCAAGCCCTCAATAATGAAACGTGGGAAGAAAAATGGGTCGGGTCTAAAGGGGGTGGGAGTTTCTCCAAATCCTCGAACAACAAGATCACCCCGCCAGCAAATGCCGCGAAACTACCCCTTTTACCTACTCCCAACAACACCCGTACCACAACCGGATCGTATAAACCGAGCAACAACCAACGTCGTCTCTCCAGCAAGGAACTAGAACAGAAACGGGCCAAGGGCGAATGTTTTTGGTGTACGGAGAAGTTCGTGCCGGGTCATAAATGCACCACCCCGCGTAAACAGATTTACATTATTAAGGCCGATGATGAAGGAGACCAAGCCGAAATTGAAGCAGAATCCGATAAGGAAGAGGAAGAGGATCATCAGATTTCCATACACGCACTTACGGGCATGCCATCCTACTCAACCATGAGGGTCAACGGTTCAATGGGTACGCGTCAACTTTATATCCTTATCGATTCTGGGTCGACTCATAATTTCCTCAAGGAAAAATTGGCAAAAAAATTGGAATGTGATTCGTTGTCCATTCCTCCCGTGACGGTGGGGGTGGCGGATGGAAAAAAACTTACAAGCACTCGAGTGTGTAAGGACTTCCAGTGGAATATGCAAGGGAATTGGTTCAAAACCGAGGTGTTATTGTGCAATGACTTCTACCTTTAAACGACATTTTGTGGAATTTCCAAAAAATGACGATGAAGTTCGAATTAGAGGGGAAACGGTACGAGCTAAAGGGCCTACAAAACAATCTCTTCGCGGTTTGCTCCTTGGAAAAAATGGGTAAGTATGTACGCACGGGCGATTCTCAATTTTTTAGTCTACAACTAACTGGTGGGGAAAGGGATAACACTTACCATTCGCGGGTGGTTAATGTACCGGTTGACGAGACGGAAGCCGGCCGGTGGAAGAGGTTGGTGGCGCGGTTCCCTCGGGTTTTTGAGGTGCCTACCGGGCTGCCCCCGCAGCGTCGGTTTGATCATAAGATCGTGCTAAAGGAGGGGACGGCACCCATTAGCATGCGTCCGTATCGGTACCCGGCTGTCCAAAAAGATGTGATCGAGAAAACGACAAGGGAGTTACTTGATTCGGGGGTGATTCGGGACAGTCAAAGCGCCTTCGCAGCCCTGGTCGTTCTCGTAAAAAAGAAAGACGGTCAGTGGCGCATGTGTATGGATTATAGACGCCTTAACGAAGCTACGGTAAAAGATAAGTTTCCCATTCCGCTCATTGATGAACTGTTAGACGAGCTAGCTGGAGCGATTTTTTTTTCGAAGTTAGATTTACGATCGGGATACCATCAAGTCCGCATGGCAGAGGAAGACATCCCGAAAACCGCGTTTCGGACGCATGAGGGTCATTACGAGTTTCTGGTCATGCCTTTCGGGCTGACCAACGCGCCCGCTACCTTCCAAGCGTTAATGAACCACATCTTTAAACCCATGCTCCGGAAAGGGGTGCTGGTTTTTTTGATGACATACTCGTTTACAGTCGGAGCGAAGAAGACCATTGGGTTCATTTGGAAAAAGTCCTCACGCTCATGCAAGCTAACAGGTTGTTCGCCAAGGAGTCCAAGTGTGTTTTTGGGGGTCGTGCGATTGAATACTTAGGCCATGTAATCGCAAAGGAAGGGGTGAGCACGGATCCGAAAAAAATTGAAGCGATTCAACAATGGCCGGTACCGAAGACAGTTAAACAGCTCCGGGGTTTTTTGGGGTTAGGCGGATACTACCGTCGATTTATTCGCTCCTTCGGAATGATTGCTCGCCCTCTCACCGACCGGTTAAAAAAGGATGCGTTTAATTGGGGACCGGATGCGCAAGACGCTTTCGAGAGACTCAAATCAGCCCTCGCATCAGCCCCCGTTTTAACATTACCCGATCCCACCCAACCGTTCGTCATCGAAACCGACGCCTCAGCAGGAGGAGTAGGGGCGGTGTTGATGCAAAACCTACACCCGGTATCTTTTTTTTCCAAGGCGTTATCACCCCGACAGAATGCATTATCGGTGTACGAGAAAGAACTCCTCGCAATTATGTTAGCGGTGAAACAGTGGCACTACTACTTAATCACGGGACCGTTTGTTATACGCACGGATCAAAAAAGTCTTAAACACTTGCTTTCCCAAAAGGTAACCACTCCTCTCCAGCATAAATGGTTAGCGAAACTCATGGGGTATGACTACTCCATTGAATACAAAAAGGGTAGAGATAATGTTGTCGCCGACGCACTGTCCCGCGTGCAAGGGTCCGAACTATTTGTCACGGCGGTTTCACAATTGGAGCCCCTATTATTGGATCGAATAGTAGCTAGTCAGCGGGATGATGTGGATTTGCAGCAATTGGTGACTCGGGTTAAGGAGGGAGTCGGTCACACGAGGTACAAGTGGAACGGTAGATGGTTGGCTCGGGACAATCGCATAGTGGTGGGTAACGACTCGGGTTTACGTGAGGATATGGTTAAACTGTGCCATGAATCGCCGATCGGTGGCTATTCCGGGGTAAGGGCCACGGTACAACGGGTTAAGGGGTTATTTCACTGGCGGGGAATCAATAAGGTGGTCAGAAGGGTGGTACGCAAATGTGACGTGTGCATGCGGGCAAAAACCGAGAACACAGCACCGGCGGGATTACTGCAGCCTTTACCCGTACCGGAAATGATTTTCTCGGATATCTCGATGGATTTTATTGGTGGGTTGCCGAGAGTTAAGGGTAAGGATACGGTTTTTGTGGTGGTTGATCGTTTGACCAAATATGGGCACTTCATGCTTTTGGGCCATCCATATTCGGCTAGGGATGTGGCTCAAGTTTTTTTTGATAACGTGTACAAATTGCACGGGTGCCCGAATTCGATAGTGTCTGATCGTGACCCGATTTTTCTGAGCTCGTTTTGGAAGGAGTTTTTACACCTACAAGGGATAGAAGCGAGACTTTCCACGGCGTATCACCCACAATCAGATGGTCAAACCGAGGTGGTTAATCGGTGTCTGGAAGGGTATTTACGGTGTATGGTAATGGAACGTCCTCATTCGTGGGTTAAGTGGGTGACGACGGCGGAATGGTGGTACAACACAACGTTCTATTCGTCTTTGGAACGGTCTCCGTTTGAAGCCTTGTACGGGTACCCTCCACCCTTACACATTCCGTACGTTCCGAAGGATGCTGTCGATGGGGAAGTTGATGAGGTAATGCGGGATCGCGAGGCTGCAATAAAGGTACTTAGACAATCACTTTTGAAGGCTCAGAACAGAATGAAGCAACAAGCTGACAAAAAGAGATCGGAGAGAGAGTTCGGAGCGGGTCAATGGGTGTATCTCAAACTTCAACCGTACATGCAGAATTCATTAAGGGTTCACAAACATTCGAAGCTGACTCCAAAGTATTTCGGACCGTTTTTGATAATTGAAAAGGTGGGCTCGGTCGCGTATAAATTAGATCTTCCGGAGGAGGCGCATATTCACCCGGTCTTCCATGTGTCACTATTGAAGGAGGCGGATGGGCCACCGGAGAAGGTTGTTCCTATTCCGCTTGAAGCTCGGTTTAATTTCCAGCCGCAGGCCGTGTTGGATCGAAAGTTGGTAAAGAGAGGTCATCGTGCAGCCATGAAGGTATTAGTGCATTGGAAGGGGCAGACGACTCAAGACGCGACATGGGAATTTCTCGATGATTTAAAGTTGCGGTTCCCGGATTTCATGGAGCTCACTCTTGAGGACAAAAGTGGCTAAGGAGGGAGTCTTGTTACGTTAAATTAGTTTATTTTCAGTTTATTTATTTTTGCATGGGTTAGGGACCAATATGGTTTCCTTTTGTTTCTTGTGGGTTGTTTCCGTAACTTATGGTTTGGTTTGTTTAAACATTCAATGTTATCTATTCCTGGAGATTATCCAGTGAATTCGTTTTTCATCCTCTCCCTAGTTTCTCTCAAGTTCAACCTTATCAAACTGTCGGACCAATTCCTCTTTCTCAGCTTGCCTTCCAACAATACTAGATGGATTGAAAACACAGGATTCAAATATTCTATTATTATAATTATTGTTATTATTTCTTGGCCTAGTTTGATCCTCTTCCACTCTCAAACCAAGGTCGGTTTTTTCCTTAACAAGATCTTGCAATTTGATGCTAATATTATCCAACTTGTCATGCATCTTATAACTACTCCTGGAGAAATTTGAGCAGCAGCTTGGAATTAGCTTTCTTACCTTGCTGGTGATGATGGCTTCTGACTCGCGTTTGAACTCACGATCCATAGTTGTGGCAGAATAATGGGGGTAGTGGGATGACCATTCCCTCACGTATCTAGTAGTGCGTTAGTGCATTCTGTTTTGCATTTGTAACCTTATTTAACTCACCAATCGCTAAAGGCATCTGCTTCAAAAGTTGGGTGTCTCTAATATCAAGATGCCGCAACTTTTTAAGCTTTAACAAGTTGTTGGGAAAGTTCATTAAGCTATCACACCCAAAAACAATCAATGTTTCTAAATTATAAAGATTGCACATGTTTTCCGGTAAATGTGCGATTCTAGTTTTAGAAAAATTAAGATACCTCAAGTGTCTCAAATTACCAATAGATTCTGGCACCTCGCTTATGTTAAAATTACTCAAATTTAGCACCCTTAACAATGTTAACTCTGGAAGTAAGTCAACTAGAACCTTACTCGATAAGTAGAAACTTTGCCACGTTTCTACCACCCCAACAGGCGTTGCCAAGAATGTCCTTAGACATTTTGTTCTTGTTAATGGCTCGAACTGCTTGTAAGCTTGATATTTCTCATGAACAAATGACATATGGTGACACTTCTCCAACATCTCCTCTCGAATATTCTTCTCTGTGTTGTTGTCTAACCTTACAAAAAATGACCTTGACAACAACCCGTCAAAGTATTCATGACCCAAGTGCTCCTCTGTTGAATGGCTTGGAGTTGACCGACGCAAAAATCCTTCTGCCATCCATAATAAAACAAGTTTGTCTTTATCAAACAAGAAGTCCTTAGGGAACAAGGAGCAATATGCAAATAACTGCTTCAACGGTGCAGAAAGATCATAGAAGCTTAGTTTAAGGGCCGGGATAATTACATCAGCTTTTGACCTCCATAACTCACTGTGTAGCAACTTCCTCTAGGAATCTTCATCTTTTTTTGTCCTTAATGATCTCCCAATTGATATCAAAGCGATAGGAAAGCCATCACATTTTTTCACAATACCTTCACCATATGGTTTTAGTGACAAATGTGAATCAAATTTATCTACACCTAATGCATGTAAAGCAAATAAAGAGAGAGCATCACCGTGCGACAGGCTCTGCAGCGGTTGTTTTACATTGCAACCTAACTTTTGGAGCAACTGGTTCTTCCGTGTTGTTATTATGATTTTACTTCCAGGAGCACATGTATAAAACGATCTAGCTAGGGTTTCCCAATCTGCATAGCTTTCGCTCCATATATCATCTAACACCAGTAGAAATCTCTTCCTGCTTAGGTGATCGGTAAGAGCTACTTGCAACAAATTTAAATCTGTAAATTCCTTCTTTACCTCAGGTGCCACGGATTGAAAGATAACTTTGCTTATACTGAAGCTATCAAACTCATCCGAGACACAAACCCACGCCTTGAGTTCGAAGTGATCCTTGACTTGCTTTTCGTCATACAAAAGTCTAGCTAGAGTAGTTTTCCCTACCCCACCCATACCAACTATGGGTACAATGCTAAAGTGTTGATCACATGGTTCTTCCGCCGGTGACAGTAACTGTTGGACCAATGCCTCTTTCTCAGCTTGCCGCCCAACAATACTAGTTGGATCAACAACAGAGGACTGATATCTTCTATTATTATTATTATTTCTTGGCCTAGTTTCCCCTTCCACACGTAAACCAAGATTATCTTTCTCCTTAACTAGATCTTCTAATTTGGCGTTAATATCATCCAACTTGTCATGCATCTTATTATAACTACTCCTGGAGAAATTGGAGCAGCAGCTTGGAATTAACTTTCTCACCTTGCTGGTGATGATGGGTGATATGTATCTACTGGTCACGAGTGCAGAGGGCAATCACATGGGATCCACGTGCATGGAATTGGCTTCTTAAGTTGTTTTCTTTATTTTAATCATGTGTTTTATTTAAATAGTTGCAAGCATGGTTGTGGCAGAATAATGGGGATAGTGGGATGACCATTCCCTTAATCATGGTTTTATTTAAATAGTTGCAAGCATGATTGTGGCAGAATAATGGGGGTAGTGGGATGACCATTCCCTCACGTATCTAGTAGTGCGTTAGTGCATTCTGTTTTGCATTTGTAACCTTATTTAAGGATTTGTTTCTTTGGGAAGGATATACAGAAAAATTGTCTCAAGATTGATTTCCTATCCACAATCCTTTATTCTTAATTTTTGTTATCTGATAAGACCGATCTAACCACATCAATGAGTTCTGACTCGCGGTTGAACTCACGATCCATAGCCTCATATGCCAAATCATCGAGCACGTCAACGATGTCGTAAGCCAAATGTCGGAGCCCATTCAGCCATTCTTTCACAGAATCATCAGTTATCTCCCTCCGAGAAGCATCAGCAAGCACACGTTGAATTTACTTCAAGGATCTCTGCCACTTCTTGATCTCAGCATCGATTCCCTTGTGGCCAGCAATCTTGTTCACAGCAGCAGAGGCCAGCTTCTCAAAGAGCACAGGGAGGAGGGCAGAAAGCACAAGTTCAGCCATTGATTAATTAATGATCAATTGCAGAGGAAATGTGTGAAGACTTGAGAGTGAAGAGTGGTTTGAAAGTGAATTCACTTTCAGTCTTTCGTTCAGATTTATGGTCAAAGTTTCATGCATTGTTTTGCACTCAGATCTGAGATCACCAATCAGCATCCAGGGTGCTACCTGCTCCCTAAATATTTTAACAAATTGATTCTCTACTTTTGTTCCGTTTGATTCAATTTATGACTTGGTTTGATAAAAGAAAAAAAAAACTTAAACCAAGAAATTAATCTGACACACCCCCTTAAACTTTGCCTCCTTTATAATAATAATTATTATTATTTTATTATCATCATGTTTCCACTAGTTAATAAATGCATGGTCGACCATTTGACGCACGTACGTTAGTAATATGAACTCGTTTGTTATTTGATAAAGTCACAACCCAAAAGCTCACTTCCATAGCTAGCCAAGTTGTTTGAAGAGATAAACGCAATGCCAATATATCCTACTTGTGGGTAAACATTCGATACAAACATGTTAAATTAGATTGGACCAAACGGTAATGTTATTTTAACAGACAAACTGTAACGTTAGTTTCAACTCTTAGGCGTGGTTTATAGCATTATAATATTAAAATTTTACCACATATCATGCATTTATCATATGCATATTCCTTTACTTTGTGAAAACCTTGTTTTGGTGGACATAGTCTACTTTATATCGTTTCTATTATTTTTGTAGGTGTGCAATGTCAAGAAAAGATAATCGGTATAATTATGTTGAACCAATTGAATGGTTTGCTACAAGATTATGATAGGGCACATGATAGCTTATTCCCATCTGCAATAGTCGTCAACAATAGATTGAGCACTTCAGTTTATCGACCGGTTGCTGATTGATGAAATTATGTGTAGAACCACTGTCAATCAATATGTGCAACTGTCTAGTACCCAAGTCTCCCACCACCTTTATTATTGAAAAAGAAGGTATGCCAGTGATAATATTCAATGAGATAAGAGGATCTTGAGGAGTATCTATCAATTCAACAGGACAATCTTCATATGGTTCTTCCATTTCATATCCAACCTCTATTACAAACAATTGTTGGTGCCAAAACATTTATGTCCGGGTGTATATTTTTCAGAACACCAAAACATTCACCCCTAGATCTTTTTTCATCAAACTCTTTACTAGTGAGTCGCTTAGTAGGTTTTGCGAAATTAATGGGTGTGCCTTTAATAGGTGGTGTAGGAAGTAAAGGAAGTTTAGTAGAAGTGCCAACAGTTGAGGTGGAAGTTTATTTAGGTACAAGTTTTTAAGGATAGGCTGATTTTTCACCGGCTATAGTTATATTGGCTAAATTCTGTAGTCGTGCTAAAGAATGTGCTTCCCTTAGTAATGTAGGTTTGAACAATCATACATAACATTTGATGCTTGGTTTTAGACCCTCAATAAACAAACCAACCGCATAAGGTTCAGCAATATCAACCTTATTAAGCAATAGGCCATATGTATCACAATAAGCTTCAAGATCATCACCTTGATTAAGAGCCTTGAGTGCTCCCATAGCATCTTCTACCGTGGTTGAAGCAAAACGTGCCTGGATCGAACGCATGTTTTCTCCCAAGGAATTTTAGAGACAGAAGTGCCTCTAGATTTGACGAAGTTATTATGCCATTGAACGGCTCTTCCCTCAACTTGAACCACAACATATTGTACCTTCAACTTCTCTAGTGTCTCGTCTATGGCAAAGAAGTGTTCATAACGTTGAATCCAACTTTCAACCTCAGTACCATCGAATATAGGGAATTCAACCCTCGAGAAACGATTATTGCTTCTATTCAATCTCGTTTCTTCACCATCCTTACTCGATGATTCATTCGTTCCAGAATATCCATTAGAATTTCCACTTCCACTCGCATTCATCGTCTGTAAATTCTTGAGCAACTCCAAGAGTTGAGATTTCATCGTCGCCATCTCCGTTGATAATTGGGTCTTCATATGCATCACCTCCAAAGTTTGTTTTCCGGAAGCCGATTTGATATCTTCTAACTCCGATTGATTCTTTTCCGCCATGGATTCAAGACGGAGCAAGGACAATTCATGTTCCTTGATCGCCTTTTCGATTTCTTGACTTCGCGTAGACATTGTTACCGTGGATAGATCGCCGGTGAACAGAACTCCGATGAGAATCGGTGGCTCTGATACCAATTGTTAAGCTCAAATTGAGAAAGAACTAGCGAGAGGAAGATTCACGATTCAAGCTAACTACTACCGTTAGCTGATTTGTATTTATAGGCTGTTAATTCGGTTATAGGCTGTTACAAAATTCACTTATTAACAGAAAACACCCTCAATAATACAACAATGACAATTGTAACCCCTCACTAACATAATCGACCTAACAGTTTATTAATAACTTGAAGGTATACAAATAGCGAAGGAGATTACCGTGAAGGCATATGTGATTAAAAAACTAAAAAATAATTGGAAATTTTGGAACATGACATGGTTCCGGTCAAAGCTGACTTTTTTCTTGACTCGGTCAAACTTGATTCCATGGTTGACTTTTTTTTGTTTGTCTGCGAGAGACTTGTGGAGTTCAGGATCCACGATTTAATCATTTTGTGAACGAGATGACTTGAATGGTGGGCCTCAAGATGAGTACAGTCGGTGGCGGTTTGAGGTTTTTGGCGGGCTAGTTACTAGAGACGAAAAGAGGTAAGTTACAAAGGGTAGAGATTTACCACTGTGATCGATGAAACTAACGATAATGGAATTCGGTTAAACACTGGCACAAAGGTTGTATTTTGGTATTATTATATGATTTAGGTTTAATGCAAAACAAATTTGAAAGTTTTGGTTTTTGGATTGTAGATAAAAGCATTCCCAACCCATCCCCGTCTCCAACTTTATTTTTATATTTAACAAAACAATATAAAAATCCACTCCATCCAATCTCCCGTCTCCATACCCAAACCCTATACTTTTAGGGAAAACATACACATTCCCCTTATTTAGGATGCCACTATTCATCCATTATATCCATTATTTAATTCATTTTTTAGTATATGTAAATGGAATAGAGAGAGGAAAAATAATTAAAAATGAAATAAAGAAGTATTATTTAATTAAATAAAGTTAGATATGGGATGCGGAAGGTTTTAAAAACGAAGGAAAAATTAAAAAATGATGTAAATTTTGATAAATTATAGAGATGTGGATGATGATGAGTTGTGAATGCTCTAAATCTTGTTATACTCCTGTTATTTGTCAGCCATCATAGCATTTCATCTTAATCATGTTTACTTGATCTTTCAAATCAAACGAGTCAAACTAACAAGTATACTTAATAAATTCCACTCGAATGAGTCAGATTCTTGCAATTCTATAAACAATATTATATAAACAATGTGTTGTAAAAATTATACCTTTATTTGTGATAATATAATTTGTATATCATATGCAAGACATTTTTAACAAAATATTAGAATTTTAAGGCAATATTTAGATTCTTTAGATTTCTTATTGTGTTTTGTAGTGAAGAGTTAATAAAATAAGAGACATTAGTATAGCTTGATTGTATTTTTTTATTAAAGTAAGTATATACGTTAATAGTGGAGAGATCAAAAGAAAATGATAGGAATCAAGAAAATCACTTCTAACAAATTATAAAATTTATAAATAATTTATTTTTTAAAGTTATCTAAAGAGTATTTGAATAAATTACGACCTTTATATATATAAAGTTTAATATGTTTGAAAATTTTCTTATTGTGTAAAACAATTTATTTACAAATTGTATTATAGAAAAATATCTTTCTTAATTTATTAAAAATATTTTTAATATAAAAAATAATTAAATAATATGATTGGTTGTTAATGTAATTAATTATTTAGGAGAGGAGGAGAATTTGATTTAGGATGTCTAGATTGTGTCATGTGTCCTGTCACACCCTCAATTTCCACGAACGGGTTTTACCGTTATACGTGTGACATAATCAGGATCTCAGATAAGCATCAGTTACACCAAACGACTCGATAGTTACAAAACATATAAGTTGCTTAATAAAACGAAATAAACCAATTTGTATTTAAGTATTACGGAAGCGAAATCAGAAAACATTTAACAATTGTTTAAATGCGCAAACATGCGCCCAAACTAATTTAAATAATGTAAATGTAATTAAACCATGAAATCAGTTTAAAAATGAATGCCAAATGATATGCAGTGGATGCTGTGCTCCTAAACGTGCCACATCAACGACCTGATAGAAAACATGCTAAAGTCAGTACAAAGACTGGTGAGTTCACAGGTTTATTAAAAAACAATAATCAATAGCTATAAAATTCCAGATTTATAATCAAAGCATATAATGGGTAGCTAGCCCATAGCAATCACTATGTGTATGAAGTCACGACCGAGCTGACATGTAATCAATAGTAATAATGTAGGCCCGGCTGTGGTTTTCCCACCACAACACTGTAAAACAGGCTGACCATTCACCCGTTTGACCTCCAGTCAAGCTAGCGCGACTAGCCCGGGCAGGGTTTGTCAAACCCAATAGTTCTACTAACAATTACCTCGCTAGTAACATATTAACGGTTCGAAGAGGCGTAGTATAACACCATAGTACAAGGTATATGCAGTATTACGAAATCTAAGGCATTGTATCGTTGTGAAAAGCGGCATGTTTCTCTTCCCCAAAAAGAGTGAAAATTATAAAAGTGGGGCTGTAAACTCACCTTGAATGCACAGCAACACGTAAATATAAGCACAAAAGATTAGGGTCTCGGTTAACCTGTATTTCATTTATTATTTAATTGAGATTAAATATTAGTAATAGATTTAATTATTGAGAATGAAATGATATGGTTCGCGATCACGGTTCGGTTACGACGCAGACTAACCATTGACCTTCCCAGCCACAAGCAATGCAAACAAGCACGACTCAAAAGTAAGCATAATAATCATCGAGTAAAAGATATGTTACCTAAATATAACACGTATAAGATTGTATGTTACACACCTTATACCCCCACATATGTACTATATATATATATTATTCAACTCATGCTCCATACTTAATATATATTATCCCCCCATGTCTTATACACTTTCATGTACATATTTCATGGTGAGCGTATATACGAACCAACCTAGTTCACACTGCTCGTTTATATATGCGAATACACAAGCATAATATCATGTATTAAATATACATGCCCAACACATTTTGTTATTCAAAACCAACGTCAATGCATGTCTATGCATATACTTTCATGTTTGGCACATAATTTTACATATATATACATATATATATATATTAATATTGTACACACATGCATAATGTATGCCATACACACACAGGCAAGACACACTAACTCACTGCTAACGCTCATGCATATTTAATCTATACTAATACATATCAAAACTCAATAAACACCCAAAGTACACACCAAAAAAAACACACACACGTACACAACCAACAGTTGCATATCCTATGCATAAAACCATACATATTCAAAACAATCCCAATCTTAAAGCACCCACATATTTATAATATATATATATATATAAGCCTTCATATTTAAAGAAACATGACTACACCACAACAGAAAGCATTATTTAAAGAAATCACATACCATACACAATCACAATTAACAAACCACACACACTCATCTATATATATACGCAGGTAACATACATACATGACCAAACACACACACCCGATGAAGAACACCCATATATACATATATCCGCGCACACATTGCAACAACATACATATGAATACATACACATGCACACATCCAACGCACAATCACGACGGTTACGCGCATATTGAACATTCAAAACACAGAATTCGTACACCCCGCATCGTAAAACCGAACCGTAAAGAATCCGAACACATGAATTAAGCGAAGAACATACCATACGGGTTGTTTCGGTTGTCGATCGAAGCTATCGGATAAGATGTCGGTTGTCAAGAGGTCGCTATTGCAAGCAAAGGAGACGTCGAAAGGTGCACGGTTGTTTCCAGAGGTGATTGCCGTGGAAGTGGCCGTCGTTGGTGTGCCAAGAAGTCTAGGGTTGCGATGGGTGTGAAGCCGAGAGGGAGAGGGATGAGTGGGTCGGTTACGGGGGTGGGGATTTTTGAATGTCACCATCTTTGCAACTTGGCACAATGAGTCCATCCATTTGGTCTAATTGCTATTTTGTGTTAATTAAATTTAGTTAGTAAATATATGTTAATAATCTTTAGATGGTATTTATAATAATAATCATTATTATTTAATGGTAAAACATTTTGTCAATTATAATTTGATTAACCATAACGTAACCGAAAGAAGTTAGGTTGGGGAACGAGGTTGACCTGAAAAACTTGGGTTGTCACATCATCCCCTTGTTGAAGGAATTTTCGTCCCGAAAATAGGACATCAGGGTCAACGGATGACTAGTGAACAAGCTTTCAGTTATCTGGAACATAGACAAGATAGTGTTTCTGAGGATTTCTTGAACAAATTGAAAACAAAGAAACGTAAGGTTTTGCGAGAGTTACGACATCATCCCTTGTTGAAGGGAATTTCGTCTCGAAATTTTAAGGAAGATATCACAGGAATAATACATTAGGAAGTAGATGTTTGATCTCTGAACAATTGCGGGTACTTTTTCTTCATTTGATCTTCGCTTTCCCAGGTAAACTCTGGTCTACGCTTTGAATTCCATCTAATGCACACAATGGGAATCTTGTTACGTTTCAGTGTCTTGACTTCTTGATCCATAATCTCCACTGATTCTTCAACGAAACAAAGTTGTTCATAGATTTCTAGTTCCTCTAATGGAACGACAAGTGATTCATCAAAAAGACACTTCCTTAGATTTGACACGTGAAACACATTGTGAATTCCACTGAGCTCTTCAGGTATGTTCAGTTGATAAGCTATCGGGCCAACTCGTTTAACAATCTCAAATGGCCCAACGTATCTAGGGTTTAGTTTCCCACGCTTTCCAAAGCGTATTACACCTTTCCAATATGAGATTTTCAAGAGTACTTTGTCACCAACTTGAAATTCCAATGGCTTATGACGTTTGTCAGCATAACTCTTTTGTCGATCACGTGCTGCTGCCATACGGTTACGAATTTGCATGATCTTCTCAGTCGTTTCGTGCACAAGTTCAGGTCCTGTAAGTTGGCTTTCTCCTATTTCTGCCCAACAGATAGGTGATCGGCACTTACGTCCATACAGTGTCTCAAATGGTGCGGCCTTGATCGAGGTGTGATAATTGTTATTATAGGAGAACTCAACCAATGGTAAATGAGTTTCCCAGCTACTGCCAAAATCGATCACACAGGCACGCAACATGTCTTCCAGTGTCTGGATCGTACGCTCACTTTGACCATCGGTCTGGGGTGATACGCAGTACTCATATCCAGCCGCGTTCCCAATGATCGCTGTAATGATTGCCAGAAGTGAGAAGTGAACCGAGCATCACGATCAGAAATGATAGATATCGGCACTCCATGCCGAGAGACTATTTCCCTTAAATAGATACGTGTCAGCTTCTCCATTCGATCAGTCTCTCGGATTGCTAGAAAGTATGCGGATTTCGTTAAGCGATCTACTATAACCCAAATGGTATCGCATCCGCTGGGAGTCCTAGGTAACTTCGTGATGAAGTCCATTGAAATCTGCTCCCATTTCCACACTGGAATTTCTGGTTGTTGGAGTAAACCGGATGGTCTCTGGTATTCTACCTTAACCTTGGAACAAGTTAGGCATCTGCCTACGTATATGGCTATCTCAGCTTTCATGTTCGGCCACCAGTAAAACTCCTTTAGATTTTGATACATCTTGTCTGAACCTGGATGAATCGAGTAACGAGACTTATGAGCTTCATCCATTACCAGCTCTCTCAAATTCCCGTAAGGTGGCACCCAGATCCGTTCCATGAAGTAACGGATTCCATCAGTTTTGATCTCCAACTGTTTCTCCATGCCTCGCATGGATTCTGCCTTCAGGTTCTCAGTCTTCAAGGCCTCAAATTGAGCAGCCTTGATTTGCACAGGTAGATCAGAATGTATGGTCATCTGTAATGCGCGCACCTGACGAGGTTTTGATGTTTCTTTCCGACTAAGTGCGTCGGCTACCATGTTAGCCTTACCCGGGTGATACTTGATTGTACAGTCATAATCATTGAGTAATTCCAACCACCGTCGTTGCCGCATATTCAGTTCTTTCTGATCGTATATGTGCTGGAGGCTTTTGTGATCCGTATAGATCGTTCATTTGGTTCCATTCTGTCACACCCTCAAAATCCACTAACGGGGTTTTACCGTCAGGCGTGTGATATAACCAGGATCTCAGATAAGCATCAGTTACACCAAACGACTCGATAATTACAAAACAGATAGATTGCTTAATAATAATGAAACAATCCATTTATTTAAGTATTGCGAAAGCGTAAACAAGATAACTTTTAAAAATAGTTTGGAACACGTAAACACGCATCCAATCCAGTTTATACAAAATAAATGAAGATTAATCTTGAAAACAGTTTGTGATGAATGCTGGATGACATGCGGTAGATGTTGTGCTCCTAAACGTGCCACATCAATGTCCTGAGAGAAAACATGCAAAATCTCAGTACAAGACTGGTGAGTTCACAGGTTTATCAGAAAGCTATAAATATCAGTAATAAAATTCTTGGATTTTGTAATCAAGCATACAATGGGTAGCTAATCCATAATGATCCCTATGTGTATGAAGTCACGACCGAGCTGACATGTAATCAATAATAAAGCAGGCCCGGCTGTGGATCACACACCACAACACTTGTAATTAGGCTAACCGTTCACCCGTTTGATGAACGTTGTGCTAGCGCGACTAGCCCGGGTGGGGTATGTCAATCCCAGTAGTACTACTAACAATTACCTCGCTAAGTCCATATTAACAGTCCGTTGGGCAAGTATAACACCATAGTATCAAGTATATGCAGTGTTACAAAAATCCAATGTAATGTAACGTTTATGAAAACAGCATGTTTCTCTCCCCAAAAGAGTAGATAAAATAAATTCACAGGAAATATTTATGTAACCTTTTAAATAAGAATAGTTTATAAAAATTATTCAAAAGAGTAGATAAAATAAATTCACAGGAAATATTTATGTAACCTTTTAAATAAGAATAGTTTATAAAAATTATTTTTATAATTTTTAAGAATTTTTATAAAATTTTTAGAAGCTTAAAAGGCTTAAAAATAAATAGTTGAGGGTCCCCGGGTTCGAACCCGGGACCTCAAACTCACAATCCCACACACCAACCAGTGAACCAAGGGCCTCAGCCGCAGCAGAATTCGGTTTTGTTTGTTTTTAAGTATGGTTTCCAGTTTCCCCCAATTCAACCAAAACCCAAATTGAGTTTGATTCAAATTGAACACGAATTCCATATTGTTAACTGTTAAAATCATGGGGCTTTTGATCCCCATGTATAAACGAGTGTGTTGATGTGTGTAATTACCTGTTTTGATTCGATTGATGATAAGAACAATGAAGAACAAGCCGCGGTATAGGTTGAAATCGAACGTTGATCAAACACAGATGAATATCAAATTAATTGCACAGGAAGCTTTGAATGATGTTAATGATCAATAGCCCTATGTTAATTGAGAGTTATAAGGCTCGGAGGGTGGTGGTTGATTGAGTTGCAGGTTCGGCGAAGACGATGATTGATTTCAGAGGGTTTAAGTGTTTGTGATTAGGATTACAGGCTGCATTCGGTTTGTAGGATGTTAAAGTTCGATTCCACGGTATAATTTGATTAAAGTGGTATTGCGTGGATGAATTAGCCATTTGAAACGGTCGAAAATAAAGTGAAAAAGTTTATACCCGTTAATTCACTGTTACAACGCGTTTTTAAGGGTGCAATAGGTTCGAATCTCAACCACGAAGTGATTATAACCGGTTTTGTGGTTTAAAATGAGGTACTTTTGAAGTTTGGACCTCGCCGGAGGGTTGCCGGAGTTCGGCCGGAGCCGGCGCCGGAAAATCGGGGTTGGGCGGGGGTTGGGTTTGATAATTCAGAAATTACAGATTTGGTCCCTGGGGTTTAAACTGTTATTAATTTATGTTATTAAACTTCTTTTGAAGTTTTAAAAATGACACAATACCCCCTGCACTTATTTATTTTATTATTTGTATTATTATCATTATTTTTATTATTATTATTATTATTATTATTATTATTAATTATATTTTTATAATCAGGTCACCAACGTTTAACGAGACTAACGAAGTCTCGTAAAATTTTCAGGTGTCACATTATCCCCATGTTGAAAGAATTTTCGTCCCGAAAATTGGAACACCGAGGTTAACAAACAAGTATTCGGAGAATTCAGTTAAACAGATATTTAGGCTTTGAAAATACATGAGGACAGTAATACACACCATGAGTTAACGAGCTTACTGCTAATTGACGTACTTGTTAGTCACAGATATCACACACCATCACATTCACCACATGATCTTTAACAAGAAGAATCTTAGGTTTCCTTTCTGATTTGGGAATATCTTGATTGTTTTAGCACTTTTGTTCATCAGAAGGTGACCATGAAACCATAGGTAGATCATAGTGATTTTCTTTTTCCTTCTGATGCAGTTTGCGTTTTCCTTTTTTGAGGTAGACTTTGAAGAGTTGATGTCATCATGTGATGACTCGTTGTCAGTCCTATCATCAAATCCATCTGTATCATCTGAGCTATCACACGCATGTGAAACTTTATGAGGTAGAACAAATGTGAAAGTAAACCCACAATGTTCTTTGCTTGATATTGTGAGATGTCACAGCATCCCTCAGTTGAGAGAATTTCGTCCTGAAATTCAGTTGGAGTTAGGTTCTGAAGTTGTATCCACGAACAAGTGCGGATATTTAGACTTCATCTGATCCTCCCGTTCCCACATAAACTTTGGTCCCCGTTTGGAGTTCCATCTTACGCGCATAATGGGAATTTTGCTACGCTTTAGTGTCTTGACTTCTCTATCCATGATCTCCACTGGTTCTTCGATGAAATATAGTTGATCATCTATCTTTAGTTCCTCTAAAGGCACGATCAATGATTCATCAGACAGACATTTCCTCAGATTGGATACGTGAAACACATTATGTATCCCCTGAGTTCTTCAGGTAAATTCAACTGATAGGCTACTGGGCCAATCCGTTTGACAATCTCAAATGGCCCCACGTATCTTGGGCTTAACTTTCCACGCTTTCCAAAGCGTATTACACCCTTCCAGGGTGAGACCTTCAGTAGTACTTTGTCACCAACCTAAAACTCCTGTTAGAGCATATATAGTCATATATAGTGTGTCCGTCGCTTGACGAATAGTCTAGGCTTAATGTTATACACCTTGTAAACACATGAAACTGGGTCATTCGCAGGAGCATATGCGAATGAGACTTAGTCGTACGACTAAGCCATGCTAATGGACAAGTCGTGCGACTGAGAGATGCGATGGGGCATTCGTAAGACTGAACCATAAGAATGGTCCAGTCGTACGATTGAACCATACGCATGGTCCAGTCGTACGATTGAACCATACGCATGGTCCAATCGCACGAATGGGCCCAGTCGCATCTAATATGGGCCGAGGCCTATATATACCAGTTTCAATGTGTAGAAACCTAAGGGTTTTGATAGGGTTCCCGGCGCCCAGGCGCTGCCGGATGAGAGGGGAGATCATGCTCGATCTCCCCTTGCCAAAAGTCTTGATTCTTAAGTTGTAACGAGCTTAAAATCGTTATGTTTTATCAATGAAATCATTCGATTCTTGTTCGTATCATTGTTTGTCTTTTGGTTGTTTATCCTTCCGTCAAGAACGTGCTCGGATGTTTATCGATCCAGTGACTTCACAATTGGTATCAGAGCCGGTTACTGCTTGAATGATCTAACAATCACTCTAGCAACCCGAGCTCTTGATTTCTGGATCAAAGTTCAGATCTTGACGTTAAACCCACTTCATGTTCATCTTGTTTTGCTCAAATCTCATTGCGCGTGATGTTTATTTGTTAAAGCGGACTCGGAATCTTCTTCAGATCATAAAAACGAATCCAATGATACAAATTTGTGTTGTATCTCGTCCAAATCATCGGATTAGGGTTTTTCAGCCTTGTGGCGGCTGCAGATCTGGTTTTCTGCGTTCAGACCCGTTCATGCGATTGGGCCATGCAACTGGACCTCATTCGCACGATTGAACCATTCGTATGGTCCATTCGTACGTCTAACCCAGTCGTATGTCCATTCGTACGAATGAACATTCATTCGCACGACTGACCCTCTCGTGTACTTCATTCGCACGACTTACCCATTCGGAGTATCCATTCGCACGAATTACCCATTCGCACGTATGTCTTCATTCGTCTGTTTCAGTCGCACGAATGAGCTGTGTACCAGACCAAAAAAAAAAAAAAAAAAGAGTCTGGAACAGCTTCTTGCACGAATTTTTCCCTAAACCATTTTTATCAGTCGGGAAGCCTTCTGAAAAGTTTGGTAAATAAAATTATTTGGGAAAATTATCGGGTCATTTTTCGGTTCATGTTCGGGTCAATATTGAAGATTTTCCTGGAGAGTCTATGCAAGAGTTAAGGATGAGCAAAGCACATTCACCCTGAGTTTCTTATGTCAAACAAGTTCGAGGGATACCCCATTATTCGTTGGACTTCCAGAATAGGTGAATGTTGTTAGAACACGAAAGAGAGAAGAGAAGATGTCAGCTGAAGGTGCTGATTTTGTGGGGTAGTCAGGAGCATCTGACTATTTATGGGCCAATCAAGTTATATTTATCCGCACAGAGAGGATTCTCATTCTTAGGGGGAATCCGTGTATAGAGAAATTGAAGACGCAATCAGAAAGTGATGATGTGAGCAGGTTTCTGATGATGAATCTTCGTGCATGCTGATTTGTTTGATATTGTCAGCTGTGGATTGGAACCTTCAACCTTTTGCCCAATACATCATATGAAGACGTCAGGAGAGCACAATGTATATATATTGGGATATGCTGAACGTGAGGGGGAATTTCTATAGTTGTTAATGTTAAACAGGTTAGACTGTGTGAAGATTGAAGCAATGGAAAACTGGTCATGTCATTATCTGGAAAAATCAGTCATTTGGGGAATCTTACTGCTATGATGGTGTTCTGCAAAGTAAACGAAAGCTATTGTGACTAAATTCATTTTCAGGGATATTGTGGTAACCTGACGGATCGGCAATGTTGGCTATATGGTTGTTCGTTTGATTCTATTGGAAACCAGAGCAAAGATTGACTGAAGATTGTAAGAGGTGTTATCTACTATTCGCAAGCAACGTCCAAGGGGGAATTTGTTGGAGCATATATAGTCATATAGTGTGTCCGTCGCTTGACGAATAGTCTAGGCTTAATGTTATACACCTTGTAAACACATGAAACTGGGTCATTCGCAGGAGCATATGCGAATGAGACTCAGTCGTACGACTAAGCCATGCTAATGGACAAGTCGTGCGACTGAGAGATGCGATTGGGGCATTCGTAAGACTGAACCATAAGAATGGTCCAGTCGTACGATTAAACCATACGCATGGTCCAGTCGTACGATTGAACCATACGCATGGTCCAATCGCACGAATGGGCCCAGTCGCATCTAATATGGGCCGAGGCCTATATATACCAGTTTCAATATGTAGAAACCTAAGGGTTTTGATAGGTTCCCGGCGCCCAGGCGCTGCCGGATGAGAGGGGAGATCATGCTCGATCCCCTTGCCAAAAGTCTTGATTCTTAAGTTGTAACGAGCTTAAAATCGTTATGTTTTATAATGAAATCATTCGATTCTTGTTCGTATCATTGTTTGTCTTTTGGTTGTTTATCCTTCCGTCAAGAACGTGCTCGGATGTTTATCGATCCAGTGACTTCACAACTCCAATGGCTTCCGACGCTTGTCGGCGTAACTCTTTTGTCGATCACGTGCTGCCGCCATACGGTCACGAATTTGCACGATCTTCTCAGTCGTTTCGTGCACAAGTTCAGGTCCTGTAAGTTGGTTTCTCCTACTTCTGCCCAACAGATAGGTGATCGGCACTTATGTCCATACAATGCCTCAAATGGAGCTGCCTTGATCGAGGTGTGATAACTGTTATTATAAGAGAACTCAACCAATGGTAGATGAGTTTCCCAACTGCTGCCAAAATCGATCACACAGGCACGCAACATGTCTTCAAGTGTATGGATTGTACGCTCACTTTGATCATCAGTCTGCGGGTGATATGCAGTACTCATATCCAGCCGAGTTCCTAATGACCGTTGTAATGATTGCTAGAAGTGAGAAGTGAACCGAGCATCACGGTCAGAAATGATAGATATCGGTACGCCATGCCGAGAGACTATTTCCTTTAAATAGATACGGGTAAGCTTCTCCATTCGATCAGTCTCTCGGATTGCCAGAAAATGTGCGGATTTCGTTAAGCGATCTACTATAACCCAAATGGTATCGCATCCGCTGGGAGTCCTAGGTAACTTCGTGATGAAGTCCATGGAGATCTGCTCCCATTTCCACACAGGAATTTCCGGTTGTTGGAGTAATCCAGATGGTCTCTGGTATTCTACCTTAACCTTGGAACAAGTTAGGCATTTGCTTACGTATGTGGCTACCTCCGCTTTCATTCTCGGCCACTAGTAAAATTCTTTCAGGTCCTGATACATCTTGTCTGAACCTGGATGGATCGAATAACGTGACTTATGAGCTTCATCCATTATCATCTCTCGCAAATTCCCGTGCTGGGGTACCTAGATCCGTTTCATGAAATAACGTATTCCATCAGCTTTAGTCTCCAACTGTTTCTCCATGCCTCGCATGGATTCTGCTTTCAGGTTCTCCTTCTTCAAGGCCTCAGATTGAGCAGCTTTGATTTGCACTGGCAGGTCAGAGTGGATTGTCATTTGCAATGCGCGCACCCGACGAGGCTTTAGAGTTTCCTTGCGACTCAGGGCATCGGCTACTACATTAGCCTTACCCGGATGGTACTTGATCGCACAGTCATAATCATTGAGTAACTCTAACCATCGTCGTTGCCGCATATTCAATTCCTTCTGGTCAAATATGTGCTGAAGGCTCTTATGGTCTGTATAGATCGTGCACCTGGTTCCATATAGGTAGTGCCTCGAGATCTTCAAGGCAAACACTACAGCTCCCAGTTCCAGATCATGAGTTATGTAGTTCCTCTCATGCACCTTGAGTTGTCTGGATGCATAAGCTATGACTTTGTCGCGTTGCATCAGTACACATCCCAAACCTTGGATGGATGCATCATAGTAAACAACAAAGTCATCAGTCCCTTCTGGTAGGGCTAGGATTGGTGCGCTGCAGAGTTTGTCTTTAAGCGCTTGAAACGCTGTTTCCTCTTTGCTGCCCCACTTGTATATTACTCCCTTACGAGTTAGGGTAGTCAAAGGTTGCGCCAATTTCGAAAATCCTTCGATGAAACTTCGATAATAGCCTGCCAAACCAAGGAATTGTCGCACCTCAGTAGGCGTCTTTGGTGCTGGCCATTCCTTGATTGCTTTAATCTTTGAAGGATCAACATGTATACCCTTTTCATTCACACATGCCCAAGGAATTGCACTTCACGCATCCAGAAGTCACATTTTGAGAACTTCGCGTAAAGCTGTTCATCTCTCAGCAATTCCAGTATGGTCTTCAAATGTCCCTCATGATCTTCCTTATTACGGGAGTAGATTAGTATGTCATCAATGAAGACAATGACAAACTTATCCAAATAAGGTTTGCAGACATGGTTCATGAGGTCCATGAAAACTGCTGGGGCATTGGTCAGCCCAAAAGGCATTACGGTGAACTCGTAGTGCCCATAGCGTGTCCGGAACGCAGTCTTGGAGATGCCTTCTTCTCGAACCCTCAACTGATGATAACCTGATCTCAAGTCAATCTTGGAATAGTAGCTGGATCCTTGCAACTGGTCGAACAAATCATCAATGCGTGGGAGTGGATACCTATTCTTGATTGTCACCTTATTCAGTTCGCGGTAGTCAATACACATCCTGAAGGTTCCATCTTTCTTTTTAACGAAAAGCACTGGAGCTCCCCAGGGTGAAGTGCTGGGACGTATGAATCCCTTGTCTAACAATTCTTGCAATTGCTTAGACAGCTCTTGTAGTTCGTTCGGTGCCAAACGGTACGGCGCCCGAGCTATTGGAGCTGCTCCAGGTGCTAATTCAATTTGGAATTCCACCTGTCTATGTGGAGGAAGGCCAGGTAGGTCTTCGGGAAATACTTCGGGAAAGTCTCTAACAACGAGAATATCTTCAGTTCGCCTTTCATCCGCCTTTGTTTCAGTAACAAGTGCCAACAAGGCAAGGTGTCATTTTCTGAGACATTTCTGTGCCTTCAAATATGATATGATGCCGACCACCGCCCCCACCTTTTCACCTTCCACTGTAAGAATTTTATCGTCCGAAATAGGTAACTTGATCAGCTTCTCCTTGCAAACGATCTCAGCACTGTTCTGGGATAACCAATCCATCCCGACTACTACATCGAAGCTTCCTAGTGTGACAGGAATAAGGTCTATGCAGAAAGTGTGTCCGGAAAGGCCTAGCTTACAGTTTTTAAACACTTGTGTTGCTGTTATCATCCTACCATCGGCTATTTCTATGGCATACTTAGAACTCAAGTAAGTAGGCACCATTCCTAGTGTTTTACTAAACTTGGTGGACACATAACTCTTAGCAGCACCAGAGTCAAATAGAATAGAGGCATAACATCCATTAATAGTGAATCTACCAGACACTACAGTAGGGTCATTTCGAGCCTCACCTGAACCCATGATGAAGGCTCTGCCTCTGCCACCGCCACCACCATTGTTGTTGTCTTTGGGCTTATAGCAGCATCATTGTCACCATTCTTTTTCCGTCTCGGGCAATCCCTTTTAAAGTGTCCGGGTTGACCACATTCATAACACACGTCTGATTGTGGTTCTGCTGTTATTGGGGTGCTTTTCCCGAGAGGTTTACCCGGCAATACTTGGCAACATGCCCAAACTTCCCGCATCTATCACAAGTGTTCCTTGTGCACTGCCCAGTATGATGGAGCTGACATTTGTTGCATTTGGGAGATTTCCATGATAGTCGCCTGAATGAGAAGATTGGGACGGATTAAACTTCTTGTGTTGCTGTTGTTGATGAGGGAAGGGTGATGATTGCTTCCCACTGGCAGGAGGTTCCTATTTTCTCTTGTTCTCCTTGAAACCCGATGCAGCACCTCGCGGGGGTAGCTTGCCCTGTGCGATGGCCTGATCCGTCAGCTTGTAGGCCAGTCGGATAGCCTCCTGTATGGTAGCTGGTCTTGCAGTGGTGACCATGCTCTGTATTTCTGGAACTAGACCATCAATGTACCTCTCAACCCGTTTGTAAGCCGGGTTAATCATAGTAGGGCACAGAGTAGCCAACTCGTGAGAACGAGTTGTGTAGGCTTTGATTTCAGAACCTACCATCTTCAGGTTCCAAAATTCGGTTTCCAGTTTTTGTACTTCATCTCCTGAACAGTACTCCTCTTGCAGCAGGTTCTTGAATTCTTCCCACGTCGTGGCGTTTGCGGCTTCAACGCCCAACATCTGAACTTGTGTGTTCCACCAGCTCAGAGCAGCACCATCCAGTGTGCCAGCAGCATATTTTACTCCATTCCCAGCAGGGCAGTTGCAGATTTCGAACACAGACTCCAGCTTTTCGAACCAACGGAGCAGTCCCACCGCTCCCTCCGTTCCATTGAACGGGTTAGGCTTGCAGTCCATAAAGGACTTGTAGGTGCAAGTCGGTTGTCCAATAGGGTTCTGCTGTGGAGGGTGTTGGTTTGCCAACGCTGCGGTAATGCTATGGTTGATTATTGCAGCCAATTCTGCAGGCGTCATTGAGATGTTACCTCTCCCGCGTCCACGTCCTCTTCCAGACATTCTATAATTTACCAAATATCAAAAGCTATCAGTCGTATGAAATAGACCTTTTGTCTTGAAGGAAGAGAAATTCAAGGACTTAAGAAATAGACAAGCTAGAGAATCAGTCCGAATCGTGGGATTAACACAAATGTCATGGTTTGAATTTCGTCCAAATTCAAGGTAAGGGTGAGCATTCCTACAAGTAGAACTGATAGATAGTTTCCACATCAGTGGCTATGTTCTATGAAGACCGAGACTTTCTTGCTCAAGGTGTAGGAATGATGACTTATACTGACTACAATGTTACCACCCGACCAGACTCACCGGACTTAGCATGCACGACAAATTATAATTACGTGTGCACCCGTAATGGTAATTTGCTTTGCATGATCACCCCTGGTTCCTCCTATCAGGTTAACATATCTTGTCAAGTACGCTAGAAGTACCAAATAGGTAAGTATTATATCGGGGTCGATCAATTCAAGCATACAAAAGATCAGTAAGGTTCAGGAATCGTTGACACGTCAAAGTAATTTGACTCTTTGTCTTAGAGACTTGTGTCTTGACCATAGTTTATCACTCATCCCAGAAATCCCCAGGTAAGCATAACTGGTCTCATAATGAGATTTATGCGATATGCTTGCCTTAGCCCGAAGGCCTTTTGCCAGGAAATCCAGAATACAGGTGTCTATGTGTCACACAATTCAAGAAGAACATTTAGGCGATGTCAAATGCACACAAACTCTCCCGTGACTCACAGCAACTCGGAGCCACCATCCCGGTAGCCATATGCTCACAGGGATATGTTAAAGCAAAAATTCTCAGGCAACCAATTTAGTAGGCATAGCTTAGTAATCTATGTGTGTGTAACTAATGCAAATCCAGCTATAGTCTAAAATGCAATGCAAATGAGATGCAAGGTTCATTTTAGTTCGCTATAACTAATGCTCTGATACCAATCTGTCACACCCTCAAAATCCACTAACGGGGTTTTACGTCAGGCGTGTGACATAACCAGGATCTCAGATAAGCATCAGTTACACCAAACGACTCGATAATTACAAAACAGATAGATTGCTTAATAATAATGAAACAATCCATTTATATTTAAGTATTGCGGAAGCGTAAACAAGAAAACTTTTAACAATAGTTTTGGAACACGTAAACACGCGTCCAATCCAGTTTATACAAAATAAATGAAGATTTAATCTTGAAAACAGTTTGTGATAAATGCTGGATGACATGCGGTAGATGTTGTGCTCCTAAACGTGCCACATCAATGTCCTGAGAAAAAACATGCAAAATCTCAGTACAAGACTGCTGAGTTCACAGGTTTATCAGAAAGCTGTAAATATCAGTAATAAAATTCTCGGATTTTGTAATCAAAGCATACAATGGGTAGCTAATCCATAATGATCCCTATGTGTATGAAGTCACGACCTAGCTGACATGTAATCAATAATAAAGCAGGCCCGGCTGTGGCTCACACACCACAACACTTGTAATTAGGCTAACCGTTCACCGTTTGACGAACGTTGTGCTAGCGCGACTAGCCCGGGTGGGGTATGTCAATCCCATTAGTACTACTAACAATTACCTCGCTAAGTCCATATTAACGGTCCGTTGGGCAAGTATAACACCATAGTATCAAGTATATGCAGCATTACAAAAATCCAATGTAATGTAACGTTTATGAAAACAGCATGTTTCTCTCCCCCAAAAGAGTATATAAGTAAAAGTGGGGCTGTAAACTCACCTTAAATTGATGTAATGAAAGCAATAAGAGCTTCAAAGAATAAGGCAATGCACGATCAAAACACGAGCAATACCTATTATTAATGGTAATTACGTCTTTAAGATATGTGCAACACGAATAGATACATTTGGTTGGATTTGAGTCGATTTGGGTTTGACGCACACGATCGGTTTTATATATCTAAGTTTAATTATAAACTTTGTGATTTATATATTTAATTTTAATTAATTAAAGTATAATTTTATAAGAAGTAACTCGTAAATAATTATGAAATTACAAGTTGTATGATTTCTACAATTTCCACGGTTATTCTTTAATTAAACACGATTTCGTGTTCATTTTTATAAAAATGGTTGTTGTAGATAATAATTTATAATAGTTATTAAGGTTTTTAGATAAAATAAATTCACAGGAAATATTTATGTAACCTTTTAAATAAGAATAGTTTATAAAAATTATTTTTATAATTTTTAAGAATTTTTATAAAATTTTTAGAAGCTTAAAAAGCTTAAAAATAAATAGTTGAGGGTCCCCGGGTTCGAACCCGGGACCTCAAGCTCACAATCCAACACACCAACCAGTGAACAAGGGCCTCAGCCGCAGCAGAATTCGGTTTTGTTTGTTTTTAAGTATGGTTTCCAGTTTCCCCCAATTCAACCGAAACCCTAATTGAGTTTGATTCAAATTGATCACGAATTTGATATTGTTAACTGTTAAAATCATGGGGCTTTTGATCCCCATGTATAAACGAGTGTGTTGATGTGTGTAATTACCTGTTTTGGTTCGATTTGATGATAAGAGCAATGAAGAACAAGCCGCGGTATAGGTTGAAATCGAACGTTGATCAAACACTGATGAATATCAAATTAATTGCACAGGAAGCTTTGAATGATGTTAATGATCAATAGCCCTATGTTAATTGAGAGTTATAAGGCTCGGAGGGTGGTGGTTGATTGAGTTGCAGGTTCGGCGAAGACGATGATTGATTTCAGAGGGTTTAAGTGTTTGTGATTAGGATTACAGGCTGCATTCGGTTTGTAGGATGTTAAAGTTCGATTCCACGGTATAATTTTGATTAAAGTGGTATTGAGTGGATGAATTAGCCGTTTGAAACGGTCGAAAATAAAGTGAAAAAGTTTATACCCGTTAATTCACTGTTACAACACGTTTTTAAGGGTGCAATAGGTTCGAATCTCAACACGAAGTGATTATAACTGGTTTTGTGGTTTAAAATGGGGTACTTTTGAAGTTTGGACCTTGCCGGAGGGTTGCCGGAGTTTGGCCGGAGTTTGGCCGGAGCCGGCGCCGGAAAATCGGGGTTGGGCGGGGGTTGGGTTTGAAAATTCAGAAAGTACAGATTTGGTCCCTGGGGTTTAAACTGTTATTAATTTATGTTATTAAACTTCTTTTGAAGTTTTAAAAATGACACAATACCCCCTGCACTTATTTATTTTATTATTTGTATTATTATCATTATTATTATTATTATTATTATTATTAATTATATTTTTTTAATCAGGTCACCAACGTTTAACGAGACTAACGAAGTCTCGTAAAATTTTCGGGTGTCACACATACAAGTAGTGCCTCCAAATCTTTAGAGCAAACACTACAGCTCCCAGTTCCATATCATGCGTTGTGTAGTTCTTCTCATGCACCTTGAGCTGCCTAGACGCATAAGCTATGACTTTGTGGCGTTGCATCAGTACACATCCCAAACCCTGGATGGATGCATCACAGTAAACAACAAAGTCATCAGTTCCTTCTGGTAAGGCTAGGATTGGTGCACTGCAGAGTTTGTCTTTAAGCGCCTGAAACGCTGTTTCCTCTTTGCTGCCCCACTTGTAAACGGTTCCCTTATGAGTTAGGGCAGTCAAAGGTTGCGCCAATTTTGAGAATCCTTCGATAAACCTCCTGTAATAGCCTGCCAAACCAAGGAATTGTCGCACCTCAGTAGGCGTCTTTGGTGCCGATCAACCCTTGATTGCTTCAATCTTTGAAGGATCTACATGTATACCCTTTTCATTCACCACATGCCCCAGGAATTGCACTTCACGCATCCAGAAGTCGCATTTTGAGAACTTCGCTTAAAGCTGTTCATTCCTCAGCAAATCCAGAATGGTTCTCAAGTGCTCCTCATGATCTTCCTTATTCTGAGAGTAGATCAGTATGTCATCAATGAAGAAAATGACAAACTTATCCAAATAAGGCTTACAGACACGGTTCATGAGGTCCATGAAAACCGCTGGGGCATTGGTCAGTCCAAAAGGCATTACAACGAACTCGTAGTGCCCATAACGAGTCCGGAACGCCGTCTTGGAGATGTCTTCCTCTCGAACCCTCAACTGATGATAACCCGATCTCAAATCAATCTTAGAATAGTAGCTTGATCCCTGTAACTGGTCAAACAAGTCATTTATGCTGGAAGTGGACTTCTGTTCTTGATCGTCACCTTGTTCAGTTCGCGATAGTCAATACACATCCTGAAGGTTCTATCTTTCTTTTTAACGAACAACACTGGAGCTCCCCAGGGTGAAGAGCTGGGACGTATGAATCTCTTGTCTAATAATTCCTGCAATTGCTTAGACAACTCTTGTAGTTCGTTCGGTGCCAGATGGTACGGCGCCCGAGCGATCAGAGCTGCTCCGGTTGCTAATTCAATCTGAAATTCTACCTGTCTGTGTGGAGGAAGTCCAGGTAGGTCTTCGGGAAATACCTCGGGAAAGTCTCTCACAACTGGAATATCTTCGACACGCTTTTCATCCGTCTTCGTTTCAGTAACAAATGCCAACAAGGCAAAGTGTCCTTTCCTGAGACATTTCTGAGCTTTCAGATATGATATGATGCCGACCACTGCACCAACCTTATCACCTTCCACTGTAAGAATTTCGTCATCCGAAATGGGTAACTTGATCAGCTTCTCCTTGCAAATGATCTCAGCATTGTTCTTGGATAACCAATCCATCCCGACTACTATATCAAAGCTACCGAGTGTGACAGGAACGAGGTCTATGTAGAAGATATGCCCAGACAAGCATAGCTTACAGTTTCTAAACACTTGGGTTGCTGTTATCGTCCTTCCATGGGCTATTTCTATGGCATACTCAGAAGTCAAATCAGTAGGTACCGTTCCTGGTACTTTGCTAAATTTTATGGATGCATAACTTTTATCAGCACCAGAGTCAAATAAAACAGAGGCATAACATCCATTAATAGAGAATCTACCAGATACTACAGTAGGGTCGTTTCGAGCCTCACCTGAGCCCATGATGAAGGCTATGCCTCTACCACCACCACCACCATTGTTGTTGTCTTTAGGCTTATCAGCAGCACCACTGTTACCATTTCTTTTCAGTTTTGGACTTTCCCTTTTAAAATGATCGGGTTGACCACATTCATAACACCCAGTCTGGTTGTAGTTCTGTTGCTATTGAGGTGCTTTTTCCGAGAGGTTTACCCTGCAATTCTTGGCAACATGCCCAAACTTTCGCACCTCTCACAAGTGTTCCTTGTGCATTGCCCAGTATGATGGAACTTACATTTGTTGCACTTAGGATGATTTCCCTGATAGCCGCCCGAGTTGCCCATGTCTTGAGATTATGGTGACTGGTTGAACTTCTTGTATTGTTGTTGCTGATGAGTGGAGGATGAAGATTGCTTCCACTGGCAGAAGGTTCCCATTTCCTCTTGTTATCATTGGAACCCGATGCAGCACCTCGCGGGGGCAGCTTGCCCTGCGCGACAGCCTGATCCATCAGCTTGTACGCCAGTCGGATAGCCTCCTGTATGGTAGCTGGTCTAGCTGCTCTGTATTAAAATTTCTTATTGTATAAAAAAATATTATTTACAATTTGTATTATAGAAAATATCTTTCTTAATTTATTAAAAATATTTTTAATATGAAAAAATAATTAAATAATATGATTGGTAGTTAATGTAATTAATTATTAGGAGAGAGGAGGAATTTGATTTAGGATGTCTAGATTGTGTCATGTGTCCCCTAAAACCTTCTTTTATTAAAATAATAGATTTATTCAATTCGTTAAAGTAGAATTCTTTAATCATTTTACCTTATTTTTACTAAGAAATTTTACATATTTTCTTTTTCCTAAAACTATAAGTTACATATTTATCCAAGTTCGAACCTTTCGTATAAATAAAAACAACAAGTCATATCTAAAAATACAAAAGTTGAATACTATTATTTTAAAACAATAATCACCAATAAATAAAGTTACATCCCCAAATTCAAAAATAGTTGCCAACTTTTAAACATTTACGGTACCAAATAATATATATATGTATAAGGGTAAGATTGTAGTAAAAAAAGTACTTATTCTACAAAACGTAAGAATAATTGTGGGCTGGACATGTGTCATTTTATTGTCTTAAAAAGGATTGCATTTTGGTCATTGTTTCTTATACGTTCATTTCATCAAATATCAGTTCATTGTGTATATATTTTACATCATTTGTTATATGTAGTTATTATGTGTTTTACGTTTTAGATCATTTTATGTTATTTTTGTCATTGTTTTTACAGATATATAAATTTTGTTATCTATCATTATGTTTTACAATTAAAAGTACACAATAATATGCTTTCATCATTGTATTTTTCAAAGCTCATAGCATTAAAGATAACACAATGTGTTAATTTTGTCATTTTTATAGATTATATAAATTTGGTTGTTATCTATCATTGTGTATTCTAATTAGAAGTAAACAATAATGTTATTTTACCAATGTAAACTCATAGTTTTCAAGATAATACAATAACGATAAAAAACACAATGAGACATTGTGTTATTTTATCATTATTCTTAACGTTTTAGATTAATTAGTTGTTAATTTATTATTGTGGTTTACGTATTGGAGATACAAAACAATGTTATTCCACAGTTATATATATTTAAAATTCATCATTAAAAACACAATAGTATTTAGAAAACACATTAACTAACAAAAACATACTGAACCGCACTAAAGACATATTGATGATATATGAGCTCAAATATGTAAATAAATTGTTATCTTTTATATAACAATATTGTACTCGTTTTAAAGATAGAAAACTCATTTTTATGTTGTATTTTTATAACAAAAAGTGTTATACATAAAGTTATGAACGTTTAAAAAATGAGAAAACTTATAAAAAGTCAAAAAAGTTGTTATTTCCAAAATAACACTCTAAGAGCATTCACAACCCATGACTTATATTTATGTGAGTGTGAGTTCTTAAATTATATGGGATAGTTTTGAGTGGTTGTGAGTGGAGGAGAAAGAAAATGTTACTGTTCATCTGTAAATTTAAAGATTCACTGTTCAACCCTTATAAATTTTTTAATATTTTAAAAGTGATTGTGAGTGAAGGAGAGAGAAAAGGTAATGAAAAAGGTATAAAAATATATTTTTAATTAAAAGAAGAGAGAAGAAGTAGTGATTTTTAGTGTAATTATATGGATAAAGATAAGGAATGGAATGTGAATGCTCTAACAAATTTTTCTCTACAATTCGATCTCAATCAATGATTAAAAAGATTGATGGTTGAAATTGTTTCTTATACCTTTTAATTTTAAGGACATTTTTATTTGAACATTTTTTATGTGTAAATTCCTCGATAAAATAAGAGCAAAATAATCATTTAATAAGTTACTTTTAATAAAATGAATATATATATATATATGTATATGTATATATATATATATATATATATATATATATTATAGACACACACACACTAGGCTATAGACCAGTGTATTACACGAGTTTATACAATAAAATTTTATATAACTCCATAATGTGTATTAATCGGACTGAAACATTATACCCGTCCATGGTCCATGTCTTTTAGTGTGATAACAAAAAAAACATAAACAAACTATCAACCTAAAAGAACCGAGTAAGTAATCAATTGATTTTCGGCAGTAATAACAAAATGAATCTCACATTAATAAAAAAAATATTCAAACAAGACATACCTAAATTTTTAATAGCTTAAAAGTAATCTTTTAACAATCACTATTCTAGTTAGGTAAATATACTATTACAAATAGCTGGAATTACCCACTTTAATATGATGCACAAATATAATATAATTTGATGATGCTATTAACATAATGTAACATGACGATGCAATTAACATAATGTAACGTGATTAACAATTAACGGTAATGTCGAACAATCAAAATTACATTAAATTTTCTAAAATATAAGAAGTTGTATATGTTTAGATGTAAATTTATATGCACTAACTAATATACTTTTTTTATCAACATCCAACAAAGCTTTTTGGTTTCAAGTTTTAATAAGTATTTTTAATATTTTAATATAGTATCCGGTATCAATATATTTAAAACAGAGAATAAAAGAACATGTTACTTTATAATACATAAACAGTGGGCAAAGTTGGAAATTCATAGCCTTTTGTAAGACGCGCCCCTTCGATCCCCTGTTTCCGATCCTCTCCCCTTCCCTGAATTCAATCACATTGAATTACACATTCAATGAATTTAGGAGTACAGATGGAAAGGCAAGGGCATTCAAGGCAGTTGCCACGTTCAATCGAAATCGAAACCCTACCATCACCCCTTCAATCGGCGGTTACACTCCCCTTCAATCATATTCAATTGGCCCTTTCAATCTATTGATTCAATGATATCTTCAATGGAGTCGATTTCAGTTGAACCGATTGAGTCTGTTACACCTTCAATTCAACCGATCGAATGCCAATTCTGTTTATAAAGGTGTGTCTTGGATTCACTTTTCAATTATCCAACAGAGTGATTTCATGTCTTCAATCAGGCCTCCTTTCCCTGGAAGCTCTTTCAATGGCCGCCTCATGAGCGATTTCCTTGGTAATTCTCAATCCCACTGTGTGATATCATGTGTTCAATTTGGAAAACCTCAATAAGTATCTTCATTTCATACGAATTACGGTCAAAAGGTTTCTCGAAACTAAAAGGAGTAACGATTCTCAAGTATGTGGCTTTTTTACCATATATTTCTCCTCATGAAATGCCTTATTGTATGGCCCCAAAGTATGGCCCTTATTTTATCCATCTTATTAACTGCCCCAAAGTATGGCCCTTATTTTATCCATCTTATTAACTGATAACCAATGTGTGTTTCGACTGTTGTTTAGATGCCATCTCATTTATTTTGTGGTTATCCTGGGAATAATGTTAATGATGATGTTTTTTCAAAAGCGTTTTCACGGTTACCTTCATTTAACATGGCTTGAGTAATTTTCTTTATTGAAGTTGAAATACTATGATAGTTAAATTGCTATTTGGTTATTTGAATGTGATTCTTATTAGGTAACAATTATGCATGGTTACTCTGAAAATGTTACAAAGAAAGTTGTATGCACTTTTCTTTGAATACTTTTAGTTTGATATCTTTTTATCTATTTTCTCATTGATGTAGAGAGTGTTTGGGTTAGCTTATCTAAAAAGCTTTATCATACAACTATGAAGCTCTATTAAGTGTTTGACGGGGCTTAACTTATTAGGTAAATTAAGAAGAATAAAGTAGAATAAGATTAAGCATAAATTTAAGGCTTTTTGCTAATGCAATAAGCATACCAATTAGTTAGTCACTCCTTCTTCTAAACTAGAAACACAGAGATGATCATGATTACCTCTTTGGCATTCTAACCATGTGCACACATTTTGATTCAAAACATGGGATGGCAGACTCATCATTTGCAAGTTTGATATGAATTATAAGTTTTTCTGGTGGTTTGTTACTTCATAATTTCTTATTAATAAAGAAAGAAGAACAAAGTTTTTACTAATCATTCACAATTGTTAATAGCATTTAGAAATTTAAATAACTAGATAAAGCAACTAACTATATTGGATTAAACAATTAGGCCGGCACACTTCAAGCTTTTTCAATCCTGGAATCTATATTTAATTCAGTAGAATGGCATTTAACTATCAGTCTTACTAATTTGAGGTGTAATTGTTGCTTGCCGGGAGCCTTTGTTGAAGGAATGAATGAGAAAGTTGTGTTATCTCATTCTCATGTTTGTTCTTTTATTACAGTTAAAAAAGGTAGATCATTTATATGCCTTACTTCTAGATTTCGTAATCACCTGATTTTGGGTATTAACTATATCCATTTAGACTGTCCTTATAAATTTTCAAGTTATTTTCATTCCTTGCAGTGGTTTTGACTAACCTTTTGCTTTATTTCCTTTTCCTTTTTTTGAATTTAGGTTAGTAGATGGTAATGTGAACAAAAGAAAAGGCATGGCAGCTTTATACATGACCAATTTAGTTAAGCTTGTTAGTTTACTGCTGGTTATTACGGTCAACAGCAATCTGGGTAACATTTGGGCAAGAACCTACAAATGCTGTCTAACCTTAACCAGCTAATAACATTCTCCAACAGTTTCAGTGAAAGCTACATTATATCAATTTCTGTTATCATATTTAATACATTAATCATCTATATTGATTATCTATATACTGAAAGAAAATGGATTTGAAAAAAAGAGATTTTTTCACATCAACATCTTGGTTTTAAAAAGCATGCCTCAAACGCAAAGCACACGAGGTGATCTGAAAAACGCCTTAGGGCCTTAAGATGGTCCTTCATGTACATCTGGGTCAAAGCAGGTCAAAAGTAAGGTCTGTAGGAGGCTATACGTAAAAACGACCAGAAAGACGAGGAGATTACAAATGGTTTACTTGATAAACAGGCTGATTTGTAAAATAGACGAGAGATACAATTTTTGGTTGTATAGAGAGAAAAGCCTGGCGTACATGAAGCTCTTGCCTCACTACCCTACTTCTGGGACTTGAACGCCTCGGAACACCACCTACTTTTTTAAAACCAAATTCAGGCTGTCACCGTAGACCATTTGGACACCTACAAACCGACCCATTTCGAATAAAATGTTAAAGGACTAACAGTCAGCCTTTAGAGTTTAGAATTCTACCAAAAGTGGTAGCATTAGATACATATTTACAGGAACAGAAGGCACAAAATCCATATTTGTTTGAAAAGTAGCACCAGTTGTTGAGGATGGTTAGCATGGAAGTGATAATAAATGCATTCTAACATACAATGACATTGACACTGTTAAAAGAAATTGCCATCATACCTGCACTCAGTTACTGTTGCAGTATATGAAGCACACTTGATCAGATTCATTGTTGAAATCAGACATCTAATTTCTGATAGTTATGTTATATTTGTGTATCATGTGTGTCTTTACACCTACTTCAATATCTTAGCTTTCTGTTACTACATGTGTAGGAGTATGGTTATTCCTAAATTGCTTTCATTTATGAAATTTAATTGATAGTTTTGATACTTTTCCCTTTGTTGTTTCAGAATACACATGCTGAAAGTGACACACTATTAAATCCACCCCGAGTTGTAATTGACCAAGGATTCTCCAAAAATATCAATTATTTAGGTATGTGTTAACCCTAAACTTCATTAGTTAGTATTGTTGTTTCTTAATAATAAGTTATGTCAACACTGTTGGGTTAATCTTGATGGGTTCGTGTCAAGTACGGGTAACATTCGGGTCATTGAAAAGCTAACAGGTTATGAGAAGGACGTGGTCCAAGTTTACCAGGTTTTATGGGAGGTGAACGTGTATACACTTGGAGAACAAGTGAACGATGGGATTGTTGCTACAAAGTAGGGGCTAGTGGTTTATTTTATGCATGTGTTTATTTATTGTTTTCTTATTATAAATAGCAGTAGCAGGCATATTGTAATATGAAGCAACTTTTAATAGTAAAGTAATCTTGCACGTAAATTTGTGAGTGTTTGATCTTGGGCTAATAACCAACATTTGGTATCAGAGCCGAGGGCTCGGGTCAAGAAAGAGTGGCCGTTTTGAGAGTCGTGCTCGTGTTCGGAGGGGAAGCAACCCTCTAAACTGGAAGGTTGAAGATTGATAGTTTTTTGAGGTGATTATTACCGTCAAGAGGAAGGAAGGTAGAAAGCATGAGTAAAGGCTTATCACGATTTTCTGAGCGGCTAGAAGGAAGATCAACTGCTGTATAGCAGCAATGATCGAGACCGGCGCTAGAAGTTTGAATCTGGCGTAAAGAAAGAAAACATGCGAGAAACCAAAGCCATAATCGACCGGTGGCTTTAACCAGACCGAAGATCTCGCGAGATAGACCGAAGTCGCCGCAGAAGAAGAGCCGGTGATAAGAAGACCGCTGTTGGAAAGCTTGTTCCAATGGGAGAAAAAGAAGACCGCTGTCGGATAGTGTGTTCCGGTGGGAAATAGAAAAGACCGATAGAGACCAACGCTGGACCAGACTAGCGAAAAGAAGACTGTTTCTAGAAACTATTTTCTGGAGTGAGACCGAGACCGAAAGGACCGACAAAGCTGCAAAAGACCGACAGCTAGACCGACATACGTGACTGAAGACCGAAGGCTCACCTAAGGAAGAAAGATAGACCGAAGAAGACCGAAGGAGGTAAACGAGACTGATAGTTTTCCAGAGAAAGAAAGTCAGATCAAACCTTCAAAGAAAGAAGACCGCAATTGACGGTTTGCATGAGAAAGATGGCTAGACCAAAGAAAACAATTTCTTACATAATGAAAAGGAAGCAGGTAAGCTAGTAGGTGAAGAAGGCGCATTTTAAGCAAGAGTATAAAGAAGCTGGTCGATTAGATCAGCAAGAAAGACAAATAAAACGGAGAAAGAAGACCGTGGCAGCTTCGCGAGAAAGAAGAAAGGTAGAGACTGGCGTCGCTTGCTAGAAAGAAAGAAGAAAGTAAAAGCCCTTAAACAAAAAAGGAAAGAAAGAAAGAACCGAGTCATGTGCGGCTCGTAGCAAGTAGCAAGATCGAATCTTTGTAGTCCGATTAGCATGTTAGCAAGCAAGATGATTCGAAGTAAGCAAGCAAGAGATCGAGTTCATATCAAGTAGGAAAATAACAAGTTTATCAAGAGCAAGAGACGAGTCAGATCCTTATGAATTGATCAAGAACGAAGCACGTGATTCAGCAAGGCAAGTAGCAAAGAACCGACATCAAGATTAAGGGGGTGAATGTTGGGTTAATCTTGATGGGTTCGTGTCAAGTACGGGTAACATTCGGGTCATTGAAAAGCTAACGGGTCATGAGAAGGACGTGGTCCAAGTTTACCAGGTTTTATGGGAGGTGAACGTGTATACACTTGGAGAACAAGTGAACGTTGGGATTGTTGCTACAAAGTAGGGGCTAGTGGTTTATTTTATGCATGTGTTTATTTATTGTTTTCTTATTATAAATAGCAGTAGCAGGCATATTGTAATATGAAGCAACTTTTAATAGTAAAGTAATCTTGTACGTAAATTTGTGAGTGTTTGATCTTGGGCTAATAACCAACAAACACCTTATCTATCACATTAGTCCATCAAGCCACAGAAAACAAAGTATCTGTTTATTATAATTAACTTTACTATTAATTGATTTGGTCAATAAAGTACATTTATTTATAAAGAAACATTACCCAATTTGACCTATTATTGAACCTAACCAACCTACTTATTTTATTTTGCTATATTTGTTATCATATTTAATGAATAACATATACTCTCATTTCATATTATACATAAACATCCAGTATTATAATGTGCATTATTGGGTGCATCTTGCAAATATCATAATCCCACACAAGAAATCAGGTTGTCAGAAACACATTAAGTTTTGTCTAGATATTCACTTCTTCTGGTCTGTTCTTCATCTCCTTATACAGTAAGTCCCCATATTACATTTTTAACCTTTAATTTTATTTTATATATATTTGAAGCAGGGTGAAAAAGAGTGTTCATATTATTTAAAAACATAGCAATGTAAGTTTCGCGTCGCATGCAAATTTCACCATCCGCAGCCAACTGGCATGATACCATCAACACTACCTCGACCACTCTCAGGTGGTCTGTTGTCTTCCATGCTTTACTATTATTGTATAAGCATGAACACTCTAGCAGGGGTATTCTAACTAGGTTATCTCAGTAGCAGTTGATGCTAAAGCTTGGCTTCATATAAGAACAAGACTGATTTTATACATATGATCAGCTAACCAAATTGGCACCTAGAGAGAGAGGTCAAAGACTATATTCATGGCTATGAAAGTGTGATAACACAAAATATTTTCTTACACCCTAAACAAGGATCCAATTGCATTATATTACGAGAAGAAATGTAACTAAAAATGGTTAAGAAATCAATCTTTTGAATGAAAGGATGAAATGAATGAAAGGACCAATGTACACAATGAACAATATACTTGATCACCAATAGTATGTTCCTACTTCAACCCATACCATTCTCAGATCAACCGATTCCGCCAAATGCCCATGTTTTATATGGAGTCTCTTGCTTACCAGGCCGTTAATTTAGTTATCCCTATCTAAATAGACCCACCAAGAGTTACATTGCTAAAGTGCTTGCTATAAGCTGTCTCTAATTACATTAAATCATTTTCAAGGATTATTCTTTCATCTTCTATTTGATTGTAGAGGAGCAAAAGAAAGATACCAAATTTACTCAACTCATAAAAACAAACATTATAATTGAACATTTATTACTACAATGATAATTGTAACTTTTATTTAAGATTATGCAACAGAATTAACATTACGTGTTCTCCTCATGCAAAATCTCAACAAACTTAAAATATTAAAAAAAGATATTTAGTACCCATATCATGCTTTTGTCTAGAATCATTAACACCACTAACGCTGTTGGTGAATTTTAGCTGTTACGCAACTGAACAAATACTATGACTTCTCCTAAAAAATAATCACCATATTTAAAACATTAACAAAACATATTTAATACCTATATCATGCTTTGCTCTAGGGTCGTTACAAATGAAAATAATTATACACAGCACATAGTTTTGGTCGCTTTACATTGTTTGATAGTAAACATGTTTTTTTATTGATAGCATTCGACAATTTAGTGTCTGAGCATTCAAACCCACGTTACAACTTACATATTCAAACCCAAATTTATATGATTGTCGTTTTACGCTTTAAATAACAAACATTATAACAAATATAGGACGTTGGTGCCCTGTACCGCATAAATGAGAGAAATAAAATACCTAGCATATGTCACAGTACTTGACCTTAAACATAAACATTTGTCTAAGGTTTTATCGTTCACCCAAACATAAATCAATTCCTTAGGATTTTGATATGTTTTAATATGTTAAATCAAAAGTTATGACAAACCATGACCACCCTACCACATGAGTACCTGAAGTCTACCGTATTACTATGTCATGTTTGAAGATAATTTATATGTCCAAACATAATTTATACATTTCCCTTTAAAAACATAAACCATAACCTTCAATTTCCTCAAAAGATATACTCTTTTTGCTTATTGAATAGTAGTGGATGAGGTTCTTTTTTACCATGTATTCTCCCCGCCTATCACGACTTTATACATTTCCCTTTAAAAATGTAAACCACAACCTTAAATTTCCCCAAAACACATACCCTTTTTTATTATTGAATAAGAATTACCTTCTATTTCTACTAAAAACAAGGTTATCGCATACCTAACGAACAACAACATGATAATTCTCAACCATGCAACTACACCATGCACAATTAAAAGTCTAGACGTACGTTCATTACTACAACGTACCCTTCATTCATTTAACATGACGCATGCGCCGCAACGCGCGCGGGCATCCACTAGTATAGTAATATAGATATAGATACATATGTTATAGTTAAGTTAAAGAAAAAACAATAAATATTTGGCCATGAATATATAAAATAGAGTAGGGTGTAATTAGTTGTCACACCCTCAAAATCCGCTAACGGGGTTTTACCGTCAGGCGTGTGACATAACCAGGATCACAGATAAGCATCAGTTACACCAAACGACTCGATAATTACAAATCATATAAGTTGCTTAATTCTAATGAAACAAACCAAATATATTTAAGTAGTGCGGAAGCAAAAAAACAGGAAAACATTTAACAATAGTTTTGGAACACGCAAACACGCGTCCAATCCAATTTATGTAAAGTAAATGCAAATTAAATCTTGAAAACAGTTTGAGATGAACGCGGAAATGACATGCAGTGGATGCTGTGCTCCTAAACATGCCACATCAATGTCCTGAGAGAAAACATGTAAAAATCTCAGTACAAGACTGGTGAGTTCACAGGTTTATCAGAAAACAGTAAGTATCAGTAATGAAATCCCCGAATTATGTAATCCAATAAGTATCAGTAATGAAATCCCCGGATTATGTAATCCGATAAGTATCAGTAATGAAATCCTCAGATTATGTAATCCGATAAGTATCAGTAATGAAATCCCCGGATTATGTAATCCGATAAGTATCAATAATGAAATTCCCGGATTATGTAATCCGATAAGTATCAATAATGAAATTCCCGGATTATGTAATAAAAGCATATCATGGGTAGCTAGTCCATAATGATCACTATGTATATGAAGTCGCGACCGAGCTGACATGCAATCAAATAATAAAACAGGCCCGGCTGTGGATCACAGACCACAACACTTGTAATTAGGATAACCGTTCACCCATTTGACGAACGTTGTGCTAGCGCGACTAGCCCGGGTGGGGTATGTCAATCCCAGTAGTACTACTAACAATTACCTCGCTAAGTCCATATTAACGGTCCGATGGGCAAGTACAACACCATAATATCAAGTATATGCAGCATTACAAAAATCCAATGTAATGTAACGTTTATGAAAATAGCATGTTTCTCTCCCCCAAAAGAGTATATAAGTAAAAGTGGGGTTGTAAACTCACATGGCGTATAAGTATGTATATAAGATGATTAAATAGGATGACAGTAGATGTTCCAATGAACTCCTTCACGAGGTACCTAAACACGTATATATATATATATATATATATATATATATATATATATATAAGATCCATGTTAATAATAAGGTTTAACGATTAAACGCGAACGGGTTTCGATGAGAATTTGGGATTTTTATCATATAATTAAAGTATTAATAATAAAATCTGTTATAATTTTAATTCTATGAAAAATTATTATATAATTTCACGTATTTGAAGTATTTACAAGAATGGGTAAACTTAAATATAAATTGTAAATAATTTCTATAATATTATTTTATATAACAGAATTAAATTATAATTAAAAATAACATTTGGACCAATATTAATTTTATTAACTGAAACCAAAATTTTAATGTCCATTTTTATAAAAATAACTATTTTAAAACATTTGTAATATTTCTTAAAAATTATAAATAGTTAAGGTTTTTAAAGAAATAAATTTCTAGAAATTCATCTGATAACTTTTAAAATAAAGGAAATTTATAAAAGTTATTTTTTTAATTTTTGGGAATTTTTATATATTTTTTAAAAGCTTAAAAAGCCTTTTAAAAAATAAGTGAAGGTGCCCGGGTTCGAACCCGGGACCTCATGGATGCAACACACGCTCTTAACCAGTGAACCAAGGCATACAGCCGCGGTAGATCATGGTTTCATTTGTTTTTAAACACGATTTCAAATAAACCCCCAAATACATATGAACCCTAGTTTGATCCGAACCAAATCGAAGGTCGATTCGATTCTGAAAACATCTAAAATCATGGGGCTTTTGTTCCCCATGAAAAATCGAATCAGTATGTATATTTAATTACCAGATTCGAAGACTTTTTGGTGATGAACAGACGAAGAAACAGGTCGCGGCTTTGGTGGTGTTTGAATGTGAGATTTTGAGTGTTTAAGATAAAATGGAATGGTGAAATCGATTAGAAACAGATACGCGTTCATTTATACTCGATTAATTGGATTATTATAGTTGTTAGTGGCGATTGTGGATCGTTTGTTTGGCCGACAATGGGGATGGTCGGTTTCAGTGGTATTCGCGCTCGTATTATTAAATTGAAAGGTGACCCATGTTCGACTCCACCACGAAATTGTGTCTGGAACTTTAGTTTGGTCAAAACCGCGTTCGTTTGGGTGTTACGGATTCGCCGGAGGCTCGCCGGCGACAGTGGTCGGAGAAAGAACAGGGGCAACGGGCGGGGGGCTGGGTTTTTATAAAAAATTTCAGAAACGGTCCCTGTAGTTTGAACTTGTGTCATTTTATGTCAAAACTCACTTTTAAAGTTTCAAAAATGACAATACAACCCCTCGACTTTATTATTATTATTATTATTATTATTATTATTATTATTATTATTATTATTATTATTATTATTATTATTATTTTTTGTTGTTGTTGTTGTTGTTGTTATTATTGTTATTATTATTATTATTATTATTATTATTATTATTATTATTATTATTATTATTATTATTATTATTATTATTATTATTATTATTATTATTATTATTATTAAATTAATTTGTTAACCCACAAATTAAATTTCACACGTCACAAATCCTTATAAAACTTACAAAGTTAACGTTTGGTTTAAAGAAAATTACGAGGTGTTACAGTATCCCCCAGTTGAGAGAATTTCGTCCCGAAATTCAGCTGGAGTTAGGTCCCGAAGTTGTATCCACGAACAAATGCGGATATTTGGATTTCATCTGGTCCTCGCGTTCCCAGGTGAATTCTGGACCTCGCTTAGAGTTCCATCTAACGCGCACAATGGGAATTTTGCTGCGCTTAAGTGTTTTAACTTCTCGATCCATAATCTCCACTGGTTCTTCAACGAAACGAAGCTGTTCATCGATTTCCAGTTCTTCTAATGGAACAATGAGTGATTCATCAGCAAGACACTTCCTTAGGTTTGACACGTGAAACACATTGTGTACTCCACTGAGTTGGTCAGGTAGGTTCAGTTGATAAGCCACCGGGCCAATCCGTTTGACAATCTCAAACGACCCCACGTACCTAGGGTTTAGTTTCCCCTGTTTTCCAAAGCGTATTACACCTTTCCAGGGTGAGACTTTCAGCAGTACTTTGTCACCAACCTGAAACTCGAATGGCTTACGACGCTTGTCAGCGTAACTCTTTTGTCGATCACGTGCTGCTGCCATACGGTTACGAATTTGCACGATCTTCTCAGTCGTTTCGTGCACAAGTTCAGGTCCTGTAAGTTGGCTTTCTCCTACTTCTGCCTAACAGATAGGAGATCGGCACTTACATCTATACAGTGCCTCAAATGGAGCTGCCTTGATCGAGGTATGATAACTGTTATTATAGGAGAACTCAACCAATGGTAAATGAGTTTCCCAACTGCTGCCAAAATCAATCACACAGGCACGCAACATGTCTTCCAGTGTCTGGATCGTACGCTCACTTTGACCATCGGTTTGCGGGTGATACGCGGTACTTATATCCAGCCGCGTTCCCAATGATCGTTGTAATGATTGCCAGAAATGAGAAGTGAACCGAGCGTCACGATCAGAAATGATAGATATCGGCACGCCATGCCGAGACACTATTTCCCTTAAATAGATACGTGTCAGCTTCTCCATTCGATCAGTCTCTCGGATTGCCAGAAAGTGTGCGGATTTCGTTAAGCGATCTACTATAACCCAAATGGTATCGCATCCGCCGGGAGTCCTAGGTAACTTCGTGACGAAGTCCATTGAGATCTGCTCCCGTTTCCACACTAGAATTTCCGGTTGTTGGAGTAACCCGGATGGTCTCTGGTATTCTACCTTAACCTTTGAACAAGTTAGGCATCTGCTTACGTATGTGGCTATCTCTGCTTTCATTTTCGGCCACCAGTAAAATTCTTTCAGGTCCTGATACATCTTGTCTGAACCTGGATGGATCGAGTCACGTGACTTATGAGCTTCATCCATTATCAGCTCTCGCAAATTACCGTACTGTGGTACCCAGATCCGTTTCATAAAATAACGGATTCCATCATCTTTAACCTCCAATTGTTTCTCCATGCCTCGCATGGATTCTGCTTTGAGATTCTCCGTCTTCAAGGCCTCAGATTGAGCAGCTTTGATTTGCACTGGTAGGTCAGAGTGGATAGTCATTTGTAATGCGCGCACCCGACGAGGCTTTAGGGTTTCCTTACGACTAAGGGCATCGGCTACCACATTAGCCTTACCCGGATGGTATTTGATCACACAGTCATAATCATTGAGTAATTCTAACCATCGTCATTGCCGCATATTCAGTTCTTTCTGATCATATATGTGCTGGAGGCTCTTATGATCTGTATATATCGTGCACTTGGTTCCGTATAAGTAGTGTCTCCAGATCTTCAAGGCAAACACTACATCTCCCAGTTCCAGATCATGTGTTGTGTAGTTCTTCTCATGCACCTTGAGCTGTCTAGATGCATAAGCTATGACTTTGTCACGTTGCATCAATACACACCCCAAACCCTGGATGGATGCATCACAGTAAACAACAAAGTCATCAATTCCTTCTGGTAAGGCTAGGATTGGTGCGCTGCAGAGTTTGTCTTTAAGCGCCTGAAATGTTGTTTCCTCCTTGCTGCCCCACTTATAAATTATTCCCTTATGAGTTAGGGCAGTCAAAGGTTGCACCAATTTAGAAAATCCTTCGATAAACCTCTGGTAATAGCCTGCCAAACCAAGGAATTGTCGCACCTCAGTAGGCGTCTTTGGTGCCGGCCAATCCTTGATCGCTTTAATCCTTGAAGGATCAACATGTATACCCTTTTCATTCACCACGTGCCCAAGGAATTTCACTTCACGCATCCAGAAGTCACATTTTGAGAACTTTGCGTAAAGCTGTTCATCTCTCAGCAATTCCAGTATGGTCCTCAAATGTCCCTCATGATCTTCCTTATTACGGGAGTAGATCAGTATGTCATCAATGAAGACAATGACAAACTTATCTAAATAAGGTTTGCAGACACGGTTCATGAGGTCCATGAAAACTGCTGGGGCATTGGTCAGCCCAAAAGGCATTACGGTGAACTCGTAGTGCCCATAGCGTGTCCGAAACGCAGTCTTGGAGATGTCTTCCTCTCGAACCCTCAATTGATGATAACCTGATCTCAAGTCAATCTTGGAATAGTAGCTAGATCCTTGCAACTGGTCGAACAAATCATCAATGCGTGGAAGTGGATACCTATTCTTGATTGTCACCTTGTTCAGTTCGCGGTAGTCAATACACATCCTGAAGGTTCCATCTTTCTTTTTAACGAAAAGCACTGGAGCTCCCCAGGGTGAAGAGTTGGGACGTATGAATCCCTTGTCTAAAAATTCTTGCAATTGCTTAGACAGCTCTTGTAGTTCGTTCGGTGCCAACGGTACGGCGCCCGAGCGATCGGAGCTGCTCCAGGTGCTAATTCAATCTGGAATTCCACCTGTCTGTGTGGAGGAAGGCCAGGTAGGTCTTCGGGAAATACCTCAGGAAAGTCTCTAACAACGGGAATATCTTCAATTCGCCTTTCATCCGCCTTCGTTTCAGTAACAAGTGCCAACAAGGCAAGATGTCCTTTTCTGAGACATTTCTGAGCCTTCAAATATGATATGATGCCGACCACCGCACCCACCTTTTCACCTTCCACTGTAAGAATTTCATCGTCCGAGATAGGTAACTTGACCAGCTTCTCCCTGCAAACGATCTCAGCACTGTTCTGGGATAACCAATCCATCCCGACTACTACATCGAAGCTTCCTAGTGTGACAGGAATAAGGTCTATGCAGAAAGTGTGTCCGGATAAGCCTAGCTTACAGTTTTTAAACACTTGTGTTGCTGTTATCGTCCTACCATCGGCTATTTCTATGGTATACTTAGAACTCAAGTCAGTAGGCACCATTCCTAGTGTTTTACTAAACTTGGTGGACACATAACTCTTATCAGCACCAGAGTCAAATAGAATAGAGGCATAACATCCATTAATAGTGAATCTACCAGACACTACAGTAGGGTCATTTCGAGCCTCACCTGAACCCATGATGAAGACTCTGCCTCTGCCACCGCCACCACCATTGTTGTTGTCTTTGGGCTTATCAGCAGCACCATTGTCACCATTCTTTTTTCATCTCGGGCAATCCCTTTTAAAGTGTCCGGATTGACCACATTCATAACACACAGTCTGATTGTGGTTCTGTTGTTGTTGAGGTGCTTTTCCCGAGAGGTTTACCCGGCAATACTTGGCAACATGCCCAAACTTCCCGCACCTCTCACAAGTGTTCCTTGTGCACTGCCCAGTATGATGGAGCTGACATTTGTTGCACTTTGGGAGATTTCCTTGATAGCCGCCCGAATGAGAGATTGGGACGGATTAAACTTCTTGTGTTGAGGTTGATAAGTGGAGGATGAAGATTGCTTTCCGCTGGCAGATGGTTCCCATTTCCTCTTGTTATTGTGGAAACCAGATACAACACCATGCGGGGGCAGTTTACCCTGCGTGACAGCCTGGTCAGTCAACTTGTGGGCCAGTTGGACAGCTTCCTGAATGGTAGCTGGTCTTACAGTGGTGACCATGCTCTGTATTTCTGGAACTAGCCCATCAATGTACCTCTCAACCCGTTTGTAAGCCGGGTTAATCATAGTAGGGCACAGAGTAGCCAACTCGTGAGAACGAGTTGTGTAGGCTTCGATTTCAGAACCTACCATCTTCAGGTTCCAAAATTCGGTTTCCAGTTTTTGTACTTCATCTCGTGAACAGTACTCCTCTTTCAGCAGATTCTTGAATTCTTCCCACGTCATGGCGTTTGCAGCTTCAACGCCCAACATCTGAACTTGTGTGTTCCACCAGCTCAGAGCAGCACCATCCAGTGTGCCAGCAGCATATTTTACCCTATTCCCAGCAGGGCAGTTGCAGATTTCGAACACCGACTCTAGCTTTTCGAACCAACGGAGCAGTCCCACCGCTCCCTCAGTTCCATTGAACGGGTTAGGCTTGCAGTCCATAAAGGACTTGTAGGTGCAAGTCGGTTGTCCAATAGGGTTCTGCTGTGGAGGGTGTTGGTTTGCCAACGCTGCGGTAATACTATGATTGATTATCGCAGCCAATTCTGCAGGCGTCATTGAGATGTTACCTCTCCCGCGTCCACGTCCTCTTCCAGACATTCTTTAAATTACCAAATATCAAAAGCTATCAGTCATATGAAAATAGACCTTTTGTCTTGGAATGAAAAGGAAAAGAAATTCAAGGATTTAAAGAAATAGACAAGCTAGAGAATCAGTCCGAATCTGAGGGATTAACACAAATGTCATGGTTTGAATTTCGTCCAAATTCAAGGTAAGGGTGAGCATTCCTACAAGTAGAACTGATAGATAGTTTCCACATCAGTGGCTATGTTCTATGAAGACCGAGACTTTCTTGTTCAAGGTGTAGGAATGATGACTTATACTGACTACAATGTTATCACCCGACCAGACTCACCGGACTTAGCATGCACGACAAATTACAATTACGTGTGCACCCGTAATGGTAATTTGCATTGCATGATCACCCCGGTTCCTCCTATCAGGCTAACATATCTTGTCAAGTACAGTGGTCATCAATGATAGATGTACCGAATATTTATATCGGGATCGATCAATCAAAGTATACGAAAGGATCAGTAAAGTTTGGGAATCATTGACACGCCAAGGTAATTTGACCCATTTGCCTTAGAGACCTGTGTATTGACCATAGTTTATCACTCATCCCAGAAATCCCCAGGTAAGCATAACTGGTCTCACAATGAGATTTATGCGATATGCTTGCCTTAGCCCGAGGGCCTTTTGCCAGGAAATCCAGAATACAGGTGTCTATGTGTCACACAAATCATGAAGTTACAGGTGTCTATGTGTCACACAAATCATGAAGAACATTTAGGCGATGTCAAATGCACACAAACTCTCTTGTGGCTCACAGCAACTCGGAGCCACCATCCCGGTAGCCATATGCTCACAGGGATATGTTAAAGCAAAAATTCTCAGGCAACCAATTTAGTAGGCATAGCTTAGTCATCTATATGTGTGTAACTAATGCAAATCCAGCTATAGTCTAAAATGCAATGCAGATGAGATGCAAAGTTCATTTTAGTTCGCTATAACTAATGCTCTGATACCAATCTGTCACACCCTCAAAATCCGCTAACGGGGTTTTACCGTCAGGCGTGTGACATAACCAGGATCTCAGATAAGCATCAGTTACACCAAGCGACTCGATAATTACAAATCATATAAGTTGCTTAATTCTAATGAAACAAACCAAATATATTTAAGTAGTGCGGAAGCAAAAAAAAAAGGAAAACATTTAACAATAGTTTTGGAACACGCAAACACGCGTCCAATCTAATTTATGTAAAGTAAATGCAAATTAAATCTTGAAAACAGTTTGAGATGAACGCGGAATGACATGCAGTGGATGCTGTGCTCCTAAACGTGCCACATCAATGTCCTGAGGGTAAACATGCAAAAATCTCAGTACAAGACTGGTGAGTTCACAGGTTTATCAGAAAATAGTAGTATCAGTAATGAAATCCCCGGATTATATAATCCAATAAGTATCAGTAATGAAATCCCCGGATTATGTAATCCGATAAGTATCAGTAATGAAATCCCCGGATTATGTAATCTGATAAGTATCAGTAATGAAATCCCCGGATTATATAATCCAATAAGTATCAGTAATGAAATCCCCGGATTATGTAATCCAATAAGTATCAGTAATGAAATCCCCGGATTATGTAATCCGATAAGTATCAATAATGAAATTCCCGGATTATGTAATAAAAGCATATCATGGGTAGCTAGTCCATAATGATCACTATGTGTACGAAGTCGCGACCGAGCTGACATGCAATCAAATAATAAAACAGGCCCGGCTGTGGATCAAACACCACAACACTTGTAATTAGGCTAACCGTTCACCCGTTTGACGAACGTTGTGCTAGCGCGACTAGCCCGGGTGGGGTATGTCAATCCCAGTAGTACTACTAACAATTACCTCGCTAAGTCCATATTAACGGTCCTGATGGGTAAGTACAACACCATAGTATCAAGTATATGCAGTATTACAAAAATCCAATGTAATGTAACGTTTATGAAAATAGCATGTTTCTCTCCCCCAAAAGAGTATATAAGTAAAGTGGGGTTGTAAACTCACATGGCGTATAAGTATGTATATAAGATGATTAAATAGGATGACAGTAGATGTTCCAATGAACTCCTTCACGAGATACCTAAACACGTATATATATATATATATATATATATATATATATATATATATATTTTAAGATCCATGTTAATAATAAGCTTTAACGATTAAACGCGAACGAGGGTTTCGATGAGAATTTGGGATTTTTATCATATAATTAAAGTATTAATAATAAAATCTGTTATAATTTTAATTCTATGAAAAATTATTATATAATTTCACGTATTTGAAGTATTTACAAGAACGGGTAAACTTAAATATAAATTGTAAATAATTTCTATAATATTATTTTATATAACAGAATTAAATTATAATTAAAAATAACATTTGGACCAATATTAATTTTATTAACTGAAACCAAAATTTTAATGTCCATTTTTATAAAAATAACTATTTTAAAACATTTGTAATATTTCTTAAAAATTATAAATAGTTAAGGTTTTTAAAGAAATAAATTTCTAGAAATTCATCTGATAACTTTTAAAATAAAGGAAATTTTTAAAAGTTATTTTTATAATTTTTGGGAATTTTTATATATTTTTTAAAAGCTTAAAAAGCCTTTTAAAAAATAAGTGAAGGTGCTCGGGTTCGAACCCGGGACCTCATGGATGCAACACACGCTCTTAACCAGTGAACCAAGGCATACAACCGCGGTAGATCATGGTTTCATTTGTTTTTAAACACGATTTCAAATAAACCCCCAAATACATATGAACCCTAGTTTGATCCGAACCAAATCGAAGGTCGATTCGATTCTGAAAACATCTGAAATCATGGGGCTTTTGTTCCCCATGAAAAATCGAATCAGTATGTATATTTAATTACCAGATTCGAAGACTTTTTGGTGATGAACAGACGAAGAAACAGGTCGCGGCTTTGGTGGTGTTTTGAATGTGAGATTTTGAGTGTTTCAGATAAAATGGAATGGTGAAATCGATTAGAAACAGATACGCGTTCATTTATACTCGATTAATTGGATTATTATAGTTGTTAGTGGCGATTGTGGATCGTTTGTTTGGCCGACAATGGGGATGGTCGGTTTCAGTGGTATTCGCACTCGTATTATTAAATTGAAAGGTGACCCATGTTCGACTCCACCACGAAATTGTGTCTGGAACTTTAGTTTGGTCAAAACCGCGTTCGTTTGGGTGTTACGGATTCGCCGGAGGCTCGCGGCGACAGTGGTCGGAGAAAGAACAGGGGCGACGGGCGGGGGGCTGGGTTTTTATAAAAAATTTCAGAAACGGTCCCTGTAGTTTGAACTTGTGTCATTTTATGTCAAAACTCACTTTTAAAGTTTCAAAAATGACAATACAACCCCTCGACTTTATTTATTATTATTATTATTATTATTATTATTATTATTATTATTATTATTGTTATTATTATTGTTATTATTATTGTTATTATTATTATTATTATTATTATTATTATTATTATTATTATTGTTATTGTTATTATTATTATTATTATTATTATTATTAAATGAATTTGTTAACCCACAAATTAATTTTCACACATCACAAATCCTTATAAACCTTACAAAGTTAACGTTTGGTTTAAAGAAAATTAAGAGGTGTTACATTAGTGAAATAGTATAAGTTGTAACATTAATTACTCACAATTTGAAATTTAAAAATAGGTCATAACACACGATCAAAAGATCCACAAAGATAGGTAAACTGGTAATATATTTAGGCGGGAAAACAATATTAAGATTGAAGGAGAGTGTGACATGTGTCCTATACTGTAATCTTTTATTAGTATTATATATATACATACATACATATATACATACATACATATGTATATATATATATATACACTAGATTAGAGCCCATGTATCATATGGGTAGAATAAATAAAATATATCAAAACCATTAGCTTTATAATATTTTATTTTTAGATGTTATTAGCAATTGGTGAAATAAAAATATAATTAGTATTTAAAAGTTATAACAGATAATGAAATTAGAAATTATTACTCTATATTTAAAGATAAGATATGTCTAAAAATCATATAATTTAGTATGCATTAAAAATTATTAAAATAATAATATTTATATTTTAGATGCTTAATAGTTTAGTTTACTTATTTACAATAATTATCATTTAATATGAGAGAGATAATAAACAAAAAAATAAATATATTTGTTTTATCATATTTTCGTAATAAAAGGAAAGTCAAATTGATTGTTTTTAAAAATTTTAGATTTATTTATTATGAGAGAGAGACGGGAAAATGATTCTTTTGATATGGTAGGATGATGACACGTGTCTTTTGATATGCTAGAATGATGACACGTGTCTTCGAAAAACTTTTTTTTATTATATGTTATATATATACATTTTTGAGGAAGGGAAAACATGTAAAATTTTTGATTTAAGAAAATATGTACTGATGGTGTTAGAAAAAACAAATATGCAAAAATCCCTTAAATTTTTTGATTTAAGAAAATATGTAAATGCTAGTCTTAGGAAGAACAAATATGAAAAAATCCCTTAATAATATTTATCAACTTATTACATTTGTAAAAAGCACAAAGAAAACAATAAGGGAAATAAGATCATTTTGTGTTACATATTTTGTGTTACATATATGTATTGTGGGTGAAGCTAGGGGCTTGGGGCCCCCAAAAAATAGGGCCCCTATTTTCTCTCTCTCTCTCTCTCTCTCTCTATATATATATATATATATATATATATATATATATATATATATATATCACAGTTGGGCTTTTTATTTGGTAACAAGTCAAGCAGACCTCTCATTATTTGGGTTTTAAAATTTATAATTGAGTGCCTAATAGCAAAAAAGGATTAAAGATGATTGAGGGGTGAAATTTATTCTAGGGCATCCAAAAAATACGAACATAGAACGTTGTTTTAATAATGCAGATGATTGAATCTAATGTAAAAGAAGGTGACTGGTTTTATATTATTTTTTACATTCTTGTCTTCTTACTTTTGAGTTTGTTGTTTTATTTCTAAGGCGATTTGTTCTAGTTGTAGCAATAATATGTGATTAAATGTTACAACTTATAAGTAATCAAATTGTTTCAGATTTGTTAATTTTCACTAATTACTTACTAAATTGATTCCTGGCTAATTACTAATTTGATGTTACAAATTATCAATATGTTAAAGTGTTAATTGGTTTATTGATTCGGTGCTTATTAGTTGGGGATATTTAGTAGTGTGTATTAGGATTCAGGTGTTGTTTATTAGGTGATTTGTCATTTGGGTTAACTTAGTTCGTTTGTGATTTAGGCTCCTGTTTTTACTCGGTTTTGCATTTACAGCTATTGCCTAATTATTCAATCGTGAATCTGTGAAAAGCCCCAATTTTAGTATCCGCTTAGGGCCCCCAAAAACCTTGAGCCGTCCCTGCTAGTGAGCAAGCAATTATGATTTGAACGAGTTAGCTACTAAAATAGTTGATCAAAATAGTATTTTTATTTTTACAAAAGCAAAGATACAGACTCAACCCCACAATTTCAAGTTATAGCATAACGCATGTTATATTAGATTGATTTTGTTAATAACTTTGTTGCATAATCAAATAGGGATGACGTCTAGGATGCTTGGCACGAAAATATCCTTCCATCATCTATGTCTACGGGTTTTTCTTTTTTCATTACTTTATTCGGCGAATGTTTGTAAATGGATGAAGAATTATGTTAGTTGTAACAAATGGTTGTCATTGCATGCTGATGAGTAACTTTTTAGATTACAAAACTTCCTACTTTTTTATTGAAAGTTTATATTTGAACTATTGAACCTCAAAAGGCATTTAGAAAGAGGCAAATGGTTGATAAACACACTAAACTCTAAAGCACATATACCTAACACAAGTTGGAAGTCTCAGTTGTTAATAGATCGATTTGTTTGTATTAATGATCCACTTAGTAGCTTTATAGCTAAATATTGTCATGGTCTCACATTTGAAAAAAACCAGTTGAAAGTTAAGAATAAATTAATATTTATAGAGTTCAAATGAATTTTTATAAATTTGTGAGCGTAGATTATTCATGATGGATGATGTGCATACTTGTCAACTTTTAACAAAACAAATTAAAGAGACACTTATGAGTGATACTTCACCCACTAGTGTTTTTTTTCCTCGCTGATTAGTCTGTGACCATCCCTATCATAGGAAAAAGGTTGAGAACTGATAGTAACAAACTAAATGTTTTAAATTCACAAACTTTGAATTAAGGTTGTAAATAAACTATGTGAATTTCGGATAAAACTTTGTTTGTGTTCATTTGTTTGCCTCTAACCAATGCCCCTAGCTACAGAAACAAGATGGAAGCCGAACTCAGGAACTCTTTTCCGGACACCGCTATTTCCTTGACATTCAAGACTGACTCAAACAAAGAAGAACTTATAAGTGAATACATACGAATCATAAATAAAATAAAAATAAAAATAAAAATACAACATTATATATGCTCATTTGCAAAGGTCGGTGCTGACTAAACTCAATTTTACAACTTAGACCCCCACTCCAAATTGTTGAGTACTTTATTTTTAGGTATGTATAGGTACGCTTCGGGTCAAATATAAAATGTTTTCACGCATATTATTATATACGCTTTGAGATGATTTGCATTTTAACGTTCGCCGGCGTTTTGACGTAAGTTTTGTTCAAAAATGAGTCACGCCAAGTATAAGATGTTTTCACTCGACTATACAGATCCGAATACACTATGTTTCAACGTAAATATATTTTGGAAACGAGTCGGGAGCAGTTCAGGTATAATACGTTTACGTTTAACGGTTTAAATTCGAGTTACTTTATAGTTCAACGTAAATTTTGTCCAGAGACAATCGAGTCAATTGTTAATCTATACTTTATCACGTCGCGTACAATGCTCTCGTGAATTCGTGATGTTCTACTTGTAAAAACCTAGTTTTTTTAAAAAAATAATGAATTTACACCCATTTTTTCCCAAACCCCCCAAACGGCAAAACATCAAACCCACGTCGTCCTCAAAGAAACGAGTGTCTTTAACCTCACTCGACTGCAATTCCTGTGTGTTCCCTGTGATCCTCAAGTCAAATCAGGTCCGTACATCTTCGTTCCATTTTAGTTTACGAAGCCCCTTTGATAACCAACAGCAGTTGATTTCACATATACTTTGATACAAGTGCTTAAACAAACATCTAATAGGCGTCAAAATCATGGTTGTAACTGGTAAGAATCTGCAATTGCTTAACGGGTATTTGCAGCCTTCAAGATTTGGTGAAAATTGGATGGAAAATGAAATTGATTTGGTGCTGAAAGAGTAGATGTGTGTAGTTACAGAAATTTTTGCATAGAGAGCTTTGATGAGATACTTGTTAATCGTAGATGATAAATAGATAAAAAAGACTTGTAATTGTGAGGTTGTTCATTTTGGGGGTTGTTTGTCTGGTTGTTGGTGGAAACTTGTAGGAAGTTTAATGCACACCAGTTGTTCGATGAAATGCCTTAGAGATTTGCCTATTTGCGATTTGTAAATTTTGATACTTTCTGGGAATATCTTGTTATTGGGACAAATTAGAGTCATTGGAAAGTAATTTGTCCTAGAGATTTGATATATCACGTTTTCATAGCGAAATATGTGTCTCTTAATTCTCTACAAATTTCATTCAGATTTGAAATGCTACACTAGCTCTTCACAATATTGAAGTACTATAGTCTTTTGTTTGTTTGAATCAGTCTCTCAAGCAAATATACATCAGTTTCTTTGGCTTCTACGGCTCCTTTGCCATCTCCAATAGTCCAATAAGATCTGGTGTCAACGAATCATATTTCTTGCAGCAGTGAGTTAATCGTTGTTACCCTCCTTTTGGTGCATTTTTCTTTTATTTGGCAGATTGTTTAGGGCTTCTATGGAAAGATTAGTATGCAAACGCTCTTATTGCGTTATTTGGTTTTTAAGCTTTGAGCTGTAGCTTACTTAAAAGTGAGGTTAAGGCAGGGGAATGTAAAGCTAAATCATGTGTAAGTACCATGAAAACAAAAATCGGCTGGGTGGGGTGGTTTTATGTCGTCTGTTTAAATGTTTAGGCTTGTAATTAGGATTTTTTGGTTAAAGAAGAAAGCCCATTACTTTCCAAATAATGTTTAAGAGAAGATATAACTTGCAACAATTAGCATATCCAAAGTTTTTTAGAACGACGACTCACCCACCCATCTAGTCCTACTCCTAAACTACACCAATTCCTAAAGCGCCTTTTGCAAGCATTTGAACCCTTCTAGGTCTTTGACTCTTTTTACTGAGCTACCAAGTACCAACCCAAGTGGAAATTGTGCATATGTACCCACCGCCAAATCATGTTTCATCTACTTAAAAGATTTTGTTATTTCTAAGTTTACCTGATAGCTTGACTTGTAGGTAAATTAATTTTGAGTTAGCTAGTGTTTCTTATTATTTACCCATGCTTCCTTTTCCTATACACGAGGATATGCTTATATAAAGAAATGATTCACGCTCCTAAATTTTTTTCTAAGAAGAGGTTGAGACATATGGAAAAATCATAGGAATAGATGAGAGGGAGGAAATGTCTAATCATGTGTCAAGCATGGTATGAATTAGGCATATATTTAGGTTGATTCTTATGCTGATATTTAGGCATATCAATCATTACTTGTCAGAAAATGATGCAATGCTTGTCAGTTAGGATTTAGGAAGAGATTAGTATACGTATTCAAAAGACGCATGTAAAGCAGCATGAGATCATTTATGTGGTGATAGCAATTATTGTTAGGCTGAGTTAATTTAACCATGATGATTTGATCTGTGTTGGTATTTGAGAGAAGTGTTTGTTTGGTTTTTGTTCTTTCTGTGTTTACTTACCGCAGTGAAATAAAGCAATTGTGCCATGCAAACATGTGGAATAGTTTGGATGTCGTTATCTCAAACATAACTTTATCTTTCAGTAGTAATAAAAAAAGTCAATGTTATTGTTAGGTATTACGTGTACGCGGCTGACCCGAGGATTCGGATAGGGCACGGAAACTAAGCAGTTAAATCGGTGAAATATTGGATATCGGTCATTGACCGATATTCATATATCGGTTCTCGCGGTGATATATCGGTGAGATATCGGTAATTACATAATATATATACATATATATATATATTTATATGTTGAATATAAAACACTAAAACCTATATAATATTAATAATAAGATACTAAGATAGTCAAGTAAATAGTCAAAATACTCAAAAACTAAAAGTCAATAGTTAGTATTAAACATGATGCCATAATATCGGCCGATATATCGGTAATATCGGCCGATATATCGGTAATATCGGCGATATATCAGTAATATCGGCCGATATTATCGCCAACGATATAAGGACCGATATTTCTCTAGAGACCGATAACCGATATATCGGCGATATATCACCGATATATCGGCCGCATTAACTGCTTAGCACGGAAATCAATGCAATATTACGGCTCGGGCCTTGAGAACTTGTCGGTATTTCTAATTGATTTCTAAAACAAGACGAGATAACGATAGCAATAATGGTGTTAACAAAACGTAACTACGCAGCGGAAATAATTTAACCAAACAACCAATAACATGAAACTAATCAAACTGAACAAATACCCAAAACGGAACCTGTTTGAAGGTTGTTCTTTGATCAGAAACAAAGCAGAAAAAATCAGCAGCAGCAGTGCACAAAACAGAACATGACAGCAGTCTGTTCTCGCCAGAAACACAGCCTCTTTGCGGCGGCTGTAATGGTGGCTGTTGGTGGTTATTCGATGGCAATCAGCAGCCTTGCTGATTGCAAGTTGGCAGCAGTAGTTAAAGGACAGCAGTGATTCGATGGTTATCAGCAAACACACAACACACGAGCACAATAATCAAAACAGTAAAGAACACAGAGATTTAACGTGGTTCGGTCAAGGATTGACCTACGTCCACGGGCTACGAACCAGGGTTTCTTTTTTATTACTTTTGAGACTTAAATGATTACAAGTACAATAAGTGGGTATTTATATTAAAAGACAATAAAAACTTAACATAAATAAGTTGTGGCAGATCTAAGCCCTTTCTGCAGCTTGTCTATAGGCTGTTTCACGGCCCGACCCAAGATGGATCGGAGCCCACAACACAACAATCTCCCCCTTGGGCTTCGAAACATCTTTACTAGCCTTACACATCAATGCGTCAAACACTTCAACCTGCTTCCACCTGGATGAGTGAAACATTTGCCCCTGCACTTGTCTCGTACTTCTGTAATCTTGAACCTTTAGGAAGAGAACCCTTCATACCACCTGATTCGTAGCCGCCTTCATCTTCAATTAACCTTGAAGGCTAGTTGAAGCTACACAGAGCTTCAGTTTATCCAACGTGACAACTTTAGTGAACATGTCAGCTGGATTCCTATCCCCTTTGATGTTATTCAACTGGATAGTACCTGATTAGTCCTTTTATGAAATGATATCTCATATGAATGTGCTTAGTCTTCCCATGATAAACTGGATTCTTTGCAAGTTTCACAACACTTTCATTATCACAGTACAACGGATACTCTGCCTGTTTTCTGTCTAATTCACCCAGAAAAGTTTTCAACCAAACAAACTCTTTACTAGCCTCAGCGGCTGCCATATACTCAGCCTCTGTAGTTGAAAGCGCCACACTCTTTTGGAGCCTAGACATCCAACATATTGCAGTATCCTCCATAGTAAACACATACCCGTTGTACTCTTGTAGGTCTCTTTACATCCACCCAAATCTACATCAGAATAACCCTTGAGAATTGCATCTCTACCCCTGAAACATAAAGCCATCTTTGAAGTACCCTTCAAATATCTAAGCAACCATGTAACTGCTTCCCAGTGTTCTCTCCCCGGATTGGACATAAACCTGCTAACAACTCCCACTGCATGAGCAATATCAGGCCTTGTGCATACCATAGCATACATAAGACTGCCCACAGCTCATGCATAAGGAACCTTTGCCATGTCGGCCTTAATATGACTGCCCAGTGGTGTATTTCGGGTAGTTGTCTTCTCATGATTCATCTTAAACTTCTCTAATATTTTCTTAATATACTTTTCTTGAGACAATATTAAAGAACCGTTCTTCTGATTCCTGGTGATGCTTATGCCAAGTATCTGCTTAGCTGGACCTAGATCTTTCATTTCAAACTCTTCAGACATCTGTCGTTTTAATCTGTTGATCTCTGACATGTCTGAACCGGCTATCAGCATGTCATCCACATAAAGGAGAAGGATGATATAGGAATTCTTGAATTTCTTGAGATAGCAGTAATGATCCATCTCGCATCTCCTAACCCATTTCTGCTCATAAAATCATCAAACTTGATATACCACTGCCTGGGCGCCTGCTTCAAACCGTAAAGACTCCTTATTTAGTTTGCACACCATGTTTTCCTTACCAGCTGTCTGAAAACCCTCTGGTTGTGCCATGTAGATATCCTCCTCAAGGTCGCCATGCAGAAAAGCGGTCTTTACATCTAGCTGCTCTAGATGTAAGTTTTCTGCAGCCACGGTATTAAGCACCAGTCTGATTGTAGTCATTTTAACCACAGGGGGAAATATTTCATTGTAATCAACCCCGTGTTTTTGTTGGAATCCTTTTAACTACCAATCGTGCTTTGTATCTTTTAGTTCCATCGCTTTCATCCTTGATTATGTATACCCATCTGTTTTGAAGCGCCTTCTTCCCTGTGGAAAGTTTAGCAAGAACCCAAGTCTGGTTCTTTTCAAGTGAACACATTTCTTCTTTCATTGCCCGCTCCCACTGATACGAATCTTTCACACTGATAGCCTCTGAGTAGCACTGTGCTTCACCATTTTCAACGAGAAGAAGATAGTTAACCGATAGAGAATATCGTTGGGGAGGTACAGACGTTCGAGTAGACCTCCTAACCCAATGTGAAATATTTGGATTTCCTGAATCACTTGTAGGTGGGGACTGTTCATCCACAAGATCTGAACTCCCACTATCAAAGAGATCTTCTTGATCACCAAATTCTTCCTCATCATTATCTTCAGTTTCTGAACTTTCTTCTTCTATATTTTGACTTTCTGTCTCTTACCATGGCTTTCTGCACTCTGGTTATCTTCAAACACCACCTGATCTTTATGAGTTTCTGGTATGGTTGAATTCTTGTCTTTGTAGAGTTTAGTTTTAGTAAAGACTGGATCTCAACTCCTGATAGTTTTCCTGGCTTCAAAATCCCAAAGCCTATATCCCATCAATTCAGATCCATAGCCAATGAAGGTGCATTTCTTTGCCTTGGGATCAAGCTTATCCCTCTCAAAGTCTTTCACACTAGTGTAGGCATCACAAGCAAATACCTTTAGATGTTTGTAACTAATCTCTCTTCCAAGGCATTCCTCTTCTGGTATTTTGAAATCAAGAGGAACCGAAGGTCCTCTGTTTATCAGATATGCAACAGTGTTAACTGCATCAGCCCAAAAGGTTTTGGAAAGCCCTGCATTTAGTCTCATGCTCCTGGATCGTTCATTCAACATCCTGTTCATTCTCTCAGCTACTCCATTTTGTTGGGGGGTACCGGGAACCGTCTTGATCATCTTGATTCCTCTTTCAGCACAGTAATTCACAAATTCATTGCTGATATATTCCCCTCCATTGTCTGACTTTATGCACTTCACCTTCAGATTGGTTTCTATCTCAACAGTTGCTTTCCATTTCTTGAAAACATCAAACACATCATACTTGTTCTTGAGAAAATAAACCCATACCTTGCGCGTCGCATCATCAATGAAGGTAACATAATAGCTGGAGCCTCCTAATTAGACCTGGCAATTTTGATCCAAGTGGGTATATATGGGTTGATTTGGGTAGTAATAATTAAGTAATGGGTTAGATTGGGTTAAACTATATTTCTAAGAGGGTCAAGTTGGGTAACTCTAAAACTGAAAAAAGTGATCAAGGGTCAAGATGGGTCATAAAAAACAAGGAACGGGTCAGGATGGGTTAATTAGATTTTCTCATAACCCATCTTTCTCCACCTCATTTTTTCTCCAAAATCCACACGTAGTCTCACATCTAAGTGATAACGATAAACATATTGGATTTATGAACGGGTCAAGATCGGTTTACGGGTCATATAAGATGAACGGGTCAGCAGCCGGGTCGGCAAACAGGCGTCGTAAAAGACCACAATATACATGCAAACCCACGTCTACCATCACCATGCAGTTTATAATTTTTTATTTTTATTTTATAAATATTTGCTTAAAGTTTAATTTTCAATGTGTTTGTCTAGTTGTACCTTAAGGTAGGGTTGTTCACGAGCCGAGCCGAGCCTAACCGAGCGGACATTTGCTCATGCCTGGCTCGTTTTCAAACCGAACCGAACCAATCGGCTCGTTTACAACCGAGCGGAAAATCGAACGAGCATTTTTCGAGCCTTAAATTTTCGAGCGAGCATCGAGCGAGCGCAAACGAGCGGAAAACAATTTATACAACCCAGCTATTTTGTGTGTCATACGATTTATACTTCAGCGAGTAAGGTTTAATGACTTAAAAATAAGCCACATTTCATTACATAATATTTTCATGGATGACAATACGTTGTGGCTGACGATGAAGTTAAGGTTGTATCCGATAAGGCGAAGAGCATATTGCAGATAATGATGACGGTGAGAGCGGGAGATGATCTAAAAAATATCTTTTTAACGGCTTAGGATTTCACTTTTATGTTTAATGTAGAATTCATTATCAGGTTGAGTGATCAAAACAAACAAACAAACAAACAAACCCAGTATATCCCACTCAAGAGCAGGGTCTGGGAGGGGTAGGTGGTGGCAAGTCTTTCCTCTATCCAGATAGGTAGAGAGACCGCTTCCAAAGAGACCCCTGGCTTGATAACAAAAGCAATAACGCTAACGAATCAACATATAATCAAACATACGATATATGATATATGGTATATGGTGTTGGATTGTGAAGGCTTTGGGCCGAACCAGGCTTGGTTCGGGCCTGTTTTCGCTGCAAACAGAAACAAGGGCAGCCGGCCCTAAGGCAATTAGGGTTATTTAGTTAATTCTTGGAGCCTAAGTTATTGCCTTAATTACTAACCCTAATCTAGCATTATAAATAGACCCATGAATTGTATTCTTTGAGCACAATAATAATATAAACCCTAGTTGCAGAGTGGACGTAGGTCACCTAGACCGAACCACTATAATTCTCTCGTGTCTACTCTTTCTTTTGTGTGATTGTGTGTGTTTGTTTGCTTCCGCTGGAACCTACTCTGATTGTGATACCTAACAAGTGGTATCAGAGCTGAGGATCGGAAACACAAAGGTTTACACACTGAAATTGCAGAAGGCTGTTTGAGAGGGCTGCGGTTTTATCTTTTGCTGGTGGTTCGAAATCTAGGGCTGCTGTTCGGATCTGTTTTCTCTGGAGTTCGTGATTAGGGTTTGATCAAACCCTAGGGTCACCGCCATCCAGGAAGATAACAGGGCTATTTTTTTCGAATCGTTTTATTGAGTGTTTGCATTTAGGGTTTCGGCTTTGAACTCCTTGAAATCGCAGGCTACACTCGGTTTTCGGCAGGTGAAGTTCCCAGTTCAAGTATCTTCGGGTTTTAGGGTTTTATTGGAGGTGTGCTTGGCTTCGGTTAGCTTTGGTTCTTTGGTTTTTTACTACAAAGGTTAATCTTTTTTTGCGGCGTTCATCAACTACAGTTTCTGTTTCGTGATTGTATTCGTTTCTCGTTTGCAATGGCTGAAGATGGGAGAGTTCGAATTGAAAAGTTTAATGGGACAGACTTTGCTTGGTGGAAGATGCAAATAGAAGCATTGCTTGGTGAAAAAGATTTGGAAGTAGTACTGGAAGAAAAGCCGGCTACAATGAGCAAAGCTGAAGAAGCAGTTTGGAACTCAAAGGACAAGAAGGCTAGAGGGGCTATTACATTGGCTTTGACGAGGAGCGTTGCATTTAACGTTATGCACGAAACCACGGCTCGTGGTATAATGACGGCTCTGTCAAACATGTATGAAAAGCCGTCTGCTGCTAATAAGGTGTTCTTGATGAGGGAATTATTCATGACTCGAATGAATGAGGGAACTTCAGTTTTGGAGCATATTAATAATCTCAAATCAATTACCTCCAGGTTAGCTTCTGTGGGGATAAAGTTTGATGATGAGACTCAAGCTGTAGTATTACTATCTTCTTTGCCAGAAAGTTGGTTTGGAACTGTAACGGCTATTACTAGTTCTGCTGGGACCAATGGGTTAACATTTGACGGGGTCCGAAACATTGTGCTAGGTGAGGAAACTCGCCGGAAAAGCACTAGTGGTGGATCATCTTCTGGTTTGTTATATGTTGGCAGGGGAAGGGAAAATAACAAAAGCAGTGGGAGTCGAGGGAGGAGTTCATCTAGAGCTCGCAAAACTGTGAAGTGTTGGAGTTGCGATGAGATTGGGCATGTTAAGAGTCAATGTCCAAAACGTAAGCAAGGAAAATCTGGTGAAGTAAACACTGCTGTTGAGGATGAATGTGATGATGACACGTTACTACTTGAGACTGAAAATAGTGTGGACTCTTGGGTTATGGATTCTGGATCTTCGTTTCACGCGATGCACAGCGGGGAGGCGTTGGTGAATCTAAAAGTTGGCAACTTTGGGAAGGTACGAATGGCAAATGGTAATATTCTTAATGTTACGGCATAGGTGATGTTAATCTGTTAACTCCATTGGGAACCTACTGGAACTTGAAGAATGTTAGGGTCATTCCAGCTTTGAAGAGAAATCTTATCTCTGTTAGTCAACTGGATGAACAAGGACAAAAAGTAAAGTTTGGTAAAGGTAAATGGAAAGTAACAAAAGGAAATTTGGTTATTGCTCGTGGAAACAAACGAGGATCATTATACATGGTGGAAGTACCTGCTGAGGAAAATATGAGCGTTCCTCAATACAAAGTTGGGTTCGTTGAGTCAACGGGGCAAAAGAGGGTTCAATTTGCAAGACTGAAACCTAGTGCTAAGGTGATTCAAGCTGAGCGGGATTGGAGGTCTAAACCAGGTCAGGGGTTTGGTGACAGTGGGAGCACGAGGCGTGTTTCGGATACAGTCATAAAACAACGTTGGGTTTTGAAGACCACTACTCCGATTGTTAAATTCTCTCCTGTGGATGTCTTGCTAAATGAGGAGAGTGTTGATGATTCTCGGGTTATCTCTGGAGCTGGTGGATCGTGCATACCAGTTGAGATAGAGAATGGGTTGGAGCTCCGGGGAGCTTCAACTGTCCCCTCATGTACTTGATGAGAGGGGGTGCAACTAGGGGTTATGATGAAGTCTTAGCTGATGGGTATGAAGCTTGGAAGACTTTGGATATGAAGAATACTGGAGTTACTGGATCTGGGTTTCTTGGACGACGTTTGTAGACTTTTGCAAAGCCTTCAAGTGGGAGATTGTTGGGTTGTGAAGGCTTTGGGCCGAACCGGGCTTGGTTCGGGCCTGTTTTCGCTGTAAACAGAAACAAGGGCAGCCGGCCCTAAGGCAATTAGGGTTATTTAGTTAATTCTTGGAGCCTAAGTTATTGCCTTAATTACTAACCCTAATCTAGCATTATAAATAGACCCATTGATGTAATTGTATTCTTTGAGCACAATAATAATATAAACCCTAGTTGCAGAGTGGACGTAGGTCACCTAGACCGAACCACTATAATTCTCTTGTCTACTCTTTCTTTTGTGTGATTGTGTGTGTTTGTTTGCTTCCGCTGGAACCTACTCTGATTGTGATACCTAACATATGGTACAACACACATCATACAACAAACATTAAAATATCACCAAAGGAAGTATAAAATGAACAAGCAAGCATCAGGGAAGCAGCAAGTTTCCCCTAAAAAGGTCCAAGCGTACTACATACACATTAGGCCCCGTAACAAGTAATCCAGGTTGAGTGATCAATTATGCATAAATATAATTATATATTTGTATAAAATGGTCAAATATACTAGAGTGCTACGTATAAACTATAAATACATGAACCGAACTGAGCGGACCTTTGCTCATGGTTGGCTCGTTTACAAACCGATCCGAGCCGATCGGCTCGTTTACAACCGAGCAAAAATTCAAACGAGCATTTTTCGAGCACAAATTCGAACGAGCATTTTTCAAGCAAAAATTCGAACGAACATTTTTCGAGCAAATTTTGAACGAACATCGAGCGAGCAGCGAGCGGTTTAAACAACCCTACTTAAGGTATTAGAATAATACTTAGTTATATTTTTTTCTTTCATTAGATCGTGGTTGCCCACTATGTTGGATTGATCTATGTATGGAATTGTTAATCCATGTGGTTTTTTTTAGTCTAAACCCATTTTGACCCGACCCATCCTGACCCAAACCCATTCTAACCCGAATCCATTCTAACCCATTTTTAAATTAGTGCATTCTGACCCAATCCCATCCTAACCCGAACCCATTCTGACCTGGAATCCGACCCGCCCATCTTGCCAGGTATACTCCTAATGATGTCACAGGAGTTGGTCCAAACATATCAACGTGGACAAGTTCAAGTTTTTCTGCCTTAGGTGTCTTTCTCGTATTCACAAAAGTAACACGTTTTTTCTTACCAAGCACACATGGCTCGCAGAATCCGGTTTCAAGTTCTACTTTCTTCAAATCTGGGAATTTACCTTTCTCTGCCGGTATCGTCATCCGTTTCTCACTCATATGACCAAGTCATTGATGCCACAAACTAGGTTGACTTGGTCCACTGGTTACTGCATTCACGTCACCTGCCGGTACCTCAACCATGTATAGAGTACCTTTCTTTTTCCTACGAGCAACTACCAAGTTTCCTTTGACGACTTTCCAATGTCCACCCCTGAACAACACATCATAACATTGGTCATCTAGCTGGCCAATATAAATTAGCATCTTCCTCAACTTAGGAACTACCCTAACATCTTTCAGTATCCATGTATTTCCTAGAGGAATCTTCAGATCAATGTCTCCCATCTCGGTACTATCTAGAGTCTGATCATTAGCCAAACGAACCTTGCCAAAGTTTCCTGTTCTCAAATTCTTCATCTTCTTTGAGCTAAAGGTAGCGTGAAAAGAAGCTCCAGAATCCATGATCCATGACTCAGTAGTGTTCTCAACGCAACAGATAAGAGTATCATCATCTGTATCATCTGTAGCAGCGTTAACCTCTTTCTTTTCTTTAGATGTCGATGGTTTAGGACATTGAAGTGCCCAGTCTCCTTGCAATTCCAGCAAGTAATATCTGTTAGGGATCTGGGTTTAGATCGATGCACAAACACAATCAAACTGCGAGAGAAAAAATAACAGAGATGAACACACGGGATTTAACGTGGTTCGGTCGATGTGACCTACGTCCACGGGCTGCAACCAGGATAATACTTTTATTGCTTTCTGCCTCACTCGTGAGGAATTACAAGTACAATACACAATATAAATAGGCAAAATTAGGGTTTACAACTTAATCCCCAAGAAAACCTTAATGGGCTAAAATTAAATAAAAACGGGCCAGGTCTTTAATTTAATTAATCTGCCACTAAGTTGTCTTTTAACCCGAGCCCAAATCAAGACTCCACGAACCCAACAATCTCCCACTTGGAGGCTTGATCATCTTCAAACTGCCTTCCGTTGTGAACACTTGTACCTCTTGTAATCTTCCTCGTCTTCATGGTTGCAGCGGCCTTATCATCAGTTAACCTGAAGGCCCGTTGAAGCTCCCCCGAGCTTCAACATATCAGTCACGGCTGTATCTGACCCTGACCTGTTCTCCGTCCCTACCGGCTCCCACTGAAACAAACTGCCAGACCCTGGAATACCTTGAGAACAAACACTCTCCATATTTAGCAAGTAATCCTCTGGAGAGATTTTATCAGATGGAATATTAGTTCTTTCAACCCACTGTTGTCTAGGAGCTGTAACTGAAGCACAACCTGTACTCCCACTACCACGGAATCCTTTAACTGGTTTTCCTGAACTCTTCCATGCATATTCACTTTGAATCTTTCCTATGACTCTAGGTTTCTTACTTGCAAAGCAAACCTTCTTCTGCCCACGAGATTCTGTGAATTGGATTTTAGTCTTTTGCTGAACTGGAACATCACTTCCTTCAGATGGTAAACTGACCATATACAATGAACCCATTTTCTTTGCACGAGCAATGACAAGATTCCCTTTAACAACTTTCCACTGCTTATTCCCGAACTTAACCTCATGTCCCTGTTCATCCAACTGACCGACAGAAATCAACTGTTTCTTCAAATCAGGAATCACCCTGACATCTTTCAAAGTCCATGAACCAGCTGAAGTAACTAAATCCATGTCACCCATGCCCGTAACATCAAGAACATCATTGTTCGCCAATCTTACCTTACCAAAATCACCTTCTTTTAGATTCTGCAATGCTTCGCTGCTGTGGGTAGCATGAAACTAAGCTCCAGAATCCATGACCCATGAATCCACACTACTCTCCATGCTACAGATTAAAGCATCATCATCTGAGTAGTCTGTTGCAGTGTTGACTTCTTTTTGATCATTCGGACACTGATTCCTGAAGTGTCCCACCTGTTTACAGTTCCAACATGTCACATCATTTCGAGCCCTAGACTGACTCCTTTTCATGTTCTTGCTCCCACTACGTCTGTTATTCTTTCTTCCTCTGCCAACATTTAGTAATTCACTTGATGTTTCACCTGAATTTCTTCGTCTGGTGTCTTCGCCCATAACAATATCCCGGACCCCATTTAAAGTGAACGTGCTTGTGGAACTAGTAATCGCTGTAACAGTACCAGCCCAACTATCAGACAATGATGATAACAGTAGTAGAGCCTAAACCTCATCCTCAAATTTGATGCCAACTGACCCAAGTCTTGACAAAATCGAGTTCAAGTGTTGATGTGCATTAAAATTGAACTTCCCTCTTTCATCTTTGTATTAACCAGCTCTCGAATCAAGAAAACTTTATTTGCTGCCGAAGGCTTCTCATACATATTAGCTAACGCATCTATGATACCTTTTGCTGTAGTTTCCTTCAGAATGTTGAATGCAACATCCTTTGTCAGCGACAACCTAATAACAGCCTTGGCCTTTTTATCTAAAGTTTTCCACTCAGTTTGTTCCATCTTTTCTGGTTTATCACCCAAAACAACATCCAAGTCTTTCTGAACAAGCAAATCCTCCATTTGCATTTTCCACCAACCAAAGTCGTTTCCATTAAACTTCTCAATCTGAAGTTTTCCGCTCTCAGCCATTATCTCAACCTGGTTTGTTTACTAATCGAGTCAAGACTGAAAGTAGTGTCAAACACAACTATGGCCGGCTGCCTGAACTTGAGTGTTGTTCTATTGAACACTACCCTTTTTCCTCAGTCTTAATAAAAACAGTAAACAAATGATCAAACCACCCGAAACAAAGCTCGTCTATAATATCTGACTTGGCTCCTGCCCTGGATTAATGCTTCTAGTCGGCGCAAATCGACAGCGGTATGCAAGTTACAAAAAGAGCAAGTGAGCAACAACCTGTTGTCCCTTTTCTTCTTTATGTTGGTGACACAAAAGACAAGCAAAACACCTTTTTCCTTGTGCGATGTAAAACAAATCACACAAAGCCACAAGAATAATTAATAATATATAGAGTAAATTACCGTTTGCATCCCTGAGGTTTGGTGATTTTAACCATATGCATCCCTACAGTTTAAAAATCCCCATATACCCCCTAATGTTTTATTTTTGTTCTTATTTGCATCCAAATGACTAACGACGTTAAATAATTCAGTTAACTTTTTATAAAATGACGAAATTACTCTTGCTACAATTTAATGGGACCATCCACGTCATCTTCTTCTTCTCCTTTGACCACCACAAACTCTCATTCTATTATTATTAATCTCTTATGTCGGTGGCTACAGTGCCACTGACCTCCACACCTGACAATGCATTCAGTACAAATAAGTGATGCAGTGGTCAACAAGATCCCCAAAATCTGAAACGACTGGGAGAATTCGAGCCATAAGAACGACATGAGGATGAGGATCAACGACATGAGGATGAGGATCGAATGATTGAACAAGCGGAAGAACGAGAGGCTCCGGCGCCGGAGGACGGCGAAGGTGCGGAGCGTGTGGAGGAATCGGGTCAAGTAAAAGATGTAGGACCAGAAGAAGACCCGACCCGAGGGGCGGGTGCCCAAGGGGAAGCAGAGGAACCATTGGAAAGGGGTGGTGTTGGTCCGGCGCCAGAACCACCGCGTGAACCGACCAACTCCTCAGCCTGATCTCGCCTTCTGGACTGGCAACAAAGAGAAGGAGTTGCAGAGAGAAATGAGTGAAGCAAGGAGTTACAGTCGGGACTTGCAACGCATCAGACGCGCGACTATGTAAACCACATTGAAAGAGCTGATTTTGGTTATGACCGAGGATTGATCCATATTTGAATAGATCGATATATATATATATATATATATATATATATATATATATATATATATATATATATATATATATATGAGAGAGAGAGAGAGAGAGAGAGAGAAGTGCAATTTTACAGAGAGAAAGTACATTAGAGATAGAAGAAAAAGGGGAAGGGGATTTTGATTTGACTAGAGAGAAAGAGGGTTGGTTATATTTGTCACTATTTCAACCGATTCAATGGATTTTCTCTCATTATAGTATTTTTGAATTTATTGTATTTTCTTTTCTATTATAAAATGTTAGAATTTTACGTTAGACATGTTTATATTATTATGATTATAAAATATTTATACATAATAATTAATAAAAGAGTAAATTTCGGTTTTGATCCTCGTGGTTTAATCATTTTAACCATTTCAATCCAAAAAGAATCTTTGATCATATCATGCCCTGTGATTTCATTTTTGTAACGGTTTTGGTCCCTGACACTAACTCTGTTAGTTTTTATAGTTAAATGTGAGGGTACTTTGGTCATTTTATATTTGAAGGACTGGTTATGTAAATTATATTAGATTAGTATAATTATTGTAATTTTTTAAAACAATAAAGAATAAAAACTTAAATCTAACCCACCGCCAGCGCCACCTCCACCGCAGCGCCACCTCCACCGCAGCGCCACCGCCACCGCCACCGCCACCGCCACCGCCACCGCCCGCCACTGCCACTGCCGGCGGCGGCGACGGAGTCAACGGCGGAGAAGACTGTAACGAAACGATACGAGGGGTTAATGATGGTCCGTACAAAAGCGATTAAGTAACACAACAGAAGCAGGTTGAAAACTCTGGAGTCTCAAATTGTGCTGGTGATGATAACCATATACAGATAATATTTTCCCTTTTCAATGGAAGAAGAAGAAACCATATCATGCTTACCGCACATGAGAGTTCTTCGCGAAGCCGATCAATGCACGAAATCAAAGCGTTTCCGGAGCCTGTTTCATTTGATTTCTCAGCCTTCTTACCACTAACATCCACATCAATCTTCTGTTCCTTCTTCTCATCTAAACTTTCTGTAAATACATCATCCAAATTAGGGTTCAAAATATTACCTAATAAAGCATGCAACCATCAAATCAAATTGGGGCTAATAGTTGAATAACAGAAGAAACCGTCTTTAGAACCTTCATCTTCATCAATATCAAGAACATCAACAAAATTCAACACAAGACTCTTCCTCTGATCCCTTCGTTTCCTAAATCACCACACGTACATCAATCATCAGTTATAAGTTACACCAACTAATATGAAGAAATACAGTGCACAAACACATCATCAATTAGGGTTTCATACCTTCTAGAATTTGTAGGTGGAGTTTTGAACATCGGATCTGATCGCCTCTTTTGTTTCGAATCACAATCTGGTGTATCTTCAACGCCGAGCGAAGCCATTAGAAGCGTTTCTTCGTCCCATCCGGCCATCGCTACGACCGATCTGAACCCGGGGCTCAATAAACAGTTCACTCTGTTTTCTGATATACTCTCTGCAAGATACCATCAGTCATCAGTTGGGAAAGATGATGTCAACGCTTTAGCGAAGTTGGAAGATAGCGTGAAGAGGTTAAAATCCCCAAAAACATCATCTTGTTCAACGTTAACAAAGTCACAAATCGATCAATCACTCGAGTTATTATCCGATTGGGTGTATGAAAATTGTGGGTCTGTTGCGTTTTCGAGTGGCGCTGGCGCTGCGGTGGAGGTGGCGGTGGCGCAGGTGCAGGCGGTGGGGAAGGTGCAAGCGGCGGTGAAGGTGCATGCGGTGGAGGTGGCACAGGCGGCGGAGATGGCTGTGGGTTAGATTTAAGTTTGTTAATTTTATTATTTATTACTTTAAAAATTACCACAATTATCCTAATCTAATATAATTTACATAACTAGTCCTTCAAATATAAATGACCAAAATACCCTTACATTTAACTGTAAAAACTAACAGAGTTAGTGTCAGGGACCAAAACCATTACAAAAATGAAACCACAGGGCATGATATGATCAAAGATTTCTTTTCATACTGAAATGGTTAAAATGGTTAAACCACAGGGACCAAAATCAAAATTTACTCTTAATAAAACTACTTGCAACATTTTTTTGGATGGATATTATTTATTAAAATTCATCTAATGTTAACTTTTTTATCTTTTAACAAAATGATTGTATTTATTATGAGGTCTCATCCAAGGCAACCACCGTCATCTTCTACAAAACTGTCTATTGAATAATTTAGAGATTAGGAGGATGAAAATAATATAGATGATGAGAAGATTATAGGGTTAGCCACCATCTATTGCACTTTAATGGTTAGGTCAACTAATGATAGAACATCAAAGAGTTAGAAAATAACAGAAACTGTAGCAGAAGATCGGAATCTTCGATGGCAAAGACAATCACTTCGTTACAAAAGTACCCCGCAGCAACGCGCGGGTAGAAATGCTAGTTCTTTCTCAAACATAACACACACACACATACTCTCTCTCTCTCTCTCTCTCTCTCTGTCTCTCTCTCTTTCATCACTCCATCACCACCACGATCAACACCACCACGCATCACCACCGTAACCGCCCCTTACCATCACCGTAGGTTAAAACCCCTAAGAGGGTGTAGGGTAAGGAACAGATCGATGGTGTTGTAAGTTAGGGTTCTCCGGTGGAAAAGACGGTGGTGGGACGTGAAATTGGGGGTGATAGATCGGAGTTTGTGGGGCGTATGAGTACGGGCCGCCGGTGATGGTGGGTGGGGGGTACGATGCGGCGGAGGACGGTGGTGGGTACGGGATGTTAGGGTTTTGGAAGGTGGAATTAGGGTTTGATGAAATTGGGGGTGGGGAAGACGATGGATTGAAGAATCGTTACACATTGAATGGTCCTCCACCTGGTTGTGGGGGCGGCGGTGGAGGCTGTGTGCGTTGCGGTGGGGGCGGCGGTGGAGGCCGTGTGGGTTTGCGGTAGGGGCGGCGGTGGAGGCTGTGTGGGTTGTGGTGGGGGCGGCCATGGATGTGGTGCGAGTTATGGTGGGGAGGCGGTGGAGGCGGTGTGGGTTATGGTGGGGGAGGCGGTGGAGGCTGTGTGGGTTGTGGTGGGGTGGCGGTGGAGGCTGTGTGGGTTGTGGTGGGGGCGGCGGTGGAGGCTGTGTGGGTTGTGGTGTGGGTGTAATGTTTGACTGGTTAAATGTTGACTTTAATATTTTCAACTAGGGTTAATTTAGTCTTTTTAACAAAAGAGTTAACAGAAACTCTAACGGTGTTAGTCATTTGGATGCAAATGAGAACTAAAATAAAACGTTAGGGGGTATATGAGGATTTTTAAACTGTAGGGATGCAAATGGTCAAAATCACCAAACCTCAGGATGCAAATGGTAATTTACTCTAACATATATTGTGGAATTGTTGTTCCTGCGCACGTGAACCCAACAAAAAAGAATGATTTTTGCTTCTTCTTTTCTTGATTTACGCGCAAAACATCCACAAAAGTCAAACAATAATTACTTTGGCTTTCTTTTTCTTTATCGACGAAACCCAAAAAAAAATGTTTGCTGCCTTTTTCTTATTCGGTTTAAAAAAAACAAAGCAATAACAATTGCTTTCTTTTGCTCGATCGAGGGAAAAGAAAAATTGGGGACTGCAACCGGCTGGGTTTATGGCGGCGAGGCTTCCGATTCTTGAAACCCTATATCGCTGCATCTCTCGCGATTCGTGTTTTTTTTGTGTGAGTAACGAGCCGTAGCTCTGATACCACTTGTTAGGATCCGGGTTTAGATCGACACACAAACACAATCAAACTACGAGAGAAAATAATAACAGAGATGAACACGCGAGATTTAACGTGGTTCGGTCGATGTGACCTACGTCCACGGGCTGCAACCAGGATAATACTTTTTTTTGCTTTCTGCCTCACTCGTGAGGAATTACAAGTACAATACACAATATAAATAGGCAAAATTAGTGTTTACAACTTAATCCCCAAGAAAACCTTAATGGGCTAAAATTAAACAAAAACGGGCCAGGTCTTTAATTTAATTAATCTGCCACTAAGTTGTCTTTTAACCCGAGCCCAAATCAAGACTCCACAAACCCAACAATATCTTTTCTTGGTCTTGATTTACTTCTTCTCTTTGATTTAGATCGGCCCTGTTAACTCCTCGTTCATTCTTCCTTCCTCTGCCTTCAGTACTCAACAAGGAACTGGAAGACTCACTAGTGCTCCTCCTTCTAATGTCCTCACTCATAATCAGGTCGTGAACTCCATCAAGTTTAAGCTTAGTGTTTCCATACGAACTACTAACTACTGTAACGGTTCCTGACCAGCTTTCAGGTAACGAGGATAACAATAGTAAGGCTAGGACTTCATCATCGAAATAATGGAGTTAAAGTTGTTGATGTGAGTATTAACGGAGCCACCTCCTTCAATCTCGTGTTTACAAGCTCCCGAATCAGAAAGACCTTGTTGGCTGCGGACGGCTTCTCGTACATGTTAGACAGTGCCTCCATGACGCCTTTGACTGTCGTTTCCTTCAGAATGTTAAAGGCAACATTCTTTGTCAGCGAGAGTCTAATCACAACAATAGCTTTCCTATCAAGTGTAGCCCAATCAACATCTTTGGTGTTTTCAGGTTTATCACCCAACAACGTTGCACTCAAATCTTTCTAAACAAGTAAGTCTTCGATCTGCATCTTCCACCATCCAAAATCGACGCCATCAAACTTCTCGATTCTCGTTTTACCCTCATCAGCCATAATACTGGAGATCAAAGGATGAGAGCAACCAAGGCTCTGATACCACTTGTTAGGTGTTACGTGTCGGATAAACAAACAAACAAACAAACCCAGTATATCCCACTCAAGAGCAGGGTCTGGGGAGGGTAGGTGTAGGCGACTCTTTCCTCTATCTTGTTAGGTAGAGAGACCGCTTCCAAAGAGACCCCCGACTCGGTAGCAAAAGGCATACTGATAGCAAGACAACATACACTAAATCATACAACACATAGCATACAGTATACAAAAAAGCCATATCGCTAGCAAGACATCATACAATAAATCCTACAACACATAGCCTACAGTACACAATAAACCAAACAACACATAGCATACAAATATCCTAGGTGCATGCAGAATCACTGTTAAAGGGCAGATATGGGCTACTTAGACATCAGGCCCGCAACCAGACTTCGAATACCCTTCATGTCTATAGTTCGAACTAAAAGTCCTTAATTTTAATTCTACGCCTCCACTCAGTCCTATCCTCGATCATGTGCTCAGAGAGGTGCAAGTGTATCATATCTCGTCTAATTACCTCATCCCAAGTCAATTTAGGTCTTCCTCTACTCCTCCTACCCTCTAAGATGATGTTCTCTACTGCTCTAACTGGTGCCGCCATTGGTCTCCTCTTGACATGCCCAAACCATCTTAATCTTCCCTCTCATATTTTATCTGCGATACAGCCACTTCTAGCTTCTGTCGAAACACTTCGTTTCTTATCCGATCAAGTCTTGTGTGACCGCACATCCACCTCAGCATTCGCATTTCCGCTACCTCTATTTGTTTCCCGTGCGATTTCTTTATGGCCCAGCAGTCTGTTCCATATAACATAGCTGGACGTACTGCCACTCGATATAGCTTTCCCTTTAGTTTTGCTGGAAACCTCTTATCACATAGGATCCCTGATGCTGCTCTCCACTTGCACCATCCTGCTTGAACACGGTGCGCTACATCGCTGTGAATCTTTCCGTCCTCCTGCAAGTACGAGCCCAGGTATTTGAACCTAGACGTTTGTGGGACCGCCATACCCTGTGCCTGTCGTTAAGCACCCTTTTAGATTCCGATATTAAGACAATATCATCCGCAAAGAGCATGCACCACGGAACTGGCTGCTGTATAGACTTGGTCATCTCATCCAACACTACTGTGAAGAGAAATGGGCTCAGTGCCGATCCTTGGTGGAGTCCCACTTCCACTGTGAATGAGTCTGTGTCTCCGATCGGGGCTCGCACACACGTTTTTGCCCCCTCATACATATCCTTGATTATTTGTATATACCTCTCTGGTACCCTTCTAAGTCGTAGACTTTCCCAAATTAGTTGACGCGGAATGCTGTCATAGGCCTTTTCTAGGTCGATGAATACCATATGGAGGTCCTTTTTCTTTTCTCTGTATTTCTCCATTATCCTCCTTATGGCGTGTATTGCTTCTGTCGTAGAGCGTCCTGGCATAAATCCAAATTGGTTTGACGCTATCTGAGTTTCTCGTCTAATTCTCGTGTCAATAACTCTTTCCCATAATTTCATCGTGTGACTCAATAGCTTTATTCCCCTGTAATTTTCGCAACTTTGTACATCTCCTTTTTTCTTATATATGGGGACTATAACACTGGTTCTCCACTGGTCCGGCATCTTCCCTGTCGTAAAGATAGTGTTGAATAAATCTGTTAGCCATTTGAGCCCCTCATCTCCCAGGCATTTCCACACTTCAATCAGTATGTTGTCTGGCCCCACCGCTTTAGCCCTTCCCATTTTCTTCATAGCTCTCGTAACTTCGTCTACTGTGATGCTTCTACAATAGCAATTGTTTTGTTGTGTTGTTTGGGTTGTATTATCTATCCCAGCTTGTTGATTTGGGTTGTTTATGTTGTAAAGGTTATCGAAGTAAGTTTTCCATCTCCCCTTGATGTCCTTGTCGTTCACCAAAACTTTCCATCCGCAACCTTTATAAACTTCACAATTCTCAGGTCTTGTCTTCTGCTGTCTCTTGCCTTGGCTAACTTAAACATGTGATCTCCTTCTTTCGTCTCTAGTCGTTTATACATCATCTCATACGCCGCGTTCTTTGCCTCTGACACCGATTTCTTCGCTTCTCTCTTAGCCTCCTTGTATTTATCTTTTAGCTCTGGGCGTTCTTCCTCATTGTTACAGCGTATAAGCTCTCTGAAACTTTGTTGTTTAATTCGTATCTTCTCCTGTACATTTTCGTTCCACCACCAAGATTCCTTATGGTCGCCTGTCCTCTTTGTTGTAACTCCAAGCGTTTCTTTAGCTGCTTGGATGATCGTATTTGCCATGGCCTCCCACTTTTGGTTTGCGTCTTCCTGTGGTCTAGGATGGTTCATTGGTATGACCTTATCTCTGAAAATGGTAATGTTTTCGTCCTTGAGCTGGCTCCATTTGATCGTATGTCTAATTCTCTTGTTTTGTTGGACAATTGGTCTCTTCACGCGTATATCCGCCACTAACATATGATATTGTGTCACAACTGTCTCTCCTGGGATTGTCTTACAGTCCTTCCACGAGCTATGATCTTCTCTCCTCGTCAACAAATAGTCTATCTGCGTGTGTCTCCCGCCGCTGCTAAACGTGATTAGATGCGATTCTCTTTTTTTAAAAAACGAATTTATGATTCCTAAGTCATGCGCTACTGCAAAGTCAAGAAGCTCCTTACCGCCTTCATTCCTAAGGCCATACCCGAAGCCTCCATGCACCAACTGGAAGTGGTCATTATCCTTACCGATATGCCCATTAAAATCTCCTCCTATGCATATTTTTCGTCTCTAGGTATGTCACCCATAACGTGATCTAAACTCTCCCAGAACTTTTTTCTTTCTATTTCTCCTAGTCCAACATATGGAGCATACGCACTAACTACTGCCACTACTTCATCCCCTATTACTATTCTTAACAGCATAATTCTATCATCGTATCTTCTTACCTCCACTACATTATCTTGGAGTTCCTTAGCAACTAGAAACCCTACTCCATTTTTCGTTCCGTCAGACCCTGAATACCATAGTTTATAACTATTGCACTCTGTTGCTCTCTCACCCCGCCATCTAGTCTCCTGGAGACACGCTATTTGGACCCTACGTTTCCTTAGCACATCAATTAACTCTAGTAACTTACTAGTTAGGGTTCCTACATTCCACGATGCCACTCTTAATCTAAAATCCTTTTTCCTTGTATTCGCACCTCTCGTCACCGAACATGATCTCGGGACAGCATAATGACACCTGCTGTCTATATTACCTGACAGAGTCCACTAGAACAACCCCTAAAAAAGGAATTATAGCAGAAGTAAAGCACAATCAAAAGCAATCCGTCACACGCGTTCAACAGTACACGAAAGACCAGAACTTAATCAAAAAAATAGCAACAATGATCACCACTTCACACAATGACACACTATCCTGAGTATAGATTCAAATAAGCCAATGAAACCTATGTAGAGAACAGTTCTAAGATTGACCAGAAATGAGGACAACAGCCCACGAATGCTCAACACACCAACTCGACCAACAATATACAACTTACTCAGCAATTAATATCAAAACACTAACAATTATACAACTAATCAGCAAGTTATAACCACTAATCAATTAGACAAGAATTATATCACACAAGTGATGCACCAGAAAACAGATCACACAAGTGATGCACCAGTAAACCAGTAAACCTATAAGGCGCAACAGAAATCACACGAACCAGTAAAGAGCAACAAAAAACAGATCACACAAACCAGTAAACCAGTAAATCAGTAAACCTATAAAGAGCAAACCAGTAAACCTATAAAGAGCAGCAGTAATCACACAAACCAGTAAACCTATCAAGAAGAGTCAGGATTAAAATCACACAAACCAGTAAAGAGCAACAGAAAACAGATCACACAAGTGATGCACCAGTAAACCAGTAAACCAGTAAAGAGCACCCGAAAGCAACACAGTTATCTCAACAGCTGCTGGTACTCCTAACCCAGCCAATATCAGCCTAAACTAGAAACTAAAAGAGAGAGAGAAGGAACAATCTCACCAGATGTGCGGTTCTTCAGAATGTGCCCTAGATTTAGCAACCTTCACTTAGGGTTGCGAATCCAAGGCAGAAGAGGACTACCAGCAGTAAGATCTAGGGTTGTTGCCCTAGATTCGCGAAGGAGATGTCGAGAGCAGCAAAGTTGTTGTCGATCGAGAGTTGTTGCGAATCCAAGGCCGAGAGTTGCAAATCCAAGTCGTCTGTTTACTACCAGCAGAGTTTGTTTACTAATCGTGACAGCTGCAATCGTAGGAGATGTCACAACAACAACAAATGTGAAATCCTAATTTCCGAACAACACTCTAGATCCGATCTGCAGTCGTAATCTTCTCCGTGAAGTCGACGATCTCCTACTTCAACTATGGTGGCTGAGGTGGTTGGGCGGGTGGCTGTCGGTTTGTGGTGGCTGCGGGGGGTGGGAGGCGGTGAAGGGGATGGTGCGTAGCAGGTGGGGGGGTGGGGGTGTTTTCGGTGACGGGTGCTGGTGGTGACGGTGACGGTGGTGACAGGTAGGGCTCCGTAGGGGGTTGCAACACCGCGGTGGTGACAGGTAGGGCTCCGAGGGTTGCTGCACCGCGAGTTGCAGGTGGCCGGTGATGGTGGTGACGGTTAGGGCTCCGGCGAGTTACCGTGGTCCGCCTGCTAGGGCTCCGGCGAGTTTCCGATGGCCGCGGTGGCGGTGACCGGTGATGGTGATGGTTAACGGTACAATAGAGAGAGAAAGCTTAGAGAGAGAGAGAAAGCTTAGAGAGAGGAACTACGTGTCGGATAGGGCACGGAAATCAATACAATACTACGGCTCGGGCCTTGAGAACTTGTCGGTATTTCTAATTGATTTCTAAAACGAGTGACGAGATAACGATAGCAATAATGGTGTTAAGAAAAGGTAACTACGCAGCGGAAATAATTTAACCAAACAACAATAACATGAAACTAATCAAACTGAACAAATACCCAAAATGGAACCTGTATGAAGGCTGTTCTTTGATCAGTAACAAAGCAGAAAAAACAGCAGCAGCAGTGCGCAAAACAGAACAGGACAACAGTCTGTTCTCGGCAGAAAACACAGCCCCTTTGCGGCGGCTGTAATGGTGGCTGTTGGTGGTTATTCGATGGCAATCAGCAGCCTTGCTGATTGCAGATTGGCGGCAGCAGTAGTTAAAGGACAGCAGTGATTCGATGGTGATCAGCAAACACACAACACTCGAGCACAATAATCAAACGGCAAAGAACACAGAGATTTAACGTGGTTCGGTCAAGGATTGACCTACGTCCACGGGCTACGAACCGGGGCTTCTTTTTTATTGCTTTTGAGACTTAAAAGATTACAAGTACAATAAGTGGGTATTTATATTAAAAGACAATAAAAACTTAACATAAATAAGTTGTGGCAGATCTAACCCCTTTCTGCAGCTTGTGTGCAGGCTGTTTCGGGGCCCGACCCAAGATGGATTGGAGCCCACAACACAACTGTTATAACTTGCAAACCTATCTGTTTTATTAGCCAGATCTGGTTTACTGTAATTTTTTATTTTATTCTAGAGGCAAGAGAAAAAAAATTTAACATGCAATTGCCACAGTGAAACTAATTTTTTCATGTTATCTTTTTCTTATTTTCTCAGTAATGATTATGCTTTGCTACTGTAATGGCACCAGAAATTTCAAGCACACATCTTATTCTAGGAAGTCTTGTTCTCTCTTAGCAAATTTAATCTTCACTTACCTATTTGACTCTTGTCATCATTAATAGTTGTTCATTATATTTTCTTTTGGTCAAAAGGGTGCCTTTTATATGTCCTTGTTGATTGGTATGTTGCACATATGAGTAGTAAAAAACCTGCTTGTAAAACGGATTGTTGTGATTTTCATGAGACTGAGGTCCCATGTTTTTTCATAAATTTCTATAAGCACAACAGAACTTTTAAAATCCGCATTAGTTATCATAGTATGTGTCAATTTAATAGGATGGTATTGTCGATCGGCCATCGGTCAAATACTGGTTAATCAATAATTTTGTGATAAACGAGAACCTTGTACAATTTTACATTAACATTTTCTCTTTGTAAGTCATGATGATCCTTAGCGTCACATTAATACTTTCTTGGCATGGTACGTGCATGGATCAGTGTTGAAAATCAAGAACTCACATATGCAAATCGTAGTTGTTAAAAGCCGTCGCCTAGTGGGACTAGGGCACAAAATAAGGCTAGTCCCACATACAAAGCTTCATTTAAAAAGGCAATAAATCCCTGTCCAAATCGTTCAAGTAAATGGTAATAAATAATTTTTCTAAGGCCTTCTATTTCAAGAAATTTGATTGATGAAGATTATGAGTAAGTGGAGGAAGATAAAGATTTTAAATAATGATGAACTTTTGGTTATTCTAGTTTTACTATTTATTACTTTACAAACTATTTGTTTTCAAGTTTGAATATTTTGTTTTTGGAGTCTTTTGGTAGTTGAGATGATTCTAGTACTTATATAGACAAATCACAAGAGTAATTTGGGTGGAATTTAGTGCCTATTGGAATATATGATCTAAATCTTCAAAATTGGCATTGTGTCGATTGTGCTCTTGGTTCCTCTAACTGCAAAGAACCACTCGTTTCTGTTAAATTTGGTTTTTTGTGCTAGCCATTTCATTTATTGTCTTATTTGGAATGAAAATAATCTCCATTTGGTTTTATTTCTGACAATGTTACAAATATTAACTTTTTAACAGATTCATCTTGTAATGGAGCTCGACAGTTGAAATCTGCGAAGTTGATAAGCAATGGTATGTAAGTTATCAACAAGGCTAATGAATATATGTGTGGCTTCATTTTGTAAAGTCCAACAACTGGAAAAAGCAGAAGCTGTTATAATTGATGCTATAAGGTTAGGTACACTACCAGATGTTGTTACATACAACACCTTAGTTGCTGCATATTGTCGTTTTGTTGACCTTGATGCAGGCTATTCAATCTTGAATAGAATGAGAGAAGCAGGCATATACCCAAATGCCATTACATATAATTCTTTAATAGCTGGCGCTTCCAGCCGTTCCTTATTAACAAGATGCTTTGATCTTTTTGATGAAATGATTATGCTCAGAATCCCACCCGATGTTTGGAGTTACAATACTTTAATGCATTGCTTTTTTAAATTAAAAAAACTTGAGGAGGCGGACAAGGTTTTAGATGATATTATTATGAGTAAGTTATCTCCTTGTTCAACCACTTTTAACACAATTTTCAATGGTCTCTGCAAGAACGGGCATGCCAGTAACGCCTTAAAGTTATTCCGGTATCATAAGCAAAGGGTTTTACTCCTCAATTAATTACATACAACATATTAATTGATGGGCTTTGTAAATCTGGCCGGTTAGGCGCTGCAAGATGGGTCTTAAAGGAGCTTGGGAAATCAAATCTTGAACCTAACGCTAGTACTTACACTACAGTTATGAAATATTGTTTTCGATCAGGCCAATTCGAAGAAGGTATTGAGGTGTTTGAGGAAATGAAAAATAAAGGATACACGTATGATGCCTTTTCATATTGCACCGTAAGCAGCGCGTTTGCTAAAATTGGTAGATTAGAAGAAGCACATGAATGTTATGAATTAATGATTGAAAAGGGTATAGAGCTTGATATTGTGTGTTATAATATCTTGGTTAATATGTATTGCATAGGAGGCAGGTTAGAAGAAGTTTATCGTTTGTTGTATGAGATTGAACAAGCGGGATTGAAATGTGATGAATATACACATACTACATTAATTGATGGGCTATGTAGAGCAGGTAATATTGATGGTGCTCTAAAACATTTGAGATATATGGATACTTTGGGTTTTGATTCTAATTTAGTTGCATATAATTGCATGGTTGATCGGTTATGTAAAGCCGGTTACATAAATAAGGCTTTGAAGATTTTCGGTACGATGGATGTTAGAGATTGTATTACTTACACCTCATTGGTGCATAATCTTTGCAAAGAAAGGAGATTTCTGACCGCATCCAAGGTTTTGTTAGCTTGTTTGAATCAGGGAATGAAGGTGTTTAGATCTACACAAAGGGTTGTTGTTAAAGGTCTTCGTTCTTCAGGTTTAGACTCGGAAGCAAGAAAGCTTCAGTCAAAAATACGATTGGCCAGAATTCTGCAGTAATTATAGAAATAACTGTTGAAATGGGATTTACAGAACCGTAAAGCTGTTGTGCATATTCATCTGCACAAAACAATCTGAATGGCTTTAAGGCGGGGATGCTTAAATGTTCAGTTGTATTCACATCTACATGGAGTTCTTGCTCTGTGAGGTAATTCATAATTGGGTTTTAAGTTTCTTTTAGTAATTGTTTGTTTTTCGTGGATTATAGATTTCTGAAGGTGGTGCAAAATCATTTTGGAATGCCATTCTTAACTATTTTGTATGTAACTAGAGGTGGCAAAATGGTCCAAACGGGCCGGGTTGGGTAAAACTTGAAACTACTTTGTCCTGGTTTAATTTCTAACATTTACAACAACAATATTTACTTTTGAACACTTTTGGGTTACTTTTGACTTATTTCCTTTTAAGCTAATTTTCCCAACCATCCCTTCGGCTGTAGGTATCTGATAACAATTAATCTTTTACCACACTAGGCTTCTGAAATCAATTGCAAACCTTGGTAATGGTTCTTTCTATTAGGACATATAAATGAACAAAATAATATGATTTTTTGTTTATAAAGAAAGGAAATAATTAGTATAAAGAAGAATTAATTTTGTATTCTGTTTTTTATTTGCAGTTGTAATTTCTAGCAAAGCTGTACAAAATGCATATCAATTTTACATTTCTGTTTCAGGTATAAATACATAAATTTAATGTGTATGGTGGAGAATGGAGCTTCATTTATTATAAAGAGATTATTGAAAAAAATGAGGATGTAAAAAGGGCTTCACAAGAAAGGAAAAAAACAGGCAATGTTAACTGAAGAGGATAAATTCATGAGGCTGCAGAAAGAAACATGATGCTTGTATGTGGGTGGCATTGTTGTAATTTTTTGCCGAATCCTTGATGTCAAGCTACTTTTGGATATGCGAAACAATAACCCTGTAGAAACAATACCGTATAACAATGGCAAATGTATCATCAATACTTCTCAGATTTTATAAAATCATTTTTTGTTTGTTAAACATAAAACAACATCGCGTTACTAGAGATGATTAGTGAGAGAATTTGCTTTGGAGAAAGTGGTTTGAGTTGCGAAACAAGATGGACAACGCATTAGGGTATGATGTAGCTGCAAGTTATCTCAAGAACAAATAGTCTCCACTCTGTATCCTGCAGTTTTCATCCCTGTTGATTTGTTGATTTTAGAGGTGGTGTTTTTTTTTTTCTCATTTTTTTTATTTTATCTTTTTGTAACAACTGAGTTGGGTTCTACTATGTCATTTATGGCTTTGTTATTACATTGTTTGAGGCATTTTTTGCATCACGAGCATTTCAAGAAAACATATAGTTTCTCAAAAAACAGAAATTTCTAAAATTTGATCCTCATGCTAAATGGATTTGGTGCCTCAAACTCTTCAAACTGTTCACCTTATTCTACAACCTTGTTCTGTTTCTTTGTCTTTTTATGCTTGTGAAATGAATGTCACATTGTGTATCAAATTTTAAGCTTGTGCATCAATTTCAGAATTAAGAATCAAGCCGACAAGTGTATCAAATTGCAGACATGTGCATCAGATCCTGTAAACTTAGTTTGTGTTACTTAAATGAAGAAAACTTTATTTTATTATTAAAATGAACTAAAAGTAAAAAGTGATAAAGAGAAGAGGGATGTAACTTGATCTTCCTTGGCTGATCCATTATGTGGTGATTAAAAGTTAAAAGGCTTTAGTCTGATAATTTTTTTAATGCCTTACCCCTTAATTTGTAAAAGAAGGTTTAGCAATAACATCAGTGATGCACAAGTCACTAATAACATCAATGATGCACAAGTCACTAATAACATCAGTGATGCACAAGTCACTAATAGAGTAATATGTATCCACACAAAATACAATATACAATCTGACCCGTTTACCTACAAAATACAATATGCAATCGGATATATTGCTAATAAATACTATTTGCTATCTGACCCGTGTATCAACAAAATACAATCCGCAATCTGACTCACTACCAACAAATAAAATCTGCAATATGACCCATTAGCAACAAAATACACTCTACAATCTAACTCATTACCCAACAAAATACAAAACAAGTCAATTGTTCTTTTATACTAGAAGGTAGAAATCACCACAACTACCACAATGATACACAAATCACTAATATGTAGTCACACACAAAAAAATCCAACATAATCTTCCAATCAAATGTACGCTTTTGCTCCCTGTTGTGAATTTTTGCAAATCTATTGTAAAAAGTGTAGAATGCTTCACATCATAATCGAGTCTGCAACATCAAATTGGCCACATGAATATAATCATGCTCAGTTCTCTCATAATAGATCAACTTGTCAAATTAAAGGGAAAGCTAAATGATGGTTCTAAAATTAATGTGTTAATTTACATATAATCAAAATAGTAAGTGTCATTTCCTTTTTTCTGTAACAATAACCTGATCCCGCTATTCCTTTCTCAGGTTATAGCGAAAAGGAAACTTCCAGTTATGAACAAATAGCTAATTTTAATTGTAGCATTACAGTATTCCATCATATGTGTGCACTTTCAAATAACTAAACTACAACATATTATCATGAAACAATGATTGACTTGTTCCATTTTAACAACCATTTTCCGACAAGGAAAACACAGAAACTAATAGTTCAACATAAATATTACTTATTATGAAACTAATAAAACATAAGATTAGTGTAAACTGTAACTATATTATAGTGAGCAAAATGTTACCTGGATAATCAGTTTTCCCTTTTCTCCTTCCTCTTATGTCTTCCCATTGGATCATAAAAACTTTCTATTTGTTTTCCAGAACACTCATTTAAATTTTCTGCTTCAAGAAAGACGGGGTTGTGGGGTTCCTTCTGCATCTTCAACTTCTAAATCTTATAAATCTGGAATCACCACCGAGTCACAAGGTGCAAAATATAAATTAATATAAGTTGTTCATCCAAAAAATCAGTTTACTAAATAATAAAAGGAGAGAACGGACAACATATGCACTAAACACAAATCAATAATCAATAATACTATCTAAAGAAAGTGAAGATGATCTCATAAACACAGGAATCTAACATGGTGTTATCCAAATGGACTCTGACTTTCTTGTCAATAATACAACACAGGACTTGAACATGAGAGTATGGAATCAATTCTTACAAGTTGCTTTTCTATGCTAAAATTGAACTTTAAATCCTATTAATGTGAAAGGAAGTGTTTGGCTTCATGCATTAGAAAACTGATATACATGACTTCTATTCCTAGCAATTTCGCAAAAATATAAAACTAGCTTTAGTAAACCCGTATATTATACGTGTTGAATAAATAAAATATTAAATAGAATAAAATTGTTAATTATAAAACGACATACTAAGACATGATACAATTGAAATTATGTATAAGTAATAATATAACAATAATATGAACTTTTTAATTTTTTTCAAAGATAAAGTAAACATTTTTTTTTAAAATAACGTTTTATAAAATTTTCATTTTTAAAATTTTCTTACTATTTTTATTATTATTTTTTTAAGAAAAATTTTCTTTAAAAAAACTAATTTTAAAAAATTACGTAAAAATAGTTTGATTTTTTAGAAAAAAATCTTTTTATAAACAACTATTTTTTATAGAAATAACATTAATAAAAAGATAGCTTTCTTAAGTTATTATAAATAATTATAATGTAAAAATGAATAATAATATTATTAATAATTATTGTAGTTATTTAATAAGAGAGAGAAGCGAGAACAATTTGAGGAGAATGAACGTGGTGCTTACAAGTGTCACCCATAATTACCATTTTATTAAAGTAGAAAGATCATGTACAACGGTGCTAAAATTGAAAAATTGATAGAAATTCCATCCACTTGGCCGGTCCGATTTTAAATAGGTTGTAATTGGTTTAAAATTTAAAAAAATTTCTTGAGACAAAACATAACATTAATTGGCATTCTCATAATTCATATCAAAAACAAAATACTAATTAAAATAATGTATTAAAGTGGAAGACTACAAATTTGTACTTATTCATAGATTACGGTTTCTTCTCATCATATTTACCCAGGAAAAAACAGAGTAAGCATGCCCAGGTATTAAGATTGTGTTTACAATTGTTTTTTTTCTATTTTAAAAAAGAAATGTAAAATAAATCAGCGACCTAATTATATATATATTAAAACAAAGGTCGGTGATGTGAGTGGAGGTACTGTAGCTCACAGTACCTCCATGTCTACGTGGTGTACAACTGTTTCGATCCTATATCTTCCTCTTCGATCTCATCCTCTTGCTTACCATCGCTCTTGCTTCGTCCTCTAGCCGCCCAAACCTGTTAAGGAAGACGATGGTGTTTCATGGTTTGGACGACTACCCAAATCAACGAGATTTCAAACAATTTGATTCTCAATTTCTCATCCTCTTCAATCAATTTGATGAGCGGAAGTGAAGGAAGCTCCGGCCACTCCAGCGATGCTCCGGCGAAGAGGAAAGACAAAGCCAAAGTCAGCCGGACGTCGTTGATACTATGGCTCCCAGCACGTTGAAACTCCGGCGAGCCACCAGCCCGTCGATTTCCCTGCTCAGTTTGACAAATCAAGATCCTTTTCATTCATCTTCTTACTGTTTTCGTTCCTGTGAGCCGCCCAAACCCGCCGCCCAACACCTTCGAACTCCGGCGATCTACCAGCCCCTTGATTTCCCCGCTCAGGTTTGACAATCAAAACCCTTTTCATTCATCTTCTTATTCGATTGTTCTTTGTTGAAATTTCACAGAATTCTTAATGATTCATCAAGATTCTGTAACTATTGCCTAATTTGCAAACATCGTAACAGAGTTATCAGTTGAAATTGCCAGTTTCATTCCAGTCTTTTCACACCTACGCCAAAGCAAAGCATCGGTACTCGATTGTTGTTTGATTCGCTCAGGTATCTTTGTTTTCATTGTTCTGATTGAAGTTAAACTGGTTTAATTGTAGCACGGCGTCAGTTTATGAGTGAAAGATGTGTAGGTTTTGTGTTCGGTTTTGTTTTGATTAAAAAGTTAAGTTTTAGGTGTATTCTGTATTTAGTTAGCTGATTAATGTGTATAGTTGTTTTTTAGGTTTTGTTGAATGATTTAGCTCACCTTACAAGGAGTTTGGTGGATTTTGATTCAAGTGCATTGTTTGTTGGATGAATGCCTATGAGATTGTGTGTTGTAGTCTTGATTGTTGGTGAATTTAGTGACAGGGAGTTGTGCTTTGCTGTATGCAAGTTGTTTACAGTGTAAAGCATGGTAGAACTTAGAGGTCACCTAAATTGAGGAAACATTTGATCTTCCATGTTGAAGCTGCATGTGTGTCCATGATCTGGGTGAATATCCTAAGAGTGTTGGGAATTTTAGGTGATATTTGGAAGGTTATGGGGAAAGTGGATATTGATGTATGCTAAAGTCATGCACTGAGGTTCCACAGGTGAGTTAGTTTCATTGTTTTATTTTTATATCAATACCTGCACTCGAGGATACCATATGGTTCTGTTTTTATGCTTCTTAAGTAATCATGATTTGTTATTAACTTTTGAGAAGACAATGTTGAGAGGCGATGGATGTTTGTATCACCTTTGCTGGGTATCGTATGTATAGAGGGGCATGGTCAAGATAAATGCAATGATATAAAACAGAGGCAGTCTACTCATAGAATTTTTGTGAACACTCAAAGGCTCTCTTTGTTTTTTGTGTTGCTACAAAGATCCACACATGGGAGCTAGGAAGCAGGGGCTGAAGAAAGTGACAGATGTAGATGTTGAGCAATCGGTCAAGTTGGTCCAAACTGTAAGTAGCATTTTATAAACAAACAAACAAACAAACAACATACCCAGTGTATCCCGCTGGAGAGCAGGGTCTGGGAGGGGTATATGGTGGCATGTCTTTCCTCTATCTAGAAAGATAGAGAGACCGCTACCGAAGAGACCCCCGACTCGTTAACAAAGTCAATAACAATAACAATCATAATACAAAGCATACAACACACAGATATATATCACATAAAGAATTAGATAAAGCATACAGCACAAAGATATATATCACAAAGATATATATCACACAAAGATATAACACAGTCAATAACAATAACAATCGTAATAAAAACGGCATGTAACACCGAAAGAGGGTATATGAGGAAAACTACACCTAGCGAGTGTGGTCCGGCCATATATTACCGTATACCCTTCCCACCCACAAAACCCACTAAAAGTCCTTGATTTTAATTCTACGCCTCCACTCACTTCTATCCTCGATCATGTTCTCAGAAAGATGCAAGTCTATCATATCCCTCCTAATAACCTCGTCCCAAGTCAACCTAGGTCTACCTCTACTCCTCCTACCCTCTAAGCTGATGTTCTCTACTGCTCGGACAGGTGCTGCCATCGTTCTCCTCTTCACGTGCCCAAACCATCTTAATCTTCCCTCTCTTATTTTTTCTGTGATAGAAGCCACCTCTAGCCTCTGGCGAAAGACGTCGTTTCTTATCCGATCCAATCTTGTATGTCCACACATCCACCTCAGCATTCGCATTTCTGCGACCTCTATTTGTCTCTCGTGCGATTTCTTTATGGCCCAACAGTCTGTGCCGTATAACATAGCTGGACGTACTGCCACTCTGTATAGTTTTCCCTTTAGTTTGGCTGGGAACCTCTTATCGCACAAAATCCCTGATGCTGCTCTCCACTTGCACCATCCTGATTGTACACGGTGTGCTACATCGCTGTGTATCTCTCCATCTTCCTGTACGTACGAGCCAAGGTATTTGAACCTAGATGTCCGGGGGACCGCCATTCCCTGGATACTGATTTGGGTGTCCTCCTCGGCCTCACCACTAAAGTTACAATGCATGTATTCTGTTTTAGAGCGACTTATCCTTAAGCCCCTGCGTTCTAGTGCTGCTCTCCACTGTTCTAATCTCTCGTTAAGCACCGTCTTAGATTCTGATATTAAGACGATATCATCCGCAAATAGCATACACCATGGGACTGGCTCTTGTATAGACTTGGTAATCTCGTCCAACACTACTGTGAAGATGAATGGGCTCAATGCCGATCCTTGATGGAGTCCTACTTCCACCGGGAAGTAGTCTGTGTCTCCGACAGGTGCTCGTACACACGTTTTTGCCCCTTCATACATATCCTTTATTATTTTGATATACCTCTCTGGTACCTTTCTAAGTCGTAGACTTTCCCAGATGAGTTTCCGCGGCACACTGTCATAGGCTTTTTCTAGGTCAATGAATACCATATGTAGGTCTCTTTTCTTTTCTCTATATTTCTCCATCATCCTCCTTATGACGTGTATAGCTTCTGTTGTAGAGCGTCCTGGCATAAATCCAAATTGGTTTACCGCTATCTGAGTTTCTCGTCTAATTCTCGTGTCAACAATTCTTTCCCATAGCTTCATCGTGTGGCTCAATAGCTTTATTCCCCTGTAATTTGCGCAACATTGGACATCTCCCTTTTTCTTATATATGGGGACTATGACACTGCTTCTCCACTGCTCTGGCATCTTTCCTGTCTTAAAGATGGTATTGAATAAGTCCGTTAGCCATTGTATGCCCTCATCCCCAAGGCACTTCCACACTTCTATCGGGATGTTGTCTGGCCCCACCGCCTTAGCCCTTCCCATTTTCTTCAAAGCTCTCTTGACTTCATCGACTGTGATGCTTCTACAATAACACTTGTTTTGTTGCAACGTTTGATTTGTTTCATCGATATCCGTTTGTTGGTTACTGTTCGTTATGTTGAAAAGGTTATCGAAATACGTTTTCCATCTCCCCTTGATGTCTTTCTCCCTCACCAAGACCTTTCCATCCGCGGCCTTTATAAACTTCACCAATCTCAAGTCCTGTCTGCTACTTTCCCTTGCCTTGGCGATCTTAAACATGTCATGTTCACCCTCTTTCGTCTCTAATCGCTTATACATCCTCTCGTATGCTGTGTTCTTTGCCTCTGCCACAGACTTTTTCGCCTCTCGTTTAGCCTTTTTGTATTTATCTTTTAGCTCTGCTCGTTCTTCCTCATTATTACAGCGTAAAAGCTCTCTAAAACTTTGTTGTTTAATTCTTATCCTCTCCTGTACAACTTCGTTCCACCACCAGGATTCCTTATGACCGATTTTCCTATTTGTTGTAGTCCCAAGCGTTTCTTTAGCTTCTTGAATGACTCTAGTTGCCATAGCCTCCCACTTTTGGTTGGCATCTTCCTGTGGCCCACTCAGGTTCATTGGTATGATTTTATCTCTAAAGATGTAATCTTTTCGTCTTTGAGTTGTCCCCATCGGATCGTAGGTCTACTTCTCTTAGTTGGTTGGACAATTGCTCTCTTCAGTCGTAGATCTGCCACCAAAATGTGATGTTGAGTGACTACTGTCTGTCCCGGTATTGTCTTGCAGTCCTTCCACGAGCTACGATCTTCTCTCCTCATCAGCAAATAATCTATCTGTGTGTGTCTCCCGCCGCTGCTAAACGTAATTAGATGCGATTCTCTTTTCTTGAAAAACGAATTTATGATGCTTAGTTCATGCGCTAATGCAAAGTCAAGGAGCTCCCTACCGACGTCATTTCTCAGACCATACCCAAAGCCTCCATGCACCGACGGGAAAAGATCGTTGTCCTTACCTATATGCCCATTAAAATCTCCTCCTATGAATATTTTTTCTTCTCGAGGTATGTCTCCCATAACGTGATCTAAGCTCTCCCAGAACTTCTTTCTTTCCGTATCCCCTAATCCTACTTGCGGTGCATACGCACTAATTACAGCCACTACTTCGTCTCCTATTACTATCCTTAACAACATAAGTCTATCATCGATTCTTCTAACCTCCACTACATTATCCTGAAGTTCTTTAGCAACTAAAACACCTACTCCATTTTTTGTTCCATCTGACCCTGAATACCATAGTTTATACCCATTACACTCCTTTGCCCTCCCACCCCGCCATCTAGTCTCCTGGATGCATGCTATCTGAACCTTACGGCTCCTTAACACATCTATTATCTCTAATAACTTACTAGTAAGTGTTCCTACATTCCACGATGCCACTCTTAATCTAAAATCCTTTTTCCTTGTATTCGCACCTCTCGTCACCGAACATGATCTCGGGGCAGCATAATGACACCTGCTGTCTATATTACCTGACAGAGTCCACTAGAACAACCCCTAAAAAAGAATTATAGCAGAAGTGAAGCACAATCAAAAGCAATCCGTCACACGCGTTCAGCAGTACACGATTGGCCAGAACTTAATCAAAAAAATAGCAACAATGATCACCACTTCACACAATGACACACTAACCTGAGTATAGCTTCAAATAAGCCAATGAAACCTATGTAGAGAACAGTTCTAAGATTGACCAGAAATAAGGACAACAGCCCACAGATGCTCAACACACCAACTCGACCAACAATATACAGCTTACTCAGCAATTAATATCAAAACACTAACAATTATACAACTAATCAGCAAGTTTTAACCACTAATCAATTAGACAAGAATTATATCACACAAGTGATGCACCAGAGAACAGATCACACAAGTGATGCACCAGTAAACCTATAAGGAGCAACAGAAATCACAACTAACAATTATACAGCAAACCAGCAAGTTATAATAACTAACAATTATACAACTAATCAATTAGGCACAAACCACAGAAGACTAAAAGCATATATGAAAACCCAGAGATGGAACGAGCTCACCAAAAGATTTCGTGCCGGCTTCGCGATGGCAGGTCGCTGGCGTCGGCTTGGGGTCTGCTGGTCTACGGGTAAGTGGTAGTGGTTGGTGGTGGCAGATGGTTTAACAGCGGCAGGTGGGCGTCGGCTGCGGCTGCGAAGGGTGTGGGTTGTGGCTGCGGTAGGCGGTCGTGGTGGTGGTGGTGTTGGTGACTGGCTGTGGGGAGGCTGTGAGAGAGCGGGCTGCGGCGATAGACAGATCCGCGAGGACAACGGTGAAGACAGATCCGGTGAGAGGGGAGAGAGAGAGCTGTTTGCGAGAGGTTGCTAACACAGCCGCTAGAACAACGGTGAAGTGCCGGATGTCCGAGATCGACGATCGGTGAGGGAGAGATCCGGTGAGAGGGAGAGAGAGAGAGCTTTTCAAAATCGCAGATCCGGTGAAGTGTGTGTTCAAACTGTCGTTGCTAACAGATCCGGTGACGTGTGAGGGAGAGATCCGGTGAGAGGGAGGGTGTAAGTAGCATTTTATCTTACTCAAAAAAGATAAAATTAGATCATATAAATCTTTCTAATAATTCTTCTCTAGGCTTATGCTCATATCTCTTATATGGATAAACATTTCATAGAACCTTATTTGTATCCATGTGCACATCAGTATCATGTCTTCTTCAAGAATAACAAGAAAAATGGAAACATCACCTAGAAAAGGGATCCAGTAGGTATTCTTACACCATTATATATATGTGCGGACATGCACGCATGTGCAAACTCCAACTCAAATGATTTGTTGGTGTGCCTTTTATATACCAAACCCAGTACATATAATAAATTAATAACTTCATGAGGTGCATTCTGCTATTGCTATAGGAACTTCTAAACAAAAGACATTTGTAAGGTTCTTTTAAAAATGATTATAACTAATAATTAAATTTATTTGTCATGCAATGTGAGCTTTAAATCTTTTTAATTGAAACCACTGCTAACATATTTATCATCGAGGATAACAAGGGAAATAGTTATTTTGTTGACAGCTTCACACAAAACTGGCATAAAAGGCACATGTAAGTGGCCCATCCAACAATTGCTGCAGCCACCATTACAAAGTCTTTAGATGCAAGGCCTCTTAGTGGCTTAAAGGACGAACATGTAGAGGTTGAAAGCATATTCAAATCAGGTAGGCTGGATCATATCTTGACAGCAGATGAAAACATGGAAAAAGGAAAAGTAATCAGCGATATATGGTAAGCTCTATACACAACCAAAATATACGGTTATGCACATAGGATGAACTTGATATGTGCAGGAGCAACAAAAAAGGATGGAATTTGAATCAGAATCAAGATGAGTTGGGTGCATTATTCCAGCCATATTCCTAAACTGCATTAAGACAAGCTTATCATCATAACCTAAAACCGCCTACCTTTTGGTAGATCCTAAGCTTACTAAAGAGATGGTGGACTGTTAGAATATTTTGTTGGGTTTGAATGTCCGTATAACTTACTAAGCTATTGTTTAAACATGATATCTGAATGCAAAAATTAAATAAATAAATAATCCCGCCGCAAAGCGCGGGATCCGATTACTAGTTATACATCATTTTAATTTAATGTTGAGAGAGAGGGATCGATACCTAGGTTCATTTAGATAGTGATACGAGGGATATGAGAGATGAGGGGCCAATAAGTGCCTCTTTCACTGCATCTTTCTTTCAGTTCTGGGCAATTTCTCCAGATTTCTAAACTCAAAAGTGAAGGAAATATCACTTGTGGTAGATCCGTCATGCTCGGGCATTCTTGAAAACGGAGATGTTGGAGGGAAGTGAGATGTTGGGGATGGAGCAGTTTCTTCAGATTAGGGCAACTGGTAAAAGAGAGACGTCGGAGGTGTTGGAGTCCAATTGAAAATGATTCCAATTTCTCAAATTCAACTATCCGAAGAGAAGTAAGAGATGAAGGAAGAAGATGAGAAAGCTGACTACAACTACTAATCACTCCATCTTCACTGCCACCGTATAAGGTTAGTTCCACAAGTGAGTTTGGAAAATTCTGTTGGCCCCACTCGGAGATAGGCTTCTTCAACCTCCCAATTTCTAAGGAACGTAAATTTGGAGGCCAAAACCCACGAGGAAAACAAGCGTCCATACCTGGACAATTCATTATTACCAGTTCCTTTAATGATGCCAAATCAGGCAGCTCTTTGTCAGGAAACGACTCCAGATTTTTACAATTACTTATTCTCAATGTAGTCAGGTGAACCAAGAAATTCAGATTAACTATTGATTTTAGATTTAGCCAGGAATCGATATATACACTTTCAAGCATTGGCATGTTGTTGCTTCTGCTGTTGTTCATCTTTTGTCCTCCCCACTCCCAGCTTTCCAATAGTTCCTTACAATAACCAATGGTAAATGACTTAAGCTTCTGCCCACCTGTTGGCAAGGAGATAGATGTAATTGAATCACAATACCAGACACTCAAAGTCTCAGTGTTATCTGGACATCTGCAATGTTTCATGTTCTTACAACCAGATACATACAATGTCTTAAGAGGTGTGAGGAGGTTGATCCTACACTTATCCTTATCCTCTCTCTCTCCTAAACTCACCAAATTATTACAAAACTTCACTTTCAAATTCCTTAAATTCACAAGAACTTTACTTGCATCCACTTCTGATTCCCACACGTATCTTATTTCATTACAAGACTCGATGCTTAATTCTTCAACTGCCTTAAGATGCTTAATAACATCTCTCCACACCACATCATTAAGCCCTGAAATCTGTTCTATGCTCAACTTAGTGACTGTTGATGCTACTTCAACCAGCTTTCTTAACACCCCACTATCACATCTTCTTATATTTAGAACATCTAATGAAGGTAGGCCTTCAAGTGTGACTTCAACCAAAATAGGGCAATTTTTTATATAAAGTTGTTTTAGGTGTGGAAACACTTCTGTGGTATTGGCTAACCATTTCTTCCACCCACGCATATCTTCAAAACTTAAAACTTCAAGTGAAGGAAATGCACCACCGGTTCCAAGTAACTCCAAACCCACAACTTCCAGCTTATCCAAGCCTTCAATAAACAACTCCCTAAGTGATGATAGCTGCCCAAGTGATGGTAGAGTTGTACAACCTTTACAGCCAATTATTGACACATGCTTCAAATGATGGAACAATGTATCCCCAATCCACTCTGGAAACTCTAATCCCCTGTATGACATAATTTTGAGTTGTTTTAAATGTTCACTACAAGGCTTAAGCTCATTTAGTACCCTTGTATCAACCATATCATTTCGTGAACCATGTAGCTCATCACCCCATACAAGCTCTAACTCACTAAACCTCTTTTGTGAAAGTTTTGCCTCACATGCATGTGTTGTGTTTTCCACTTTTTCCAAACCTAGAATGGAAACTTTCCCACATAGATTCTCTAAGTTTTTAAGTTTGGCTATATCAAATCCGCTTTCACCCCCGATAATGATTTTGGAGAGAGTTTGTAGGCTTTTTAACTCACCAATCCCTAAAGGCATCTGCTTCAAAAGTTGCGTGTCTCTAATATCAAGATGCCGCAACTTTTTAAGCTTTAACAAGTTGTTGGGCAAGTTCGTTAAGCTTTCACACCCAAAACAATCAATGTTTCTAAATTATAAAGATTGCATATGTTTTCTGGTAAAAGTGTGATTCCAGTGTAAGAAAAATTAAGATACCTCAAGTGTCTCAAATTACCAATAGATTCTGGCACCTCGCTTATGTAAAAATAACTCAAATTTAGCACCCTTAACAATGTTAACTCTGGAAGTAAGTCAACTAGAACCTTACTCGATAAGTAGAAACTTTGCCAAGTGCTTACCACCCCAACAGACGTTGCCAAAAATGTCCTTAGACATTTTGTTCTTGTTAATGGCCCGAACCGCTTGTAAGGTTGATATTCCTCACGAACAAATGACATATGGCGACACTTCTCCAACATCTCCTCATTGTCTAACCTTACAAAAAACTCTCTAGCAACATAGGTCGCCAAGTCATTCAACAGGTCATGCATCACAAACAGTGATTCACTATTAGGTGCGTGTTGAAAAAATGACCTTGAAAACAACTCGTCGAAAAATTCACGACCAAAGTGTTCTGTTGAATGGCTTGGAGTTGACTGTGGCAAAAACCCTTCTGCCATCCATAATAAAACGAGTCCGTCTTTGTCAAACAAGAAGTCCTTAGGAAACAAGGAGCAGTATGCAAACAACTGTTTCAAAGGTGCAGAAAGATCATAGTAGCTTAATCTAAGAGCCGGGAGAATTCTAGCTCCGTCTTTTAAGCTCCATATCTCACTATTTAACAGTTCCTTCCAGGACTCTACTTCTTCTCTTTTTGTTCTTAGTGATCTACCAAGAACAATCAAAGCCAAAGGCAAGCTGCCACATTTTTTGACAATACCTTCAGCATATGGTTTGATTGACAAATGTGAATCAAAGTTATTTGCATCTAATGCATTTAGAGCCAGTAAAGACAACGTATCTTCATTTGACAAGCTCTCTAGCTGCTTGTTTAGAGGATCAGAAACCAACTTTTTAAGCAGTTCAAACTTGCGTGTGGTTATGATAATTTTACTTCCGGGATTACATCCATAAAACGGTTCAACCAACCTTTTCCAATCATCGTAATCCTCACTCCACACATCATCTAACACCAGTAGAAATCTTTTCCCCCTAAGGTGATTTGTAAGAGCAACATGAAGCAGATTAAAATCTGTAAACTCCTCTGTTTCCTCAGGTGCCACAGCTTTGAAGATAGCTTTGCTTATTCCAAAGATATCAAACACATCCGAAACACAAACCCACGCCTTGAGCTCGAAGCGATCATCGACTTGTTTCTCAGCGTACAATAGTTTAGCTAGAGTAGTTTTCCCACCCCACCCATACCAACTATGGGAACAACGCTAAAGTTTTGATGAGATGGTCCATCATCCGCCAGTAACTGTCGGACCAATTCCTCTTTCTCAGCTTGCCTTCCAACAATACTAGATGGATCGAAAACACTGGATTCAAATCTTCTATTATTATTATTATTATTGTTATTATTTCTTGGCCTAGTTTGATCCTCTTCCACTCTCAAACCAAGGTCGGTTTTCTCCTTAACAAGATCTTGCAATTTGATGCTAATATTATCCAACTTGTCATGCATCTTATAACTACTCCTGGAGAAATTTGAGCAGCAGCTTGGAATTAGCTTTCTTACCTTGCTGGTGACGATGGATTCTGACTCGCGTTTGAACTCACGATCCATAGCTTCATATGCCAAATCATCGAGTACGTCATCGATGTCGTAAGCCAAATGTTGGAGATCATTAAGCCATCTTTTCACAGATTGATTGGTTATCTCCTTCTGAGAAGCATCAGCAAGCACACCTTGAATCTGGGTCAACGATCTCTGCCATTTCTTGATCTCAGCATCAATTCCCTTGTGGCCAGCAATCTTGTTCACAGCAGCAGAGGCCAGCTTCTCGAAGATCACAGGGAGGAGGGCAGAAAGCACGAGTTCAGCCATTGGAATGAGTGATTTTGATGGTGGTGAGATTGCAGATGAAATAAGTGATTTTCTGAAGCAAGTTTTGTTTAATTACAGTTGTTTCATTGTTATGGTCTTAAGGTTTGTATTATTATTGTGTTGGTCCACCATGCAAATCAGCATCCACCAATAAGAAAAAGGTAAGGGGTGGATAAGCTTATCTCTTTCATTATTTCATGTGGATGTGAATTATAATTGTCGGCCATATGAGAAATGTGAGGAGAAAACAATAATGCAATTGCTTTATAACAATAATTGTACTGTACGTATAGTATGAATTAAATCGTTAGGTGAAGGTTTGTATTATTGTTTTGTACCATGCAAATTTGCATTGACTAATAAGAATAAGGGAGGAGTAGATGAGCTTATCTTTGTCATGTGGATGTGGGTGACACACCGAGATGCGCCAAATAAAAAGATTCGACGGTAAATGTAGATGTTTCTTATGTAGATTTGAATATTTATGAGTTTTGGTTTGATATGTTTTTTTATCAATTTAGCGCCTGTATCAGTTTTCTTGTCATTTAAACGGTTGGTTTCATAAGAAAAATATGGAAGTCGAGGCAGCGCCCGTGGTAGTGGGCTCCAAGGGGCAGAGCCCAAGCTTAGTAAATTTTGGCTTACTAAAAACACATTAAAATTAGATTTTCCTGAAATTTTAAAGGTGAAACTTGGGGGCAAAAAGAAGTCAAATTTGTCCAAATTGTTGATCATGATAATACGATTCCTTTACACCTGTCATATGCAATTTTCCAGGCTAGTTAATTTCTTTATGCCCATTGTTACTCATTTTCAACTAATGAAATGCATTCTATGATACTTGAAAGGCACAATTCTATTTAGTCTTGTTTTCAATCACCCAACGTTGACTCCTATAACCACTCGCTCGCGGGACACTCGGGCTTCGCGTTTCAAGATCGTTATCCTAATTGTATCCTCTGCTCCACCAGGTTCCTGACCCTTTCTTCTATCTTATCTACCGCCTTGCTCCTCGGCTCCATACTTCTCAAGCCGCTCGCTGTAATAGCTTGCTTCTCGGGCGGCTCACACCCTGGGTGGTGTGGCTGAGCCAGAGTGGGCTCAGCAGTCGGCCTATCTTTCCGGGTGCACACATAAAGGCATGATTAGTTTCACAAATCTTACTGCACTGACCATAGTAAATTATTTTGATCTTGATTGGCCCTTGCATTGAAACACGACATTTCACATACGGCTACTCGACTTTCCTGTGTGGAAATCTTGTTTCTTGGAGCGTGAAGTTGTGATCAAAATATCATGCTTATGGTCAACACCGCATCTTAAATTATTTGGATCACTCACTTGCTTTGAGAGCTGAATGCTCTCCCTACTCGTAGATAGACTCTCTTATGTGATAATTTAAGTGCGGTGTTTTTGAGTCAAAATCTTGTTACTCATAAACATGCCAACCATGTTGACATTGATTATCATTTTGTTTGTTACCTAGTGTCTTTGGGTCAAATTCATACTAAATTTGTTTTTACAAAGTTTCAAATGGTAGATATTTTTACTAAGCCACTATTTAAAGACTTTCAGGATACTTTTGGCATTCGTCCACCACCCATAAGCTTGAGGTGGGTGTTAGAGTTTAAATTTTTTATTTTTTGTTTTGTATTATACTTTGTGATAGGATTGTTCTGTAGACAGCATTCTTATAATTAGATTATTTGAAAAAGAAAGGCAAAATTCTTATTACATGTGCTGCATTAATGGCATTCAAGCGACCTCATACCATAGATATGAATGTCAAATGGACATTTTAAAGAAAATATTTGATCTAAGGAACATTTCAAGAATTTTGTTCAGTGTTTTAAGTTTTAAGATAAATTGTTAACCATAAGCAATTGGTGTTCCAGTCCAATGCTATAAGGATGATGGCAAAATTAAAAGTTTAACATCGCATCTCAAAAAAACTCACCCAAGTACTCGCGTAGTTCCAAATGTCGTTCAAAAAAATTGTTAGCCGTAATGTTGGTATAGAGGGATCATACACAGGTTTATGATGGATGAATTCAGAGGATTTTGACAATGTAAAATAGATTCATCTTATGTCAAATGAAGAGTTTACATGGTATTTATACATACAAATTTGACGGGTTATCCACGGGTTCTAACCGGGTTACTTAACCACCAAGAAACTAACTTACCTATACTAAGCATAATTATACAATTGTCACACTAACTTATGATAACATATACATATACTAATTAATTTAGTTTAACTTTCAACACTCCCCCTTAAACTAAATTAATGTTGAGAAAATCTTCATCTTTCCACTTCATAATAGCATAGGTTCATCTTCCTCGTATTGAATTAGATGAGCCTCCTTTTCTTCCTTCCATTTTGGACATTCATTCCTATAATGTCCAAGTTCCTTGCACTTGTGACACTTTATGTGACTTTTGTCCTGTTGCACTCGACCACTGCCTTGACCTCTCTTGGATCCTCGACCTTTGCCTCGGCCACGTCCTAAGTCTTCTTGATTCGAGTTTTCGTAACCGCAATGCTCACACTTATGATGTCTACCAATTTCTTTTCTCTTTGCTTCGGTGAATAGTAGTTTACTAGACACATCTTCTTCCTTAATTTGCTTCTTAGTACGTTCTTCAAAAGCCTTTAATCTTCCCACTGCTTCTTGAAATGGCATCGTATTAAGATCTGCAAACTGTTCAATTGCTGCAACTATTTGTATGAACTTTTCTGGTACTGAACCTAAAAGTTTTCTAACTAATCTTTTGTCATCCATTGTATATCCAAGACTGCTTGCTTGTGACGCAATTTCACTAATCTTCCCGGCATAAACATCAAGTGACTCGTTAACACTCATCTTTAAAACTTCAAATTCTGACTCGAGTGTTTGAATGTGTGCCTCTTTAACTCTATCAACTCCAACGTGTCGAACTTTTAACGCTTCCCAAATATCTTTAGCCGAAGTGAGATTAGCAATTTGTAAAACCATGTTTTCTGGAATTGCTTGGTATAACATAGCAATTGCTGCGTTGTTCTTCTTTTGATCGACTTCGGATCCTGATGTTGGTTCGACTGCTTCCCAAATTCCATGAACATTAAAGATTGCTCTAATCTTTACAGCCCAAATCGTGTAATTTGTAGAGTTGAGGATGGGACATTGAAAATTCATTGATGTTCCTGCTTCTTTAACTGTCACAATTTCTTTATTCGTGCTCTTGGGTGTTTCTGCCATTGAACGCGTATTTCTTGACTTGAAAACAAACCTGGTTTCTTTGATCACACTGGGTCTTGATCAAACCTGCCTCGCTGTTGAAAGTCAAACCTGCCTTGCTGTTGATAGTCAATCTCGCCTTCTGCTAATGACAATCAATCCTGCTTTTCTGCTGTTGACAAATCAAACCTGCTTCTCTGCTGTTGATCTCGATCAATCTCGCTTCACTGCTAATGATCTTTAAACCCTTGACCACACTCTAAACCGTTGTTTTCCTCGTATTAAAGTTTTACTATGATTACATAACACATATAGTAATCATCCCCTTTTTCTTTTGAAAATAATCCTTTTTTTAAAACTTTATTGTTTTCTAAACATATATATTTTAATAACAATTTAATTTTAAAAAAATGTATATAAAAGAATTATGTTCCTTAACACAAACGTAATCTCAATTTGTTTTAAAGTAGAACTAGTGTTAATATCCACACGCGCGTTGCGCGTATTGAAAACGCTGTAAATCGATACTCTGTAAACTATCTAAGACAGCAAGATCACATCGAGAGGACCATGTTGACTACAAAATGTCGGTAACACCACAGTTTGAGACTATTAAAATCAACAATTTTCCACTTTAATGTCGGGCTCAGAGTGTGTAAAGAAATGACTCCATCATGCCCGGAGGGCGGGTTGCAGGCAATAACTTGCCATCCTACACCCCTTCCAGAGTTAGACAATGTCCTCAATCAATTTTTACTCAAACCCATCAACTCATCACAGCCCATTAGAATGGAAATTAAAAGATGTTACCTGAATCTGTAGCAAGATCCCATAAGCAACGACCCATATGACAGTCATCACAGCCAAAGAAACAAAAGCAGCATACACAACGTGGCTCAGATCTCATTAACAGATCGATGTGGCTGCAACACAGGTTGCAAGAGAAAAACATCTCACTTGCCATCCTTGTTTATGCCACGCCAAGCAACGACCCATATCACATCATCATAGCCAAAGAAACATAAGCAACATTAATCGGATCTCGAGCGATGTAGGGTTTCAGAGCAAACCTACAGACTACATGTCAATTGCATTGGTGTATTCCGTTGCTCCAAAGATCAACTCAGGAGCCGTATAATATCTTGAGCAAATATATGATATATTTGGTTCCGCAGGTACCTGCAGTAACAAAAGGATCCAAGTCAATACCCAACCTCAATTATATTTAGAGACTTAAGAATCATATAAACTTACCAACATCTTTGCGCTCCCGAAATCACATAGTTTTAGCTGATGAGTTTGTGGATTAACCTGCACTCGACAATGTTATTCACATATTGGCATTTCATAAATCACCAAGAAGATAAATTTATGAATTATTAGATCTTACCAATAAATTTTTTGGCTTAATACATCAACAAACCAGAAACACGAAAGTAGGAGCCCAACAATTTCAAACAATCAACCAAATACCTCATTTCAAACAATCACCGCCGGTCAGCACCGTCGCGTATAACTTACAATATATTTATAATTTAAAACCTTAAAGTGATAAAACATTTTTCAATCTAAATTTACATACATACATACATACATACATATATATATACACACACACACTAAGATTCCCTCCCAATTTGTAACTTTGAATCAAGAAAAAGTCCATAAATTAGTTGCAACTTTAGTCTTTTAGTATCAAAGAATCAAACTAAGACATCTTTTAGAGCACTAAAAATATAAATACTTAATATTTAAAGAAAGACAAATTATTTTCTAGTTAGTAAACTAACCTTTCCTGATAAGAATTCACAACCCATTTGACAAACCGAAGACATTTTATATTTGAATGATTGCAATTAAATTGAATCAAAACATATACAGCAAAGCAAAAGGCTAACATTTTCAAGTTAAAGTGATACAGTCCAGCAACAATTATCGTAGGTAGTGACGAAGATTATAATTGGCAAAAATTACTATTTCACACCATGATATTTAAAGTATAAAAGCTAATATCAAAAATCAAATAGAAGGAACAAACACATGCAGGCACCATCGAAACTCGACAATACCAACATGGATTCAAGAAAACATCCCACAACTACAAAGCTACATTCTGAAATGCAATCCCTTTCTAGTAGATCCAATCAAACATCCTAAAAAACATTTTAAACAATCAAAAGGCAAATGCATACCATGTATGATCCTAGAAATCTATAAATCTTGTAAAACATATATGCAACAGATGCTCTAAACTCTAAAGATCAAGCTAATAATTTATCATCATAGGCCAAGCCAATAGCTTATATTTTTAATCATTAAAATACAATTTGTCTAAAATAATACAAATAATCAAAACAACACATTGATTGCAGCAAGTTTAAAGACCAAAAAGTTCAAGATTTCAAGAATCCACACACAAACCAGTAAACATAACCCAAAAGAGTAAGAAACTATATTCACACAACACATTGATTGCAGCAAGATTGAAGACACCAATGTTCAAGATTTCAAGATCCCCAAACTAAAAATCTGATGAGGTAGAATCTATTTCACAAACACATTGACTGCAGAAAGATGAAAGACACAAAATTCAAGATTTCAAGAAACCCACACACAAAATGCCCAATTGAGCTCAAATCCATTTCAGTATTTCACACAAAACATTGGTTGCAGCAAGATCAAAGACACCAAAATTGAAGATTTCAAGAAACCCATAGACAAAACTACAAAACACAAAATCCCCAATTGAGCTAAAACCCATATCCACACAATACACTGATTTACTAACATCAAAGACACCAAAACTCAACATTTCAAGAAACTTACACACAAAACACCCCAATTGAGCTAAAATCTATCTCACAGCACATTGATTTCGGCAAGATCAAAGGCAACTAAATTCAAGATTTCAAGAAACCCACACAGAAACTACAAAACACAAAATCCCCAATTGAGCTAAAACTTATATCTACACAAAACATTGATTTCAGCAAGATTAAAGGCAACAAAATTCAAGATTCCAAGAAATCCACATTCCAAAACCCTATCCAAGGAAAGAGGAAATACCCTTACCCTAATTCTGCAAATAAACATCCAAGAATTTGGCCAAAAACCCTAATCTTCTTAACAAAATCAACAAATAACGAACCACAAATCGAAGAACAAATTGAATTACCTCGTCGATTCGAGTCTCTCCGCCGGAATTTGTCGGAGTGGGGGAGGCTAGGGTTCAACCGGGTCGACTACGGTGGAAGGCCGCCGGTGCAGGTGGTTCCGATGCAGGGGTGGAACAACCAAAAATCTCGAACCAACGCAGCCACCACCACCGGCCGCCGCCTCCACCAACGCAGCCACCACCGCCGACCGCCGCCTCCCCGACCTCCGCCTCCACCAACACAACCACCACCGTGGACCTCCGCCTCCAGCAACAAAGCCACCACCTCCAATTTGCGTTTTAGGGTTCGGTTGGTGGTGGTGCAAGGGGGTTTGGGGAGGAAGACGATAGAGGTGGAGACGGAGGAGAGGGATTCCATTGTAGAGGTGGTTGTTGGTGGTGTGAGAGGGATTCCATTGGATTCCGATTTGTAAAAGACAGCAGCTTCGACGTGATCGTAGTAGAGGGTGATCTTGGAGTTGGGGTTGCGGGCGGTGAGGGCGGCGGTCCAGGTGGCGGAGATGAGGGAGTTGGGGGTGAGGGTGAAGTTGGTTAGGGTTAGGGTGTCGAGGCAGAAGTGGGGAAGCTGAGGGCGGAGAAGAAGAAGAAGGGAGGAGAAGAAGAAGCTGAGGCAGAAGTGGTGAAGGCACTGTATTACTATTCATTGAATAGTAATATCAGTTACTTTTTTCATATTATGTAATTGGTTTGGACTTTTCTTACTCAATAAAAGACAAAATTTAATTCTTCTTCTTCAAAAATCTTTCAGATTGACTTTCCAAAATCAAAATAGACAAAAGCAAAGTTGTCTCTTCTTCGTCGTCGTCCCTGTAACTTTTCTGTCGAACAACGGTGTTTGATTTTTATTTTCCTTTGATGAAATCGATTTGAATCGTTGATGAAGCGGTTGACTTTCGATTTCAATGACTCACGGTTTCTTTTGCTTTGCCGGAGAATCGCCGGAATTTCTTAAAATTCCGATCGGTTCTTAGGGACGGTTCTTTGTCTTCAATCAATTTGATCTTCCTTTGAATAATTGATGATGACTATGATATCTGAAACAAGATGTTTCTCTTATATAAATTTGATTCCACAACTTACTGTCTCTGTTCTTTACTCGCAAAACAGAGGATGGGTTTGATCGACTTTCTTCGTGAAATCAAATGGAATATGTCGTTTTGGAATCAAACAAACAAGTCTTTGATGTTTGATTTCATACTGATTCAAATCTTCTGTCGGAACACTACGATCAATGATGATGTTCTTGTTGATCTTCACAAACCGCTTCGATCGATTTTTGAAACCGCTCTGATACCAATTGTTGGTATAGAGGGATCATACACAGGTTTATGATGGATGAATTCAGAGGATTTTGACAATGTAAAATAGATTCATCTTATGTCAAATGAAGAGTTTACATGGTATTTATACATACAAATTTGACGGGTTATCCACGGGTTCTAACCGGGTTACTTAACCACCAAGAAACTAACTTACCTATACTAAGCATAATTATACAATTGTCACACTAACTTATGATAACATATACATATACTAATTAATTTAGTTTAACTTTCAACACGTAAAAATTTGCGGTGGATAATTGATGCGGCTATTCTAGACAGATAGATCACATTCAGATTCTTATATCCGTTTATTTGGAAGAAAAAAAAAGGCAAAATACGTCATTTTGACATTAAACATAAACAAGAGCTATAATATAACAACATTTATAAGATATTTAACACAAGAGAAAAATGTCCATACTTTCATTGTAATCATATAATACAAGCAGTCTGAAATAATTGCACGTTAATTGGACATAAATACAAGAAAATAAGAAGCTAAATCCAGTTTCAGTGATTCTTCAACATAATCATTTTGACAGCAGCGTATGAACATCCACCCTGAAGTGAGATGCAGTCTCTTTCTTCAAGGCTACAAGATCAAGAATGAATCTTTTTGAAGGGATTTGTTGTGAATGAGAAATGACAGTTACTCAGATGGGTCCCGCAACAAGAAACCAACTTCTTATTTCCTCTTCCCAATAGTTAGCAGTTCAAAGCTTCTAAGGGCGTCATCACGGCCACCTCTTGATGATGAATTCATGAGGCTGCAGAGAGAAACATGATGTTTGTATGTGGGTGGCATTGTTGTAATTTTTTGCCGAATCCTTGATGTCAAGCTACTTTTGGATCTGCGAAACAATTACCCTGTAGAAACAATACTGTATAACAATGGCAAATGAATCGTCAATACTTCTCAGATTTTATAAAATCACTTTTTGTTTGTTAAACATAAAACAGCTTCGAGTTACTAGAGATGATTAGTGAGAGAATTTGCTTTGGAGAAAGTGGTTTGAGTTGCGAAACAAGATGGACAACACATCAGGATATGATGTAGCTGCAAGTTATCTCAAGAACAAATAGTCTCCACTCTGTATCCTTCAGTTTTCATCCATATATCCTGCAGTTTTCGTCCCTGTTGATTTGTTGATTTTAGAGGTGGTGTTTATTTTTTATTTTTTATTTATCTTTTTGTAACAACTGAGTTGGGTTCTACTATGTCATTTATGGCTTTGTTATTACATTGTTTGAGGCACTTTTTGCATCCCGAGCATTTCAAGAAAACATATAGTTTCCCAATAAACAGAAATTTCTGAAATTTGATCCTCATGCTAAATGGATTTGGTGCCTCAAACTCTTCAAATTGTTCACCTTATTCTACAACCTTGTTCTGTTTCTTTGTCTTTTTATGCTTGTGAAATGAATGTCACATTGTGTATCAAATTTTAAGCTTGTGCATCAATTTCAGAATTAAGAATCAAGCTGACAAGTTATCAAATTGCACACATGTGCATCAGATCCTGTTAAAACTTAGTTTGTGTTACTTAAATGAAGAAAACTTTATTTTATTATTAAAATGAACTAAAAGTAAAAAATGATAAAGAGAAGAGGGATATAACTTGATCTTCCTTGGCTAATCCATTATGTGGTGATTAAAAGTTAAAAGGCTTTAGTCTGATAATTTTTTAATGCCTTACCCCTTAATTTGTAAAAGAAGGTTTACCAATAACATCAGTGATGCACAAGTCACTAATAACATCAGTGATGCACAAGTCACTAATAGAGTAATATGTATCCACACAAAATACAATATACAATCTGACCCGTTTACCTACAAAATACAATATGCAATCGGATATATTGCTAATAAAATACTATTTGCTATCTGACCCGTGTATCAACAAAATACAATCCGCAATCTGACTCACTACCAACAAAATAAAATCTGCAATATGACCCATTAGCAACAAAATACACTCTACAATCTAACTCATTACCCAACAAAATACAAAACAAGTCAATTGTTCTTTTATACTAGAAGGTAGAAATCACCACAACTACCACAATGATACACAAATCACTAATATGTAGTCACACAAAAAAAATCCAACATAATCTTCCAATCAAATGTACCTTTTGCTCCCTGCTGTGAATTTTTGCAAATCTATTGTAAAAAGTGTAGAATGCTTCTCATCATAATCGAGTCTGCAACATCAAATTGGCCACATGAATATAATCATGCTCAGTTCTCTCATAATAGATCAACTTGTCAAATTAAAGGGAAAGCTAAATGATGGTTCTAAAATTAATGTGTTAATTTACATATAATCAAAATAGTAAGTGTCATTTTCCTTTTTTCTGTAACAATAACCTGATCCCGCTATTCCTTTCTCAGGTTATAGCGAAAAGGAAACTTCCAGTTATGAACAAATAGCTAATTTTAATTGTAGCATTACAGTATTCCATCATATGTGTGCACTTTCAAATAACTAAACTACAACATATTATCATGAAACAATGATTGACTTGTTCCATTTTAACAACCATTTTCCGACAAGGAAAACACAGAAACTAATAGTTCAACATAAATATTACTTATTATGAAACTAATAAAAACATAAGATTAGTGTAAACTGTAACTATATTATAGTGAGCAAAATGTTACCTGGATAATCAGTTTTCCCTTTTCTCCTTCCTCTTATGTCTTCCCATTGGATCATAAAAACTTTCTATTTGTTTTCCAGAACACTCATTTAAATTTTCTGCTTCAAGAAAGACGGGGTTGTGGGGTTCCTTCTGCATCTTCAACTTCTAAATCTTATAAATCTGGAATCACCACCGAGTCACAAGGTGCAAAATATAAATTAATATAAGTTGTTCATCCAAAAAATCAGTTTACTAAATAATAAAAGGAGAGAACGGGACAACATATGCACTAAACACAAATCAATAATCAATAATACTATCTAAAGAAAGTGAAGATGATCTCATAAACATAGGAATCTAACATGGTGTTATCCAAAATGGACTCTGACTTTCTTGTCAATAATACAACACAGGACTTGAACATGAGAGTATGGAATCAATTCTTACGAGTTGCTTTTCTATGCTAAAATTGAACTTTAAATCCTATTAATGTGAAAGGAAGTGTTTGGCTTCATGCATTAGAAAAACTGATATACATGACTTCTATTCCTAGCAATTTCGCAAAAATATAAAACTAGCTTTAGTAAACCCGTATATTATACGTGTTGAATAAATAAAATATTAAATAGAATAAAATTGTTAATTATAAAACGACATACTAAGACATGATACAATTGGAATTATGTATAAGTAATAATATAACAATAATATGAACTTTTTAATTTTTTTCAAAGATAAAGTAAACATTTTGTTTTAAAATAACGTTTTATAAAATTTTCATTTTTAAAAATTTTCTTACTATTTTTATTATTATTTTTTAAGAAAAATTTTCTTTAAAAAAACTAATTTTAAAAAATTACGTAAAAATAGTTTGATTTTTTAGAAAAAAATCTTTTTATAAACAACTATTTTTTATAGAAATAACATTAATAAAAAGATAGCTTTCTTAACTTATTATAAAATAATTATAATGTAAAAATGAATAAATAATATTATTAATAATTATTGTAGTTATTTAATAAGAGAGAGAAGCGAGAATAATTTGAGGAGAATGAACGTGGTGCTTACAAGTGTCACCCACAATTACCATTTTATTAAAGTAGAAAGATCATGTACAACGGTGCTAAAATTGAAAAAATTGATAGAAATTCCATCCACTTGGCCGGTCCGATTTTAAATAGGTTGTAATTGGTTTAAAAATTTAAAAAAATTTCTTGAGACAAAACATAACATTAATTGGCATTCTCATAATTCAATATCAAAAACAAAATACTAATTAAAATAATGTATTAAAGTGGAAGACTACATTTAAATTTGTACTTATTCATAGATTACGGTTTCTGCTCATCATATTTACGCAGGAAAAAACAGAGGAAGCATGCCCAGGTATTAAGATTGTGTTTACAATTGTTTTTTTCTATTTTAAAAAAAGAAATGTAAAATAAATTAATGACCTAATTATACATCATTTTAATTTAATGTTGAGAGAGAGGGATCGATACCTGGGTTGTAGATACGAGGGATATGAGAGATGAGGGGCCAATAAGTGCCTCTTTCACTGCATCTTTCTTTCAGTTCTGGGCAATTTCCCCAGATTCTTAAACTCAAAAGTGAAGGAAATATCACTTGTGGTAGATCCGTCATGTTTGGGCAATTCCAAAAATAGAGATGTTGGAGGGAAGTGAGATGTTGGGGATGGAGCACTTTCTTCAGATTAGGGCAATCCCACAAAGAGAGACGTCGGAGGTGTTGGAGTCCAATTGAAAATGATTCCAATTTCTCAAATCCCCATATACGAAGAGAAGTAAGAGATGAAGGAAGAAGATGAGAAAGCTGACTACAACTACTAATCACTCCATCTTCAACTAAGGTTAGTTCCACAAGTGAGTTTGGAAAATTCTGTTGGCCCCACTCGGAGATAGGCTTCTTCAACCTCCCAATTTCTAAGGAACGTAAATTTGGAGGCCAAAACCCACGAGGGAAACAAGCATCCATACCTGGACAATCCTTTATTACCAGTTCCTTTAATGATGTCAAATCAGGCAGCTCTTTGTCAGGAAACGACTCCAGATTTTTACAATCAATTATGCTCAATTTAGTGAGGTTAACCAAGAAATTCAGATTAACTATTGATTTCAGATTTAGCCAGGAGGATATATCTACACTTTCAAGCATTGGCATGTTGCTGCTTCTGTTGTTGTTCATCTTTTGTCCTCCCCACTCCCAGCTTTCCAGTAGTTCATTACAATAACCAATGGTAAATGATTTAAGCTTCTGCCCACCTGTTGGCAATGAGATAGATGTAATTGAATCACAATACCAGACTCTCAAAGTCTCAATGCTATCTGGACAACTGCAATGTTTCATGTTCTTACAACCAGATACATGCAATGTCTTAAGAGGTGTGAGAAGGTTGCTCCTACACTTATCCGCATCCTCTCTCTCTCCTAAACTCACCAAATTATCACAAGAAATCACTTTCAACATCCTTAACTTCACAAGAACTTTACTTGCATCCACTTCTGATTCCCACACGTATCTTATTTCATGACAAAACAGGATGCTTAATTCTTCAACTGCCTTAAGATGCTTAATAACATCTCTCCACACCACATCATTAAGCCCTGAAATCTGTTCTATGCTCAACTTAGTGACTGTTGATGCTACTTCAACCAGCTTTCTTAACACCCCGCTATCACATCTTCCTATATCTAGAACATCTAATGAAGGTAGGCCTTCAAGTGTGACTTCAACCAAAACAGGGCAATCTTTTATATAAAGTTGTTTCAGGCGTGGAAACACTTCTGCGGTATTGGCTAACCATTTCTTCCACCCACGCATATCTTCAAAACTTAAAACTTCAAGTGAAGGAAATGCACTACCGGTTCCAAGTAACTCCAAACCCACAACTTCCAGCTTATCCAAGCCTTCAATAAACAACTCCCTAAGTGATTTTAGCTGCCCAAGTGATGGTAGAGTTGTACAACCTTTACAGCCAATTATTGACACATGCTTCAAATGATGGAACAATGGATCTCCTATCCACTCTGGAAACTCTAATCCCCTGTATGATACAATTTTGAGTTCCTTTAAATGTTCATTACATGGCTTAAGCTCATTTAGTACCCTTGTATCAACCGTATCATTCCGTGAACCATGTAGCTCATCACCCCATACAAGCTCTAACTCACTAAACCTCTTTTGTGAAAGTTTTGCCTCACGTGCATGTGTTGTGCTTTCCACTTTTTCCAAACCTAGAATGGAAACTTTCCCACATAGATTCTCTAAGTTTTTAAGTTTGGCTATATCAAATCCGCTTTCACCCCGGATAATGATTTTGGAGAGAGTTTGTAGGCTTTTTAACTCATCAATCCCTAAAGGCATCTTATTCAAAAGTTGGGTGTCTCTAATATCAAGATGCCGTAACTTTTTAAGCTTTAAGAAGCTGTGGGGCAAGTTCCTTAACCTTTTGCACCCAAAAACAATCAATGTTTCTAAATTATAAAGATTGCACATGTTTTCTGGTAAATGTGTGATTCCAGTATTAGAAAAATTAAGATACCTCAAGTGTCTCAAATTACCAATAGATTCTGGCACCTCGCTTATTTCAAAATTACTCAAATTTAGCACCCTTAACAATGTTAACTCTGGAAGTAAGTCAACTAGAATCTTACTCGATAAGTAGAAAAATGGCCACGTTTCTACCACCCCAACAGACGTTGCCAAAAATGTCCTTAGACATTTTGTTCTTGTTAATGGCCCGAACTGCTTGTAAGCTTGATATTCCTCACGAACAAATGACATATGGCGACACTTCTCCAACATCTCCTCATTGTCTAACCTCACAAAAAACTCTCTAGCAACATTGGTCGCCAAGTCATTCAACATGTCATGCATCACAAACAGTGATTCACTATTAGGTGCGTGTTGAAAAAATGACCTTGAAAACAACTCGGCGAAAAATTCACGACCAAAGTGTTCTGTTGAATGGCTTGGAGTTGACCGTGGCAAAAACCCCTCTGCCATCCATAATAAAACAAGTTCGTCTTTGTCAAATAAGAAGTCCTTAGGAAACAAGGAGCAGTATGCAAACAATTGTTTCAAAGGTGCAGAAAGATCATAGTAGCTTAATCTAAGAGCCGGGAGAATTCTAGCTCCGTCTTTTAAGCTCCATATCTCACTATTTAACACTTCCTTCCAGGACTCTACTTCTTCTCTTTTTGTTCTCAGTGATCTACCAAGAACAATCAAAGCCAAAGGCAAGCTACCACATTTTTTGACAATACCTTCAGCATATGGTTTGAGTGACAAATGTGAATTAAAGTTTTTTGCATCTAACGCATTTAGAGCCAGTAAAGACAACGCATCTTCATTTGACAAGCTCTCTAGCTGCTTGTTTAAAGGATCAGAAACCAACTTTTTAAGCAGTCCATCCTTGCGTGTGGTTATGATGATTTTACTTCCGGTGTGGCATCCATAAAACGGTTCAACCAACCTTTTCCAATCATCGTAATCCTCACTCCACACATCATCTAACACCAGTAGAAATCTTTTCCCCCTAAGGTGATTTGTAAGAGCGACATGAAGCAGATTAAAATCTGTAAACTCCTTTGTTTCCTCAGGTGCCACAGCTTTGAAGATAGCTTTGCTTATACCAAAGATATCAAACACATCCGAAACACAAACCCACGCCTTGAGCTCGAAGCGATCACTGACTTGTTTCTCAGCATACAATAGTTTAGCTAGAGTAGTTTTCCCCACCCCGCCCATACCAACTATGGGAACAACGCTAAAATTTTGATGAGATGGTCCATCATCCGCCAGTAACTGTCGGACCAATTCCTCTTTCTCAGCTTGCCTTCCAACAATACTAGATGGATCGAAAACACTGGATTCAAATCTTCTATTATTATAATTATTGTTGTCATTATTTCTTGGCCTAGTTTGATCGTCTTCCACTCTCAAACCAAGGTCAGCTTTTCCTTAACAAGATCTTGCAATTTGATGCTAATATTATCCAACTTGTCATGCATCTTATAACTACTCCTGGAGAAATTTGAGCAGCAGCTAAGAATTAGGTTTCCTACCTTGCTGGTGATGGTTTCTGACTGGTTGTTGAACTCACGATCCATAGCTTCGTATGCCAAATCATCGAGCACGTCATCGATGTCGTAAGCCAAATGTTGGAGATCATTAAGCCATCTTTTCACAGATTGATTGGTTATCTCCTTCTGAGAAGCATCAGCAAGCACACCTTGAATCTGGGTCAACGATCTCTGCCATTTCTTGATCTCAGCATCAATTCCCTTGTGGCCAGCAATCTTGTTCACAGCAGCAGAGGCCAGCTTCTCGAAGATCACAGAGAGGAGGGCAGAAAGCACAAGTTCAGCCATTGGAATGAGTGATTTTGATGGTGGTGAAATTGCAGATGAAATGAGTGATTTTGTGAAGCAAGTGTTGTTGATTATGGTTTTATTTATGGTCAACGTTTCAATTATAAATTTATCGGCATCCACACCTACCCTGCCGGCCAATATGTATTTTAATAAAGCCGCTTTGGATTTTTAATTTGAAAAGTTGAATACTTTAATTATTCATTTGTTTGTATCCAAATTATAAATTCTTAAATTATTTTAATGTCGGACAAACACTTGTTTTAAACCTACTCCTAAAATCCATATATTACTACTCACTTTAGAGGATACAACCCGATCAATTTGTAGGGATAAACAACGTGTGACATAAGACCAATAGATTATCCACACTTATTTCTTAATTAGCCACCCTTGATTAATACATGTAGCATTAATTTTGGTTGTATGGGCTTCTGTTCTAAAATATCTCAAAAACATAACAAAGCAAAAAAGTTCACACCGTAGTGAAGTGTGGCATGTCACTCTGCACCTCTAAACATATGTAACTCGGTGTTCCAATCTCATGTCTACAGATGTAAGGTTCTAAGTCTAGATAAGGAAACATATGTCCCAACCCACACAACTCAAAGTAGGGGTGTTTAAAAAGATTCGAAATATCGAACATGAAATATCAGAACATAATCGAAATTTTTGGAATCGGATTCCAATAGTGTTTTTGAAAAATTTTGGATATTTCAGAATCCAAATTTCAAAATATTTTCCTAAAGATTATTAATTAATAAATATTACTTAAAAATTTCATACTTTCTCATATTATTTTGAAAAATATTTGGATCTTCATAAGAATTTTTAATAAATATAGTAAAAAATTTTATAATTTATTAAAGAATACTGATATACATTTGGATATCTAAATCCAAGGCCTAAATATCTAAAATTTCTATTCAGATTCGGATATTGAAATCTGGTGTCACATCCCGGCGGAAGCGTGAAGCGATTTTTGGGTGTGACTTGTTTGTTCGGAACGCAATTGATTAAAAGGAATTAAATCACAACAATATTAATACATAAACACACATAACTTGATTATATATATCATAAGTTAGAATTACATCATTACATATAAAGTCAAAATTTGATATAATCCTTATTACAACTTTTATTTAACTAAACATCTTCAAATGCGATGAAAATACGCGTCCACCACAACACTGCCATCGTATATGTTGACGGTTAGATTTACACAGACCACTCCTACGACTTCAGCTCATCCGTTGTATACATCAAAAGATAAGTCTACATTGTTAGTCATTTTCACCTGAAAAACATACTCAAACAGTCAACATAAAGTTGGTGAGATCATATGTTTATTTACAGACAAAACATTTTATTGATGCACCAATTATAACCAAACTTGCTCACACATAAATCATACTGTCACGAAACAATTCACAAAATCAGATAATATTACATCACAACACTCATTCTGTTGGTGCAGAAAATATTTAAATAGCATCACAACACTCATCCTATTGGTGCAAAATATTCTCCTAAGTAGCGCTACCAATATTATCGGACGGTTCCTCATTCGAATTAATGGTTGTATCACAAATGACAGTATATCTCAAAATAATTTCAAAAATATGTATCAACATAACCAGTATGCTTTTTCCCCTAAAACCTTTATAAATATCAAAATGGGGCTATGAGTCTTACCTGTTTTCCAAAATGTAACCTATAAAAATAATTCATAAGTTAGATAAAATTTCTTTAAAATTTTTAGAACCTCAGATATAAAAAAATTCTTAAATTTAGCTGTAAAATAGTCAAATATTATTACCATAAAATTCTCAATTTTTATTTTACTATATATAAATTATTATAATTATTCCAAATACTCCATAAATCACCAAAAATAGCTACTATTATCCAAAAATTCTCAAAATTTTATAGAATATTACGTCAACAGTTTATATCATCCCATAAATTTCCTGATGTCTATTTCATAACATATTTCTTCTGTAAATCTTACAATATTCCCAAAATTTATTAAAAATATCTATATAATCCAAAAATTATTAAATTTACACCATCTGTTGAATTTGATTTATAATGTCTTAATTGAATTTTTCATGATTTATGGTATTTATTAAGTGTTTTTTTGATTTTTCCTTTACGGATCACTTAAAAATTTATTTTTCAATCAAAATAAAGAAATAAATTACAAAATAATTCCTGGAGCCTTTATATCTCAATATAGTCATTCTGTGATTTTTCCAGAATTTTCCCGAATTTATTTGTATTTTTGAGTATTTTTCTTATTTTTAAATAATTTGTATAAAATATTTTTATTAAAATTTAAAGAATGGTAAGTCAATATTTTTCTAAAAGATTTTCAATATTTATTCCCACAATCACAGTTAATTACATATCATCCCGAATTTTTAATAAATTTGTATGTAGGTTTTCAACCCTTTGATAACTTTATTAAGTTTTTAGATTTTGTTAAATCTTTTCTGATAGATTTGATCAGAATAACATAAGTTAGTAAGGTTTTTGATAAAAATTTTTATTATATTACGAGGGTTGTTTATATGTGTTTATCAAACACATATAATTTGGTAGTTAAATTATAAAATAGTTAAAGGCTATAACCTTGGAAAGAAGCTTGATAATGTTGTTGCTTGCTTGTGGGAACCGAATAATTTGGTGATGGTTGTAGTTGATGCTTTGAAACCGGGAAAGAGTGTTGGGTTTGTTGATGTGGTAGTGGTGTTTTAGAGGAATCGGGAGAGAGGGAACAAAGGTGGTGGATGGTGATGGTTACGGATGGTGATGATGATGATGGTTACGGATGCTGATGGTGATGATGGTTACGGATGGTAATGGTGATGATGGTTACGGGTGATGATGATGGAGATGGTTACGGGTGATGATGATGGAGATCGGGACCGAGGGAGAGAGTTTGAGAGACTTTGAGGTGGTGTGGATGTGTGGTTTTCGAGAGGTAGTAGATATAGGTGGCTTTGGCCATGATTAGCTCTAGTTTTTTAGGATAGTGACTAGGCTAGTATAGCCTTGCTTAGTTGGATTTCTAGACCTAGGTGGCAACATAATTGTTGGGTTAGTGTTGTGCAAGGTGGCAATCATGAAATGTCTTGGTGTCCTAGCCGACTAGGTGGAGATCAAAGGGGATTGCTTAGTGTTTAAGCGGCGGTTTGGTGTTAATGACTCGATTAGTCACTTAACCGAGAGGTTTAGATGCTTAATTGGATTGTTATGTTATTTTAATGATCGGTTTGGTACTTAAGTTGATGTTTTGAGTGTTTTATGTGACAACCCGAAAATTTTCATGATTTAATAAAATTTTTATGTGAATTTATAGTTTATTTTTATATTTTTATTATTATTTAATGATAATGTTAATAATAATAAAAATAATAACAATAATAATAATAATGATATTATTAAAAATAATAATATTAATAATGATAATAATAATAATAATGAAAATATTATTATTAATAATAATAATAATACAAAAGTCCAGGGGGCGTTTTTGTAAATTTTGTAACCTGTTTTAAAAGTTATAGCATAAAATAATAATAATACAAAACACAGGGACCAAATGTGTAATTATTGAAATTACACAACCAACCCCCGCCCACCCCCGCATTTCCGGCGAAGCTCCGGCCGACCGCCGGCGGCCCTCCGGCGACCCCAAAACCCATTCAAAACTCGATGATAAAATATGAGACCGGTCCCAAAAGATTCGTAGACAAAAATCGAACCTGTTCCACCACTTTGATTTGAATATTACAATCGATTAGGTGCGAATTATCTACCTAACACACTCGGCCGAAAGCTCTTCAATTATCGAGCACTATCAATAAATAATGATCAAAGATATCACGCATTAACAATCTTCTGACTATTTAAAACCTTCCTACGAGTTTAATTGTACCTGAAAAACACATGAAATCACACCATTGATCACCACCCTGTTCGAACCTGCAACTCATTCGAAGGTCCTATTTCGAGCACTCTAAACATCAATTGACAGAGGGTTTTCGATTCCCAATACCGTAGGAAACTCTATGTGCAACTAATTTGAGTTTCATCAACGATTGCTACTTGAATTGATTCTGACTTAATCGCGACCTGTTCATCACAGTCTATACCTTCAATTCAAACGAAAACAGGTAATTAATCTTACACACACTCGGTTTTGGTTGGGGAACGAAAGCCCCAACATCAATTCGATTAACAACATCAATTTGGATTCAATTTGATTCAAAATCGAATTAGGGTTCGATTGAAATTGGGGAAATGGCTTAACAGGGGTTAAAAGAAATTGGAACCAAGAATAACCGCGGCCTTGTGCCTTGGTTTACTGGTTTGTGTGTGTGATTGTGAACAGGAGGTCAAGGGTTCGAACCCTGCCCTCAACAATTATTTTTTTGAAGCCTTTTTGAGACTTTTAAAAATACAAAAAAATTCTGAAAAATTATAAAAATAATTTTTATAAACTTTGGTTATTTTAGAAAGTATATAATTATTTTCTGTAAATTTATTTACCAAAAACATCTTAATAATATTTATAAAATATTATTTATAAATGTTATAAATAATCATTTTTATAAAAATGGATTCTAAATAATAATTTAAATTATAAATTCATTATTGGATATTGTATCATGATAATTATGGAAATTATAAAGATATTTTTATAATTTCATAAATTATTACGAGCATTATTTCAAGTTATTTTTTTATAAAGGTAGAGATTAATTAAAACTTGTAAACATTACATATTTGATAAGACAAATACACATTAGATTTTATAAATTTAATTATAAAATCTTACTAAATTAAATACAAACCTACATATTCAAATATGTCTAAAATTCATTTTAACATAATGATATGTTAAAATCATTATTAAATTAATGAAACGGAAATCTTAATTAACAAAAATGATTAAATGATTTAATGTTTATAATGAATTCTAGAAAACCAAACCCTAGATCAATTGAACACCAGGTTCAAGATCTAACTTATTTAGATTATGGATTTATATTTAATTACTTATGTGAATTATAATTCCTTAGGAGGAATTTACTAGCTTATCAACATCACACGAGAACCGAGGTGAGTTCATGCCCCACTGTTTTACTAAATCTCTTTTGGGTGAGTTCAAGCCCCACTATTTTATTAAAACTCTTTTGGGGGAGATAGCATACTGGTAATGTTACAAACGTTTTTTATATATCTAAGATGTGTATGGATATTAATATAGTGCTGTTTATTATGATAAAAGTCCTCACACTTTCGAATTGTTAATATTGGATAGCGGGGAAAGTTGGGTAGTACTACTGGGTGTGACGAGCCCTACCTGTGTGACTCGAGGTCAGTCGGGTGCAATTTGTCCTATGAACATTTATCACGATATGACATCGTGGCTGGAGGCAAACATAACACAGTCAGCTTCAATGTCGAAATCACTATTTAATATCATTTGTGAATGGGCTAGCTAGCCATTACAATGCACATGCTTAAATATACGCTATTGTTAAACTGTGACGTTTAACTGTAAACTCTTGAACTGATCAACCGTTGGGTTGATACACGCTATTGTTAAACTGGGATGTTTAACTGCAAACTCTTGAACTAATCAACCATTGGGTTGATTACACTTTTGTTAAACTGTTATGATTAAACGCAAACTCTTGAACTTACCAACCATTGGGTTGATATACACTTTTGTTAAACTGTTATGTTTAAACACAAACTCTTGAACTCACCAACCGTGTGTTGACTTTTAGTATGCTATTCTCAGGTCATTAAATCTGGACTGCTGTTAGAGCACTACACGGGTCAAGCATGCATCCTAACGCTTAAACAATGATATATATATGTTTATCTTTATATTTTGGGTTTGTTTTATTTGTTTAAACGCTTCCGCATGAATTATAAAGTTTAAACTTTGGTTTGTTATGTTAAACGTTGCATATAGAGTCGTTCCAAGTAACTATTGACTGTGATCCTGGTTTGTTCTCACGCCTCGCGGTAGAATTCCTCACGTGGATTTTGAGGGTGTGACAGATTGGTATCAGAGCCATTGGTTATAGAGAACTAGGTTGCATACACACTAGACTATAACCGCACACAGTTAGTTAGTTACTTGTTCCTAGACTTCCTAAACTTAACTGATCATCTTAGGTTCAAATCCTTAGTCTAATCTATGAAAATCTTATCGAGGTTTTGAATTCCATGAACCAAATGAACTTGTGTGACACATAGACACATGTATTCTGGATTTCCTGGCAAAAGGCCCTCGGGCTAAGGCAAGCATATCGCATATATCTCATTGCGAGACCTGGTATGCTTACCTGGGGATTTCTGGGATGAGTGATAAACTATGGTCAATACACAGGTCTCTAAGGCAAATGGGTCAAATTACCTTGGCGTGTCAATGATTCCCGAACTTTACTGATCCTTTCGTATACCTTGATTGATCGACCCCGATACAATACATACATATTTGGTACTTCAACCATTGATGACCACTATACTTGACAAGATATGTTAACCTGATAGGAGGAACCGGGGTGATCATGCAAAGCAAGTTACCATTACAGGTGCACACGTAATTGTAACTTGTCGTGCATGCTATGTCCGGTGAATCTGGTCGGGTGGTAACATTATAGTCAGTATAAGTCATCATTCCTACACCTTGAACAAGAAAGTCTCAGTCTTCATAGAACATAGCCATTAACTATCTATCAGTTCTACTTGTAGGAATGCTCACCCTTACCTTGAATTTGGACGAAATTCAAACCATGACATTTGTGTTAATCCCACGGATTCGGACTGATTCTCTAGCTTGTCTGTTTCTTTAAATCCTTGAATTTCTCTTCCTTTTCATTTCAAGGCAAAAGGTCTATTTTCATACGACTGATAGCTTTTGACATTTGGTAATTTAAAGAATGTCTGGAAGAGGACGTGGACGTGGGAGAAGTAACGATCATGAGTATTACAAGTTTTCTATTCTATACCCTAGGGTGCTAGGATCATAATTCTAGTAAGACCTTGTAAAGGGTAACAAAACATTACTGACACTTGCTATTACTTAAGTCTTGTCCTACTAAGAGCCTTCATGTTAAGTGATGCTAAGGAAAATTAAGATGTTATGTAACTAGTTTAAGTATTATTCAAAGTATATCGTGGATGTGGTGGAAACGCTGCGGGGAACCCTATATATAAACATCACCGGTATACTAAGAATGTGCTTAAACTAGGCTACATAACGATCTTGATGGACCGAAGCATGGATTAGTGAAACTTGATGAGTGGAACCGTATGTGTTTCTTTTTATACTTTGATTCCTATCAAAGCACACACAAATCTTAAATCATAGTCAAGGCATTGTGTGTCTAAATCAAATAATTTTCAAAATGAGCTTTGAATCGTTATTCGTGGTTTTCAAAATCTCATCAAAGTCTGTGCCTCACCACCCAGTACATGCAAGGTTGGAAGAGTGGGATGAGTATCTGCTTATCGGAACGCATGTCTTTAACAAAGTTGTGGCTGACTTAATGCTGTGATAAGTCGACGTACTCGCTTTGATTTACGAATCAAACGATTACACTCGGAACATCTCATTGTTATTATGCCAAATCCCTGCTTGTCATTTTCATGCTGTATAGCTCATATTACCCCAAATCTCATAAAATATCTTAATGATATTTTAGGATGTCTTCTATCAGCCCTTCTATTACTTCTTCTGAAAATGAATCAAAGCCTGAAAGGATTCTCTTAGCATATCTAGTGCAAACATCTTCTAATACAAAATCTAATCCTGAGGAGGTGATGCTTATGCACCAGACTCGTTTGAAGAGGAAGAACCCATAGACCCCGTTATGCACACTCTACCTGCTGTCGCCACTGCACCAATTAATCCTGTGGAACCTAACCCTGCTGCACCTACAGTTCCCATAGCACCTACAGTTGCAAGGAATGCCCCCGAGGCAAGACCCCAACAAGTGAACAACGGAGGAGCCGTGAGACGGACCGCTCGAATTAGAGGGTTCCCGGCAAACAGGATTAGGATCTGGCCGCCCGCCGACGAGAACAACTTAGGGGGCAACTATCTCGATCTACCCCCGAGTTTCTCTAGTTCCTCCAGCAGTGATGACGACCAGGACTGACGTCACACGGGCACAAATGGAGAAATAACGACTGGAAAAAGTCATCTCTAGTTACTTCATGCTTTATGTTTAGACCCATCTAGACTATGAGTATTTGCTTATTTGGGGTGTTACTTACGCGCTTGAAAACCTTAGGATTTATAATGATGAAATGTATATTATTATGGCCTTGTTGTTGAGGTACTATCCTGAGAAGTCCATATATTCCCTTCGATTGTGAATCGAATGTTCACATCTCATTGTGATGTCAAATCATTTCTTGTCCTTGATTTCGCCTTTCTGATTTAAATTATTCAAGATTTGAACACCATCCTAACAAATTCTGCTATCTCAAACTTTAATCTTAAGCTTGTTAGCATGATCTTTCCTTTGTTACACTGATGAACTTGAAATTTTCCGAATTCCTAATAAATATTAATTTCCCTTTCGTTGTTAAGTCAAACTTCATACTGCTTGCACCGTGGGAGTTTGCAAGTCAACCTATGACTAAGAACACTCGTATCTCCTAAATGATTCTATCTCATCAAAGCAGAGGAGATCCCCTTACTTTGATGAATCTCTATTACGATAAATGGTTTTCCACTTGTTTGTTTTGTGAAATTTCATCCTCTGGATGAGGGTGACTTCCTTATCTTGAAGATTGACTTCAATTATTGGAATTTACATTTCACAAATGACATGATCTCATCAAAATAGGATTGAAACCCGTATTTTGGTGACAAATATCAACCTTCGAATGTTTTCTTGTCAACCTTCGATTGTTTTGAGCTATCATCAAAACGTGATTGTACAATGGTAGCCTTCCTAAACAATCTCTCTGCTGAAGATATTGTCAACATATGTTCATGACTTTCTAGTCATACAAATGATCTCAGCTGTGCTTATGGTTTGTTGAAACTGCGTATGTAAACGTACCTTAATATTGCTACCTAGCAAAGCATGTTTCCTATTGTTTGAGTCACTTCTTGAATCGCTTTTGAATCCTTAAGCTTGAAAATCATTAAAAATTCTATCTTGGATTTGAACAACAAGACTTTAAAAGAGAAGTTCTGGAGAGAGTTACTAACAAAGAGAGGAATTACTTTTGAGACTGAGTTATTTGGAGCCAAAACATTCTTAATATATGTTGAACCCGTGTTCAGCAAAGATGGGGAGGAAATTGGTGTTAATTACATGGGCATGGAAATCACTGATCAGGTGAAAAAGAGAGAAAAGATGGCAAAACTAAGAGAAAAAATAGCTGTACAGAAGGCCAAGGAGACAGAACTTAATAAAACTGTTCATGTTACAGAGGTAACGATGAGAGCAAAACAAATGCTAGCAACCATTTCACACGAGATGAGATCTCCATTATCAAGGGTCGTTAGCATAGCAAAAATTCTATCAACAACAAAACTTGATAAAGATCAGAAACAACTTTTGAGTGTCATGTTGTCTTCTGATGATCTAGTCCTTCAACTTATTAGTGACATCCTCGACTTTTCCTAAGTTGAGTCAGGAGTTCTGAGGTTGGAGGCCACAAAATTTAGGCCAAGAAAAGATGATGTCCCAGTGGAGGTTAATGGTGATGTTTTACGGATTAGACAAATTCTCACCCACTTGATCAGCAATGCTATCGAGTTTACTCACCAAGGAAAGGTTCAGAGCAATCTTTATGTAAAAGCAAACCCATTATCTCACAACGTCGAGAAATTAACCAGCATCCGTTTCAAATATTCGTACACCGTGGTATGACGTTAAAACATCAATCGTTATTCTGCATGATTGATTCATTTTCTGTTATAATAATATTCTTAACCATTTTCGTGAACTCATTCCAAGATCTTCGCATAGTTTATTATTCCTTTAGACCGATGGTTGGTCAAAGGAGAAATACATATTCACAAGATATGCGTTAAGATCGTTTCATATGGTGACGTTTGGGATTCTTAAATTTCGACGGATAACCTTTCTTATCATTGTTGGTCTTATCTTGATTTCTAAACATCACCTTATCACGAAATTATATTCTGGAAATTATGGATCGGAAAGTTAAACAACTAAAACATAGTAAGATTCCGATCGTAAGAATTCGGTGGAACTCCCGGCGTGGTCCTGAGTTCACTTGAGAGCGAGAGGACGAAATGATGCGCAAATATCCTAACCTATTCAAGGATGTTGCCAGTACATCTTAATTTTCGGGACGAAAATTCCTCTAACAGGGGGATGATGTGACAACCCGAAAATTTTCATGATTTAATAAAAATTTTTATGTGAATTTATAGTTCCATTTTATATTTTTATTATTATTTAATGATAATGTTAATAATAATAAAATAATAACAATAATAATAATAATGATATTATTAAAAATAATAATATTAATAATGATAATAATAATAATAATGAAAATATTATTAATAATAATAATAATAATACAAAAATCCAGGGGGCGTTTTTGTAAATTTTGTAACCTGTTTTAAAAGTTATAGCATAAAATAATAATAATACAAAACACAGGGACCAAATGTGTAATTATTGAAATTACACAACCAACCCCCGCCCACCCCCGCATTTCCGGCGAAGCTCCGGCCGACCGCCGGCGGCCCTCCGGCGACCCCAAAACCCATTCAAAACTCGATGATAAAATATGTGACCGGTCCCAAAAGATTCGTAGACAAAAATCGAACCTGTTCCACCACTTTGATTTGAATATTACAATCGATTAGGTGCGAATTATCTACCTAACACACTCGGTCGAAAGCTCTTCAATTATCGAGCACTATCAATAAATAATGATCAAAGATATCACGCATTAACAATCTTCTGACTATTTAAAACCTTCCTACGAGTTCAATTGTACCTGAAAAACACATGAAATCACACCATTTATCACCACCCTGTTCGAACCTGCAACTCATTCGAAGGTCCTATTTCGAGCACTCTAAACATCAATTGACAGAGGGTTTTCGATTCCCAATACCGTAGGAAACTCTCTGTGCAACTAATTTGAGTTTCATCAACGATTGCTACTTGAATTGATTCTGACTAAATCGTGACCTGTTCATCACAGTCTATACCTTCAATTCAAACGAAAACAGGTAATTAATCTTACACACACACTCGGTTTTGGTTGGGGAACAAAAGCCCCAACATCAATTCGATTAACAACATCAATTTGGATTCAATTTGATTCAAAATCGAATTAGGGTTCGATTGAAATTGGGGAAATGGCTTAACAGGGGTTAAAAGAAAGCGGAACCAAGAATAACCGCGGCCTTGTGCCTTGGTTTACTGGTTTGTGTGTGTGATTGTGAACAGGAGGTCAAGGGTTCGAACCCTGCCCTCAACAATTATTTTTTTGAAGCCTTTTTGAGACTTTTAAAAATACAGAAAAATTCTAAAAATTATAAAAATAATTTTTATAAACTTTGGTTATTTTAGAAAGTATATAATTATTTTCTGTAAATTTATTTACCAAAAACATCTTAATAATATTTATAAAATATTATTTATAAATGTTATAAATAATCATTTTTATAAAAATGGACTCTAAATAATAATTTAAATTATAAATTCATTATTGGATATTGTATCATGATAATTATGGAAATTATAAAGATATTTTTATAATTTCATAAATTATTACGAGCATTATTTCAAGTTATTTTTTTATAAAGGTAGAGATTAATTAAAACTTGTAAACATTACATATTTGATAAGACAAATACATATTAGATTTTATAAATTTAATTATAAAATCTTACTAATACAAACCTACATATTCAAATATGTCTAAAATTCATTTTAACATAATGATATGTTAAAATCATTATTAAATTAATGAAACGCAAATCCTTAATTAACAAAAATGATTAAATGATTTAATGTTTATAATGAATTCCAGAAAACCAAACCCTAGATCAATTGAACACCAGGTTCAAGATCTAACTTATTTAGATTATGGATTTGTATTTAATTACTTATGTGAATTATAATTCCTTAGGAGGAATTTACTAGCTTATCAATATCACACGAGAACCGAGGTGAGTTCATGCCCCACTATTTTACTAAATCTCTTTTGGGTGAGTTCAAGCCCCACTATTTTATTAAAACTCTTTTGGGGGAGATAGCATACTGGTAATGTTACAAACGCTTTTTATATATCTAAGATGTGTATGGATATTAATATAGTGCTGTTTATTATGATAAAAGTCCTCACACTTTCGAATTGTTAATATTGGATAGCGGGGAAAGTTGGGTAGTACTACTGGGTGTGACGAGCCCCACCTGTGTGACTCGAGGTCAGTCGGGTGCAATTTGTCCTATGAACATTTGTCACGATATGACATCGTGGCTGGAGGCAAACATAACACAGTCAGCTTCAATGTCGAAATCACTATTTAATATCATTTGTGAATGGGCTAGCTAGCCATTACAATGCACATGCTTAAATATACGCTATTGTTAAACTATGACGTTTAACTGTAAACTCTTGAACTGATCAACCGTTGGGTTGATACACGCTATTGTTAAACTGGGATGTTTAACTGCAAACTCTTGAACTAATCAACCATTGGGTTGATTACACTTTTGTTAAACTGTTATGATTAAACCAAACTCTTGAACTTACCAACCATTGGGTTGATATACACTTTTATTAAACTGTTATGTTTAAACGCAAACTCTTGAACTCACCAACCGTGTGTTGACTTTTAGTATGCTATTCTCAGGTCATTAAATCTGGACTGCTATTAGGAGCACTACACGGGTCAAGCATGCATCCTAACGCTTAAACAATGATATATATATGTTTATCTTTATATTTTGGGTTTGTTTTATTTGTTTAAACGCTTCCGCATAAATTATAAAGTTTAAACTTTGGTTTGTTATGTTAAACGTTGCATATAGAGTCGTTCCAAGTAACTATTGACTGTGATCCTGGTTTGTTCACACGCCTCGCGGTAGAATTCCGCACGTGGATTTTGAGGGTGTGACATTTTAGTTTTTCTTTGATGTTAAAGTACCCTTGATGTTTTGTAACATGGTTTACTTAATCTCGAAATGTCAAGGTATTCTTAAACAATGTTTTAGTAATAAAACTTATACGCATTATTACATGCATACGTAAGGTACATGCATGCAGAATCTTTATACACGAAAGCATGCAAACAATAATAATACATACGTAATACTTATGTAGAATGTATGTATGCCTCATACTTAAACTTATCTGTATATTTGGTAATGATTTTTGTATATATTCATGCATGCACACGTAAAACTTATGCATGCATATAAGCATGCTTACGTATAATACAAATTTATATAGTAACATAATTAATTGCAAGCCTTTTAATCATATGCATACGTAATTAAATATGTTTATGTACTCAAAATTTTCATGCATGCAAACATGCGTACGTATAATATACATTTATAAAAATATATATAAGTCAAAATACATTAGTCACGTAAAAATCTTAAAGTTTATTTGACCTCAAATTTAGGGTTGTCACATCTGGAATCTGAAATTTCTGAATTCAAACATCTTAGTTATCCGAATTATTTTTTTAAAAACTATTAAATAACAAATATTAGTTAGAAATTTCATATGATTTTGGGTATTCCGGATAGTTGTTAAATTTATTGGATGACAAAAAAAGTTACAACTAATTTTATCAAATTTTTATAAAAATTATTAGATAATACATTTTTTGAATTCGGATATCCGAATCCGAACCCAAAATCTCGGATATCCGAAATTTCGTTTCAAATATTAATATTCACTATCCGAAATTTTTGGATATAAGAATTCGGATATCTGAAAATCCACATACGAATTTGAACACCCCTACCTCAAAGTATAGATGTTAACCATGCGTAAGGATCTTAATTCAATAGTAGTCATACGATAACACACACGAACAATTTTATGAAGTTTCCAAAAGTGTAACTTCGCTAAAGTTTTACTCGATCGAAAAGCAACGAAATACAAAGGTAGCATATATTGTTTAACAAGAGAAAAAAAGAAAGGTAATTAACACTAAAAGAAGTATCACTACAAGGAAAAAGACTAATGGTGGCGAAATTTGTCGTCGTTATTGGTGGGCATTTTCGCCGCTATTAGTATTAGCGGTGATATGTCGCCGCTAATGACTCGTCACTAATGCATACCTGGTCGCCGCCAAAGAGTCGAAGAGTCGCCACTAAAGGTGTCGCCGCTAATAATTTTTTGTGGCGACACTGTCGCCGCTATATATGCTGCAAAAAATTCCGGGAAGGATTTTTAGCGGCGATATATATATATGCTACAAAAAAAGAAAGGTAATTAACACTAAAAGAAGTATGTAACTTAAGCAACTTACTACGATAACTATGATAGATTTAGCTAAACCAACTACGTATGATTTTAAATTAGACTCATTTAAATATTCTTGATTTGTTTGATTGTGATTCTTTTATTAAACCAACTTGTCTTAATTAAGTTATTATTACACTGCATTATTTGTGACATATCTGTCATCTAATAGCTTTAGACACTAATTGACAGATATTATGATATCTTTATTCTGATCACTTAATTAATTGGTGGGATAAACAATATAGGAGCCGACTATTTAAGCTGTAATACTCTTACTGAGTTATTTATTGGGGTGTAAACGAGTCAAGCCGGCTCGCAATCTACTAGGGATCGGCTCGAAAAAAGCTTGACAGAAAAAAGCTCGACAGAAAAAAGCTCGACTCGAGCCCGAGCTCGAGCTCACATCAGGCTTGTTTACTAAACGAGCTCGAGCCGGCTCGCGAGCGTAAACGAGCTTTTTGTTTTATATAATTTTTTATTACAATTAAATATATGAATATATATTTACATAAATCATATTATTATATATATTATTATGATAAAAATAATTAAACAATATATATTATGTTAAAATATTTGATTATTAAAAATATAAAAACTAATTATAAAAAATAATAATTTAATAACTTAACAATAAACGAACCGAACTCGAGCCTGATAATTTTTTTACGAGCAGAGCTCGAGCTTCAGAAATAAAACTATAAACGAGCCGAGCTCAAGCTCGAGCTTGCTAAAACTAAAACGAGCCGAGCTCGAGCCTAAGCGAGCTCGGGCTCGACTCGACTCGTTTACACCCCTAATTATTTGTAAGATACTCGCATAATAATTATCTTATACATTAATCTGTGAAGGAAATTAACATTGATTTACTATGCCTTTTACTTTGTGTACTACTATCTAATTCTTGTGGTTTTTCCCTTTTAAACGGTCTTTAAACATTTGAAAAAAACTAGTTGAAAGTTAAGATTAAACTAATATTTATAGAGTTCAAATGAATTTTTATAAATTTGTGAGCGTAGATTATTCATGATGGATTATGCATATTTGTCAATTTTAAACAAAACAAATTAAATAGACACTTATGAGTGATACTTCACCCACTAGTGTTTTTTTCCCTCGCTCATTTTCTGCGACCATCCCTATCATAGGAAAAAGTTGAGAACTGATAGTAACAAACTAAAAGTTTTAAATTCACAAGCTTTGAAACAAGGTTATAAATAAACTATGTGAATTTCGGATAAAACTTTGTTTGTTTTCGTTTGTTTGCCTCTAACCAATGCCCCTAGCTACAGAAACAAGACGGAAGCCGAACTCAGGAACTCTATTTCGGACACCGCTATTTCCTTCACATTCGAGACTGACTCAAACAAAGAAGAACTTATAAGTGAATACATATGAATCAGAAATAAAATTAAAATAAAAATACAACATTATATATGCTCATTTGCAAAAGTCAGTGCCAACTAAACTCAATTTTACAACTTAGACCCCCACTCCAAATTGTTGAGTACTTTACTTTTAGGTATGTGTAGGTACGCTTCGGGTCAAATATAAAGCGTTTTCGTGCATATCATTATATACGCTTTGAGAAGATTTGCATTTCAACGTTCGCTGACGTTTTAACGAAAGCTTTGTTCAAAATGAGTCACACCAAGTATAAAACGTTTTCATTCGACTATATAGATCCGAATACGCTACGTTTCAACGTAAATATATTTCGGAAACGAGTCGGGAGCAAATCATGTATAATACGTTTTTGACAAGCTCTCTAGTTGCTTGTTTAGAGCCAGTAAAGACAACGCATCTTCATTTGACAAGCTCTCTAGTTGCTTGTTTAGAGGACCAGAAACCAACTTTTTAAGCAGTTCATACTTGCGTGTGGTTATGATTACATCCATAAAACGGTTCGACCAACCTTTTCCAATCATCGTAATCCTCACTCCACACATCATCTAACACCAGTAGAAATCTTTTCCCCCTTAGGTGATTTGTAAGAGCGAAATGAAGCAGATTAAAATCTGTAAACTCCTTTGTTTCCTCAGGTGCCACAGCTTTGAAGATAGCTTTGCTTATACCAAAGATATCAAACACATCCGAAACACAAACCCACGCCTTGAGCTCGAAGCGATCATTGACTTGTTTCTCAGCATACAATAGTTTAGCTAGGGTAGTTTTCCCCACCCCGCCCATACCAACTATGGGAACAACGCTAAAATTTTGATGAGATGGTCCATCATCCGCCAGTAACTGTGTTACGTTAAATTAGTTTTATTTTCAGTTTATTTATTTTTGCATGGGTTAGGGACCAATATGGTTTCCTTTTGTTTCTTGTGGGTTGTTTCCGTAACTTATGGTTTGGTTTGTTTAAACATTCAATGTTATCTATTCCTGGAGATTATCCAGTGAATTCGTTTTTCATCCTCTCCCTAGTTTCTCTCAAGTTCAACCTTATCAAGGGTATCAGAGCCGTTCCGATCCCCAATCGGAACTACTCTTTGCCGTCGCCATGACCAACACACGTAACAATGAGATCGACAACACCCTGAAATCTCATGACAAAGCAATTTCTGAAATCCAAGCTGCCCTCTCCGCGCTAATGAAGCAACAGGAGCAATCGTCCAAACACCAGGAAGAAATCTTGAAGCATGTTCGTGACAAATCGGTTAATTCTTCGGGGAGTTCGTTCGGCTCTTCCGGAGAGGATGCTGAGGGACGGAACTCTAAGCCGTTCCGTATCGGTAAGATTGATTTTCCTAAGTTTTCGGGTGAAGATGTCGAAGGGTGGGTTTATCGTTGCGAACACTTTTTTGCCATGGATGATACCCCTCCCGACTCCAAACTGCGTTGTGCCGCCGTTCATCTTGAAGGCGCCGCCTTGCAGTGGCATCGGGCATTCATGAAGACTCGCAACGCCACCGTAGCCGAGGTTCCTTGGGATGAGTATGTGCGTTCGATTTCTGCTCGGTTCTCGGATGCCTTATTTGAAGACCCGTTAGAAGAGATGGCTTCCCTCACCCAAACTGGTTCGCTACAGGAGCTGAATACCGCCTTTGATTCACTATTGAACAAAGTAACTTTAAGCGAAACCCAAGCTGTTAGCCTTTACATTAAGGCATTGAAACTGGAAATCCGTGGTCCGATTAAGATGTTCAAACCCCGTACCTTGCATGCGGCCTACAGTTTAGCGAAGACGCAAGCCCTCAATAATGAAACGTGGGAAGAAAAATGGGTCGGGTCTAAAGGGGGTGGGAGTTTCTCCAAATCCTCGAACAACAAGATCACCCCGCCAGCAAATGCCGCGAAACTACCCCTTTTACCTACTCCCAACAACACCCGTACCACAACCGGATCGTATAAACCGAGCAACAACCAACGTCGTCTCTCCAGCAAGGAACTAGAACAGAAACGGGCCAAGGGCGAATGTTTTTGGTGTACGGAGAAGTTCGTGCCGGGTCATAAATGCGCCACCCCGCGTAAACAGATTTACATTATTGAGGCCGATGATGAAGGAGACCAAGCCGAAATTGAAGCAGAATCCGATAAGGAAGAGGATCATCAGATTTCCATACACGCACTTACGGGCATGCCATCCTACTCAACCATGAGGGTCAACGGTTCAATGGGTACGCGTCAACTTTATATCCTTATCGATTCTGGGTCGACTCATAATTTCCTCAAGGAAAAATTGGCAAAAAAATTGGAATGTGATTCGTTGTCCATTCCTCCCGTGACGGTGGGGGTGGCGGATGGAAAAAAACTTACAAGCACTCGAGTGTGTAAGGACTTCCAGTGGAATATGCAAGGGAATTGGTTCAAAACCGAGGTTTTATTGTTGCCACTCGAGAGTTATGATATGATCCTAGGAGTGCAATGGCTTCTACCTTTAAACGACATTTTGTGGAATTTCCAAAAAATGACGATGAAGTTCGAATTAGAGGGGAAACGGTACGAGCTAAAGGGCCTACAAAACAATCTCTTCGCGGTTTGCTCCTTGGAAAAATGGGTAAGTATGTACGCACGGGCGATTCTCAATTTTTTAGTCTACAACTAACTGGTGGGGAAAGGGATAACACTTACCATTCGCGGGTGGTTAATGTACCGGTTGACGAGACGGAAGCCGGCCGGTGGAAGAGTTTGGTGGCGCGGTTCCCTCGGGTTTTTGAGGTGCCTACCGGGCTGCCCCCGCAGCGTCGGTTTGATCATAAGATCGTGCTAAAGGAGGGGACGGCACCCATTAGCATGCGTCCGTATCGGTACCCGGCTGTCCAAAAAGATGTGATCGAGAAAACGACAAGGGAGTTACTTGATTCGGGGGTGATTCGGGACAGTCAAAGCGCCTTCGCAGCCCCGGTCGTTCTCGTAAAAAAGAAAGACGGTCAGTGGCGCATGTGTATGGATTATAGACGCCTTAACGAAGCTATGGTAAAAGATAAGTTTCCCATTCCGCTCATTGATGAACTGTTAGACGAGCTAGCTGGAGCGATTTTTTTTTCGAAGTTAGATTTACGATCGGGATACCATCAAGTCCGCATGGCAGAGGAAGACATCCCGAAAACCGCGTTTCGGACGCATGAGGGTCATTACGAGTTTCTGGTCATGCCTTTCGGGCTGACCAACGCGCCCGCTACCTTCCAAGCGTTAATGAACCACATCTTTAAACCCATGCTCCGGAAAGGGGTGCTGGTTTTTTTTGATGACATACTCGTTTACAGTCGGAGCGAAGAAGACCATTGGGTTCATTTGGAAAAAGTCCTCACGCTCATGCAAGCTAACAGGTTGTTCGCCAAGGAGTCCAAGTGTGTTCTTGGGGGTCGTGCGATTGAATACTTAGGCCATGTAATCGCAAAGGAAGGGGTGAGCACGGATCCGAAAAAAATTGAAGCGATTCAACAATGGCCGGTACCGAAGACAGTTAAACAGCTCCGGGGTTTTTTGGGGTTAGGCGGATACTACCGTCGATTTATTCGCTCCTTCGGAATGATTGCTCGCCCTCTCACCGACCGGTTAAAAAAGGATGCGTTTAATTGGGGACCGGATGCGCAAGACGCTTTCGAGAGACTCAAATCAGCCCTCGCATCAGCCCCCGTTTTAACATTACCCGATCCCACCCAACCGTTCGTCATCGAAACCGACGCCTCAGCAGGAGGAGTAGGGGCGGTGTTGATGCAAAACCTACACCCGGTATCTTTTTTTTCCAAGGCGTTATCACCCCGACAGAATGCATTATCGGTGTACGAGAAAGAACTCCTCGCAATTATGTTAGCGGTGAAACAGTGGCACTACTACTTAATCACGGGACCGTTTGTTATACGCACGGATCAAAAAAGTCTTAAACACTTGATTTCCCAAAAGGTAACCACTCCTCTCCGGCATAAATGGTTAGCGAAACTCATGGGGTACGACTACTCCATTGAATACAAAAAGGGTAGAGATAATGTTGTCGCCGACGCACTGTCCCGCGTGCAAGGGTCCGAACTATTTGTCACGGCGGTTTCACAATTGGAGCCCCTATTATTGGATCGAATAGTAGCTAGTCAGCGGGATGATGTGGATTTGCAGCGATTGGTGACTCGGGTTAAGGAGGGAGTCGGTCACACGAGGTACAAGTGGAACGGTAGATGGTTGGCTCGGGACAATCGCATAGTGGTGGGTAACGACTCGGGTTTACGTGAGGATATGGTTAAACTGTGCCATGAATCGCCGATCGGTGGCCATTCCGGGGTAAGGGCCACGGTACAACGGGTTAAGGGGTTATTTCACTGGCGGGGAATCAATAAGGTGGTCAGAAGGGTGGTACGCAAATGTGACGTGTGCATGCGGGCGAAAACCGAGAACACAGCACCGGCGGGATTACTGCAGCCTTTACCCGTACCGGAAATGATTTTCTCGGATATCTCGATGGATTTTATTGGTGGGTTGCCGAGAGTTAAGGGTAAGGATACGGTTTTTGTGGTGGTTGATCGTTTGACCAAATATGGGCACTTCATGCTTTTGGGCCATCCATATTCGGCTAGGGATGTGGCTCAAGTTTTTTTTGATAACGTGTACAAATTGCAAGGGTGCCCGAATTCGATAGTGTCTGATCGTGACCCGATTTTTCTGAGCTCGTTTTGGAAGGAGTTTTTACACCTACAAGGGATAGAAGCGAGACTTTCCACGGCGTATCACCCACAATCGGATGGTCAAACCGAGGTAGTTAATCGGTGTCTGGAAGGGTATTTACAGTGTATGGTAATGGAACGTCCTCATTCGTGGGTTAAGTGGGTGACGACGGCGGAATGGTGGTACAACACAACGTTCCATTCGTCTTTGGAACGGTCTCCGTTTGAAGCCTTGTACGGGTACCCTCCACCCTTACACATTCCGTACGTTCCGAAGGATGCTGTCGATGGGGAAGTTGATGAGGTAATGCGGGATCGCGAGGCTGCAATAAAGGTACTTAGACAATCACTTTTGAAGGCTCAGAACAGAATGAAGCAACAAGCTGACAAAAAGAGATCGGAAAGTGTAGAAGACAAATCAAGGCTCGGCAAAACATCATATGCGAAACCAAAGCCACGCGACAACAACAAGTCACGCGAGAAGCCTACAGTGCGATAGACCAGATCCATGCGAGTCGCAGACCACGCGAAAGAATGCTGCCGCGCGAAAGCTTGATCCACGCGAAAGGGATCTCGCGCGAGAACTCTATGTTTAGTATAAATAGCTAGTTTTCGTTTTGTAATTAAGCTTTTCGTTCATTATCATTGTATCTGTGCGAAATCGCACAAGACCTTTTATAGGTTTTCGTTTATCAATCTAATATCTTCTTTTGTGATTCAATTCAATCTTCTTCTAATCCAATCACGTTTACATTCCGCATTCACGTGATTGAGATCGTGTGTTAGTGATTTCTTGGGAGTTTTCAGAGGTTTTACAATTGGTATCAGAGCATTAGGCTCTTGAACCACGATTTGGAGAAGAATTGGATTGAGTTCTACCTGATTTTTGAAGAATTCATCATCGATTACCTTAGATTCTAAGATGGAAAAGTTATGCTGCTCGATTGTGGAAGATTTGGACTAATCTGGACCTAATTGAACATAATTAGTGGACTTTAAGCTTAATTTTGATTAAAAGTGACTTAAAATTCATCAAAATTGGATTAAAATGAGTTTAATCAAACTTAATCAGTGAATTGGAGGTGAAATTCGCAAGAACAAACAGTTGGTAATCTGTTTCAGCACAAAATCGACGTTTTCGCTTGATCTGCAAGTTCTCGCACGCGAAAAGGTGTTGTTTTCGCAAAGACAGTTATTTCATCTTTTTTGTGCGATTCGCATAAAAAGGTATCTTTGGAATTTCGCACGAAGAGCTACCTCGCGCGAAAACTCTTTCCACGCGAAATCTGATTTCGCACAAGTTTGTATTTCGCACGAGAATTCTAATTTTAAACTTTCTGCTCATCATGGCTTCAACTACACCGAATTTGAAGCATCTTACTGCTTCACTTCATCTAGACACTGAGATTGGAACTGGTAACAAGCCACCGAGGCTTTTATGTGAAGATGATTATTCCGATTGGGCGTTTCGATTTGAGAGATATGTCATTTACACGGAACCTAAAATGTGGAGATCCATTCAATATGGTCCTTATATTCCGTTGTACAAAAATGACAAAGGAGAAATGGTTCAGAAACCTGAACATTTGTGGGATGAAGACGACATCAAGAGACTGGAATTGGATGATAAGGCGTATGCTGCAATTACTATGGCTCTTACTACTGAGATCTCACAAAAGTTTCAAGAGTTCAGGGGTGCTAAAGTGCTATGGGATGCTCTGGAATCTCAGATAATGGGCAACAAAGACATGAGAGAGAGCAAGAAGGATATGTTGAATCAAGAATTCAACATGTTCAATCACATTGTTGGTGAGGAATTGGAAGCTCAAATGGCCAGGTTTGTTAGACTGGTCACAAAAATGAAGAGTGCTGGTATTACTATGGAACCAATTACTGTGAACAAGAAGTTACTCAACTCACTTCCTTACAGTTGGAATAACAACTGTACTTTGATAAAGAGAACCAAAGACTTGTATACTCTTCAGTTGACCGATCTCATCTCAACTATCAAGTCTTATGCTATGGATGATAAGCAGCGAGCTGCTAATCATCTCAGTTCTCTAGGTGCTGAAGGAACTGCTCTCTATGCAAAGATGGCTAGTAATCCAAATTACTATGTCAGTTATACACAAATGTGTCAGCAACAACAATCGGGAAGTGCAGCTTCTTCATATATGCAACCAGCAGTAACTCATCAAGTTCATGTTCCAGCAGCTCAACATTATTCCCCCATCATCCACCAACAAGTCTCTCAACCTCAAGATTCTCATAGTGGTCAACATGCTTATGTTGCTACCACTAATCCATCCAAACAGACTGTCCAAATCGCTGAGGAGCATCTTGCTCTTTTCACTACTTTCATGACAAGTTATGAAGCTTTTATGGCCGGAAGACTTTCTGCTCCAAATATTCTTGTTGATGATCTTCAACAAGTTAATCCGGATGATGTTGAAGAAAACGACATCAAATATCAGATGGCCATGGTAGTTTACAGGGCGAAGAATTTTGCTAGAAGAACTGGAAGGAAAATGTTTGGTGTTAATAATTCTAGCAAAATCGGTTTCGACAAATCCAACCTGAGGTGTTACAACTGTAACAAACCAGGTCATTTCGCCAGAGAGTGTACTGAACCAAAAACAGTTCAAAATGAAGCCCCAAAGAAGATGGTGACTGTGGAGATAGAGCAGAAGAAAGACAAAGCTGGTACTTCTAGTGGCAATAAAGCATTAGTTTCTCAAACAAATGCTGAATACGATTGGTCTGATCAAATGGAGGCCCTTGATCTGACTTTGTCTCATGCACTCATTGCAAAGATTGTGCCAGAATCAGAAGAGGAAGAAAACTTGTTTGCTGAATTCGTGTCTGATGATTTGTTGGAGGGCTTGTTTGCTACAGAAGAAGAAGAGAAGGAGAGAATTGAAGAGGAGAAAGAGAAAGCTGAGAAGAAAGAACAGGTTGAGAAGGATGATAAAGAAAAGATTGTGTTTGAAGATGACACTGTTGAGCTCACAGTCAAAAGTCCATGTAGTAATCCAAAGACTGTTGTTAGTGCTCCAGTGGAAGAATCAGATGGTGAATTGAAAGCATTCATGGTGAAGAAGGTCAAAGAAGCAGAAGGAGAAACTTCAGAACCCAAGGTATATGATGACTTATGTCAAAATGCATGTGTTGAGAAAGTTCAAAGATACAGAGTTCACAATGAAAGCCTGATAATGGAAGTTGAAAAACTTCAGTATCAAGCTAGTAAACACAAGTCAAATGAAAGGATTTTTAAAGAAAACTTGAAGGTTTAAACAAAACAATTTATAATTTGAAATTAAATCTTCATGATAAAGAATGTACTAATAATGACTTGACAAATAGAAATAATGAACTCGCTCTAGAAATTAACAGACTCAACAGTGAATTAGCCACGGTTAAATTGACTGTTGAGAAATTTGAACTTTCATCAACGATGGTTGAAGGCATAATCAAGTCACAAATGACTCAGAAAATCAAAGGAGGAAAATGTGGTGTTGGGTTTTCTAACATTGCACCTCCAATTAATCATGATTATTCATGTTTACCTTCCTCTGAGAATATTTGTGATTCTGATATGGTATATGGGATTGGATTTTCTCCATCTCAAAACATAAAACCTTCTGTTAAAATAAACTTATCAGTTGATCCTATCATAGCACCCAAAACTAAACAATCACCTGAAAATCTTTTTGCAGATAAAATGAAGGTGGATGGGTTGGTTGAAGATTGGGAAAGTGAGAGTGAGGATGAGAATGAGAATGATTGTTTAAATAATAAGAATGTAAAAGTTTCACAATCTGCATGTACTCAAAATTTGTCTGGAAATGAAAAGAAGGTTGATTTGAATGAGTTGCAATCTAATAGTAAAAATCATTTGAATGCAAATCAAAGGGCTAATCAAAAGGAAAGAATTGAAAAGGATTTTAAGAGTCGATTCATTTCTAAGGGTGTAATTGAAAATGAAGAACATATTTTTAAAGAAACGAATTCTCGATTCTTTAAAAATAAACTTCATTATAATGCTAACCTTGTGAATCAAGATGTTTGTAGCCCAGATTTGCAAGTGAATAATTCTTCTGCATGCAATCTCACAATTCAAAAGCCTGGTCCTTCTCCAGGACCAATCCGTGTATCTAAGCCTGGTCCTTCTCCAGCACATTCAAAGTCTGGTCCTTCTCCAGCACATTCAAAGTCTGGTCCTACTCCAGCAAAGACAAAGACTGTTCATATTCCAACACCAACAATTTCACAAGTCAAAATTGCCAAATCTCCGAATCAAAGTGGTCATAATACTTCAATTTCCTCGAATCTGCAAAAGATGAATTTGCAATTGTCAAACGAGACAAAGATTCGAGAGACTGTGGAGAAAGTTAAACCTAGTCAATCTGACTTTGGTTTTTATGACAATTTTCATAATTGTCATCCACAGTTTGTTTTCCACACACAACAGAAGAGATGCTTTCAGTGTGGAAACACAAATCACTTGGCAAATAATTGTCCTTTTAGACAAAAATCATTAAGTAAACAAAGATTTCATAATTCTATTTCTCATAATAGAAAATCATTTTTCACTCGTGGAAAATTATCAAATAATATGAAATCAAAGGTTGCTAATAAGTTTAATGTCAAACGGGATAAAATTTGACCAATGATATAAAAGAAAATGTCAAGCCTAAAAGCATAAATGAAAAGAATGATGTGCAAACAAAATATAATAATCTCAAATCATTTTGTCTTACTGCAACTCAGAATGTGCTCAAGTCATGTTTGACTTGGGTACCAAAATCTAAGTAATTTTGTTACTAATGCAGGGACAACCGCAAAAGCTACTGAAAGTCTATGGCATGTTGATAGCGGTTGTTCAAGACATATGACTGGTAACTTATCATTACTACAAGATGTGCAATCATACAACGGAGGAAGAGTGATATTTGCAGGAGATAGAGGAGGACGAATTACAAAACGGGGTACAGTTACAAATGGCGTCCTAAGTTTTGAGAATGTTAATTTTGTTGAGGAATTAAAACATAACCTGCTAAGTGTGTCTCAAATCTGTGACAAAAATATTCAACACACTTTACTAATAACGAATGCTTAATATTAAAACCAGGTTTTGTTGTTCCAGAAGAATGGGTTTTGATGAGGACTCCGAGAGACAATGACACATATCTTCTTGATATGCATTGTTCTAATTCTTTGGTAACAGCCTCTTGCTTATTATCCAAAGCCTCGGAGAATGATTCCATGTTATGGCATCGTCGATTAGGACATGTCAATCTTAAAAACATGAATAAACTTGTACGTGGAAATCATGTAATTGGTTTACCTGAAAAAGAATATCATTTAACTGAACATTGTTTGTCATGTTCAAAAGGTAAACAACATAAACTTCCTCACAAACCAGTTGCACACAACTCAGTCGAATCAATCTTACAACTCTTACACATGGATCTTTTTGGTCCAGTAAGTGTTCTAAGTTTGGGTCGAAGATCTTATTGTTTGGTTGTTACTGATGACTTTTCAAGATTTACTTGGGTGTTTTTCTTAGCATCTAAGGATGAGACTCCACATCTATTGATCAAATTCATTACTTTGGTGGAGAATCAGACAGAGAAAAAGGTAAAATGCATCAGAAGTGACAATGGGACAGAGTTTTGCAATCAAACTCTGAATGAGTTTTGTGAATCCAAGGGAATTGCCAGACAATTCAGTGCTGCTGGCACTCCACAACAGAATGGGGTTGCAGAAAGAAGAAATAGGACATTAATTGAAGCTGCTAGAACAATGATCTCTGCCGCCAAATTACCTTTATTCTTTTGGGCAGAAGCAGTAAATACTGCATGTTATGTTCAGAATCGTGTGTTAATCAACAAAAGATTAAATAAGACTCCTTATGAAATCTTTTATAATCACAAACCCAAAGTTAAATATTTTAAAGCCTTTGGTTGTTGTTGCACTTTGTTACATACAACCAATCATCTTCAAAATTTTCTGAAAAGGCTGATGAATGTTACTTTGTGGGATATGCTGCCAATAAGGTTGCATATCGTGTTTATAATAAAAGAACTAGACAAATAATCGAGTCATTTAACATTGATTGGCACGAACTTAACATAACTGATGCAGGTTCAGCTCCTTCATGGGTTTATGATTATGAATCCTTGTTCATAAATTTTAATATTTCTAAATCTTCATCTGCAGATTCTAATTCTCAATCAATCACCTTGGATAACCAAATAATTGAGGAACTTCCTTCTTTGATATCTGATGATTCTGCTACTGTTTCATCATCCAAAGATATTCCGACAGCTTCTGTGCCTGTATCTGCCTGTTCTGAGTCTTTAGATATTTCTTCAGAACAAATTCCTACTCAGGAGCTGGAAGAATCGTTGAGTTCTCCGTTATCTTCATCTTCTTCAGACACTATACACACACCGATAGAGATCATTCAGGTTCCATTTGATGAGTCTCCAAATGTGTCAACTGCTTCTGAAACTCCTATTTCAGATGACACAATTGATGAAACTTATGTGCCTCTATCTCAACATACTGAAGAAGTTCTTGATAATGTTGAACATATTACAAATTTGGAAGATGGAATGGTTGCAGATGAGATTCCTCAATTGAGAATACATAAAACTCATCCAACTGAAGCAATCATTGGCCCGTTGCACGAAGGTGTAGTTACCAGAAGTCGATCAGGAGCAATCAACACATGTCTGTATGCTTGCTTTCTATCACAAATAGTGCCCAAGAATGTGGAAATGGCACTTAAAGAAAACAGCTGGATAGAAGCAATGCAGGATGAGTTGATGCAATTCAAGAAGCTCAATGTTTGGCATCTTGTTGAACTACCAAAAGATAAGCTTCCGATTGGAACAAAGTGGATTTTTAGGAATAAGACGGATGAAAAGGGTGTTATAGTTAGAAATAAAGCACGCCTTGTGGTGCAGGGATTTTATCAAGTTGAAGGCTTAGATTATGAAGAAGTGTATGCTCCAGTTGCAAGACTAGAAGCAATACGCATTTTCTTAGCCTTTGCCTCATTCATGAACATCAAGGTGTACCAGATGGATGTTAAGACTGCGTTTTTATACGGAGAAATGAAGGAAGAAACCTATGTTTGTCAGCCTCCTGGATTTGAAGACCCAGATCATCCTGATTATGTTTACAAGTTGGATAAGGCTTTATATGGTTTACATCAAGCACCTCGTGCTTGGTATGCAACTCTGACTGAACATTTGCTTGCAAATGGTTATTCAAGAGGTGCAATTGATCAAACCTTATTCATACGAAAATCAGGGGATGATATTATTTTGGTTCAAATCTACGTCGATGATATTATTTTTGGTTCCACAAATGATAGTATGTGCACGGAGTTCGAAGAGGTGATGAAGAAGAAGTTTGAGATGAGTTCACTTGGAGAAATTTCATTTTTCTTGGGTATTCAGGTTACTCAATCTGAAACTGGTATTCTCATTCATCAAGAAAAGTATGTTCAGACAATTCTTGAGAAATACAAGTTTCAAGACTCCAAAGTAGCTCCAACTCCAATGGCTTCTCGTCCTACTCTTACTCCAGATCCATTAGGAGAATCAGTTGATCAGCATCTTTACAGATCAATGATTGGTTCCCTTATGTATCTCACTGCAAGCAGGCCGGATGTTATGTTCCCTGTTTGTCAGTGTGCCCGCTATCAAAGTGATCCAAAGGAATCACACATGAAAGCTGTCAAGAGGATTTTCAAGTATCTCAAGGGTCAACCCAAACTTGGTCTTTGGTATCCTCGAAATTCCGATTTCAATTTATTTGCTTATACTGACAGTGATTATGGTGGTTGTAATTTAGACAGGAAATCGACCACAGGAGGATGTCAATTCTTGGGCAACCGACTAATTTCTTGGCAGTGTAAAAAGCAGAACACTGTATCCACATCCACTGCCGAAGCTGAATATGTGGCTGCTTCGAGTTGTTGTTCCCAGCTTGTCTGGATTCAGCAACAACTTCTCGATTATGGCCTTAACATTTATGACACACCAATTTGGTGTGATAACACGGCAGTTTTAAACATCGTGAAAAATCCCATCCAACACTCAAAAACTAAACACATAGACATCCGCATACATTTTATCCGCGACTGTTTGATCGTAAACTTATTCATCTTAAACAAGTGCCGTCAACTGAAAATATAGCTGATTTATTTACCAAGGCGTTTGATCATTCTCGATTTGATTTCCTAGTGCAATCATTGGGAATGATTAACTTTGGATAAATTGGTTTAATGAATCTTCACAAAAAAAAAAAAAAATTCAGTTTTTAATAATGAATAAAATTGCAATTGTTTCTTTTTCTTAAAAGGACAATCACAATTTTAGGGGGAGAAAATTAGAAAAGCCAGTTCTGAAAAATATTTTTCGTCTTAGGGGGAGTTAAGATCAAAGGATTGCCAAAATCAAAAAGAAGAAATTTTCATGCTTAAATGAGAAATGATATTACAAAGTTCAAAACGAGTATAAGTACTTTCAAAGGCTTAAATACGAATACACTTGGATTATGTTTGATATGTTGATAGGCTTTGCTTTCAGAAATGAAAAGATCATAATTGAGTGATTACACTTGAATTAAAGAAATATGATTTAGTGGGGAACATATCAGGATTCTGTGCCAAAAATGTTCTAACACAGACTGAGAGATATAATCTTGTCATACTCAAGCCTGTATATGATTGATTCAGTGATTATCATACCTATATATGTATATACAAAAAGGAGAAAAATACAAAAAGAAAATAATTGAGCAAAAAGATGCCAACAACAAAGGCCATATAGGATATAAGATGCCAAGAAGCACAAACAAATCAAAAGATATGTCTAAAAGACATACATACTATATGGTATCTATTTTCTATTTTGAGAATAGTTTTTAACTTTGGAAGGCAAAATCGAAAGATGGGGCATGTAAGTCCGAATGGCTTGTAAGTCCTAAACATCTTGAGAGGGCAGACGTAAGTCCGAATGGCTGTCAGTAAGTCCTTAAACTTGTTAATATTCCGGGTTAAGAATTATTTCTCAGGCTAGTTATGCTCAAATAGTTATATTTAGGATTACAATAAATGGTATCACTGATCATCAATGCATGGTTTAAATCAAATTGGGGTGACTTGAAAAATCTCAATAGTGTCTTGAAGGATAATAATAATTCTACAGAAGTTCTGATTGTGGGATCCACTGACTTATATCAAATTAACACAAAACATGATATATATATCACTCATTATGTGTCTGAGTAAAACCTGAAGTATAAGTTTAAAAGGACAAAATATATTGACAATCAACTTAACCAGTTATTTTAAATAACGCCGGACAGAGTCTTAACTTGACAAAAGAACTATATGATCTCATTATGAAAATTCTTACAATACAAGCAAATCCTATCTTGATTCTTCAATTGTTTTCATTCTTTTGTTATTTTGTATGTAAATGTTTGTTTTTATTTCACTTTTATAGTGTTTTATTTTAGGACAAAGAAATAACAAGAAAAATATTTGAAAATTGAAGATTCATTAAGTTAATTAATCACTTGGTAAATAATATTTTATGTTGACAAAATTCATTGAAAATAAAAGTATTGAAAAGTTTGAAAAATTTTGAAAACTTTTGAAAACTAACTGATTCACGCGACAGGTAACCTCACGCGAAAAGGGATGTTTCGCGAAAATGTGTTTTCGCGTGACTCGTCTGTGGTATAAAAGGCACAATGTTCTAGACATAGCCACTTTTCGCTCAAAACCTACCCGAAAACCCTTTTCGCTCACATACCCGAAATCTCCTCTCGCATACTCCAAACATTACATTATCTCACTCATCTTCTGTGCTTTTGATTCTCATCATACTCAGTACGTGTTTAGTGTGATTTTCAAGGTATAAACAACTTGATTTGGTTACTGTAGATCTGAAATGTTAAGGGGAACTTAACAACTTGAACTTAAAATCTAAATAAATGGACTTAAATGATGAAATTGATGAATGAAATTAACCTAATAGATCTAGGCGACAGCAATGATATGCATTTCATGGATTAAAATCGATTTTTGAAAGGTTAATTTGAAGTTGGGGTTGTGCGAATCGCACAAGAAGCTGAACAGTCGCGAAAACGATTTCTCGCGTGAATTGGGTTCTCGCATGAGTCTTATTTTCGCATGAAAACATTTTTCGCAAACTTGTTAGTTTCGCATGAAACAGCTTTGTCACGTGAACACATTTCGCACATATTGAGTTCTCGCATGAATTATGAGTTTTCGCTTGAATCATGTTTTCGCGTGACAGAAAAATTCTAAAAAGTTTCTAAGTGTTGATTTTGTTATTGTTGTACTTGGATTTCTCACTTATAACTTTTGATAAAATCATAAGTGAATTACATGTACTCACATGTGACTGAGCCTTGAAATTAAAAAATTTTTTAAGTGATAAAATTTTCTAATAATAAGACCTTAAAAGCTAAAATGTTTTAAGTGTTAAAAATTCTATATGCATAATTAAGTTATTATCAACAGTGTTCTAATTTTCAATCTTATTTGACAATACAGATGGCACAAATGATCTTTAACAAGAATCATAATTGTGTTGCATATTTGGATGAAGTTCCTGAAGGGAAAGAATTATTTTCATCTATGATTGAGGGGCTGAAGAACTCACGGATTGTTTATTCTATTTCTGCTGATCCAGCCATCTATGCCGAACTGATAGACTCTTTCTGGAGCACTGCTGCTCTAGAAAAAGACGAAACTGGAAACCAGATTATTACAGCAACTGTTAAGGATAAAAGGGTGATAGTTTCTCAAGCCATACTAAACAGAGTTCTTCTGTTTAATGACCAAGAGGGAGCACCAACAAGATTAGATGATGATACTGTCATGGATTGTCTATCTCGGATGGGTTATGAGTATAGATATCCAAGTTTGGAGAAGAAGTGGTAACCACCATACTGGAAATATTTATTTCATGTGGTAATTCACTGTTTGAGTAATTTGAAGGCCGGAATGGATAGCCTGAGTGCTGTGTTTGGATCTCTACTAGTTTCATTGGTTGATGACATTCCCTTTAGCATATCTGGGGTTATATTTCAGGAGATGGTAAAGAATGCTACAGCAAATCCTGGAAGGAAGTTCATTATGTACCCGAGATTTATCCAGTTGGTGATAAATGATGCTTATCCTGAGCTTGCTACTCAGAGATCTCCTAAGTATGTTGTACAGACTGTGAAGAAGGAGATTTTCTCACATCTAACTGGAGCCAGAGGCAACAAATGCTCTGGTGAAAGTTTTGCCAAGATTGGAAGATTTTCTGAGATTGATGAATATGATGATGAGGTTGCTGAAGGTGATCATGCTGATGATGCACAGACTGGTGCTTCTACTTCCTTTACTAGAGAAAATATTGAGGAAGAGATTGAAAAGCTTTTGAAGATGACCCTACACATGAAGTAGGAATGGAAGAAGTTGTTCATTCTGCTTCTAGTTCCGATACTGTTAGTGATCAGATAGGGAATGTTCCTTATGTGATTCAGACTGATCCAACTCCTTCTACTCCAACATCATCTAGACCAAGTGAGGAAGAGAGGGACACTGATTATGTCCCGGAAGAGTCTCCAAGTACATCATCGAGACGCAAAAGAATGGCAAAAAGAAAAGACTTCCCATCGAGAAAGAGAGGTCGTGGTGGTATTATTCCCAGGAAACCACGAACACAAGTGGTTATTACAGAGGCTGATCAGACCACTTCTTCTGAAGTTCAGAGATCACCTGCAAATGTGATCACGAGGGAAGAATCTCATGTTGATACGACTACTGTTAGTCCTGAAACAGAAACTGTTCCTGTTTCTGGAGCATCTAATGTTCCTGTTTCTGGTTTCTCTACACCTCCTCATCAGGAGAATTTGGAGTTTGATGTAGATACACTGTTGAATACTCCTCCTGAGTTTCAGAGGAGAGAAGAATCAACAAGCACTCCAGGTTCAATCACGTTGGAAGAAAGAATAAAGAACCTGGAGAAGGAAAATTTTGAAAATATGAAATTGATTGCTGAGTTGAAGAAAAGTAATGAAGAAAAGTCTAATCAGATAACCATGATTCATCTTGACTCAGCTATCAAAGATACCAGATTAGCATCTCTTGAGCAACAAATGAAAAACATATTTGACTACTCATCTGGGTTGGAGAGACAACTAAACGAGCTTAGAGAATTTATCTCTCAGACCTACTTTCATCAACCACAGAACATAAGATCTACTACTGTGGTTGGTGAATCTAGCAGACGATCTCCAAGCCCACCTCCTACTGAGACAGTTCATGAAAAGGAAACGGTCAACGAAGCCCAAACATCTACTGTACAGCAAAGTGGTAGCTCTACTGAAGATGTTCCAGTTTCATCTGAAGTACCTATCACCGAGGCTTACACTTCTACTGCTTTTGTTGAGCCAGAACACATGGTTACTCTGCCTATTATTCATGAACAGGAGGATGAAGAGTTAGTTGATTATGCTGATTCTGATGATGAAGAGGATGATGATGATGAGAATGACGATGATGATGATAATGATGGTGGAGATGATGATGGAAATGATGGTGGAGATGATGGTGGAGATGATGGTGGAGATGGTGGAAATGTTACAGGTTCTTCTTCAAGTCCTACTGGAGAGACTAACACTGACAATGTCGATAGACCAAGTGTTAGTAATCCAGAAGGATATGATCAAATAGACCCTGCCACATAAAGTGTGTATGAAAGGAATTATATTCTTTTCAACAAACTTCATCTGAAACTATTGAAGAAGAACTTGATATTTTTGAAGATCTGGAGGAACAGACTGAATACACAGATATTTTTGGCAACAATCTTCAGGAATTATTCAAGGACATTAATCTTGAAGAAGGAGAAATTCCTACAGAGACTGTGAGTGGTGAAACTCCTACTGATACTACAAAGACAGATACTACTGGTCATATTGCCCTATACACTAGAGGAGGTTTACAGTTCAAAGCACCACCACCACCTACTGAAGCTCACTTTCTGTTTATATCTAAGCCAAAACAAAAGTATGGTGAGATGTCTCACGTTATTAGCTGGGCTTATGATGGTGAGAAAAGAATGTATGTTATAAAGAGAAGAAATGGAGAGATTGATTATATAAAGAGCACACAAGACTTTCATACTTTACGTGCTGCTGATTTATACTCTATGGGCAAAGCTCCATTCTTCAATGAGAGTAATCACAGTGAAGCTGAGCTCATGAGATCCATGATTAGAAGGGAGATGCGCACAAATTTCAAAGACTTTAAGACTGCAAAATCGAAGTTGATAGATGACTCAACACGAATTGATGAAAATACTAAAGCACCAATGAAGATACGAGTCTATCAACATCCTAAATTTATCAGAAAAGTCCCTGTGCATGCTCCAGTTCCTCCAAACTCTTTGAAGCAACTTCTATCCTGGAGATGTGAAAAGGATTCCGGTCACGCTGTGATCAAATGTATTGACAAGTCTTATCGAATCATTGATCCAGCAGACTTAATGAAATTTGGCAAAGACGACTTATCCAAGCTGTTACACTGCCCTATCTCAGCTGATGAGTCTGTTTACTTTCTATCTTGCCAGTACGTATGGATGATTGACCGGATCCTGAGGAATAAATGGTATGCTTATGCTGGATCTTACAAGAAGGCGAACATTGACTTTGATTGATTATGTTTCACCGAGCCTAGGGGGAGATTGTAGAAGACAAATCAAGGCTCGGCAAAACATCATATGCGAAACCAAAGCCATGCGACAACAACAAGTCACGCGAGAAGCCTACAGTGCGATAGACCAGATCCATGCGAGTCGCAGACCACGCGAAAGAATGCTGCCGCGCGAAAGCTTGATCCACGCGAAAGGGATCTCGCGCGAGAACTCTATGTTTAGTATAAATAGCTAGTTTTCGTTTTGTAATTAAGCTTTTCGTTCATTATCATTGTATCTGTACGAAATCGCACAAGACCTTTTATAGGTTTCTGTTTATCAATCTAATATCTTCTTTTGTGATTCAATTCAATCTTCTTCTAATCCAATCACGTTTACATTCCGCATTCACGTGATTGAGATCGTGTGTTAGTGATTTCTTGGGAGTTTTCAGAGGTTTTACAGAAAGAGAGTTCGGAGCGGGTCAATGGGTGTATCTCAAACTTCAACCGTACATGCAGAATTCATTAAGGGTTCACAAACATTCGAAGCTGACTCCAAAGTATTTCGGACCGTTTTTGATAATTGAAAAGGTGGGCTCGGTCGCGTATAAATTAGATCTTCCGGAGGAGGCGCATATTCACCCGGTCTTCCATGTGTCACTATTGAAGGAGGCGGATGGGCCGCCGGAGAAGGTTGTTCCTATTCCGCTTGAAGCTCGGTTTAATTTCCAGCCGCAGGCCGTGTTGGATCGAAAGTTGGTAAAGAGAGGTCATCGTGCAGCCATGAAGGTATTAGTGCATTGGAAGGGGCAGACGACTCAAGACGCGACATGGGAATTTCTCGATGATTTAAAGTTGCGGTTCCTGGATTTCATGGAGCTCACTCTTGAGGACAAAAGTGGCTAAGGAGGGAGTCTTGTTACGTTAAATTAGTTTTATTTTCAGTTTATTTAGTTTTGCATGGGTTAGGGACCAATATGGTTTCCTTTTGTTTCTTGTGGGTTGTTTCCGTAACTTATGGTTTGGTTTGTTTAAACATTCAATGTTATCTATTCCTGGAGATTATCCAGTGAATTCGTTTTTCATCCTCTCCCTAGTTTCTCTCAAGTTCAACCTTATCAAACTGTCGGACCAATTCCTCTTTCTCAGCTTGCCTTCCAACAATACTAGATGGATTGAAAACACAGGATTCAAATCTTCTATTATTATAATTATTGTTATTATTTCTTGGCCTAGTTTGATCCTCTTCCACTCTCAAACCAAGGTCGGTTTTTTCCTTAACAAGATCTTGCAATTTGATGCTAATATTATCCAACTTGTCATGCATCTTATAACTACTCCTGGAGAAATTTGAGCAGCAGCTTGGAATTAGCTTTCTTACCTTGCTGGTGATGATGGCTTCTGACTCGCGTTTGAACTCACGATCCATAGTTGTGGCAGAATAATGGGGGTAGTGGGATGACCATTCCCTCACGTATCTAGTAGTGCGTTAGTGCATTCTGTTTTGCATTTGTAACCTTATTTAACTCACCAATCGCTAAAGGCATCTTATTCAAAAGTTGGGTGTCTCTAATATCAAGATGCCGCAACTTTTTAAGCTTTAACAAGTTGTTGGGAAAGTTCATTAAGCTATCACACCCAAAAACAATCAATGTTTCTAAATTATAAAGATTGCACATGTTTTCCGGTAAATGTGCGATTCTAGTTTTAGAAAAATTAAGATACCTCAAGTGTCTCAAATTACCAATAGATTCTGGCACCTCGCTTATGTTAAAATTACTCAAATTTAGCACCCTTAACAATGTTAACTCTGGAAGTAAGTCAACTAGAACCTTACTCGATAAGTAGAAACTTTGCCACGTTTCTACCACCCCAACAGGCGTTGCCAAGAATGTCCTTAGACATTTTGTTCTTGTTAATGGCTCGAACTGCTTGTAAGCTTGATATTTCTCATGAACAAATGACATATGGTGACACTTCTCCAACATCTCCTCTCGAATATTCTTCTCTGTGTTGTTGTCTAACCTTACAAAAAATGACCTTGACAACAACCCGTCAAAGTATTCATGACCCAAGTGCTCCTCTGTTGAATGGCTTGGAGTTGAACGACGCAAAAATCCTTCTGCCATCCATAATAAAACAAGTTTGTCTTTATCAAACAAGAAGTCCTTAGGGAACAAGGAGCAATATGCAAATAACTGCTTCAACGGTGCAGAAAGATCATAGAAGCTTAGTTTAAGGGCCGGGATAATTACATCAGCTTTTGACCTCCATAACTCACTGTGTAGCAACTTCCTCTAGGAATCTTCATCTTTTTTTGTCCTTAATGATCTCCCAATTGATATCAAAGCGATAGGAAAGCCATCACATTTTTTCACAATACCTTCACCATATGGTTTTAGTGACAAATGTGAATCAAATTTATCTACACCTAATGCATGTAAAGCAAATAAAGAGAGAGCATCACCGTGCGACAGGCTCTGCAGCGGTTGTTTTACATTGCAACCTAACTTTTGGAGCAACTGGTTCTTCCGTGTTGTTATTATGATTTTACTTCCAGGAGCACATGTATAAAACGATCTAGCTAGGGTTTCCCAATCTGCATAGCTTTCGCTCCATATATCATCTAACACCAGTAGAAATCTCTTCCTGCTTAGGTGATCGGCAAGAGCTACTTGCAACAAATTTAAATCTGTAAATTCCTTCTTTACCTCAGGTGCCACGGATTGAAAGATAACTTTACTTATACTGAAGCTATCAAACTCATCCGAGACACAAACCCACGCCTTGAGTTCGAAGTGATCCTTGACTTGCTTTTCGTCATACAAAAGTCTAGCTAGAGTAGTTTTCCCTACCCCACCCATACCAACTATGGGTACAATGCTAAAGTGTTGATCACATGGTTCTTCCGCCGGTGACAGTAACTGTTGGACCAATGCCTCTTTCTCAGCTTGCCGCCCAACAATACTAGTTGGATCAACAACAGAGGACTGATATCTTCTATTATTATTATTATTTCTTGGCCTAGTTTCCCCTTCCACACGTAAACCAAGATTATCTTTCTCCTTAACTAGATCTTCTAATTTGGCGTTAATATCATCCAACTTGTCATGCATCTTATTATAACTACTCCTGGAGAAATTGGAGCAGCAGCTTGGAATTAACTTTCTCACCTTGCTGGTGATGATGGGTGATATGTATCTACTGGTCACGAGTGCAGAGGGCAATCACATGGGATCCACGTGCATGGAATTGGCTTCTTAAGTTGTTTTCTTTATTTAAATCATGTGTTTTATTTAAATAGTTGCAAGCATGGTTGTGGCAGAATAATGGGGATAGTGGGATGACCATTCCCTTAATCATGGTTTATTTAAATAGTTGCAAGCATGATTGTGGCAGAATAATGGGGGTAGTGGGATGACCATTCCCTCACGTATCTAGTAGTGCGTTAGTGCATTCTGTTTTGCATTTGTAACCTTATTTAAGGATTTGTTTCTTTGGGAAGGATATACAGAAAAATTGTCTCAAGATTGATTTCCTATCCACAATCCTTTATTCTTAATTTTTGTTATCTGATAAGACCGATCTAACCACATCAATTGGTTCTGACTCGCGGTTGAACTCACGATCCATAGCCTCATATGCCAAATCATCGAGCACGTCAACGATGTCGTAAGCCAAATGTCGGAGCTCATTCAGCCATTCTTTCACAGAATCATCAGTTATCTCCCTCCGAGAAGCATCAGCAAGCACACGTTGAATTTGCTTCAAGGATCTCTGCCACTTCTTGATCTCAGCATCGATTCCCTTGTGGCCAGCAATCTTGTTCACAGCAGCAGAGGCCAGCTTCTCAAAGAGGACAGGGAGGAGGGCAGAAAGCACAAGTTCAGCCATTGATTAATTAATGATCAATTGCAGAGGAAATGTGTGAAGACTTGAGAGTGAAGAGTGGTTTGAAAGTGAATTCACTTTCAGTCTTTCGTTCAGATTTATGGTCAAAGTTTCATGCATTGTTTTGCACTCAGATCTGAGATCACCAATCAGCATCCAGGGTGCTACCTGCTCCCTAAATATTTTAACAAATTGATTCTCTACTTTTGTTCCGTTTGATTCAATTTATGACTTGGTTTGATAAAAGAAAAAAAAAAACTTAAACCAAGAAATTAATCTGACACACCCCCTTAAACTTTGCCTCCTTTATAATAATAATTATTATTATTTTATTATCATCATGTTTCCACTAGTTAATAAATGCATGGTCGACCATTTGACGCACGTACGTTAGTAATATGAACTCGTTTGTTATTTGATAAAATCTATTAGACGATATTATATTATATTGTAACTTCAAGGTTTATTATTGTAATTAGTAAGTCTCATGTAATTATAAATATTATGGATCAATGAGAGAAATACAACTTTGACCATTGTTCAATATAGTATCAGAGCATCTCTGATTACCAAAACCCTAACCCTAATCACCCCTCCCAACTTGCGGCCACCTCCCCTCCACCGTAAACTCACCACCCTTCCGCCACCATGTCTGACTCAAAAGAACCAGAAACACACGACTCAAAAGAAACCAAAACACATCACGAACAAATACATCCTGCCACCGCCGTTATGAACATCAGGAATCATGTCAACGTCATCTTAGACATGGAAACGAGTCTGTACATGTCTTGGGTTGAAGTGTTCCAGAATACGTGTAGAGCCTTTGATGTCATCGATCACATCGTTCCCGAAGAAGAAGCCTCATCATCGACAATCATAAAACCAACCGACCCTCTTTGGAAACGTCTTGATGCTATTGTACTCAACTGGATCTATGGTACAATATCTAAAGACTTGTTTCAAACAATTTTTGTCAAAGGAACCACTGCTGCTGCTGCCTGGAAAGCTTTGGAAGACATCTTCCAGGACAACAAAAACACTCGGGCTCTATATCTTAAGAACAAGTTCACAACAACCAAGCTTGAGCAATTCCCAAACATGGCTGCCTATTGTCAAGCTCTCAAGCTTTTATCTGATCAGTTGGCTAACGTGGATGCACCGGTCACCGATAAACAACTTGTCTTACAAGTTATTGCAGGCCTCAGCGACAACTATGAGGCCTCAGCGACAACTATGACTCCGTGGCAATGTTTCTTCAACAAATACAGCCTCTACCATCGTTTTATCAAGCCTGTTCCAAGTTGATCATGGAGGAAACGAGAAAAGCAAATCAAACTCCCACCACTGCCTTGCTTACCACCGTCGGCAGCCAAGAACAAACACCACCAACCACTGCCGTGGCGGCTGCGGCTGCCACACAGCAGCCTGCGGCGGCGGCAAACAGCAACCAGGGTGGAACAGGCCGCGGTTTTCAACAAGACACATACGGGTATCGTGGTAGAGGCCGCGGGGGTCGGGGTCGAGGTCGGGGACGCTTTCGTGGACGCGGAGGTTACAATTCTTTGAACAACAGTTGGGGTTGGCAGCCTCAACAATGGACTATACCTCCAACTCCCTATCCTACTACACCATATCACCACCCCATGCAGATGCACATGCCTCGGCCACCAACAACCGCACCCCGTGGGTCTAGTCCTTCACAGGCCTTTGCAGAACAATATTACACACCCACCAACATACAACAGGCAATGCATACTATGACACTTCAACCCGACCCAATATGGTATCTTGATACCGGTGCTACAAATCACATGTCTCATTCGTCAGGTACTCTCTCACCTTGTACTAATAATGGTATACAAAATTTTATCGTTGTTGGCAATGGTTACAAAATTCCTATTTCTGGAACGGGCCAAACAGTTTTAAAAGCACCATACCCACCACTTTACCTAAACAATGTCCTTATAGCACCAAACCTCATTAAAAACCTTCTTTCGGTCCGACGTTTATGCACTGATAATGACATTTCGATTGAATTTGATAAATTTGGTTTTCTTGTGAAGGACTACCTGACGCGGACTCCTATCCTCCGATGTGATAGCACCGGGGATCTCTATCCTCTCTCGTTGCCTACTTTGTCCAGAATCACCTCTGCTTCCACTTTTGCTGCTATCTCTCAAGACGTTTGGCATCGGCGTTTAGGCCATCCTGGACCCGATTCTTTAAATGTTTTGCCTAAAGACAATTTAATTTCATTTCAAAATTCTTCTGTTAAACGTTTATGTCAAACTTGTGTGTTTGGGAAGCAAGTTAAACTTCCGTTTTATGATTCGGTTTCTGTTACATTTATGCCATTTGATATAGTTCATAGTGATTTGTGGACCTCCCCGGTCCAAAGCTCGGGAGGTCACCGGTACTATATTTTATTCTTAGATGATTACACTAATTACTTATGGACATATCCTCTTACCAACAAATCAAGTGTGTTCACCATTTTTCAAAACTTTTATCAACTCATACACACACAATTTGAACGGAAAATCAAAACCTTTCAATGTGATAATGGCACCGAATACAACAACAAAGCGTTTCATAATTTTTGTTCAACAAATGGTATGTCATTTCGTTTCTCTTGCCCTCACACTTCTTCACAAAATGGCAAAGCCGAAAGGAAAATACGCTCCATTAATAATATGATTCGTACACTTCTTCATCAAGCGTCTCTTCCACCTCATTTTTGGCACCATGCTCTTCAAATGGCAACCTATCTTCAAAACATTCTACCAAGTAAAATAAAATACAATAAATCACCCACTTCCTTACTCTACCACAAAACACCGTCTTTTGATAATCTTCGTGTTTTTGGTTGCCTATGCTACCCACTTTTTCCATCCACCACAATCAACAAATTAGAGTCTCGCTCCACACCTTGTGTATTCCTTGGTTACCCTTCTAACCATAGGGGGTATAAGTGCTATAATTTATCATCCAAAAAGATAGTAGTCTCGCGTCATGTAGTCTTTGACGAAACCATTTTTCCATTTTCAACTCCTTCTCAAATCCCACCTGATTACCAGCTTTTATCACCTTCCACAGATGATTTTCACCCAGCCATTTGGTCCCATGTTAACCCCTTAAACCCGTCACCCACTACAGAACCTAAAACCAACAACAAAACCAACTTGCAACAACCCACTCTTAAACAATACTCCCGTAGGCCCAAAACCAATATCCCATCCCACTCCCCCACTCCACCTACAGCCCAACACCCTGTCCAACATCCCACTCAACCTGCGGCCCAACATCCTGTCCAACATCCCACAGCCCAAACCCCTCCAACTACAACCTCACAGTCCATGGCCCAATCTACTCCAACACCTCCCCCAAGAACACCTAACACCGGCCCGTCACCAATTTCACCCATCACGTCGGACCACACACCCACCCCACCTCCGCCCCCACCTACTCGCACTATGACCACCCGACGAATGGCTGGTATCACTAAACCCAAACAACTATTCAACCTGCACACCTCTACCATTGAACCTATACCTAAAAACCCAATTCAGGCCCTTAATATTCTGGTTTGGAACCATGCTATGACAGAAGAATTTAATGCCCTTATTACTAACAATACGTGGGAGCTAGTACCTCGCACGTCTGATATGAATATTATTCGTTGTATGTGGTTATTTAAACACAAACTAAAATCTGATGGCTCACTTGAGCGCTACAAAGCGCGTTTAGTTTGTGATGGCAGGTCTCAGCAGGTGGGAGTCGATTGTCATGAGACATTTAGTCCGGTTGTCAAGCCGGCTACTATCAGGACTGTCTTGAGCATTGCATTATTACATGGTTGGGACATTAGTCAACTTGATGTCACCAATGCATTTTTACATGGTCATCTTTCGGAGACAGTTTACATGCATCAGCCGGTTGGGTTTCGTCACCCTCTCTATCCCACTCACGTATGTCGCTTGAAGAAATCCCTTTATGGATTGAAACAAGCGCCACGTGCTTGGTATCAACGATTTACTGATTTTGTCACTACCATGGGTTTTCATCATAGCTCTTGTGACCACTCATTATTCATTTACAGGCAGGGTCGCGACACAGCTTATCTATTACTCTATGTTGATGATATTATTTTAACGACCTCCTCTGCAACTCTGAAGCAATCTTTAATGGCAAGTTTATTTTCAGAATTTGCGATGAAAGATCTTGGTCCTTTGAGCTATTTTTTGGGCATCTCGGTCACCCGCAGTTCACAGGGTCTCTTTCTGTCTCAACAACAGTATGCCACAGACATATTAGCTCGTGCAAATATGTCAAATTGCAACCCCGTTACCACTCCTCTGGATACCGCAGGTAAGTTGAGCACTAGTGATGGAGACTTGATTGATGATCCTACTACTTTTCGTAGTCTTGCCGGTGCACTTCAGTACTTAACCTTTACACGTCCCGACATATCATATGCAGTACAGCAAGTCTGCATGCATATGCATGCACCGCGCGCTCCTCATCTTAATGCGCTGAAACGCATACTACGGTACCTAAAAGGTACGATTCACATGGGGTTGCACATGAAACGAAGTCAGGTATCTACTTTAGTGGCTTATACTGATGCTGATTGGGCCGGGTGCCCTGATACTCGCCGATCCACATCAGGTTATTGTGTCTATTTGGGTGACAATCTCATTTCCTGGTCTTCTAAAAGACAAACCACCATATCCCGTTCCAGTGCTGAAGCAGAATATCGTGGGGTTGCAAATGTGGTCGCTGAGATATGTTGGCTTCGAAATCTTCTGCTTGAGTTGGGACGTCCACCCAACAAGACTTCTATTGTTTTTTGTGACAATGTCAGTGCCATTTACATGTCAGGTAATCCTATTCAACACCAGCGCACGAAACACATAGAGATTGACATTCATTTTGTTCGTTGATCAAGTTCAGCGTGGCAATGTTCGCGTACTTCATGTTCCATCCAAGTTTCAGATTGCTGACATTTTCACAAAAGGATTACCGAGGGTTTTGTTTGATGAGTTTCGATCCAGTCTAAGCATTCGGGACCCTCCTCCTTAGACTGAGGGGGTATATTAGACGATATTGTATTATATTGTAACTTCAAGGTTTATTATTGTAATTAGTAGGTCTCATGTAATTATAAATATTATGGATCAATGAGAGAAATACAACTTTGACCATTGTTCAATAAAATCACAACCCAAAAGCTCACTTCCATAGCTAGCCAAGTTGTTTGAAGAGATAAACGCAATGCCAAATTATCCTACTTGTGGGTAAACATTTGATACAAGTACATGTTAAATTAGATTGGACCAAACGGTAATGTTATTTTAACAGACAAACTATAACGTTAGTTTCAACTCTTAGGCGTGGTTTATAGCATTATAATATTAAAATTTTACCACATATCATGCATTTATCATATGCATATTCGTTTACTTTGTGAAAACCTTGTTTTGGTGGACATAGTCTACTTTATATCGTTTCTATTATTTTTGTAGGTGTGCAATGTCAAGAAAAGATAATCGGTATAATTATGTTGAACCAATTGAATGGTTTGCTACAAGATTATGATAGGGCACATGATAGCTTATTCCCATCTGCAATAGTCGTCAACAATAGATTGAGCACTTCAGTTTATCGACCGGTTGCTGATTGATGAAATTATGTGTAGAACCACTGTCAATCAATATGTGCAACTGTCTAGTACCCAAGTCTCCCACCACCTTTATTATTGAAAAAGAAGGTATGCCAGTGATAATATTCAATGAGATAAGAGGATCTTGAGGAGTATCTATCAATTCAACAGGACAATCTTCATATGGTTCTTCCATTTCATATCCAACCTCTATTACAAACAATTGTTTGGTGCCAAAACATTTATGTCTTGGTGTATATTTTTCAGAACACCAAAACATTCACCCCTAGATCTTTTTCATCAAACTCTTTACTAGTGAGTCGCTTAGTAAGTTTTGCGAAATTAATGGGTGTGCCTTTAATAGGTGGTGTAGGAAGTAAAGGAAGTTTAGCAGAAGTGCCAACAGTTGAGGTGGAAGTTTATTTAGGTACAAGTTTTTAAGGATAGGCTGATTTTTCTCCGGCTATAGTTATATTGGCTAAATTCTGTAGTCGTGCTAAAGAATGTGCTTCCCTTAGTAATGTAGGTTTGAACAATCATACATAACATTTGATGCTTGGTTTTAGACCCTCAATAAACAAACCAACCGCATAAGGTTCAGCAATATCAACCTTATTAAGCAATAGGCCATATGTATCACAATAAGCTTCGAGATCATCACCTTGATTAAGCGCCTTGAGTGCTCCCATAGCATCTTCTACCGTGGTTGAAGCAAAACGTGCCTGGATCGAACGCATGTTTTCTCCCCAAGGAATTTTAGAGACAGAAGTGCCTCTAGATTTGACGAAGTTATTATGCCATTGAACGGCTCTTCCCTCAACTTGAACCGTAACATATTGTACCTTCAACTTCTCTAGTGTCTCGTCTATGGCAAAGAAGTGTTCATAACGTTGAATCCAACTTTCAACCTTAGTACCATCGAATATAGGGAATTCAACCCTCGAGAAACGATTATTGCTTCTATTCAATCTCGTTTCTTCACCATCCTTACTCGATGATTCATTCGTTCCAGAATATCTATTAGAATTTCCACTTCCACTCGCATTCATCGTCTGTAAATTCTCGAGCAACTCCAAGAGTTGAGATTTCATCGTCGCCATCTCTGTTGATAATTGGGTCTTCATATGCATCACCTCCAAAGTTTGTTTTCCGGAAGCCGATTTGATATCTTCTAACTCCGATTGATTCTTTTCCGCCATGGATTCAAGACGGAGCATGGACAATTCATGTTCCTTGATCGCCTTTTCGATTTCTTGACTTCGCGTAGACATTGTTACCGTGGATAGATCGCCGGTGAACAGAACTCCGATGAGAATCGGTGGCTCTGATACCAATTGTTAAGCTCAAATTGAGAAAGAACTAGCGAGAGGAAGATTCACGATTCAAGCTAACTACTACCGTTAGCTGATTTGTATTTATAGGCTGTTAATTCGGTTATAGGCTGTTACAAAATTCACTTATTAACAGAAAACACCCTCAACAATGCAACAATGACAATTGTAACCCCTCACTAATATAATCGACCTAACAGTTTATTAATAACTTGAAGGTATACAAATAGCGAAGGAGATTACCGTGAAGGCATATGTGATTAAAAAACTAAAAATAATTGGAAATTTTGGAACATGACATGGTTCCGGTCAAAGCTGACTTTTTTCTTGACTCGGTCAAACTTGATTCCATGGTTGACTTTTTTTTCGTTTGTCTGCGAGAGACTTGTGGAGTTCAGGATCCACGATTTAATCGTTTTGTGAACGAGATGACTTGAATGGTGGGCCTCAAGATGAGTACAGTCGGTGGCGGTTTGAGGTTTTTGGCGGGCTAGTTACTAGAGACGAAAAGAGGTAAGTTACAAAGGGTGGAGATTTACCACTGTGATCGATGAAACTAACGATAATGGAATTCGGTTAAACACTGGCACAAAGGTTGTATTTTGGTATTATTATATGATTTAGGTTTAATGCAAAACAAATTTGAAAGTTTTGGTTTTTGGATTGTAGATGCTAAAAGCATTCCCAACCCATCCCCGTCTCCAACTTTATTTTTATATTTTAACAAAACAATATAAAAATCCACTCCATCCAATCTCCCGTCTCCATACCCAAACCCTATACTTTTAGGGAAAACATACACATCCCCCTTATTTAGGATGCCACTATTCATCCATTATATCTATTATTTAATTCATTTTTTAGTATATGTAAATGGAATAGAGAGAGGAAAAATAATTAAAAATGAAATAAAGAAGTATTATTTAATTAAATAAAGTTAGATATGGGATGGGGAAGGTTTTAAAAACGAAGGAAAAATTAAAAAATGATGTAAATTTTGATAAATTATAGAGATGTGAATGATGATGAGTTGTGAATGCTATAAATCTTGTTATACTCCTGTTATTTGTCAGCCATCATAGCATTTCATCTTAATCATGTTTACTTGATCTTTCAAATCAAACGAGTCAAACTAACAAGTATATTTAATAAATTCCACTCGAATGAGTCAGATTCTTGCAATTCTATAAACAATATTATATAAACAATGTGTTGTAAAAATTATACCTTTATTTATGATAATATAATTTTTATATCATATGCAAGACATTTTTAACAAAATATTAGAATTTTAAGGCAATATTTAGATTCTGTAGATGTTTCTTATTGTGTTTTGTAGTGAAGAGTTAATAAAATAAGAGACATTGGTATAGCTTGATTGTATTTTTTTTATTAAAGTAAGTATATACGTTAATAGTGGAGAGATCAAAAGAAAATGATAGGAAATCAAGAAAATCACTTCTAACAAATTATAAAATTTATAAATAATTTATTTTTTAAAATTGTCTAAAGAGTATTTGAATAAATTATGACCTTATATATATATAAAGTTTAATATGTTTGAAAATTTTCTTATTGTATAAAAAAATATTATTTACAAATTGTATTATAGAAAAATATCTTTCTTAATTTATTAAAAATATTTTAATATGAAAAAATAATTAAATAATATGATTGGTAGTTAATGTAATTAGTTATTTAGGAGAGGAGGAGAATTTGATTTAGGATGTCTAGATTGTGTCATGTGTCCTGTCACACCCTCAATTTCTACGAACGAGGTTTTACCGTTAGGCGTGTGACATAATCAGGATCTCAGATAAGCATCAGTTACACCAAACGACTCGATAGTTACAAAACATATAAGTTGCTTAATAAAACGAAATAAACCAATTTGTATTTAAGTATTACGGAAGCGAAATCAGAAAACATTTAACAATTGTTTAAAATGCGCAAACACGCGCCCAAACTAATTTAAATAATATAAATGTAATTAAACCATGAAATCAATTTAAAAATGAATGTCAAATGATATGCAGTGGATGCTATGCTCCTAAACGTGCCACATCAACGACCCGAGAGAAAACATGCTAAAGTCAGTACAAAGACCGGTGAGTTCACATGTTTATTAGAAAACAATAATCAATAGCTATAAAATTCCAGATTTAGTAATCAAAGCATATAATGGGTAGCTAGCCCATAGCAATCACTATGTGTATGAAGTCGCGACCGAGCTGACATGTAATCAATAGTAATAATGTAGGCCCGGCTGTGGTTTCCCCACCACAACACTGTAAAACAGGCTGACCATTCACCCGTTTGACCTCCAGTCAAGCTAGCGCGACTAGCCCGGCAGGGTTTGTCAAACCCAGTAGATCTACTAACAATTACCTCGCTAGTAACATATTAACAGTCCGAAGAGGCGTAGTATAACACCATAGTACAAGGTATGCAGTATTACGAAATCTAAGGCATTGTATCGTTGTGAAAAGCGGCATGTTTCTCTCCCCCAAAAAGAGTGAAAATTATAAAAGTGGGGCTGTAAACTCACCTTGAATGCACATCAACACGTAAATGTAAGCACAAAAGATTAGGGTCTCGGTTAACCTGTATTTCATTTATTATTTAATTGAGATTAAATATTAGTAATAGATTTAATTATTGAGAATGAAATGATATGGTTCGCGATCACGGTTCGGTTACGACGCAGACTAACCATTGACCTTCCCAGCCACAAGCAATGCAAACAAGCACGACTCAAAAGTAAGCATAAGTAATCATCGAGTAAAAGATATGTTACCTAAATATAACACGTATAAGATTGTACGTTACACACCTTATACCCCCACATATGTACTATATATATATATATTATTCAACTCATGCTCCATACTTAATATATATTATCCCCCCATGTCTTATACACTTTCATGTACATATTTCATGGTGAGCGTATATACGAACCAACCTAGTTCACACTGCTCGTTTATATATGCGAATACACAAGCATGATATCATGTATTAAATATACATGCCCAACACATTTTGGTATTCAAAACCAACGTCAATGCATGTCTATGCATATACTTTCATGTACTTGGCACATAATTTTACATATATATACAGATATATATATATTAATATTGTACACACATGCATAATGAATGCCATACACACATAGGCAAGACACACTAACTCACTGCTAACACTCATGCATATTTAATCTATACTAATACATATCAAAACTCAATAAACACCCAAAGTACACACCAAAAAAAAACACACACACGTACACAACCAACAGTTGCATATCCTATGCATAAAACCATACATATTCAAAACAATCCCAATCCTAAAGCACACACATATTTATATTTATAATATATATATATATATATATATATATATATATATATATATATATATATAAGCCTTCATATTTAAAGAAACATGACTACACCACAACAGAAAGCATTATTTAAAGAAATCACATACCATACACAATCACAATTAACAAACCACACACACTCATCTATATATATACGCAGGTAACATACATACATGACCAAACACACACACCCGATGAAGAACACCCATATATACATATATCCGCGCACACATTGCAACACCATACATATGAATACATACACATGCACACATCCAACGCACAATCACGACGGTTACGCGCATATTGAACATTCAAAACACAGAATTCGTACACCCCGCATCGTAAAACCGAACCGTAAAGAATCCGAACACATGAATTAAGCGAAGAACATACCACGGGTTGTTTCGGTTGTCGATCAAAGCTATCGGATACGATGTCGGTTGTCAAGAGGTCGCTATTGCAAGCAAAGGAGACGTCGAAAGGTGCACGGTTGTTTCCAGAGGTGATTGCCGTGGAAGTGGCCGTCGTTGGTGTGCCAAGAAGTCTAGGGTTGCGATGGGTGTGAAGCCGAGAGGGAGAGGGATGAGTGGGTCGGTTACGGGGGTGGGGATTTTTGAATGTCACCATCTTTGCAACTTGGCACAATGAGTCCATCCATTTGGTCTAATTGCTATTTTGTGTTAATTAAATTTAGTTAGTAAATATATGTTAATAATCTTTAGATGGTATTTATAATAATAATCATTATTATTTAATGGTAAAACATTTTGTCAATTATAATTTGATTAACCATAACGTAACCGAAAGAAGTTAGGTTGGGGGAACGAGGTTGACCTGAAAAACTTGGGTTGTTACATCATCCCCTTGTTGAAGCAATTTTCGTCCCGAAAATAGGACATCAGGGTCAACGGATGACTAGTGAACAAGCTTTCAGTTATCTGGAATATAGACAAGATAGTGTTTCTGAGGATTTCTTGAACAAACTGAAAACAAAGAAACGTAAGGTTTTGCGATAGTTACGACATCATCCCCTTGTTGAAGGGAATTTCGTCTCGAAATTTTAAGGAAAGATATCACAGGAATAATACATTAGGAAGTAGATGTTTGATCTCTGAACAATTGCGGGTACTTTTTCTTCATTTGATCCTCGCTTTCCCAGGTAAACTCTGGTCCACGCTTTGAATTCCATCTAATGCACACAATGGGAATCTTGTTACGTTTCAGTGTCTTGACTTCTTGATCCATAATCTCCACTGATTCTTCAACGAAACGAAGTTGTTCATAGATTTCTAGTTCCTCTAATGGAACGACAAATGATTCATCAAAAGACACTTCCTTAGATTTGACACGTGAAACACATTGTGAATTCCACTGAGCTCTTCAGGTATGTTCAGTTGATAAGCTACCGGGCCAACTCGTTTAACAATCTCAAATGGCCCAACGTATCTAGGGTTTAATTTCCCACGCTTTCCAAAGCGTATTACACCTTTCCAATGTGAGATTTTCAAGAGTACTTTGTCACCAACTTGAAACTCCAATGGCTTATGACGTTTGTCAGCATAACTCTTTTGTCGATCACGTGCTGCTGCCATACGGTTACGAATTTGCATGATCTTCTCAGTCTTTTCGTGCACAAGTTCAGGTCCTGTAAGTTGGCTTTCTCCTATTTCTGCCCAACAGATAGGTGATCGGCACTTACGTCCATACAGTGCCTCAAATGGTGCGGCCTTGATCGAGGTGTGATAATTGTTATTATAGGAGAACTCAACCAATGGTAAATGAGTTTCCCAGCTACTGCCAAAATTGATCACACAGGCACGCAACATGTCTTCCAGTGTCTGGATCGTACGCTCACTTTGACCATCGGTCTGCTGGTGATACGCAGTACTCATATCCAGCCGCGTTCCCAATGATCGCTGTAATGATTGCCAGAAGTGAGAAGTGAACCGAGCATCACGATCAGAAATGATAGATATCGGCACTCCATGCCGAGAGACTATTTCCCTTAAATAGATACGTGTCAGCTTCTCCATTCGATCAGTCTCTCGGATTGCTAGAAAGTATGCGGATTTCATTAAGCGGTCTACTATAACCCAAATGGTATCACATCCGCTGGGAGTCCTAGGTAACTTCGTGATGAAGTCCATTGAAATCTGCTCCCATTTCCACACTGGAATTTCTAGTTTTTGGAGTAAACCGGATGGTCTCTGGTATTCTACCTTAACCTTGGAACAAGTTAGGCATCTGCCTACGTATATGGCTATCTCAGCTTTCATGTTCGGCCACCAGTAAAACTCCTTTAGATCTTGATACATCTTGTCTGAACCTGGATGAATCGAGTAACGAGACTTATGAGCTTCATCCATTACCAGCTCTCTCAAATTCATGTAAGGTGGCACCCAGATCCGTTCCATGAAGTAACGGATTCTATCAGTTTTGATCTCCAACTGTTTCTCCACGCCTCGCATGGATTCTGCCTTCAGGTTCTCAGTCTTCAAGTCCTCAAATTGAGCAGCCTTGATTTGCACAGGTAGATCAGAATGTATGGTCATCTGTAATGCGCGCACCTGATGAGGTTTTGATGTTTCTTTCCGACTAAGTGCGTCGGCTACCATGTTAGCCTTACCCGGGTGATACTTGATTGTACAGCCATAATCATTGAGTAATTCCAACCACCGTCGTTGCCGCATATTCAGTTCTTTCTGATCGTATATGTGCTGGAGGCTTTTGTGATCCGTATAGATCGTGCATTTGGTTCCATTCTGTCACACCCTCAAAATCCACTAACGTGGTTTTACCGTCAGGCGTGTGACATAACCAGGATCTCAGATAAGCATCAGTTACACCAAACGACTCGATAATTACAAAACAGATAGATTGCTTAATAATAATGAAACAATCCATTTATATTTAAGTATCGCGGAAGCGTAAACAAGATAACTTTTAACAATAGTTTTGGAACACGTAAACACGCATCCAATCCAGTTTATACAAAATAAATGAAGATTTAATCTTGAAAACAGTTTGTGATGAATGCTGGATGACATGCGGTAGATGTTGTGCTCCTAAACGTGCCACATCAATGTCCTGAGAGAAAACATGCAAAATCTCAGTACAAGACTGGTGAGTTCACAGGTTTATCAGAAAGCTGTAAATATCAGTAATAAAATTCTCGGATTTTGTAATCAAAGCATACAATGGGTAGCTAATCCATAATGATCCCTATGTGTATGAAGTCACGACCGAGCTGACATGTAATCAATAATAAAGCAGGCCCGGCTGTGGATCACACACCACAACACTTGTAATTAGGCTAACCGTTCACCCGTTTGACGAACGTTGTGCTAGCGCGACTAGCCCGGATGGGGTATGTCAATCCCAGTAGTACTACTAACAATTACCCGCTATGTCCATATTAACAGTCCGTTGGGCAAGTATAACACCATAGTATCAAGTATATGGAGTATTATAAAAATCCAATGTAATGTAACGTTTATGAAAACAGCATGTTTCTCTCCCCCAAAGAGTATATAAGTAAAAGTGGGGCTGTAAACTCACCTTAAATTGATGTAATGAAAGCAACAAGAGCTTCAAAGAATAAGGCAATGCACGATCAAACACGAGCAATACCTATTATTAATGGTAATTACGTCTTTAAGATATGTGCAACACGAAGATACATTTGGTTGGATTTGAGTCGATTTGGGTTTGACGCACACGATCGGTTTTATATATCTAAATTTAATTATAAACTTTGTGATTTATATATTTAATTTTAATTAATTAAAGTATAATTTTATAAGAAGTAACTCGTAAATAATTATGAAATTACAAGTTGTATGATTTCTACAATTTCCACGGTTATTCTTTAACTAAACACGATTTCGTGTTCATTTTTATAAAAATGGTTGTTTGTAGATAATAATTTATAAAAGTTATTAAGGTTTTTAGATAAAATAAATTCACAAGAAATATTTATGTAACCTTTTAAATAAGAATAGTTTATAAAATTATTTTTATAATTTTTAAGAATTTTTATAAAATTTTTAGAAGCTTAAAAAGCTTAAAAATAAATAGTTGAGGGTCCCCGGGTTTGAACCCGGGACCTCAAGCTCACAATCCCACACACCAACCAGTGAACCAAGGGCCTCAGCCGCAGCAGCATTCGGTTTTGTTTGTTTTTAAGTATGGTTTCCAGTTTCCCCCAATTCAACCGAAACCCTAATTGAGTTTGATTCAAATTGAACACGAACTCGATATTGTTAACTGTTAAATCATGGGGCTTTTGATCCCCATGTATAAACGAGTGTGTTGATGTGTGTAATTACCTGTTTTGATTCGATTTGATGATAAGAACAATGAAGAACAAGCCGCGGTATAGGTTGAAATCGAACGTTGATCAAACACTGATGAATATCAAATTAATTGCACAGGAAGCTTTGAATGATGTTAATGATCAATAGCCCTATGTTAATTGAGAGTTATAAGGCTCGGAGGGTGGTGGTTGATTGAGTTGCAGGTTCGGCGAAGACGATGATTGATTTCAGAGGGTTTAAGTGTTTGTGATTAGGATTACAGGCTGCATTCGGTTTGTAGGATGTTAAAGCTCGATTCCACGGTATAATTTTGATTAAAGTGGTATTGAGTGGATGAATTAGCCGTTTGAAACGGTCGAAAATAAAGTGAAAAAGTTTATACCCGTTAATTCACTGTTACAACGCGTTTTTAAGGGTGCAATAGGTTCGAATCTCAACCACGAAGTGATTATAACCGGTTTTGTGGTTTAAAATAAGGTACTTTTGAAGTTTGGACCTCGCCGGAGGGTTGCCGGAGTTCGGCCGGAGCCGGCGCAGGAAAATCGGGGTTGGGCGGGGGTTGGGTTTGAAAATTCGGAAATTACAGATTTGGTCCCTGGGGTTTAAATTGTTATTAATTTATGTTATTAAACTTCTTTTGAAGTTTTAAAAATGACACAATACCCCATGCACTTATTTATTTTATTATTTGTATTATTATCATTATTTTTATTATTATTATTATTATTATTATTATTATTATATTTTTTATAATCAGGTCACCAACGTTTAACGAGACTAACGAAGTCTCGTAAAATTTTCGGGTGTCACATTATCCCCATGTTGAAAGAATTTTCGTCCCGAAAATTAGAACACCGAGGTTAACAAACAAGTATTCGGAGAATTCAGTTAAACCGATATTTAGGCTTTGAAAATACATGAGGACAGTTAATACACACCGTGAGTTAACGAGCTTACTACTAATTGACGTACTTGTTAGTGACAGATATCACACACCATCACATTCACCACATGATCTTTAACAAGAAGAATCTTAGGTTTCCTTTCTGATTTAGGAATATCTTGATTGTTTTAGCACTTTCGTTCATCAGAAGGTGACCATGAAACCATAGGTAGATCATAGTGATTTTCTTTTTCCTTCTTGATGCAGTTTGCGTTTTCCTTTTCTGAGGTAGACTTTGAAGAGTTGATGTCATCATCTGATGACTCGTTGTCAGTCCTATCATCAAATCCATCTGTATCATCTGAGCTATCACACGCATGTGAAACTTTATAAGGTAGACTTTGAAAGTAAACCCATAATGTTCTTGATGCAGTTTGCGTTTTCCTTTTCTGAGGTAGACTTTGAAAGTAAACCCACAATGTTCTTTGCTTGATATTGTGAGATGTCACGGCATCCCTCAGTTGAGAGAATTTCGTCCTGAAATTTAGTTGGAGTTAGGTTCTGAAGTTGTATCCACGAACAAGTGCGGATATTTAGACTTCATCTGATCCTCCCGTTCCCACATAAACTCTGGTCCCCGTTTAGAGTTCATCTTACGCGCACAATGGGAATTTTGCTACGCTTTAGTGTCTTGACTTCTCGATCCATGATCTCCACTGGTTCTTCGATGAAATGTAGTTGATCATCTATCTTTAGTTCCTCTAAAGGCACGATCAATGATTCATCAGACAGACATTTCCTCAGATTGGATACGTGAAACACATCATGTATCCCCCTGAGTTCTTCAGGTAAATTCAACTGATAGGCTACTGGGCCAATCCGTTTGACAATCTCAAATGGCCCCACGTATCTTGGGCTTAACTTCCCACGCTTTCCAAAGCGTATTACACCCTTCCAGGGTGAGACCTTCAGTAGTACTTTGTCACCAACCTGAAACTCCAATGGCTTCCGACGCTTGTCGGCGTAACTCTTTTGTCGATCACGTGCTGCCGCCATACGGTCACGAATTTGCACGATCTTCTCAGTCGTTTCGTGCACAAGTTCAGGTCCTGTAAGTTGGCTTTCTCGTACTTCTACCCAACAGATAGGTGATCGGCACTTACGTCCATACAATGCCTCAAATGGAGCTGCCTTGATCGAGGTGTGATAACTGTTATTATAGGAGAACTCAACCAATGGTAGATGAGTTTCCCATCTGCTGCCAAAATCGATCACACAGGCACGCAACATGTCTTCCAGTGTTTGGATTGTACGCTCACTTTGACCATCGGTCTGCGGGTGATATGCAGTACTCATATCCAGCCGAGTTCCTAATGACCGTTGTAATGATTGCCAGAAGTGAGAAGTGAACCGAGCATCACGGTCAGAAATGATAGATATCGGTACGCCGTGCCGAGAGACTATTTCCCTTAAATAGATACGGGTAAGCTTCTCCATTCGATCAGTCACTCGGATTGCCAGAAAATGTGCGGATTTCGTTAAGCGATCTACTATAACCCAAATGGTATTGCATCCGCTGGGAGTCCTAGGTAACTTCGTGATGAAGTCCATGGAGGTCTGCTCCCATTTCCACACTGGAATTTCCGGTTGTTGGAGTAATCCAGATGGTCTCTGGTATTCTACCTTAACCTTGGAACAAGTTAGGCATTTGCTTACGTATGTGGCTACCTCCGCTTTCATTCTCGGCCACCAGCAAAATTCTTTCAGGTCCTGATACATCTTGTCTGAACCTGGATGGATCGAATAACGTGACTTATGAGCTTCATCCATTATCAGCTCTCGCAAATTCCCGTGCTGGGGTACCCAGATCCGTTTCATGAAATAACGGATTCCATCAGCTTTAGTCTCCAACTGTTTCTCCATGCCTCGCATGGATTGTGCTTTGAGGTTCTCCTTCTTCAAGGCCTCAGATTGAGCAGCTTTGATTTGCACTGACAGGTCAGAGTGGATTGTCATTTGCAATGCACGCACCCGACGAGGCTTTAGAGTTTCCTTGCAACTCAGGGCATCGGCTACTACATTAGCCTTACCCGGATGGTACTTGATCGCACAGTCATAATCATTGAGTAACTCTAACCATCGTCGTTGCCACATATTCAATTCCTTTTGGTCAAATATGTGCTGGAGGCTCTTATGGTCTGTATAGATCGTGCACGTGGTTCCATATAGGTAGTGCCTCCAGATCTTCAAGGCAAACACTACAGCTCCCAGTTCCAGATCATGAGTTGTGTAGTTCCTCTCATGCACCTTGAGTTGTCTGGATGCATAAGCTATGACTTTGTCGCGTTGCATCAGTACACATCCCAAACCTTGGATGGATGCATCATAGTAAACAACAAAGTCATCAGTCCCTTCTGGTAGGGCTAGGATTGGTGCGCTGCAGAGTTTGTCTTTAAGCGCTTGAAACGTTGTTTCCTCTTTGCTGCCCCACTTGTATATTACTCCCTTACGAGTTAGGGTAGTCAAAGGTTGCGCCAATTTCGAAAATCCTTCGATGAACCTTCGATAATAGCCTGCCAAACCAAGGAATTGTCGCACCTCAGTAGGCGTCTTTGGTACCGGCCATTCCTTGATTGCTTTAATCTTTGAAGGATCAACATGTATACCCTTTTCATTCACCACATGCCCAAGGAATTGCACTTCACGCATCCAGAAGTCACATTTTGAGAACTTCGCGTAAAGCTGTTCATCTCTCAGCAATTCCAGTATGGTCTTCAAATGTCCCTCATGATCTTCCTTATTACGGGAGTAGATTAGTATGTCATCAATGAAGACAATGACAAACTTATCCAAATAAGGTTTGCAGACACGGTTCATGAGGTCCATGAAAACTGCTGGGGCATTGGTCAGCCCAAAAGGCATTACGGTGAACTCGTAGTGCCCATAGCGTGTCCGGAACGCAGTCTTGGAGATGTCTTCTTCTCAAACCCTCAACTGATGATAACCTGATCTCAAGTCAATCTTGGAATAGTAGCTGGATCCTTGCAACTGGTCGAACAAATCATCAATGCGTGGGAGTGGATACCTATTCTTGATTGTCACCTTATTCAGTTCGCGGTAGTCAATACACATCCTGAAGGTTCCATCTTTCTTTTTAGCGAAAAGCACTGGAGCTCCCCAGGGTGAAGAGCTGGGACGTATGAATCCCTTGCCTAACAATTCTTGCAATTGCTTAGACAGCTCTTGTAGTTCGTTCGGTGCCAAACTGTACGGTGCCCGAGCTATTGGAGCTGCTCCAGGTGCTAATTCAATCTGGAATTCCACTTGTCTGTGTGGAGGAAGGCCAGGTAGGTCTTCGGGAAATACTTCAGAAAAGTCTCTAACAACGGGAATATCTTCAATTCGCCTTTCATCCGCCTTTGTTTCAGTAACAAGTGCCAACAAGGCAAGGTGTCCTTGCAAACGATCTCAGCACTGTTCTGGGATAACCAATCCATCCCGACTACTACATCGAAGCTTCCTAGTGTGACAGGAATAAGGTCTATGCAGAAAGTGTGTCCGGATAGGCCTAGCTTACAGTTTTTAAACACTTGTGTTGCTGTTATCATCTTACCATCGGCTATTTCTATGGCATACTTAGAACTCAAGTCAGTAGGCACCATTCCTAGTGTTTTACTAAACTTGGTGGACACATAACTCTTATCAGCACCAGAGTCAAATAGAATAGAGGCATAACATCCATTAATAGTGAATCTACCAGACACTATAGTAGGGTCATTTCGAGCCTCACCTGAACCCATGATGAAGGCTCTGCCTCTGCCACCGCCACCATCATTGTTGTTGTCTTTGGGCTTATCAGCGCATCATTGTCACCATTCTTTTTCCGTCTCGGGCAATCCCTTTTAAAGTGTCCGGGTTGACCACATTCATAACACATCGTCTGATTGTGGTTCTGCTGTTATTGGGGTGCTTTTCCCGAGAGGTTTACCCGGCAATACTTGGCAACATGCCCAAACTTCCCGCATCTCTCACAAGTGTTCCTTGTGCACTGCCCAGTATGATGGAGCTGACATTTGTTGTATTTTGGGAGATTTCCATGATAGCCGCCTGAATGAGAAGATTGGGACGGATTAAACTTCTTGTGTTGTTATTGTTGATGAGGGAAGGGTGATGATTGCTTCCCACTGGCAGGAGGTTTCCATTTTCTCTTGTTCTCCTTGGAACCCGATGCAGCACTTCGCGGGGGTAGCTTGCCCTGTGCGACGGCCTGATCCGTCAGCTTGTACGACAATCGGATAGCCTCCTGTATGGTAGCTGGTCTTGCAGTGGTGACCATGCTCTGTATTTCTGGAACTAGCCCATCAATGTACCTCTCTACCCGTTTGTAAGCCGGGTTAATCATAGTAGGGCATAGAGTAGCCGACTCGTGAGAACGAGTTGTGTAGGCTTCGATTTCAGAACCTACCATCTTCAGGTTCCAAAATTCGGTTTCCCGTTTTTGTACTTCATCTCCTGAATAGTACTCCTCTTGCAGCAGGTTCTTGAATTCTTCCCACGTCGTGGCGTTTGCGGCTTCAACGCCCAACATCTGAACTTGTGTGTTCCACCAGCTCAGAGCAGCACCATCCAGTGTGCCAGCAGCATATTTTACTCTATTCCCAGCAGGGCAGTTGCAGATTTCGAACACAGACTCCAGCTTTTCGAACCAGCGGAGCAGTCCCACCGCTCCCTCCATTCCATTGAACGGGTTAGGCTTGCAGTCCATAAAGGACTTGTAGGTGCAAGTCGGTTGTCCAATAGGGTTCTGCTGTGGAGGGTGTTGGTTTGCCAACGCTGCGGTAATGCTATGGTTGATTATTGCTGCCAATTCTGCAGGCGTCATTGAGATGTTACCTCTCCCGCGTCCACGTCCTCTTCCAGACATTCTATAATTTACCAAATATCAAAAGCTATCAGTCGTATGAAAATAGACCTTTTGTCTTGAAGGAAGAGAAATTCAAGGACTTAAAGAAATAGACAAGCTAGAGAATCAGTCCGAATCCGTGGGATTAACACAAATGTCATGGTTTGAATTTCGTCCAAATTCAAGGTAAGGGTGAGCATTCCTACAAGTAGAACTGATAGATAGTTTCCACATCAGTGGCTATGTTCTATGAAGACCGAGACTTTCTTGCTCAAGGTGTAGGAATGATGACTTATACTGACTACAATGTTACCACCCGACCAGACTCACCGGACTTAGCATGCACGACAAATTATAATTACGTGTGCACCCGTAATGGTAATTTGCTTTGCATGATCACCCCTGGTTCCTCCTATCAGGTTAACATATCTTGTCAAGTACAGTGGTCATCAACGATAGAAGTACCAAATAGGTAAGTATTATATCGGGGTCGATCAATTCAAGCATACGAAAAGATCAGTAAGGTTCAGGAATCGTTGACACATCAAAGTAATTTGACTCTTTTGTCTTAGAGACTTGTGTCTTGACCATAGTTTATCACTCATCCCAGAAATCCCCAGGTAAGCATAACTGGTCTCACAATGAGATTTATCCGATATGCTTGCCTTAGCCCGAGGGCCTTTTGCCAGGAAATCCAGAATACAGGTGTCTATGTGTCACATAATTCAAGAAGAACATTTAGGCAATGTCAATGCACACAAACTCTCCCGTGACTCACAGCAACTCGGAGCCATCATCCCGGTAGCCATATGCTCACAGGGATATGTTAAAGCAAAAATTCTCAGGCAACCAATTTAGTAGGCATAGCTTAGTAATCTATGTGTGTGTAACTAATGCAAATCCAGCTATAGTCTAAAATGCAATGCAAATGAGATGCAAGGTTTATTTTAGTTCGCTATAACTAATGCTCTGTCACACCCTCAAAATCCACTAACGGGGTTTTACAGTCAGGCGTGTGACATAACCAGGATCTCAGATAAGCATCAGTTACACCAAACGACTCGATAATTACAAAACAGATAGATTGCTTAATAATAATGAATAATCCATTTATATTTAAGTATTGCGGAAGCGTAAACAGATAACTTTTAACAATAGTTTTGGAACACGTAAACATGCGTCCAATCCAGTTTATACAAAATAAATGAAGATTTAATCTTGAAAACAGTTTGTGATGAATGCTGGATGACATGCGGTAGATGTTGTGCTCCTAAACGTGCCACATCAATGTCCTGAGAGAAAACATGCAAAATCTCAGTACAAGACTGGTGAGTTCACAGGTTTATCAGAAAGTTGTAAATATCAGTAATAAAATTCTCGGATTTTGTAATCAAAGCATACAATGGGTAGCTAATCCATAATAATCCCTATGTGTATGAAGTCACGACCGAGCTGACATGTAATCAATAATAAGCAGGCCTGGCTGTGGATCACACACCACAACACTTGTAATTAGGATAACCGTTCACCCGTTTGACGAACGTTGTGCTAGCGCGACTAGCCCGGGTGGGGTATGTCAATCCCATTAGTACTACTAACAATTACCTCGCTATGTCCATATTAACAGTCCGTTGGGCAAGTATAACACCATAGTATCAAGTATATGGAGTATTATAAAAATCCAATGTAATGTAACGTTTATGAAAACAGCATGTTTCTCTCCCCCAAAAGAGTATATAAGTAAAAGTGGGGCTGTAAACTCACCTTAAATTGATGTAATGAAAGCAACAAGAGCTTCAAAGAATAAGGCAATGCACGATCAAACACGAGCAATACCTATTATTAATGGTAATTACGTCTTTAAGATATGTGCAACACAAATAGATACATTTGGTTGGATTTGAGCTGATTTGGGTTTGACGCACACGATCAGTTTTATATATCTAAGTTTAATTATAAACTTTGTGATTTATATATTTAATTTTAATTAATTAAAGTATAATTTTATAAGAAGTAACTCGTAAATAATTATGAAATTACAAGTTGTATGATTTCTACAATTTCCACGGTTATTCTTTAATTAAACACGATTTCGTGTTCATTTTTATAAAAATGGTTGTTTGTAGATAATAATTTATAAAAGTTATTAAAGTTTTTAGATAAAATAAATTCACAGGAAATATTTATGTAACCTTTTAAATAAGAATAGTTTATAAAAATTATTTTTATAATTTTTAAGAATTTTTATAAAATTTTTAGAAGCTTAAAAAGCTTAAAAATAAATAGTTGAGGGTCCCCGGGTTCGAACCCGGGACCTCAAGCTCACAATCCCACACACCAACCAGTGAACCAAGGGCCTCAGCCGCAGCAGAATTCGGTTTTGTTTGTTTTTAAGTATGGTTTCCAGTTTCCCCCAATTCAACCGAAACCCTAATTGAGTTTGATTCAAATTGAACACGAATTCGATATTGTTAACTGTTAAATCATGGGGCTTTTGATCCCCATGTATAAACGAGTGTGTTGATGTGTGTAATTATCTGTTTTTATTCGATTTGATGATAAGAACAATGAAGAACAAGCCGTGGTATAGGTTGAAATTGAACGTTGATCAAACACTGATGAATATCAAATTAATTGCACAGGAAGCTTTGAATGATGTTAATGATCAATAGCCCTATGTTAATTGAGAGTTATAAGGCTCGGAGGGTGGTGGTTGATTGAGTTGCAGGTTCGGCGAAGACGATGATTGATTTCAGAGGGTTTAAGTGTTTGTGATTAGGATTACAGGCTGCATTCGGTTTGTAGGATGTTAAAGGTCGATTCCTCGGTATAATTTTGATTAAAGTGGTATTGAGTGGATGAATTAGCCGTTTGAAACGGTCGAAAATAAAGTGAAAAAGTTTATACCCGTTAATTCACTGTTACAACGCGTTTTTAAGGGTGCAATAGGTTCGAATCTCAACCACGAAGTGATTATAACCGGTTTTGTGGTTTAAAATGGGGTACTTTTGAAGTTTGGACCTTGCCTGAGGGTTGCCGGAGTTCGGCCGGAGCCGGCGCCGGAAAATCGGGGTTGGGCGGGGGTTGGGTTTGAAAATTCAGAAATTACAGATTTGGTCCCTGGGGTTTAAACTGTTATTAATTTATGTTATTAATCTTCTTTTGAAGTTTTAAAAATGACACAATACCCCCTGCACTTATTTATTTTATTATTTGTATTATTATCATTATTTTTATAATTATTATTATTATTATTATTATTATTAATTTTATTTTTTATAATCAGGTCACCAACGTTTAACGAGACTAACGAAGTCTCGTAAAATTTTCGGGTGTCACACATACAAGTAGTGCCTCCAAATCTTTAGAGCAAACACTACAGCTCCCAGTTCCAATCATGCGTTGTGTAGTTATTCTCATGCACCTTGAGCTGTCTAGACGCATAAGCTATGACTTTGTCGCGTTGCATCAGTACACATCCCAAACCCTGGATGGATGCATCACAGTAAACAACAAAGTCATCAGTTCCTTCTGGTAAGGCTAGGATTGGTGCGCTGCAGAGTTTGTCTTTGAGCGCCTGAAACGCTGTCTCCTCTTTGCTGCCCCACTTGTAAACGGTTCCCTTATGAGTTAGGGCAGTCAAAGGTTGCGCCAATTTTGAGAATCCTTCGATAAACCTCCTGTAATAGCCTGCCAAACCAAGGAATTGTCGCACCTCAGTAGGCGTCTTTGGTGCCGACCAACCCTTGATTGCTTCAATCTTTGATGTATACCCTTTTCATTCACCACATGCCCCAGGAATTGCACTTCACGCATCCAGAAGTCGCATTTTGAGAACTTCGCGTAAAGCTGTTCATTCCTCAGCAAATCCAGAATGGTTCTCAAGTGCTCCTCATGATCTTCCTTATTCTGAGAGTAGATCAGTATGTCATCAATGAAGACAATGACAAACTTATCCAAATAAGGCTTACAGACAAGGTTCATGAGGTCCATGAAAACCGCTGGGGCATTGGTCAGTCCAAAAGGCATTACAGCGAACTCGTAGTGCCCATAGCGAGTCCGGAACACCGTCTTGGAGATGTCTTCCTCTCGAACCCTCAACTGATGATAACCCGATCTCAAATCAATCTTAGAATAGTAGCTTGATCCCTGTAACTGGTCAAACAAGTCATTTATGCGTGGAAGTGGACATCTGTTCTTGATCGTCACCTTGTTCAGTTCGCGATAGTCAATACACATCCTGAAGGTTTCATCTTTCTTTTTAACGAACAACACTGGAGCTCCCCAGGGTGAAGAGCTGGGACGTATGAATCTCTTGTCTAACAATTCCTGCAATTGCTTAGACAACTCTTGTAGTTCGTTCGGTGCCAGACGGTACGGCGCCCGAGCGATCAGAGCTGCTCCGGCTGCTAATTCAATCTGAAATTCTACCTGTCTATGTGGAGGAAGTCCAGGTAGGTCTTCGGGAAATACCTCGGGAAAGTCTCTCACAACTGGAATATCTTCGACACGCTTTTCATCCGTCTTCGTTTCAGTAACAAATGCTAACAAGGCAAAGTGTCCTTTCCTGAGACATTTCTGAGCTTTCATATATGATATGATGCCGACCACCGCACCAACCTTATCACCTTCCACTGTAAGAATTTCGTCATCCGAAATGGGTAACTTGATCAGCTTCTCCTTGCAAATGATCTCAGCATTGTTCTTAGATAACCAATCCATCCCGACTACTATATCAAAGCTACCGAGTGTGACAGGAACGAGGTCCATGTAGAAGATATGCCCAGACAAGCATAGCTTACAGTTTATAAACACTTGGGTTGCTGTTATCGTCCTTCCATCGCTATTTCTATGGCATACTCAGAAGTCAAATCAGTAGGTACCGTTCCTAGTACTTTGCTAAATTTTATGGATACATAACTTTTATCAGCACCAGAGTCAAATAAACAGAGGCATAACATCCATTAATAGAGAATCTACCATATACTACAGTAGGGTCGTTTCGAGCCTCACCTGAGCCCATGATGAAGGCTATGCCTCTACCACCACCACCACCATTGTTGTTGTCTTTAGGCTTATCAGCAGCACCACTGTTACCATTTCTTTTCAGCTTTGGACTTTCCCTTTAAAGTGATCGGGTTGACCACATTCATAACATCCAGTCTGGTTGTAGTTCTATTGCTGTTGAGGTGCTTTTCCCGAGAGGTTTACCCTGTAATTCTTGGCAACATGCCCAAACTTTCGCACCTCTCACAAGTGTTCCTTGTGCATTGCCCAGTATGATGGAACTTACATTTGTTGCACTTAGGATGATTTCCCTGATAGTCGCCCGAGTTGCCCATGTCTTGAGATTGTGGTGACTGGTTGAACTTCTTGTATTGTTGTTGCTAATGAGTGGAGGATGAAGATTGCTTTCCACTGGCAGAAGGTTCCCATTTCCTCTTGTTATCATTGGAACCCGATGCAGCACCTCGCGAGGGCAGCTTGCCCTGCGCGACAGCCTGATCCGTCAGCTTGTACGCCAGTCGGATAGCCTCCTGTATGGTAGCTGGTCTAGCTGCTCTGTATTAAAATTTTCTTATTGTATAAAAAATATTTATTTACAAATTTGTATTATAGAAAAATATCTTTCTTAATTTATTAAAAATATTTTTAATATGAAAAAATAATTAAATAATATGATTGGTAGTTAATGTAATTAATTATTAGGAGAGAGGAGGAGAATTTGATTTTGGATGTCTAGATTGTGTCATGTGTCCTCCAAAACCTTCTTTTATTAAAATAATAGATTTATTCAATTCGTTAAAGTAGAATTCTTTAATCATTTTACCTTATTTTTACTAAGAAATTTTACATATTTTCTTTTTCCTAAAACTATAAGTTACATATTTATCCAAGTTCGAACCTTCCGTATAAATAAAAACAAGTCATATCTAAAAATACAAAAGTTGAATACTATTATTTTAAAACAACTAGTAATGTTCCCTACGCGCGTTGCGCATAGAGCAATCCAAATAACAAAACGCGGATAGTACGCAAAGAAGAACACCCAAAATAAAAAACACTGGTATAAAAGCATCAAGAGCTATCATTTTATCTACTAACGTGTGTGGCTAATTTAAGCAAATTATATAAGTTGTAATCTCACGTTTTCCGGCTCCCACATTTAATACTACATAATATACATCCAACGTCTATTGAATCTTTGACAAAAACAGGAGCAACAGTTATTCTGGTCCTTCTCGGTCCATACAGTCTCTTATCACAGTTAAATTTTCAAATGATAATATAACTAACACATTTTGTTTAGTAAATGTTGATGAATGCATCATGACCTGGCCCAAGCGATGTGACTTTCCTATCATGTCTTCATTGAGCATGAGGTAGGTTCTTTCATGTTTTTTCTTCAATCCGGTAGTATCCCAGTCCATTTTCTTCTCATTGTACTACCAAAACTAAAAGGTACGTATCATGATGTCATCGTTAGTTGACAAGAACAGCTAATGCTTTGTTCATAAACTATTTGTGGTTAAACATTGACTTTTAAACCAAACACACGCTACCCAAAACTTAATGCTCAAGGGAAAGTTAAAGGCAACCACATAATATGTTAATAAGGTCATGAGCAGCTAATATTAGTAGTAAACAGCGTAATGAAGTCAATGGAAAGTTTTTTTCTACCATTCTCTTCGCTGGATTTCTAAAGCAATCATAATATAATGAAGCATCGTTAATATAAAACTTCAACTAATAATTATATATGTGATGGAATAAAAGGATACGTTTGATAAAAATGTATACTTCTTTTGGACTAACTGTGATACCTCACTTTCATGGACGTGATAACAATTATTACTGATGAAGGCTTTTGAAAAACAGACTCTTAGTCAAATGAAGGCGAGAACTCTTCCAACGAAGTTGCCTCGGTAACGTGTCTTTTTCAGCAGTTTTCTGTTTGCTCTATTGATCACTTCTGATATTTTGTCGACACGCCTGATGTAGTCTATGACAAATGACATTCTTGCTTTTTGTGCAAAATCAAAAACAACAATACAACTCAACAATCAATAACACCCATGAAAATATTAAACACACATAGTATTACCTTCCTCATATGCATATGCTAGTGAAGGGTTTGGATCCACACATACTCTCACTTCAATTGTGCTACAAGTTAATTCTTTGAGCGTCAACAACAAATACCACAGCATTAGTAAGCTAGAAAATCTAATGCTAGGTTCTAAAATAACATTAAGTTAATACATCAACATTAATAAGGCATAAATCTCATCCCAGGTATTAAAAGAACATCAAATTATGATTTGAACCACATTGAAACAGGAACATGAACCCAAAAACCAATACATCTTTGATAACAACATAAAAGTGAACCAGGCAGTAACAAAGAGAATAATAATATCATCAAATGAAACCGTAACATATTCAAATAATTCATAAGCCTAGTAATTTGGATGCAAAACTAATAACATGAAACTTAACTACAACAAAGGCAGATTTCAATAATGCATATGTCAACCAATTTGAATACAAAACTAAAATAAAGCACACGAATGTTTGCATTTTAAGTGATTTTAGTTTTTTGTCCTATTTTTAAAATTGAAACTTTTTAATAGTGTGTGCAAATTATCCATGGCCATTGTTAAGTTCATTTTTACAAACAGGTTTTAAGTTGTTAATGCTTATCAACTTATACTATCAAATGCCCAACTATAAATTCTAATTACTGGAACTCGCATAAACCGAAATTATAACTAAATCAAATTCCAATGCAGTTTTTGGTTCAGATTAGAGATCCGTTCGATTTTAGATTTCAGTTTTTGAATTAAGTTAGAAATTGTTATTTTTACTTTTTATATATACTCGGCCCTTAGGTCCTTAACCGTCTAACTGAATCAAAAAACTCTAATCCCCTCGAGTCACCTTGCTGCAATTTATATATTTTCTCCCTTTCCTCCTAATTCAGTTTTTTTTTTAATTTACCCGAATGCGAACTAATTTTAAATTCCATATAGGTTTTTCATAATCTAATTTGAATTTGATTCAAGTTCAATTTCATTTTAATAAATCCCAATAAGAAGAAACCAAGTTGATAATCCGAACAACATGAATACCTATTCAATGAACACACATGTTTCAAAGAAAGAAACTGCCTGGTTGAAGTACTAAAACAAAAGGTCACCAAAATCAAACTAATGACAGATTTGGTCGCTTTAAACCTAAATGTGAACGCTGAACACCCTACATAGCAATAGCCAATATCAAACTGATGAGATAAAATGTTCTAGTTTATGTATATGTACCTTGGAAACAGCACGAACCACATCATTATTATTCTGGTTCTCACCAAAAGAATTAGTAAGATCACCCAAAAGAACACTGATCAGGGGTTTGCATAATCCATTACCAATGGCCCCAACAGTACCAGCAATCATCAGCATATAATCAGTGGAATCTGCATACGCAAATAGCTTATAAAACGGCACAGTACCCGTGGTCTGTTTTTCCTCTTCTTTGGCCAACCGGAAGTGTTGATCACTGGAGGTACAGGTGAATCCACCCTCCTTTTCTTTACAACTGACATTCAACATACCAACTTATGCGATACCACTGAATTTGTAGGCTTGCACCTGAAAAACAATAATCAGAAAATCAAAACCTAAGTTTGTAATCAGTTTAGGTTTTTTGCTTCAGTTAGTCGATTAAACCCAACGAATTGATACTGATACAAATACCAATACTGAATTAGGCCAGAGGTTGAATCCAAACTGGACTGAACTAAGAAAAATTCTATCAAACTATTGAAAAATGGAATGAAAAACTGTACATGTGGATGCAATAATTACCGAATTTATAGGCTTGCGCCTGAAAAACAAAATCAGGAAATCAGAACCTAAATCTCCGTGATGCTAGTTTAGGTTCTTTGCTTCAGTTGAATGATTCCCACCGAATTGATACTGATACTGATGATACTGATACTGACCGAGGTTGAATCCAAACAGGACTAAAGTAAGAACTAAATTCAATCAAGCTATTAGAAAAAATGATTGAAATGCAATAATTACTGAAATTGTAGGTTTGCACCTGAATAACGAAACCGTAGCTTTATTTCTGCACGATATATCATACCCTAATTGGGAGTTTCTTCCGTCGTCTTCTTCTTGTGCGAATGTGCGATACAGAGCCGACGACCGCCACGCCATCATCATCTTCTTCAACCGTCCGATTCTCTGTTTGATTCTGGTGCAAAATCATATGGTTGTCATTGCTAGGGTTTATGTTGAACTTCAGTTCTCTGAATGCATTCATTGACCATTGTTCATGCATTTTCATCGGCTGCCGTTGACGGTGATTCCTACCACAGTGAACCATTCTCCAAGGTCAGGCCCCTAAATTTTCCTATTTAGAGTCACATAGGGAGGGGGGGCAAAATGAAACCGAAGGTGCTGGTGCTACGGCGGTTGCGCGCCTCCGGCCACCAGAGTCGACCATCGACTTCAACCCCTCACCTCCCTTTCTGTCTCTAAACAATACATAGGGTTAAAGAGAAAGGCACCCAAAATAGACAGAAGACAACAGTGTACATCGACCTGGTTTTGCCGGTGGTGGAGCTACGGCGGTTGCGCACCCGGAGAAGGGAAGAGATCGAAGATTGAGGGTGAGGGGAACAGGGTGAAGGCTGGTGGTGGTTTAGTACTATTCACTACTATTCATGGGCAACTGTTCACTATTCATAGGCAACTGTTCATCAGTTGCTAAATTCATATTAGGTAATTAGGTAATAATCACCAATAAATAAAGTTACATCCCCAAATTCAAAAATAGTTGCCAACTTTTAAACATTTACGGTACCAAATAATATATATATGTATAAGGGTAAGATTGTAGTAAAAAAAGTACTTATTCTACAAAACGTAAGAATAATTGTGGGCTGGACATGTGTCCTTTTATTGTCTTAAAAAGGATTGCATTTTGGTCATTGTTTCTTATACGTTCATTTTATCAAATATCAGTTCATTGTGTTATATATTTTACATCATTTGTTATATGTAGTTATTATGTGTTTTACGTTTTAGATCATTTTATGTTATTTTTGTCATTGTTTTTACAGATTATATAAATTTTGTTATCTATCATTATGTTTTACAATTAAAAGTACACAATAATATGCTTTCACCATTGTATTTTCAAAGCTCATAGCGTTAAAGATAACACAATGTGTTAATTTTGTCATTTTTTATAGATTATATAAATTTGGTTGTTATCTATCATTGTGTATTCTAATTAGAAGTAAACAATAATGTTATTTTACCAATGTAAACTCGTAGTTTTCAAGATAACACAATAACGATAAAAAAACACAATGAGACATTGTGTTATTTTGTCATTATTCTTAACGTTTTAGATTAATTAGTTGTTAATTTATTATTGTGGTTTACGTATTGGAGATACAAAACAATGTTATTCCACATTTATATATATTTAAAATTCATCATTAAAAACACAATAGTATTTAGAAAACACATTAAAGGGCGTACCTGGTGCTGCAAAGAGCTCCCGCGTTTTCGCAGGCTCCAGGGAGGGTCCGTCCCATTTAAGGGAAGATGTACGCGGTCTTTCCCCACATTTTGTGAGGAGGCCGTTTCCACGGATCGAACCTGAGACCTTCGGTCCCTTAGGAACAGCTTTTACCGCTGCGCCAAGGCCCGCCCTCGCATATTTAGAAAACACATTAACTAACAAAAAACATACTGAACCGCACTAAAGACATATTGATGATATATGAGCTCAAATATGTAAATAAATTGTTATCTTTTTATATAACAATATTGTACTCGTTTTAAAGATAGAAAACTCATTTTTATGTTGTATTTTTATAACAAAAGTGTTATACATAAAGTTATGAACGTTTAAAAAATGAGAAAACTTATAAAAAGTCAAAAAAGTTGTTATTTCTAAAATAACACTCTAAGAGCATTCACAACCCATGACTTATATTTATGTGAGTGTGAGTTATTAAATTATATGGGATAGTTTTGAGTGGTTGTGAGTGGAGGAGAGATAAAATGTTACTGTTCATCTGTAAATTTAAAGATTCACTGTTCAACCCTTATAAATTTTTTAATATTTTAAAAGTGATTGTGAGTGAAGGAGAGAGAAAAGGTAATGAAAAAGGTATAAAAATATATTATTTAATTAAAAGAAGAGAGAAGAAGTAATGATTTTTAGTGTAATCATATGGATAAAGATAAGAAATGGGATGTGAATGCTCTAACAAATTTTTCTCTATAATTCGATCTCAATCAATGATTAAAAAGATTGATGGTTGAAATTGTTTCTTATACCTTTTAATTTTAAGGACATTTTTATTTGAACATTTTTTATGTGTAAATTCCTTGATAAAAATAAGAGCAAAATAATCATTTAATAAGTTACTTTTAATAAAATGAATATATATATATATATATAGACACACACACTAGGCTATAGACCAGTGTATTACACGAGTTTATACAATAAAAATTTTATATAACTCCATAATGTATATTAATCGGACTGAAACATTATACCCGTCCATGGTCCATGTCTTTTAGTGTGATAACAAAAAAAACTTAAACAAATTATCAACCTAAAAGAACCGAGTAAGTAATCAATTGATTTTCGGCAGTAATAACAAAATGTCTCACATTAATAAAAAAATATTCAAACAAGACATACCTAAATTTTTAATAGCTTAAAAGTAATCTTTTAACAATCACTATTCTAGTTAGGTAAATATACTATTACAAATAGCTAGAATTACCCACTTTAATATGATGCACAAATATAATATAATTTGATGATGCTATTAACATAATGTAACATGACGATGCAATTAACATAATGTAACGTGATTAACAATTAACGGTAATGTCGAACAATCAAATTACATTAAATTTTCTAAAATATAAGAAGTTGTATATGTTTAGATGTAAATTTATATGCACTAACTAATATACTTTTTTTATCAACATCCAACAAAGCTTTTTGGTTTCAAGTTTTAATAAGTATTTTTAATATTTTAGTATAGTATCCGGTATCAATATATTTAAAACAGAGAATAAAAGAACATGTTACTTTTGATAAACTACTTGATATATGAATGTATATGTTTTATTTCTTCCTAAAGTATTCATAAGTTATCAGGAAGATACTATGATGGTTTATTATTTTAACACCTAAAACTAGTTTTATTAATAGGTATTTAATTGACTTGAAACTTGTAAAAAGAATAAACCATTTATTAATAATAAATCAGTTATAACTAGAACTCATGTTTACTAACAGAAATTTTTAAACTAACAAAATTTTATTATTATTTTTAATATAGAAATTAAACTAAATTACTCACCTCTTATTAAAGATTATCAATCACTAGTGGGTGAAACCCGCTCAGTGCGATGGAGTATAAATTTTTTTAGTATTGTGTTTTTAGCTAACTTTATCTTATTGTTCTAAATCTTATTTTGTTTTTAATTGATTAATGCTGGATATTAAATCTATCTATATTACCATAGGGATGAGCAAATTTATACATAACAAGTTGTTTATGCATAATCACTTGTATGAAATGTAACAAAATTGTTCTTAATTGTCTTAAAGTTATAAATTTATCCTAAAGTTATATTATATAGTAGTATAGATATAGATTTATTAAAATAACCCCAAATATAATAGTCATACTTTAAATTTAATTAAAAAATACTAGAGTACAAGTATTTAAAGCTTAAAATGGGTATAATAAGAATAAATATTATGACATTACACACTAAAACTTGTAACTTTTCATATGTCATCTTAAAGTTAATGTAAAATTACAAATCTAGTTATGATTTCTCTATTATATGTACTCCTTTATAAGTGGGCAAAGTTGGAGATTCATAGCCTTTTGTAAGACGCGCCCCTTCGATCCCCTGTTTCCGATCCTCTCCCCTTCCCTGAATTCAATCACATTGAATTACACATTCAATGAATTTAGGAGTACAGATGGAAAGGCAAGGGCATTCAAGGCAGTTGCCACGTTCAATCGAAATCGAAACCCTACCATCACCCCTTCAATCGGCGGTTACACTCCCTTCAATCATATTCAATTGGCCCTTTCAATCTATTGATTCAATGATATCTTCAATGGAGTCGATTTCAGTTGAACCGATTGAGTCTGTTACACCTTCAATTCAACCGATCGAATGCCATTCTGTTTATAAAGGTGTGTCTTGGATTCACTTTTCAATTATCCAACAGAGTGATTTCATGTCTTCAATCAGGCCTCCTTTCCCTGGAAGCTCTTTCAATGGCCGCCTCATGAGCGATTACCTTGGTAATTCTCAATCCCACTGTGTGATATCATGTGTTCAATTTGGAAAACCTCAATAAGTATCTTCATTTCATACGAATTACGGTCAAAAGGTTTCTCGAAACTAAAAGGAGTAACGATTCTCAAGTATGTGGTTTTTTACCATATATTTCTCCTCATGAAATGCCTTATTGTATGGCCCCAAAGTATGGCCCTTATTTTATCCATCTTATTAACTGCCCCAAAGTATGGCCCTTATTTTATCCATCTTATTAACTGATAACCAATGTGTGTTTCGACTGTTGTTTAGATGCCATCTCATTTATTTTGTGGTTATCCTGGGAATAATGTTAATGATGATGTTTTTTCAAAAGCGTTTTCACGGTTACCTTCATTTAACATGGCTTGAGTAATTTTCTTTATTGAAGTTGAAATACTATGATAGTTAAATTGCTATTTGGTTATTTGAATGTGATTCTTATTAGGTAACAATTATGCATGGTTACTCTGAAAATGTTACAAAGAAAGTTGTATGCACTTTTCTTTGAATACTTTTAGTTTGATATCTTTTTATCTATTTTCTCATTGATGTAGAGAGTGTTTGGGTTAGCTTATCTAAAAAGCTTTATCATACAACTATGAAGCTCTATTAAGTGTTTGACGGGGCTTAACTTATTAGGTAAATTAAGAAGAATAAAGTAGAATAAGATTAAGCATAAATTTAAGGCTTTTTGCTAATGCAATAAGCATACCAATTAGTTAGTCACTCCTTCTTCTAAACTAGAAACACAGAGATGATCATGATTACCTCTTTGGCATTCTAACCATGTGCACACATTTTGATTCAAAACATGGGATGGCAGACTCATCATTTGCAAGTTTGAGTTGAATTATAAGTTTTTCTGGTGGTTTGTTACTTCATAATTTCTTATTAATAAAGAAAGAAGAACAAAGTTTTTACTAATCATTCACAATTGTTAATAGCATTTAGAAATTTAAATAACTAGATAAAGAAACTAACTATATTGGATTAAACAATTAGGCCGGCACACTGCAAGCTTTTTCAATCCTGGAATCTATATTTAATTCAGTAGAATGGCATTTAACTATCAGTCTTACTAATTTGAGGTGTAATTGTTGCTTGCCGGGAGCCTTTGTTGAAGGAATGAATGAGAAAGTTGTGTTATCTCATTCTCATGTTTGTTCTTTTATTACAGTTAAAAAAGGTAGATCATTTATATGCCTTACTTCTAGATTTAGTAATCACCTGATTTTGGGTATTAACTATATCCATTTAGACTGTCCTTATAAATTTTCAAGTTATTTTCATTCCTTGCAGTGGTTTTGACTAACCTTTTGCTTTATTTCCTTTTCCTTTTTTTGAATTTAGGTTAGTAGATGGTAATGTGAACAAAAGAAAAGGCATGGCAGCTTTATACATGACCAATTTAGTTAAGCTTGTTAGTTACTGCTGGTTATTACGGTCAACAGCAATCTGGGTAACATTTGGGCAAGAACCTACAAATGCTGTCTAACCTTAACCAGCTAATAACATTCTCCAACAGTTTCAGTGAAAGCTACATTATATCAATTTCTGTAATCATATTTAATACATTAATCATCTATATTGATTATCTATATACTGAAAGAAAATGGATTTGAAAAAAAGAGATTTTTTCACATCAACATCTTGGTTTTAAAAAGCATGCCTCAAACGCAAAGCACACGAGGTGATCTGAAAAACGCCTTAGGGCCTTAAGATGGTCCTTCATGTACATCTGGGTCAAAGCAGGTCAAAAGTAAGGTCTGTAGGAGGCTATACGTAAAAACGACCAGAAAGACGAGGAGATTACAAATGGTTTACTTGATAAACAGGCTGATTTGTAAAATAGACGAGAGATACAATTTTTGGTTGTATAGAGAGAAAAGCCTGGCGTACATGAAGCTCTTGCCTCACTACCCTACTTCTGGGACTTGAACGCCTCGGAACACCACCTACTTTTTTAAAACCAAATTCAGGCTGTCACCGTAGACCATTTGGACACCTACAAACCGACCCATTTCGAATCAAAGCTGCTTTGACGGTTTGACCCACAAGAATATTACCCATTATGACCGAAACCCATTATGACCCGTTTCTGTAGACAAAATAAAATGTTAAAGGACTAACAGTCAGCCTTTAGAGTTTAGAATTCTACCAAAAGTGGTAGCATTAGATACATATTTACAGGAACAGAAGGCACAAAATCCATATTTGTTTGAAAAGTAGCACCAGTTGTTGAGGATGGTTAGCATGGAAGTGATAATAAATGCATTCTAACATACAATGGCATTGACACTGTTAAAAGAAATTGCCATCATACCTGCACTCAGTTACTGTTGCAGTATATGAAGCACACTTGATCAGATTCATTGTTGAAATCAGACATCTAATTTCTGATAGTTATGTTATATTTGTGTATCATGTGTGTCTTTACACCTACTTCAATATCTTAGCTTTCTGTTACTACATGTGTAGGAGTATGGTTATTCCTAAATTGCTTTCATTTATGAAATTTAATTGATAGTTTTGATACTTTTCCCTTTGTTGTTTCAGAATACACATGTTGAAAGTGACACACTATTAAATCCACCCCGAGTTGTAATTGACCAGGGATTCTCCAAAATATCAATTATTTAGGTATGTGTTAACCCTAAACTTCATTAGTTAGTATTGTTGTTTCTTAATAATAAGTTATGTCAACACTGTTGGGTTAATCTTGATGGGTTCGTGTCAAGTACGGGTAACATTCGGGTCATTGAAAAGCTAACAGGTTATGAGAAGGACGTGGTCCAAGTTTACCAGGTTTTATGGGAGGTGAACGTGTATACACTTGGAGAACAAGTGAACGATGGGATTGTTGCTACAAAGTAGGGGCTAGTGCTTTATTTTATGCATGTGTTTATTTATTGTTTTCTTATTATAAATAGCAGTAACAGGCATATTGTAATATGAAGCAACTTTTAATAGTAAAGTAATCTTGCACGTAAATTTGTGAGTGTTTGATCTTGGGCTAATAACCAACATTTGGTATCAGAGCCGAGGGCTCGGGTCAAGAAAGAGTGGTCGTTTTGAGAGTCGTGTTCGTGTTCGGAGGGGAATCAACCCTCTAAACTGCAAGGTTGAAGATTGATAGTTTTTTGAGGCGATTATTACCGTCAAGAGGAAGGAAGGTAGAAAGCATAAGTAAAGGCTTATCACGATTTTCTGAGCGGCTAGAAGGAAGATCAACTGCTGTATAGCAGCAATGATCGAGACCGGCGCTAGAAGTTTGAATCTGGCGTAAAGAAAGAAAACATGCGAGAAACCAAAGCCATAATCGACCGGTGGCTTTAACCAGACCGGAGATCTCGCGAGATAGACCGAAGTCGCCGCAGAAGAAGAGCCGGTGATAAGAAGACCGTTGTTGGAAAGATTGTTCCAATGGGAGAAAAAGAAGACCGCTGTCGGATAGTGTGTTCCGGTGGGAAATAGAAAAGACCGATATAGACCGACGCTGGACCAGACTGTTTCTAGAAACTATTTTCTGGAGTGAGACCGAGACCGAAAGGACCGACAAGGCTGCAAAAGACCGACAGCTAGACCGACATACGTGACTGAAGACCGAAGGCTCACCTAAGGAAGAAAGATAGACCGAAGAAGACCGAAGGAGGTAAACGAGACTGATAGTTTTCCAGAGAAAGAAAGTCAGATCAAACCTTCGAAGAAAGAAGACCGAAATTGACGGTTTGCATGAGAAAGATGGCTAGACCAAAGAAAACAATTTCTTACATAATGAAAAGGAAGCAGGTAAGCTAGTAGGTGAAGAAGGCGCATTTTAAGCAAGAGTAGAAAGAAGCTGGTCGATTAGATCAGCAAGAAAGACAAATAAAAAGGAGAAAGAAGACCGTGGCAGCTTCGCGAGAAAGAAGAAAGGTAGAGACCGGCGTCGCTTGCTAGAAAGAAAGAAGAAAGTAAAAGCCCTTAAACAAAAAGGAAAGAAAGAAAGAACCGAGTCATGTGCGGCTCGTAGCAAGTAGCAAGATCGAATCTTTGTAGTCCGATTAGCATGTTAGCAAGCAAGATGATTCGAAGTAAGCTAGCAAGAGATCGAGTTCGTATCAAGTAAGAAAATAACAAGTTTATCAAGAGCAAGAGACGAGTCAGATCCTTATGAATTGATCAAGAACGAAGCACTTGATTTAGCAAGGCAAGTAGCAAAGAACCGACATCAAGATTAAGGGGGTGAATGTTGGGTTAATCTTGATGGGTTCGTGTCAAGTACGGGTAACATTCGGGTCATTGAAAAGCTAACGGGTCATGAGAAGGACGTGGTCCAAGTTTACCAGGTTTTATGGGAGGTGAACGTGTATACACTTAGAGAACAAGTGAACGTTTGTTGCTACAAAGTAGGGGCTAGTGGTTTATTTTATGCATGTGTTTATTTATTGTTTTCTTATTATAAATAGCAGTAGCAGGCATATTGTAATATGAAGCAACTTTAATAGTAAAGTAATCTTGTACGTAAATTTGTGAGTGTTTGATCTTGGGCTAATAACCAACAAACACTTTATCTATCACATTAGTCCATCAAGCCACAGAAAACAAAGTATCTGTTTATTATAATTAACTTTACTATTAATTGATTTGGTCAATAAAGTACATTTATTTATAAAGAAACATTACCCAATTTGACCTATTATTGAACCTAACCAACCTACTTATTTTATCTTGCTATATTTGTTATCATATTTAATGAATAACATATACTCTCATTTCATATTATACATAATGTAACACCCCAGCCCGACAAGGCTGACGTGTCACTAATACGGATATCAAATCAAAACGCATTCCCATTATTAAAAACGATTACAAGTTCAAATTCCAAAACCTAATTAAGATGTTCAATACATTAATTAAAGTAACAGATAATCTTGGTCTTCAATTCACTCTTCACTGGTTTCCCGGATTACCCTGTTGACCTGACGTGCATGAAAACAAAAGCACGCCTGAGCATAACGCTCAGTGAACGGAATAGCGGATAACAAAAATAAACAGACATGACGATAATCAAAGAATCGGCAGATATAAAAAATAAACAGACATGTGATAATCAAGGAATTGGCAGATATCAAAAATAAACAGACATGTGATAATCAAGGAATCGGCAAAATTCAAAAATAAACAGACATGGTAATAATCAAGGAACCGACAGATATAAAAAATAAACAGACATGTGATAATCAAGGAATTAGCAGATATCAAAAATAAACATACGTCATAAGACATATATCAGATAGAACATACCCCGAGCTAATAATCATATCATATAATAACTGAACAGGGGGAACACAGGTAGCGAGCCCGTGAACCAATGTGAAATGGAGTATGGGCAGACATACAAACCATTCACCAGAGTCCTGCATGGAATGGTGTGTAACCATCCATCAGGAAATAACAGAACTAGCCTAGGATCGATCCATACGCCTCTGAGGAAATAATAATATAACCAGACATAATTTCAGAGTCCTCTTTAGAGACGCCGTGATCTCAGCTCACCGCCACGGTTGGTGCCACGTTATCGATGCCGCAATAACGCGTCTTGGTCACCCCCAAGATAGGGAGAGCTCGGGTAACAAATTCAGAATATATAGTAGTCAAACTACTTATAACAGAATCAAAAGCAATTTATCAGGAATCAAAACTAGAAATGAACGGAAATCAAATACGAGACAGAAATCGGGAATCTGTACTGCAAAGTAACGGAACCAAAAGTAAATGCTTATGATAACAAGGATACAGAATCCGTACAATAAGTAACAGAACAAAAGTGAATATTATGATAACAGAATCCGTACTTCAAAGTAACGGAAAATATATTATACTAAGATATAAAGAATCAGGAATCCGTACCTTATACACGAATGGAAATAATCAGAAACAAAGTCTAGGCTCGGTTAACGCCGCGAGAACCTACGATAACGTAACGCAAATTATAGTTTGGATTTTCTTATTTCAGATTAGAAACGTTCCAGTTCTGCCCCTGTCTTTACGCACTCGTTAAAAATACTAAACGACATTTAAAAATTCTGAAAATCTCCAGTTACTAGATTAGTGATTTCTAAACAACTTTTATTTAGAAAAGTTTCTGATTTGAATTACCGAAATATGAGAAAAACGTGGATCTTTACAGCTGCGCAGAACTGCTAGCTGTTACGAAAACGACTATTTGGAGGTCTAAACGAATGAGTTTTTCGATGTTTATATATCAACGGATTCGTTTTTCGACGAACTTCGTCATGGACATAACGTTTAACTGATTTGGATCTATTATGATAAAGTTATGGCCTCCGTAAATTGGCTGTAAAATACGTATAAATCAAGGTATTTTGGTAAACCGTAAAATTATTTCTAGTTAAAATACGTCCGTTACGGGTCTGGAAATATTTTTATAAATAAGTATAAATTATGATTGACTTCTGAAAAATTTGGCTAATCATATTATTAATCCGTTTGTCATTTATAAAATCACATCCCAAAATATTCATAAAACTAGTTAAACGTGTGACTTGTTTAAAATGCTCGGTTAAGGTCTAAATCTTAATTTGGTCAAAATACTTATATTTCCAGTAGCTAAAACAATATCAAAATGGATTCCTATCAAGTTTGCTAAGTTAAGCAAGGAAAAATATGTTTAAAACGTAAACCGAATATAAACGAGTACTTATGCGAACGGGCATCCTATGATCAAAGGCAATGAACTAGAATACTAATTAGGATGTCTAAGATTCAAGGATAACATAATGGCTAATAACATCTTAATGATTCCCACTATTTAAAGTTTATTTTTATAAAAATAAACTAATTATAACGTTTTCTTACTATTATATATAATAATTGTTAAGGTGTTTTAATGAAATAATTTACAGAAAATAATTGGATAACTTTTAAAATAACCAGGGTTTATAAAACTTGTTTTTATAATTTTTAGAAATTTTTACAAAATTTAAAAAGGTCAAAAAGGCATAAAAAAAATAACAGGAGGTGGCCGGGGTCGAACCCGGGACCTCATCTAAGGCAAAGAGCGCAGGAACCGGTGAACCAAGGCCGCAGCCGCGGTAATGATCCGGTTTCCATTACTTTTAAACACATGTTAACTTGTTTCCCCCAAATCCCAAATCCGTATAAACCCTAGAAACGATTTTGACCAAATTGAATCCCAAATCGATGTTATAATCGATTGAAAGCATAGGGCTTTCAATCCTCACATGAAATCGAGTGTGTAGGTGGTTCTAATTACCTGATTCGTTTTGGAAAGGTATCAAGAACACACGATGAACAGTCGCGGCTGAGGAGGACTCGGTTTGATGCCCAAATCACGATGATAATCAAATTCCTTTCATATGAAGCTTCAACGGGTGTTTATGATTCAAAGCCCCAAATTAATTTAAGGTTACCAGGCTTCGAGAACAGCTGTCGACCAAGTTGCAGGTCCGAGACAAAGTCGCGATCGAAGGTGATGTTTAATGTATTTTAGATCGAATTGAGTTCTATGGAAGGTTTTAAATGATTATACGATCGTTAGTGCTCCATTATTTCAATTATTAACACGTTTTAGTGCGATTTGAATGTGGGTGTCGGCCGAAAGTATAAAGTGGTCAACTTAGATCGCACTACCGATGTTAATAATCAATTTGTTGTGGGGTATTATGTTCGCCTCTTTCACGTGAACGATTTGGTGTATTTTGGCATTTAAACATTGAGTTTCTGAGTGGGTTCGGGGTCGCCGGAGGGCCGACCGGACTTTGGCCGGAAAACCCACCGGAAAAACGGGGTCGGGAGAGAGAGAAAGAGAGGTTTTACAATTTTTACAAAATGGTCCCTGAGGTTTAATGTTTGTTTCATTTGGAACCCAAACTTATTAATTTAAGTTTCAAAAATAGCAACATCACCCCCCTGAACTTATTATTATTATTATTATTATATTATTATTATTATTATTACTATTTTTTATATCTTACGGGTATTATAATTCTACCCCCCTTAAAATAATTTCGTCTACGAAATTGCTATGTACAGATCGAATAAGATATGACATAACGTACACGGAGTAGTAAAAATCAACAAGTGAATGAAATCACTTATGGTTATCCAATTGCTGAAACGGAATCGATTCAAAAGACGAAATCGTATAAGAGGCGACTAATGTGATGTTCAAGGAACAGATAACTGATAACAGAAACATATAAAAGGTATTAACTAAGGGGTAAATAGATACGGATATTGAGAACGGATTTCATCTTCTATCTCCCATGTAGCTTCGCGTTCGGAATGGTTTTTCCATAATACCTTAACAAAGGGAATAGTTTTCTTACGCATAATGCGTTCTTGTCGGTCAAGTATAGCTTCTGGTTCTTCCTCGAATGATAAATCCTCACGAATCAAATGAAGCGGATAATTCACAACGTGAAGAGGGTGATAATTGTACCCCCTTAAAAGAGATACATGGAAGACATTATGCACATGTGACAGTTGAGGTGGTAAAGCCAAACGATACGAAACCTCACCAAATCTTTCCAGGATTTCAAAGGGTCCGATAAACCGTGGACTAAGTTTCCCTTTAAGACCAAAACGTCGTACGCCTTTGCAAGGCGAAACCTTCAGGAACACTTTGTCACCAACCTTAAACTCCAAAAGTCGACGGTGTCGGTCTGCATAACTTTTCTGTCTACTTTGAGCTTCCTTTAACTTTTCTCTAGCAATAGCAACTTTCTCATTCGTGATCTGAACTAACTCGGGTCCTTCGATGACTCTTTCACCGACCTCTTCCCAACAAATAGGTGCTCTACATTTACGACCATACAACAATTCGAAAGGTGCCATGCCAATGCTAGCTTGCCAACTATTGTTGTAAGCAAACTCGACCAAACACAAATACTCATCCCAGTTCCCAGTCCACTCTAAGGCACAAACTCGAAGCATGTCCTCGAGGGTCTGAATAGTACGTTCCGACTGACCGTCAGTCTGAGGATGAAACGCCGTACTAAACCTCAACTTGGTACCCCATGCAGCTTGCAAACCCTTCCAAAAACGAGAAGTGAACCTCGGGTCTCGATCAGACACGATAGACACCGGAGTGCCATGAAGTCTAACAATCTCTTGTGTGAACACTTCAGATAGTTTGCTAACCGAAAATCCTTGCTGAATTGGGAGAAAGTGAGCCGACTTTGACAATCTGTCAACTACAACCCATATTGCATCATTCTTCTTAAATGTCCTTGGCAGCCCTGTCACAAAATCCATGGAAATACCATCCCATTTCCATACAGGAATAGGTAGTGGCTGAAGCAAACCACTAGCCCTCTGATGCTCAATCTTGACCTGCTGACAAGTAAGGCAACGGCTAACATACTTAGCCACGTCTTCTTTCATACCATTCCACCAGAAATTCTGACGAAGATCACGATACATCTTAGTAGATCCTGGATGGATAGAGAACGGAGAACTATGTGCCTCAGCTAATAACGATTCTCGAAGAGAAGAATCATTAGGCACACATAAACGTTTACCACACTAGATTACTCCATGCTCATCTACTCTGAATTCTGATTGCTTACCAATCTCCACATTCTGTAAGATTGCCCAGAGTTCACCATCGTCTTTCTGTGCGTTCTTAATCCGGAATATTAAGTCTGATTCTATCTGAAGACTAGCGAGATATCCGTCACTCTTGCCAATATGTAGGCCAATACCTAATTTATCAAGATCGGTAATGTTCTGAGGCTGTAGCTGTAGGGAGGCTACTGTTCCTGAGCTCTTCCTGCTAAGAGCATCAGCTACCACATTGGCCTTTCCCGGATGATATTGAATATTGGCATCATAATCTTTTAACAATTCTAACCATCTTCTCTGCCTCATGTTTAGTTCTTTTTGTGTGAAGATGTATTTCAAGCTCTTGTGATCAGTAAAAATATCACAAGTCTCTCCGTAAAGATAGTGACGCCATGTTTTCAGCGCGAAAATAACAGCAGCGAGTTCAAGATCATGCGTAGGATAATTAACCTCATAAGGTTTCACCTGCCGCGAAGCATAAGCAATGACCTTACCATGCTGCATTAGCACACATCCGAGTCCCTTTTTAGAGGCATCGCTGTAAATCTGATATCCACCTGTGCCCGATGGAAGTGTAAGAATCGGGGCAGACATCAATCTCTTCTTAAGCTCTTCGAAGCTTTTCTCCCGCTCATCATTCCAAGAGTACTTAACCCCTTTCCTTAGAAGTTGCGTAAGGGGTAAAGCAATAACAGAGAACCCTTCGACAAATCTACGATAGTAACCAGCAAGACCAAGAAAACTCCGGACTTCTGTGGCTGAAGTAGGTCTTGGCCATTTAGTGATTGCCTCTATCTTTGCTGGATCTACCATAATACCATCTGCAGAGACCACATGACCCAGAAAGGCTACTTGACTCAACCAAAATTCACATTTTGAAAACTTAGCATAAAGCTTCTTTTTACGTAGAGTTTCAAGCACGATACGAAGATGGTCTTCATGTTCCTTCTTACTCTTGGAATAGATAAGAATGTCATCTATAAACACGATGACGAACTTATCCAGTTAGTCATGGAAAACTCGGTTCATTAGGTCCATGAAAACAGCTGGGGCATTCGTTAACCCGAACGGCATGACCAAGAATTCATAGTGACCATATCGCGTACGGAAGACAGATTTAGGGACATCAGAATCTTTGATCTTTAGCTGATGGTAACCAGACCTCAGATCGATTTTAGAGAAACACTTTGCACCCTGAAGCTGATCAAATAAATCATCAATACGAGGCAGAGGGTAACGATTACGGATAGTGATCTTGTTGAGTTCTCTGTAGTCAATGCAGAGTCTCAAAGAACCATCTTTCTTCTTCACGAATAGGACCGGTGCACCCCAAGGTGAGACACTTGGTCTAATAAATCCAAGATCTAATAACTCCTGTAATTGCTCCTTCAGTTCTTTGAGTTCAAGTGGTGCCATACGGTAAGGTGCCTTGGAAATCGGTTCAGCACCAGGAATAAGATCAATAGTGAATTCCACCTCGCGGTCTGGTGGAAGTCCAGGTAACTCCTTAGGAAACACATCGGGAAAATCACAAACAACCGGATAATCAGAAATACTAGGCTCTTCAGGAGATAAAATTTTAACTGAAGCAAGGAATCCTGCAGCGCCGTGCAGTAGGGATTTACGAGCCTTAAGTTCTGAAATTATTTGAAGAGTTTTTCGAGGTTTAGTCCCCTGATAAATGAGTTCAGGATGATGGGAATCTCCAAACAGAATGCGACGAGTCTGACACTCAATTGTAACATGATGCCGAGTTAATCAGTCCATTCCCAAGATGATATCAAAATCTTCCATTTGCATGGGCAACAGATCCGCTTTAAGAATGAGCGATTCAACTCGGATCGGACAATCTTCATACACATGAGAGATTGTAACAGAGTTTCCCATAGGAGTCATAATGTTCAAAGTATTTTCTAATAATGTTGGGCTCATCGTTAGATATTTAAGAAAAGCTTGAGAAACTATGGAGTGTGTTGCTCCAGTATCAAATAAGACTTGAACTTCACGAGTTCCTAACATGAGAGTACCAGAAACAGTACCTAAAGAATTTATGTTACCATGGCACACTTAGTAATAGATAACAAGCATAATTTATATGGTAAGACTACTAGATTATTCAGATACGATAGATTCACATATGGGAGGAATATCAAGAGTCATACCTGGTGTGTTTGCTGCATCCTTTGCGTTCAGAGCAAACACTCGTCCTCCATTAGTAGGCTGTTTTGCACTATTTCCAGCCTTCCCTTTGTTATCAGGATACGGACAGTCTTTCTATCACACCCTCAAATTCCGGGTCTGGAATCTATCACGGAGGGGTGAGCAAACAGGATCGAACACAGTAGTTACACATGAGATGCAGTTATCTATATGATAAGTTTTAGATAATCAATCCATTATTATTCAGTGCATTAGATATTATACGCAGCGGAAATAATATATATATATATATTGTTTCTTAACAATACTTCTAATCATGTCTTGTTAATAACCAATATGTATCTGGAGCTCTTATATGATCCTACGTGCATGTCCATAAGCTCCTAATAGATACCTGAGAATACATGTAAATCAAGTGTCAACACAGGGTTGGTGAGTTCATAGGTAAGTAAAACATATTGATAGAACATCATTTATCATCAAGTAGGATTTACTGTAAAAGTGTGAGTTTAATTTACTCACCGGTATATGAATAGCCTGTCAGAACCCTTTTTAATAAGGTGAACCCGCTATCCCACATACCTACTAAGTACAAGCCCAACAAATCCTTCACATTGAATTTGTCCATGTCACTTAGTTTAATATCATTTTCATGTGTATATTATGTTATTTTAATAATTCAAATCAGAGGGCGCGAATCCTCTCTTTACATTTATCCTCATATGGGTGGTAAGTGGAACTATAATGGCAAAACTTATATAGCGCAACAATCTGCCTTCCCACAGAATAGTCATCCCGAATGACAGCGAGATCTTTGTGCATCTGATAAGGACCACATGTCCAAACCTTTGTGGGGGTTAGTCACTCCCCGATAGTACTATCCAAAAGATCACTGCCTTGTTTATAGCCCAGTTTACACAGAAGGATTTCATTATAACCATATGTAATCATAAATATGATCCAATTATTATTTAACATAATACACAAAATAATTTGTAATTTTTAATTACAACATGTATTCCAGCCCCAAAATATTTAAATGATTAAAAAGGGGAATAGTTATGAACTCACCTCAGTCCTTGTGTGTGGTGTTGACAAGCTAGTAAATTTCTCCTAAGGAATTAATATTCACATAAGTATATATACAAATCCATAACCTATATAAGTTAGATCTTGAACCTGGTGTTCATTTGATCTAGAGTTTGGTTTTCTGGGATTTGTTATAATCATTAAGTCATTTAATTATTTTTGTTAATAATTAATGATTTATATAAAATTTAATTAGTTTAATAATGATTTTGACATATCATTATATTCTAATTAAATTATAAACGTTATATAAACATATAAGTTTATATTTAATTTTTGTAAGATTTTATAAATGTTTACATTTATAAAATCTAATTTGTATTTATATTATCAAAATAAATCCCTAAATAATATAATATCCATTAATAATTTGATTGTTTTAATTTATATTTAAAAACCCATTTTTGTATGGATAACAATTTATAATACATGTAATAATTTATAATACAGGTAATAATTATTTACATAAATAATTAGGGTTTCTAAATAATTGAATTTCTACAATTTTTATGATTTATCATTAATTAAAAATGATATGGTGTTCAATTAATGAATTAATACTTTAAATCATAATTTAAAGTCTATTTTTATAAAAATAGTTATTTATAATATTTTTAAACATTATTTTATAAATTTATTTTAAGGTGTTTTTAAATAAATAAATTACAGAAAATCATTTAAAGGTATTTAAAATAAAAGAAGTTCTTAAAATTATTTTTATAATTTTTGGTAATTTTTATGTATTTTTAAAATGCTTGAAAGGCATTTAAAAAAATAATGGGAGGTGGCCGGGTTCGAACCCGTGACCTCCTGTCCAAAATCCAACACACAAACCGCTGAACCAATGGCCTAAGCCGCACCAGAACCCGGTTTGAAATTGTTTTAAACATAATAATAGATTATCCCCAATCTATAAGAACCCTAATCGGTTTTGGATCAAATTGATCCACCAATCGATTATGATAATGAAATTAACCATAATGCATTTAATCCTTGTATAAAAACGAGTTTGTTGATATATTCAATTACCTGTTTCGTTGTTCAAATCGTCCAGATGACTCGAAGAACAGGTCGCTGCTTGGGAGGATCCAGACGATGATCAAACGTGGACGAAAATGAAATTAACTTCACAGGTACCTTCTAATGAGGCTAATGATCTAAAGCCCTCTATTAATTTCGTGAATTGAAACTCGTAAGGTCTAATTTGATTGTGTTGCAGGTCGCGAAAGAGAAAGAGGTTAAATTCGATGAATGAGATTGTTTCAGGTGCAATTGAATGTGTAGACGGTTTGGTAATACTTATAGATTTGTTCAGACTCAATTAATTCGATTATGGTTGCATTTCTAGTGCGATTTGAAGCTGTAAAGTAGCCGACATGTTCACGTGGGGGTTAGATCGCACCAGCTGATCCTTTATTCGAATTGTTGGTTGGGTCGAGTTCGAATCTAGTAGGTGAAACGGTCAGGGTGTTTTAATTGGGTTAAAACGCGCTATTTTGGTCGTTTGGGGTTGGCCGGAAGGTCGCCGGAGTTGGTGGCCGGAGGGGAAGCCGACGGCGGGGGCGGGGGTTGGGTTTGCATTAATTACAAAATGGTCCCTGAGGTTTCAAAATGTTTTAAATTTTATGTTTTAACTTTTAAAACATGTTTTAAAAATTACAAATAACCCCCTGGACTTTATAAATTCAATTTAATCTTTTTATAAATTATTTATTAATAACAATATTTTCATTATTATTATTTCCATTATTAACATTATTATTTTTAATACTAATATTATTATTATTATTATTATCATTATTTTTGATAATAATATCATTATTATTATAATTATTATTTTTATCATTAATTGTAATAATAATATCATTATTATTATTATTATTATCATTTGTAATAATATCATTTTTATTATTACTATTATTATTATCATTATTTTTATTATTATTAACATTATTATTAAATAATAATAAAAATACAAAACTAATTTGTAAAATCACATAAATTTTGTATTAAATCGCGAAAAATTTTCGGGTTGTCACATCATCCCCCTGTTAGAGGAATTTTCGTCCCGAAAATTAGGATGTACTAGCAACATCCTTGAACAGATTTAATATACTTGCGCATCATTTCGTCCTCCCGTTCCTAAGTGAACTCAGGACCACGCCGGGAGTTCTACCGAACTCTGACAATCGGAATCTCGCTATGCTTTAATTGTTTAAATACCTTATCCATGATTTCAACTGGTGCCTCAACAAGTCTGAGTTCCTCACATACTTGCAGTTCCTTTAAAGGCACAACCAGTGATTCATCGGATAAACACTTTCTTAGATTAGTTACGTGAAAACATTGTGCACACCACCAAGTTCAGCAGGTAGATTTAATTCATAGGCTACTGGGCCGATCCTTCTGACAATTTCAAAAGGTCCCACGTAGCGAGGGTTCAATTTCCCTCATTTCCCAAAGCGTATAACTCCCTTCCAGGGAGATACCTTTAGCGAAACTTTATCTCCTTTCTGAAATTCAAGTGGCTTGCGGTGTTTATTAGCGTAGCTTTTCTTATCTGGACAATTTTCTCATGAGTTTCAAAGATCAATTCTAACTTGTCTTGGGATCCTAATCAACCTAGGGCACGCTTATGGTATTGGTCAGAACTCCAACCTTCTTAATGTCCCCGTTTAACACATGTTAGTTTAATCGTATCAACCAACATAGCTAGGTTCACAACATTGACATTAAAGCAAATCATTTAAACCATCAGAGAGGCTTATTCTACTACTCACTAGATTTTTCCCAGTGTCCTTCTTAATTCTATTTGGTCTAAGGTATGATATCAGTTTTATCAATTCATGGGGTTTGTTAATATAAAGAGCACGACTTAACCCTACCATTGCATGATTTTAGAATTACAATTCTAGCTTTTGCATTTCATTCCTTAGTTATAGTAACCCTTTTATAAGCATTACCGGTATACTAAGAATATGCTTAAACCGGTTACACAACATCCTAATTTATTATCATCCCAAAGAATAACTTAATGTATGTAGGTATCATCACCCTTCTATATCTCCTGTAGTCCACTTTCATTCTAAGCATTCAATCAGTCCCTCAATTACTGAAATACTAAGTGGAGGAATGCCTCTTAAAGGATAAAATTAATATTATGATTGGAAATACCATGAAGGCTCTAAGTAGGACAGGACTTAAGTGACAGCAGGTAAACTACAAGCACATAAGTACAATATGTCTAATGATAGCTGCCTATCCTTCATACCTTCCGGATTTCAGGTATAACCATGTCAGGGCAAGTACTAGGGAAACAAGTCTCACTTTAGGTTAGGACAAGTGTAGCACAGATTACCAAATAGAATACGTCAAGGTAATTTGATTCATATGTCTTAAAGGCTTGTATATTGACCACAGTAACTTCACGTGCTACAATAGCAGCAATCTTACGACTAGAGTTTCTAGACCGTGAACGGATTTGTCGAGAAGCCATTCTGAGAGATCATTAAGAATTTTCATGGAAATATGTTCTATGAGAACCGAGGCTTTCTTGCTTAACGTGTAAGAATGATGACTTATACGGACTACAATGTTACCACCCGACCAGATTCACCGGACTTAGCATGCACGACAAATTACAATTACGTGTGCACCCGTAATGGTAAGTTGCTTTGCATGATCACCCCGGTTCCTCCTATTGGGTTAACATATCTTGTCAAGTATGGTGGTCATTAATGATAGAAATACCAAATATGTATGTATTATATCGGGAAAACGAAATCAAGGACAAGAATTATTCAACACAACAATGAGATGTTCTGAGTGTATTCGTTTGATTCGTGAATCAAAGCGAGTACGTTGACTAATCAAAGTATTGAGTCAATCACAACTTTGTTTGAAGACATGCGTACCTATAGCAGATACTCATCCCAAGGTTTCCCAGGTAAGGTAAACAGGTCCATCGGTTGATTTGGATATATGCGAATACCTTGCCTAGACAGAACACCCCGAGATACAGGCATCACGCTCTTCCAGCATTACATGTTTCAAGTTGTAAGACACAGACTTTGACAATTTTGAAAACCATGAATAACCATCGAGTTTTGGAGTTTGAAATCACTTGAATTAGGCACACAATGCCTTAGAATATGTTTTAAGATTCGTGTGTGTATTGATAGGAATCAAGGTATAATAGAAATCACATAAGGCTTATAACTTCTTAATCTTAATCAATCTCTAACTAAGGCAATTTACTTTGTGCAACTATTGTGTGTGGCTATAGGCTAGATGCAATTCCTAACTCACTATAACCAATGGTTCTGATACCAATCTGTCACACCCTCAAATTCCGGGTCTGGAATCTATCACGGAGGGGTGAGCAAACAGGATCGAACACAGTAGTTACACATGAGATGCAGTTATCTATATGATAAGTTTTAGATAATCAATCCATTATTATTCAGTGCATTAGATATTATACGCAGCGGAAATAAATATATATATATATTGTTTCTTAACAATACTTCTAATCATGTCTTGTTAATAACCAATATGTATCTGGAGCTCTTATATGATCCTACGTGCATGTCCATAAGCTCCTAATAGATACCTGAGAATACATGTAAATCAAGTGTCAACACAGGGTTGGTGAGTTCATAGGTAAGTAAAACATATTGATAGAACATCATTTATCATCAAGTAGGATTTACTGTAAAAGTGTGAGTTTAATTTACTCACCGGTATATGAATAGCCTGTCAGAACCCTTTTTAATAAGGTGAACCCGCTATCCCACATACCTACTAAGTACAAGCCCAACAAATCCTTCACATTGAATTTGTCCATGTCACTTAGTTTAATATCATTTTCATGTGTATATTATGTTATTTTAATAATTCAAATCAGAGGGCGCGAATCCTCTCTTTACATTTATCCTCATATGGGTGGTAAGTGGAACTATAATGGCAAAACTTATATAGCGCAACAATCTGCCTTCCCACAGAATAGTCATCCCGAATGACAGCGAGATCTTTGTGCATCTGATAAGGACCACATGTCCAAACCTTTGTGGGGGTTAGTCACTCCCGATAGTACTATCCAAAAGATCCCTGCCTTGTTTATAGCCCAGTTTACACAGAAGGATTTCATTATAACCATATGTAATCATAAATGTGATCCAATTATTATTTAACATAATACACAAAATAATTTGTAATTTTTAATTACAACATGTATTCCAGCCCCAAATATTTAAATGATTAAAAAGGGGAATAGTTATGAACTCACCTCAGTCCTTGTGTGTGGTGTTGACAAGCTAGTAAATTCCTCCTAAGGAATTAATATTCACATAAGTATTCCTCCTAAGGAATTAATATTCACATAAGTATATATACAAATCCATAACCTATATAAGTTAGATCTTGAACCTGGTGTTCATTTGATCTAGAGTTTGGTTTTCTGGGATTTGTTATAATCATTAAGTCATTTAATTATTTTTGTTAATAATTAATGATTTATATAAAATTTAATTAGTTTAATAATGATTTTGACATATCATTATATTCTAATTAAATTATAAACGTTATATAAACATATAAGTTTATATTTAATTTTTGTAAGATTTTATAAATGTTTACATTTATAAAATCTAATTTGTATTTATATTATCAAAATAAATCCCTAAATAATATAATATCCATTAATAATTTGATTGTTTTAATTTATATTTAAAAACCCATTTTTGTATGGATAACAATTTATAATACATGTAATAATTTATAATACAGGTAATAATTATTTACATAAATAATTAGGGTTTTTAAATAATTGAATTTCTACAATTTTTATGATTTATCATTAATTAAAAATGATATGGTGTTCAATTAATGAATTAATACTTTAAATCATAATTTAAAGTCTATTTTTATAAAAATAGTTATTTATAATATTTTTAAACATTATTTTATAAATTTATTTTAAGGTGTTTTTAAATAAATAAATTACAGAAAATCATTTAAAGGTATTTAAAATAAAAGAAGTTCTTAAAATTATTTTTATAATTTTTGGTAATTTTTATGTATTTTTAAAATGCTTGAAAGGCATTTAAAAAAATAATGGGAGGTGGCCGGGTTCGAACCCGTGACCTCCTGTCCAAAATCCAACACACAAACCGCTGAACCAATGGCCTAAGCCGCACCAGAACCCGGTTTGAAATTGTTTTAAACATAATAATAGATTATCCCCAATCTATAAGAACCCTAATCGGTTTTGGATCAAATTGATCCACCAATCGATTATGATAATGAAATTAACCATAATGCATTTAATCCTTGTATAAAAACGAGTTTGTTGATATATTCAATTACCTGTTTCGTTGTTCAAATCGTCCAGATGACTCGAAGAACAGGTCGCTGCTTGGGAGGATCCAGACGATGATCAAACGTGGACGAAAATGAAATTAACTTCACAGGTACCTTCTAATGAGGCTAATGATCTAAAGCCCTCTATTAATTTCGTGAATTGAAACTCGTAAGGTCTAATTTGATTGTGTTGCAGGTCGCGAAAGAGAAAGAGGTTAAATTCGATGAATGAGATTGTTTCAGGTGCAATTGAATGTGTAGACGGTTTGGTAATACTTATAGATTTGTTCAGACTCAATTAATTCGATTATGGTTGCATTTCTAGTGCGATTTGAAGCTGTAAAGTAGCCGACATGTTCACGTGGGGGTTAGATCGCACCAGCTGATCCTTTATTCGAATTGTTGGTTGGGTCGAGTTCGAATCTAGTAGGTGAAACGGTCAGGGTGTTTTAATTGGGTTAAAACGCGCTATTTTGGTCGTTTGGGGTTGGCCGGAAGGTCGCCGGAGTTGGTGGCCGGAGGGAAAGCCGACGGCGGGGGCGGGGGTTGGGTTTGCATTAATTACAAAATGGTCCCTGAGGTTTCAAAATGTTTTAAATTTTATGTTTTAACTTTTATAACATGTTTTAAAAATTACAAATAACCCCCTGGACTTTATAAATTCAATTTAATCTTTTTATAAATTATTTATTAATAACAATATTTTCATTATTATTATTTCCATTATTAACATTATTATTTTTAATACTAATATTATTATTATTATTATTATCATTATTTTTGATAATAATATCATTATTATTATAATTATTATTTTTATCATTAATTGTAATAATAATATCATTATTATTATTATTATTATTATCATTTGTAATAATATCATTTTTATTATTACTATTATTATTATCATTATTTTTATTATTATTAACATTATTATTAAATAATAATAAAAATACAAAACTAATTTGTAAAATCACATAAATTTTGTATTAAATCGCGAAAAATTTTCGGGTTGTCACACTTTCAGTACATGGCCGGTCTTTCCACATCTAAAACAGGCTCCGGAAGCTCGCCGACAAACACCAAAATGACGTTTTCCACATGTAGTGCATACCGGGACTTGCTCTTGACCTTGGTTTTCGGCAGGTTTAGGATTCTGCTGTTTTTGTTTCCATTGGTTACCTTGGCGGTTATTATTTCTATTGAATTGGGCTTTTCGATCACCTGTATGGTGTTTCTCGCTTGAAGATTGGCCAGAAGGTGCGGTATGGTGTCCTTCACGATTTCTCTTTCGACTCTCCTCAGCTTTAGCTAACCTCTTCTTGTTTTCCATATCAAGTGTTTTCACGGCATCAGCTACTTCATTGATATTGTTAAACCTTTGAGTCACTATCCACCTCCGAGTCCTCTCATGAACAGCCCATTTCAACTTTTCTGCTTGGGCCTCTGGGCTACCTGCAGCTTCCCCAAGAAAACTAGCCAACCTACAGAATCTTGTCATGAATTCCTGCCAAGGTTCACCATCACGTTGCTCAATAGATGCATATTCCCGTGCATACTCACTTTGTTCCACTTCAGAGAAATACTTTCGGAAGAATATTGTGCGGAAATCAGCCCAAGTAAGGGTAGCAGCATACCCTTCTCCACCATGTGCAAGTTTTACCCCTTCCCACCAAACTAGAGCATCATCCTCCAGTTTGTAAGAGGACAACCTAGTTTTAAATATGTCATCGACTCCTAGTACTTCGAATATCTTTTCCACATGGGCTATCCAGTTCCGAGCATCCATCGGTGTAGCCGCATCGCTAAAAGATCTTGGTCTTTGCTTCATAAAGCGCTCAAGCCAGACATGAATCCCAGCCACAAGTGGTGTTGCATTTCCACCGGAAGATGGTCCAGTGTGGTTCCCGCCAGAAGGTGGCTCTGAGTTATTTCCACCGGGTGGAGGTCCTGTGTTGTTTCCCTCCGAATTTGCCTGTTGTATCTGCTGGATGACTGTTTGAGCAGTCTGAGTCATCAGATTAGGGAGTATTCCAGAAATAGCAGCGTTTACAGCATTAGCAACGAGGGTTTCAAGAGGAGTATCAGATGAGGGGCCACTCGATTGATTGCGGTTGTTCACACGTCTCTTAGGAGCCATCTGAAATGAAAATATACGTGTGAACACTGGAATTTAGATTGGAAAACAAATTAGATCCTAACCCAACGTCTACCCATTACCTCACAAGTTTATTATTAATGTTTAAGTTTTCTACAGGAAAGAACCTTGCTCTGATACCACAACTATAACACCCCAGCCCGACAAGGCTGACGTGTCACTAATACGGATATCAAATCAAAACGCATTCCCATTATTAAAAACGATTACAAGTTCAAATTCCAAAACCTAATTAAGATGTTCAATACATTAATTAAAGTAACAGATAATCTTGGTCTTCAATTCACTCTTCACTGGTTTCCCGGATTACCCTGTTGACCTGACGTGCATGAAAACAAAAGCACGCCTGAGCATAACGCTCAGTGAACGGAATAGCGGATAACAAAAATAAACAGACATGACGATAATCAAAGAATCGGCAGATATCAAAAATAAACAGACATGTGATAATCAAGGAATTAGCAGATATCAAAAATAAACAGACATGTGATAATCAAGGAATCGGCAAAATTCAAAAATAAACAGACATGGTAATAATCAAGGAACCGACAGATATCAAAAATAAACAGACATGTGATAATCAAGGAATTAGCAGATATCAAAAATAAACATACGTCATAAGACATATATCAGATAGAACATACCCGAGCTAATAATCATATCATATAATAACTGAACAGGGGGAACACAGGTAGCGAGCCCGTGAACCAATGTGAAATGGAGTATGGGCAGACATACAAACCATTCACCAGAGTCCTGCATGGAATGGTGTGTAACCATCCATCAGGAAATAACAGAACTAGCCTAGGATCGATCCATACGCCTCTGAGGAAATAATAATATAACCAGACATAATTTCAGAGTCCTCTTTAGAGACGCCGTGATCTCAGCTCACCGCCACGGTTGGTGCCACGTTATCGATGCCGTAATAACGCGTCTTGGTCACCCCCAAGATAGGGAGAGCTCGGGTAACAAATTCAGAAAAATATAGTAGTCAAACTACTTATAACAGAATCAAAAGCAATTTATCAGGAATCAAAACTAGAAATGAACGGAAATCAAATACGAGACAGAAATCGGGAATCTGTACTGCAAAGTAACGGAACCAAAATAAATGCTTATGATAACAAGGATACAGAATCCGTACAATAAGTAACAGAACAAAAGTGAATATTATGATAACAGAATCCGTACTTCAAAGTAACGGAAAATATTATTTATACTAAGATATAAAGAATCAGGAATCCGTACCTTATACACGAATGGAAATAATCAGAAACAAAGTCTAGGCTCGGTTAACGCCGCGAGAACCTACAATAACGTAACGCAAATTATAGTTTGGATTTTCTTATTTCAGATTAGAAACGTTCCAGTTCTGCCCCTGTCTTTACGCACTCGTTAAAAATACTAAACGACATTTAAAAATTCTGAAAATCTCCAGTTTACTAGATTAGTGATTTCTAAACAACTTTTATTTAGAAAAGTTTCTGATTTGAATTACCAAAATATGAGAAAAAACGTGGATCTTTACAGCTGCGCAGAACTGCTAGCTGTTACGAAAACGACTATTTGGAGGTCTAAACGAATGAGTTTTTCGATGTTTTATATATCAAAGGATTCGTTTTTCGACGAACTTCGTCATGGACATAAGGTTTAACTGATTTGGATCTATTATGATAAAGTTATGGCCTCCATAAATTGGCTGTAAAATACGTATAAATCAAGGTATTTTGGTAAACCGTAAAATTATTTCTAGTTAAAATACGTCCGTTACGGGTCTGGAAATATTTTTATAAATAAGTATAAATTATGATTGACTTCTGAAAAATTTGGCTAATCATATTATTAATCCGTTTGTCATTTATAAAATCACATCCCAAAATATTCATAAAACTAGTTAAACGTGTGACTTGTTTAAAATGCTCGGTTAAGGTCTAAATCTTAATTTGGTCAAAATACTTATATTTCCAGTAGCTAAAACAATATCAAAATGGATTCCTATCAAGTTTGCTAAGTTAAGCAAGGAAAAATATGTTTAAAACGTAAACCGAATATAAACGAGTACTTATGCGAACGGGCATCCTATGATCAAAGGCAATGAACTAGAATACTAATTAGGATGTCTAAGATTCAAGGATAACATAATGGCTAATAACATCTTAATGATTCCCACTATTTAAAGTTTATTTTTATAAAAATAAACTAATTATAACGTTTTCTTACTATTATATATAATAATTGTTAAGGTGTTTTAATGAAATAATTTACAGAAAATAATTGGATAACTTTTAAAATAACCAGGGTTTATAAAACTTGTTTTTATAATTTTTAGAAATTTTTACAAAATTTAAAAAGGTCAAAAAGGCATAAAAAAAAAATAACAGGAGGTGGCCGGGGTCGAACCCGGGACCTCATCTAAGGCAAAGAGCGCAGGAACCGGTGAACCAAGGCCGCAGCCGCGGTAATGATCCGGTTTCCATTACTTTTAAACACATGTTAACTTGTTTCCCCCAAATCCCAAATCCGTATAAACCCTAGAAACGATTTTGACCAAATTGAATCCCAAATCGATGTTATAATCGATTGAAAGCATAGGGCTTTCAATCCCCACATGAAATCGAGTGTGTAGGTGGTTCTAATTACCTGATTCGTTTTGGAAAGGTATCAAGAACACACGATGAACAGTCGCGGCTGAGGAGGACTCGGTTTGATGCCCAAATCACGATGATAATCAAATTCCTTTCATATGAAGCTTCAACGGGTGTTTATGATTCAAAGCCCCAGGCTTCGAGAACAGCTGTCGACCAAGTTGCAGGTCCGAGACAAAGTCGCGATCGAAGGTGATGTTTTAATGTATTTTAAATCGAATTGAGTTCTATGGAAGGTTTTAAATGATTATACGATCGTTAGTGCTCCATTATTTCAATTATTAACACGTTTTAGTGCGATTTGAATGTGGGTGTCGGCCGAAAGTATAAAGTGGTCAACTTAGATCGCACTACCGATGTTAATAATCAATTTGTTGTGGGGTATTATGTTCGCCTCTTTCACGTGAACGATTTGGTGTATTTTGGCATTTAAACATTGAGTTTCTGAGTGGGTTCGGGGTCGCCGGAGGGCCGACCGGACTTTGGCCGGAAAACCCACCGGAAAAACGGGGTCGGGAGAGAGAGAAAGAGAGGTTTTACAATTTTTACAAAATGGTCCCTGAGGTTTAATGTTTGTTTCATTTGGAACCCAAACTTATTAATTTAAGTTTCAAAAATAGCAACATCACCCCCCTGAACTTATTATTATTATTATTATTATTATTATTATTATTACTATTTTTTATATCTTACGGGTATTATACATAAACATCCAGTATTATAATGTGCATTATTGGGTGCATCTTGCAAATATCATAATCCCACACAAGAAATCAGGTTGTCAGAAACAACATTAAGTTTTGTCTAGATATTCACTTCTTCTGGTCTGTTCTTCATCTCCTTATACATTAAGTCCCCATATTACATTTTTAACCTTTAATTTTATTTTATATATATTGAAGCAGGGTGAAAAAGAGTGTTCATATTATTTAAAAACATAGCAATGTAAGCTTCGCGTCGCATGCAAATTTCACCATCCGCAGCCAACTGGCATGATACCATCAACACTACCTCGACCACTCTCAGGTGGTCTGTTGTCTTCCATGCTTTACTATTATTGTATAAGCATGAACACTCTAGCAGGGGTATTCTAACTAGGTTATCTCAGTAGTAGTTGATGCTAAAGCTTGGCTTCATATAAGAACAAGACTGATTTTATACATATGATCAGCTAACCAAATTGGCACCTAGAGAGAGAGGTCAAAGACTATATTCATGGCTATGAAAGTGTGATAACACAAAATATTTTCTTGCACCCTAAACAAGGATCCAATTGCATTATATTACGAGAAGAAATGTAACTAAAAATGGTTAAGAAATCAATCTTTTGAATGAAAGGATGAAACGAATGAAAGGACCAATGTACATAATGAACAATATACTTGATCACCAATAGTATGTTCCTACTTCAACCCATACCATTCTCAGATCAACCGATTCCGCCAAATGCCCATGTTTTATATGGAGTCTCTTGCTTACCAGGCCGTTAATTTAGTTATCCCTATCTAAATAGACCCACCAAGAGTTACATTGCTAAAGTGCTTGCTATAAGCTGTCTTTAATTACATTAAATCATTTTCAAGGATTATTCTTTCATCTTCTATTTGATTGTAGAGGAGCAAAAGAAAGATACCAAATTTACTCACCTCATAAAAACAAACATTATAATTGAACATTTATTACTACAATGATAATTGTAACTTTTATTTAAGATTATGCAACAGAATTAACATTACGTGTTCTCCTCATGCAAAATCTCAACAAACTTAAAATATTAAAAAAACATATTTAGTACCCATATCATGCTTTGTAAATCTCTGAAAACTCCCAAAGATCAGTAACACACGATCTCAATCTTGTGAACGCGGAATATAAACAAGATTGGAGTAGAAGAAGATTGAATTGAATCACAAAAGAAGATATTCGATTGATAAACAGAAACCTATAAAAGGTCTTGTGCGATTTCGCACAGATACAATGATAATGAATGCAAAACTGCATTGCAAAACGAAAACTAGCTATTTATACTAAACATAGAGTTCTCGCGCGAGATCCCTTTCGCGTGGATCAAGCTTTCGCGCGGCAGCATTCTTTCGTGTGGTATGCGACTCGCATGGATCTGGTCTTTCGCACTGTGGACTTCTCGCGTGACTTGTTGTTGTCGCGTGGCTCTGGTTATCGCACAGTATGTTTTGCCGAGCCTTGATTTGTCTTCTACAATCTCCCCCTAGGCTCGGTGAAACATAATCAATCAAAGTCAATGTTCGCCTTCTTGTAAGATCCAGCATAAGCATACCATTTATTCCTCAGGATCCGGTCAATCATCCATACGTACTGGCAAGATAGAAAGTAAACAGACTCATCAGCTGAGATAGGGCAGTGTAACAGCTTGGATAAGTCGTCTTTGCCAAACTTCATTAAGTCTGCTGGATCAATGATTCGATAAGACTTGTCAATACATTTGATCACAGCGTGACCGGAATCCTTTTCACATCTCCAGGATAGAAGTTGCTTCAAAGAGTTTGGAGGAACTGGAGCATGCACAGGGACTTTTCTGATAAATTTAGGATGTTGATAGACTCGAATTTTCATTGGAGCTTTAGTATTTTCATCAATTCGTGTTGAGTCATCTATCAACTTTGATTTTGCAATTTTAAAGTCTTTGAAGTTTGTGCGCATCTCCCTTCTTATCATTGATCTCATGAGCTCAGCTTCACTGTGATTACTCTCATTGAAGAATGGAGCTTTGCCCATAGAGTATAAATCAGCAGCACGTAAAGTATGAAAGTCTTGTGTGCTCTTTAAATAATCAATCTCTCCATTTCTTCTCTTTATAACATACATTCTTTTCTCACCATCATAAGCCCAGCTGATAACGTGAGACATTTCACCATACTTTTGTTTTGGCTTAGATATAAACAGAAAGTGAGCTTCAGTAGGTGGTGGTGGTGCTTTGAACTGTAATCCTCCTCTAGTGTATAGAGCAATCTGACCAGTATTATCTGTCTTTGTAGTATCAGTAGGAGTTTCACCACTCACAGTCTCTGTAGGAATTTCTCCTTCTTCATGATTAATGTCCTTGAATAATTCCTGAAGATTGTTGCCAAAAATATCTGTGTATTCAGTCTGTTCCTCCAGATCTTCAAAAATATCAAGTTCTTCTTCCACAGTTTCAGATGAAGTTTGTTGAAAAGAATATAATTCCTTTTCATACACACTTTCTGTGGCAGGGTCTATTGGATCATATCCTTCTGGATTACTAACACTTGGTCTATCGACATTGTCAGTGTTAGTCTCTCCAGTAGGACTTGAAGAAGAACCTATAACATTTCCACCATCTCCACCATCATCTCCACCATCATCTCCACCATCATCTCCACCATCATTTCCATCATCATCTCCACCATCATTATCATCATCATCGTCATTCTCATCATCATCATCCTCTTCATCATCAGAATCAGCATAATCAATTAGCTCTTCATCCTCCTGTTCATGAATAATAGGCAGAGTAACCATGTGTTCTGGTTCAACAAAAGCAGTAGAAGTGTAAGCCTCGGTGATAGGTACTTCAGATGAAACTGGAACATCTTCAGTAGAGCTACCACTTTGCTGTACAGTAGATGTTTGGGCTTCGTTGACCGTTTCCTTTTCATGAACTGTCTCAGTAGGAGGTGGGCTTGGAGATCGTCTGCTAGATTCACCAACCACAGTAGTAGATCTTATGTTCTGTGGCTGATGAAAGTAGGTCTGAGAAATAAATTCTCTAAGCTCGTTTAGTTGTCTCTCCAACCCAGATGAGTAGTCAAATAAGTTTTTCATTTGTTGCTCAAGAGATGCTAATCTGGTATCTTTGATAGCTGAATCAAGATGAATCATGGTTATCTGATTAGACTTTTCTTCATTACTTTTCTTCAACTCAGCAATCAATTTCATATTTTCAAAATTCTCTTTCTCCAGGTTCTTTATTCGTTCTTCTAAAGTAATAGCACCTGGAGTACTTGTTGATTCTTCTCTCCTCTGAAACTCAGGAGGAGTATTCAACAGTGTGTCTACATCAAACTCCAAATTCTCCTGATGAGGAGGTGTAGAGAAACCAGAAACAGGAACATTAGATGCTCCAGAAACAGGGACTGTTTCTGTTTCAGGACTAACAGTAGTCGTATCAACATGAGATTCTTCCCTTGTGATCACATTTGCAGGTGATCTCTGAACTTCAGAAGAAGTGGTCTGATTAGCCTCTGTAATAACCACTTGGTGTTCGTGGTTTCCTGGGAATAATACCACCACGACCTCTCTTTCTCGATGGGAAGTCTTTTCTTTTTGCCATTCTTTTGCGTCTCGATGATGTTCTTGGAGACTCTTCCGGGACATAATCAGTGTCCCTCTCTTCCTCACTTGGTCTAGATGATGTTGGAGTAGAAGGAGTAGGATCAGTCTGAATCACATAAGGAACATTCCCTATCTGATCACTAACAGTATCGGAACTAGAAGCAGAATGAACAACTTCTTCCATTCCTTCTTCATGTGTAGGGTCATCTTCAAAAAGCTTTTCAATCTCTTCCTCAATATTTTCTCTAGTAAAGGAAGTAGAAGCACCAGTCTGTGCATCATCAGCATGATCACCTTCAGCAACCTCATCATTATGTTCATCAATCTCAGAAAATCTTCCAATCTTGGCAAAACTTTCACCAGAGCATTTGTTGCCTCTGGCTCCAGTTAGATGTGAGAAAATCTCCTTCTTCACAGTCTGTACAACATACTTAGGAGATCTCTGAGTAGCAAGCTCAGGATAAGCATCATTTATCACCAACTGGATAAATCTCGGGTACATAATGAACTTCCTTCCAGGATTTGCTGTAGCATTCTTTACCATCTCCTGAAATATAACCCCAGATATGCTAAAGGGAATGTCATCAACCAATGAAACTAGTAGAGATCCAAACACAGCACTCAGGCTATCCATTCCGGCCTTCAAATTACTCAGACAGTGAATTACCACATGAAATAATATTTCCAATATGGTGGTAACCACTTCTTCTCCAAACTTGGATATCTATACTCATAACCCATCCGAGATAGACAATCCATGACAGTATCATCATCTAATCTTGTTGGTGCTCCCTCTTGATCATTAAACAGAAGAACTCTGTTTAGTATGGCTTGAGAAACTATCACCCTTTTATCCTTCACAGTTGCTGTAATAATCTGGTTTCCAGATTCGTCCTTTTCTAGAGCAGCAGTGCTCCAGAAAGAGTCTATCAGTTCGGCATAGATGGCTGGATCAGCAGAAATAGAATAAACAATCCTCGAGTTCTTCAGCCCCTCAATCATAGATGAAAATAATTCTTTTCCTTCCGGTACTTCATCCAAATAAGCAACACAATTATGATTCTTGTTAAAGATCATTTGTGCCATCTGCATTGTCCAATAAGATCAAATTAGAACACTCTTGAAAATAACTTAATTTACTATGACAAATAGTTTCTTCACTTAGAGCATGTGAACCACAATTCTTTTACTTAGAAAATTTTATTATTGAAAACACTTAATCATCTCAAAATTATATTACTTTTAAGGTTTATCATCAAAAGTTATTGTGTATAGGTACAATTGAGACATAAGTGCTTCAACACTTAGAAACTATTCAACTTTCTGTTATGCGAAAAATTCAGACAAGCGAAATGAATTGCTTGCGACAACATTGTCTCATGCGAAATTGACAATTTTACGAAAAAGTATTTCACGCGAAAATCCTTTATCACGCGAAACTAGGTTTCATGCGATAATTTTCTCATGCGAAATCGTGTCGCGACTGTTCAGTTCTTGATGCGATTCGCACAACCTCAACTCCAAATTAATCTTTCAAAAATTGATTTTAATCCATGAAATGCATATCATTGCTGTCGCCTAGGTCTATTAGGTTAATTTCATTCATTAATTTCATCATTTAAGTCCATTTATTCAGATTTTAAGACAAGGATGTTAAGTTCCCCTTAGTTTTTCAGATCTACAGTAACCGTATCAACTGAGAGATACCTTTTCAGAACAATCTTAGCGTAGTGATGACTAACTAAGACACACAATCACAAAAGAAGTGAGAAGATGACCGATTTTGATATATGCGAAAATAGGTTTCGGATGATGTGCGATTAGGGTTTTCGGGTGTGAGATTAAGCGAAAAGTGAATTTGTTCTTTTCACTGTGACATTTATACTCCTGAGTAGTCACGCGACAATCCAGTTTCGCGAAACATCTCTTTTCGCGTGAGGTTCCCTGTCGCGTGAATCAGTTAGTTTTCAAAATTTTTCAAAAATTTTTCAAACTTTTCAATCCTTTTATTTTAATGAATTTTGTCAACATAAAATGTTATTTACCAAGTGACCAATTAATTTAATGAATCTTCAATTTTCAAAAATTTTCTTGTTATTTATTTGTTTTAAAAAACACTATAAAAGTAAAATAAAAACAAACACTTACAAACAAAATAACAAAGAAATAAAAACAATTAAAGAATCAAGATCGGATTTGCTTGTTTTGTATAAATTTTTCATAATGAGATCATATAGTTCTTTTGTCAAGTTAAGACTCTGTCCGGCTTTATTTAAAATAACTGGTTAAGTTGATTGTCAATATATTTTGTCCTTTTAAACTTATACTTCAGGTTTTACTCAGACACATAATGAGTGATATATATATCATGTTTTGTGTTAATTTGATATAAGTCAGTGGATCCCACAATCAGAACTGTAGAATTATTATTATCCTTCAAGACACTATTGAGATTTTTCAAGTCACCCCAATTTGATTTAAACCATGCATTGATGATCAGTGATACCATTTATTGTAATCCTAAATATAACTATTTGAGCATAACTAGCCTGAGAAATAATTCTTAACCCGGAATATTAACAAGTTTAAGGACTTACTAACAGCCATTCGGACTTACGTCTGCCCTCTCAAGATGTTTAGGACTTACAAGCCATTCGGACTTACATGCCCCATCTTTCGATTTTGCCTTCCAAAGTTAAAAATATTCTCAAATAGAAAATAGATACCATATAGTATGTATGTCTTTTAGACATATCTTTTGATTTGTTTGTGCTTCTTGGCATCTTATATCCTATATGGCCTTTGTTGTTGGCATCTTTTTGCTCAATTATTTTCTTTTTGTATTTTTCTCCTTTTGTATTTTTTTTTTGTTTATCTTTTGTATATACATATATAGGTATGATAATCACTGAATCAATCATATCCAGGCTTGAGTATGACAAGATTATATCTCTCAGTCTGTGTTAGAACATTTTTGACACATAATCCTGATATGTTCCCCACTGAATCATATTTCTTTAATTCAAGTGTAATCACTCAATTATGATCTTTTCATTTCTGAAAGCAAAGCCTATCAACATATCAAACATAATCCAAGTGTATTCGTATTTAAGCCTTTGAAAGTACTTATACTCGTTTTGAACTTGGTAATATCATTTCTCATTTAAGCATGAAAATTTCTTCTTTTTGATTTTGGCAATCCTTTGATCTTAACTCCCCCTAAGACCAAAAATATTTTTCAGAACTAGCTTTTCTAATTTTCTCCCCCTAAAATTGTGATTGTCCTTTTAAGAAAAAGAAACAATTGCAATTTTATTCATTATTAAAAACTGAAAAATCTTTTTGTGAAGATTCATTAAACCAATTTATCCAAAGTTAATCATTCCCAATGATTGCACTAGGAAATCAAATCGAGAATGATCAAACGCCTTGGTAAATAAGTCAGCGATATTTTCAGTTGACGGCACTTGTTTTAGGTGAATAAGTTTACGATCAAAACAATCGCGGATAAAATGTATGCGGATGTCAATGTGTTTAGTTTTTGAGTGTTGGATGGGATTTTTCACGATGTTTAAAACTGCCGTGTTATCACACCAAATTGGTGTGTCATAAATGTTGAGACCATAATCGAGAAGTTGTTGCTGAATCCAGACAAGCTGGGAACAACACTCGAAGCAGCCACATATTCAGCTTCGGCAGTGGATGTAGATACAGTGTTCTGCTTTTTACACTGCCAAGAAATAGTCGGTTGCCCAAGAATTGACATCCTCCTGTGGTCGATTTCCTGTCTAAATTACAACCACCATAATCACTGTCAGTATAAGCAAATAAATTGAAATCGGAATTTCGAGGATACCAAAGACCAAGTTTGGGTTGACCCTTGAGATACTTGAAAATCCTCTTGACAGCTTTCATGTGTGATTCCTTTGGATCACTTTGATAGCGGGCACACTGACAAACAGGGAACATAACATCCGGCCTGCTTGCAGTGAGATACATAAGGGAACCCATCATTGATCTGTAAAGATGCTGATCAACTGATTCTCCTAATGGATCTGGAGTAAGAGTAGGACGAGAAGCCATTGGAGTTGGAGCTACTTTGGAGTCTTGAAACTTGTATTTCTCAAGAATTGTCTGAACATACTTTTCTTGATGAATGAGAATACCAGTCTCAGATTGAGTAACCTGAATACCCAAGAAAAATGAAATTTCTCCAAGTGAACTCATCTCAAACTTCTTCTTCATCACTGCTTCGAACTCCGTGCACATACTATCATTTGTGGAGCCAAAAATAATATCATCGACGTAGATTTGAACCAAAATGATATCATCGCCTGATTTTCGGATGAATAAGGTTTGATCAATTGCACCTCTTGAATAACCATTTGCAAGCAAATGTTCAGTCAGAGTTGCATACCAAGCACGAGGTGCTTGATGTAACCATATAAAGCCTTATCCAACTTGTAAACATAATCAGGATGATCTGGGTCTTCAAATCCAGGAGGCTGACAAACATAGGTTTCTTCCTTCATTTCTCCGTATAAAAACGCAGTCTTAACATCCATCTGGTACACCTTGATGTTCATGAATGAGGCAAAGGCTAAGAAAATGCGTATTGCTTCTAGTCTTGCAACTGGAGCATACACTTCTTCATAATCTAAGCCTTCAACTTGATAAAATCCCTGCACCACAAGGCGTGCTTTATTTCTAACTATAACACCCTTTTCATCCGTCTTATTCCTAAAAATCCACTTTGTTCCAATCGGAAGCTTATCTTTTGGTAGTTCAACAAGATGCCAAACATTGAGCTTCTTGAATTGCATCAACTCATCCTGCATTGCTTCTATCCAGCTGTTTTCTTTAAGTGCCATTTCCACATTCTTGGGCACTATTTGTGATAGAAAGCAAGCATACAGACATGTGTTGATTGCTCCTGATCGACTTCTGGTAACTACACCTTCGTGCAACGGGCCAATGATTGCTTCAGTTGGATGAGTTTTATGTATTCTCAATTGAGGAATCTCATCTGCAACCATTCCATCTTCCAAATTTGTAATATGTTCAACATTATCAAGAACTTCTTCAGTATGTTGAGATAGAGGCACATAAGTTTCATCAATTGTGTCATCTGAAATAGGAGTTTCAGAAGCAGTTGACACATTTGGAGACTCATCAAATGGAACCTGAATGATCTCTATCGGTGTGTGTATAGTGTCTGAAGAAGATGAAGATAACGGAGAACTCAACGATTCTTCCAGCTCCTGAGTAGGAATTTGTTCTGAAGAAATATCTAAAGACTCAGAACAGGCAGAGACAGGCACAGAAGCTGTCGGAATATCTTTGGATGATGAAGCAGTAGCAGAATCATCAGATATCAAAGAAGGAAGTTCCTCAATTATTTGGTTATCAAGGTGATTGATTGAGAATTAGAATCTGCAGATGAAGATTTAGAAATATTAAAATTTATGAACAAAGATTCATAATCATAAACCCATGAAGGAGCTGAACCTGCATCAGTTATGTTAAGTTCGTGCCAATCAATGTTAAATGACTCGATTATTTGTCTAGTTCTTTTATTATAAACACGATATGCAACCTTATTGGCAGCATATCCCACAAAGTAACATTCATCAGCCTTTTCAGAAAATTTTGAAGATGATTCGGTTGTATGTAACAAAGTGCAACAACAACCAAAGGCCTTAAAATATTTAACTTTGGGTTTGTGATTATAAAAGATTTCATAAGGAGTCTTATTTAATCTTTTGTTGATTAACACACGATTCTGAACATAACAAGCAGTATTTACTGCTTCTGCCCAAAAGAATAAAGGTAATTTGGCGGCAGAGATCATTGTTCTAGCAGCTTCAATTAATGTCCTATTTCTTCTTTCTGCAACCCCATTCTGTTGTGGAGTGCCAGCAGCACTGAATTGTCTGGCAATTCCCTTGGATTCACAAAACTCATTCAGAGTTTGATTGCAAAACTCTGTCCCATTGTCACTTCTGACGCATTTTACCTTTTTTCTCTGTCTGATTCTCCACCAAAGTAATGAATTTGATCAATAGATGTGGAGTCTCATCCTTAGATGCTAAGAAAAACACCCAAGTAAATCTTGAAAAGTCATCGGTAACAACCAAACAATAAGATCTTCGACCCAAACTTAGAACACTTACTGGACCAAAAAGATCCATGTGTAAGAGTTGTAAGATTGATTCGACTGAGTTGTATAATTACTCTTCCTCCGTTGTATGATTGCACATCTTGTAGTAGTGATAAATTACCAGTCATATGTCTTGAACAACCGCTATCAACATGCCATAGACTTTCAGTAGTCTTTTGCGGTTGTTCCTGCATTAGTAACAAATTACTTAGATTTTGGTACCCAAGTCAAACATGACTTGAGCACATTCTGAGTTGCAGTAAGACAAAATGATTTGAGATTATTATATTTGTTTGCACATCATTTTTCTCATTTATGCTTTTAGGCTTGACATTTTCTTTTATATCATTGGTCAAATTCTTATCTGTTTGACATTAAACTCATTAGCAACCTTTGATTTCATATTATTTGATAGTTTCCACGAGTGAAAAATAATTTTCTATTATGAGAAATAGAATTATGAAATCTTTGTTTACTTAATGATTTTTGTCTAAAAGGACAATTATTTGCCAAGTGATTTGTGTTTCCACACTGAAAGCATCTTTTCAGTGTGTGTGGAAAACAAACTGTGGATGACAATTATGAAAATTGTCATAAAAACCAAAGTCAGATTGACTAGGTTTAACTTTCTCCACAGTCTCTCGAATCTTTGTTTCGTTTGACAATTGCAAATTCATCTTTTGCAGATTCGAGGAAATTGAAGTATTATGACCACTTTGATTCAGAGATTTGGCAATTTTGACTTGTGAAATTGTTGGTGTTGGAATATGAACAGTCTTTGTCTTTGCTGGAGTAGGACCAGACTTTGAATGTGCTGGAGAAGGACCAGGCTTAGAAATACGGATTGGTGCTGGAGAAGGACCAGGCTTTTGAATTGTGAGATTGCATGCAGAAGAATTATTCATTTGCAGATCTGGGCTACAAACATCTTGATTCACAAGGTTAGCATTATAATGAAGTTTATTTTTAAAGAATCGAGAATTCGTTTCTTTAAAAATATGTTCTTCATTTTCAATTACACCCTTAGAAATGAATCGACTCTTAAAATCCTTTTCAATTCTTTCCTTTTGATTAGCCCTTTGATTTGCATTCAAATGATTTTTACTATTAGATTGCAACTCATTCAAATCAACCTTCTTTTCATTTCCAGACAAATTTTGAGTACATACAGATTGTGAAACTTTTACATTCTTATTATTTAAACAATCATTCTCATTCTCATCCTCACTCTCACTTTCCCAATCTTCAACCAACCCATCCACCTTCATTTTATCTGCAAAAAGATTTTCAGGTGATTGTTTAGTTTGGGTGCTATGATAGGATCAACTGATAAGTTTATTTTAACAGAAGGTTTTATGTTTTGAGATGGAGAAAATCCAATCCCATAGACCATATCAGAATCACAAATATTCTCAGAGTAGGTAAACATGAATAATCATGATTATTGGAGGTGCAATGTTAGAAAACCCAACACCACATTTTCCTCCTTTGATTTTCTGAGTCATTTGTGACTTGATTATGCCTTCAACCATTGTTGATGAAAGTTCAAATTTCTCAACAGTCAATTTAACCGTGGCTAATTCACTGTTGAGTCTGTTAATTTCTAGAGCGAGTTCATTATTTCTATTGGTCAAGTCGTTATTAGTACATTCTTTATCATGAAGATTTAATTTCAAATTATAATCGTTTTGTTTAAACCTTCAAGTTTTTCTTTAAAAATCCTTTCATTTGACTTGTGTTTACTAGCTTGATACTGAAGTTTTTCAACTTCCATTATCAGGCTTTCATTGTGAACTCTGTATCTTTGAACTTTCTCAACACATGCATTTTGACATAAGTCATCATATACCTTGGGTTCTGAAGTTTCTCCTTCTGCTTCTTTGACCTTCTTCACCATGAATGCTTTCAATTACCATCTGATTCTTCCACTGGAGCACTAACAACAGTCTTTGAATTAATACATGGACTTTTGACTGTGAGCTCAACAGTGTCATCTTCAAACACAATCTTTACTTTATCATCCTTCTCAACCTGTTCTTCTTCTCAGCTTTCTCTTCTCCTCTTCAACTTTCTCAATCTTTTGATCAACTTTCACTTTCTCCCTTCAATTCTCTCCTTCTCTTCTTCTTCTGTAGCAAACAAGCCCTCCAACAAGTCATCAGATACAAATTCAGCAAACAAGTTTTCTTCCTCTTCTGGTTCTGGCACAATCTTTGCAATGAGTGCATGAGACAAAGTCAGATCAAGGGCCTCCATTTGATCAGACCAATCGTATTCAGCATTTGTTTGAGAAACTAATGCTTTATTGCCACTAGAAGTACCAGCTTTGTCTTTCTTCTGCTCTATCTCCACAGTCACCATCTTCTTTGGGGCTTCATTTTGACCTGTTTTTGGTTCAGTACACTCTCTGGCGAAATGACCTGGTTTGTTACAGTTGTAACACCTCAGGTTGGATTTGTCGAAACCGATTTTGCTAGAATTATTAACACCAAACATTTCCTTCCAGTTCTTCTAGCAAAATTCTTCGCCCTGTAAACTACCATGGCCATCTGATATTTGATGTCGTTTTCTTCAACATCATCCGGATTAACTTGTTGAAGATCATCAACAAGAATATTTGGAGCAGAAAGTCTTCCGGCCATAAAAGCTTCATAACTTGTCATGAAAGTAGTGAAAAGAGCAAGATGCTCCTCAGCAATTTGGACAGTCTGTTTGGATGGATTAGTGGTAGCAACATAAGCATGTTGACCACTATGAGAATCTTGAGGTTGAGAGACTTGTTGGTGGATGATGGGGGAATAATGTTGAGCTGCTGGAACATGAACTTGATGAGTTACTGCTGGTTGCATATATGAAGAAGCTGCACTTCCGATTGTTGTTGCTGACACATTTGTGTATAACTGACATAGTAATTTGGATTACTAGCCATCTTTGCGTAGAGAGCAGTTCCTTCAGCACCTAGAGAACTGAGATGATTAGCAGCTCTCTGCTTATCATCCATAGCATAAGACTTGATAGTTGAGATGAGATCGGTCAACTGAAGAGTATACAAGTCTTTGGTTCTCTTTATCAAAGTACAGTTGTTATTCCAACTATAAGGAAGTGAGTTGAGTAACTTCTTGTTCACAGTAATTGGTTCCATAGTAATACCAACACTCTTCATTTTTGTGACCAGTCTAACAAACCTGGCCATTTGAGCTTCCAATTCCTCACCAACAATGTGATTGAACATGTTGAATTCTTGATTCAACATATCCTTCTTGCTCTCTCTCATGTCTTTGTTGCCCATTATCTGAGATTCCAGAGCATCCCATAGCACTTTAGCACCCCTGAACTCTTGAAACTTTTGTGAGATCTCAGTAGTAAGAGCCATAGTAATTGCAGCATACGCCTTATCATCCAATTCCAGTCTCTTGATGTCGTCTTCATCCCACAAATGTTCAGGTTTCTGAACCATTTCTCCTTTGTCATTTTTGTACAACGGAATGTAAGGACCATATTGAATGGATCTCCACATTTTAGGTTCCGTGTAAATGACATATCTTTCAAATCGAAACGCCCAATCGGTATAATCATCTTCACATAAAAGCCTCGGTGGCTTGTTACCAGTTCCAATCTCAGTGTCTAGATGAAGTGAAGCAGTAAGATGCTTCAAATTCGGTGTAGTTGAAGCCATGATGAGCAGAAAGTTTAAAATCAGAATTCTCGTGCGAAATACAAACTTGTGCGAAATTAGATTTCGCGTGGAAAGAGTTTTCGCGCGAGGTAGCTCTTCGTGCGAAATTCCAAAGATACCTTTTATGCGAATCGCACAAAAAGGTGAAATAACTGTCTTTGCGAAAACAACACCTTTTCGCGTGCGAGAACTTGCAGATGAAGCGAAAACGTCGATTTTGTGCTGAAACAGATTACCAACAGTTGTTTTGCGAATTTCACCTCCAATTCACTGATTAAGTTTGATCAAACTCATTTTAATCCAATTTTAATGAATTTTAAGTCAATTTTAATCAAAATTAAGCTTAAAGTTCACTAATTATGTTCAATTAGGTCCAGATTAGTCCAAATCTTCCACAATCGAGCAGCATAACGTTCCATCTCAGAATCTAAGGTAATCGATGATGAATTCTTCAAAAATCAGGTAGAACTCAATCCAATTCTTCTCCAAATCGTGGTTTAAGAGCCTAATGCTCTGATACCAATTGTAAATCTCTGAAAACTCCAAAGATCAGTAACACACGATCTCAATCTTGTGAACGCGGAATATAAACAAGATTGGAGTAGAAGAAGATTGAATTGAATCACAAAAGAAGATATTCGATTGATAAACAGAAACCTATAAAAGGTCTTGTGCGATTTCGCACAGATACAATGATAATGAATGCAAAACTGCATTGCAAAACGAAAACTAGCTATTTATACTAAACATAGAGTTCTCGCGCGAGATCCCTTTCGCGTGGATCAAGCTTTCGCGCGGCAGCATTCTTTCGTGTGGTATGCGACTCGCATGGATCTGGTCTTTCGCACTGTGGACTTCTCGCGTGACTTGTTGTTGTCGCGTGGCTCTGGTTATCGCACAGTATGTTTTGCCGAGCCTTGATTTGTCTTCTACATGCTTTTGTCTAGAATCATTAACACCACTAACGTTGTTGGTGAATTTTAGCTGTTACGCAACTGAACAAATACTATGACTTTCCTCCTAAAAAATAATCACCATATTTAAAACATTAACAAAACATATTTAATACCTATATCATGCTTTGCTCTAGGGTCGTTACAAATGAAAATAATTATACACAGCACATAGTTATGGTCGCTTTACATTGTTTGATAGTAAACATGTTTTTTTATTGATAGCATTGACAATTTAGTGTCTGAGCATTCAAACCCACGTTACAACTACATATTCAAACCCAAATTTATCTCTATTACTATATAAAACATATTGGATGGGCAGAATAGTCATTTGCCCATCCTTGTAAGACGCGCCCGTGAGTTCACCTCCACCACTGTCCTTAACGCCTCCGGTAGGGGGCCCGCCTATGATCTTCCCTCTGTGCTCTTCGAATCGTCTCCCCTACGTCGACCTTTACCCGTGACCGCCTCCCTTCCTTCCATCAGCAATTCAATTAATGGCCATTAAAGACCCCCATTCAAACCCCCTGTATATCACTCTAGGGTTTCGAGTTAACAAATCATCTCACGTAATCCGTACTATCACTAATTCTTCGGTTGATCGAGGTCCATGATCAACAACATGAAGCTCACCGTGAAGAGTCTGAAGGGGAGCCACTTCGAAATTAGGGTTCAACCTTCCAACAACGTGAGTTGCAAGTTATTTGTTTCTCTAATAGTTTGTGCTTTTCTTTCTTTCTATGTGAGAATTAGTCTTTTTTTGACACTTGAATGGTTAACCTGTCCTTACTCTATGCATAATTACAGGCTTGCATACTCGATGAGGAAAATGATGGCTGACAAAGCATTGGTATGTTGGATAATCCATTCTCAATATCTGTTGAACATACACTTGTTTTTTTATTTGCTTAATTTGTAGTTAATTGTGCAAATGCAGGTTAGAAGGTTATCTGCTTGTGAAACAATGGGTTCTGCAACCACAATTTGCAGTGACAAAACTGGAACCTTGACTTTGAATTTGGTGGGATATTTTGCTTTTGTTGAGATGATTATTAGTTATTGCTGATCTTGCTTTCTTTTCTTATTATCAAATGATAAATTATTTTGTTTTTGCCTACTAATCGCATATCTTTTGCTTCTTCAGATGACTGTAGTTGAGCTTACATATGTGGGAAAAAAATCGATCCGCCAGACAACACATCAGAGTTGCCATCAGGGGTTACATCTCTTCTTATTGAAAGTGTAGCTCAGAATACAACTGGCAGTGTATTTTTGCCTGAGGTAATTAAACTTCTTGTTAAGCATATGCAGTGTGTGCCATGATAAGTATTTGTATAGGTATCTTACTGGTCTTCAACATTTTTTTGAGATTGAGAATTTCACTGGTCATTTTTGTGTCAATAGGGTGGCAAAGATGTAGAGGTCTCTGGATCACCAAACGAGAAGGCCATTCTTCAATGGGGGGTTAAAGCAAGTTTCTCACTTCTACTTTTTATAGTTTTTTTGGTTTTATATATCTGGCTTATCATTTTTGTAATAATTGCAGCTTGGAATGAATTTTGAAGCTGTCAGGCAAGAGTCATCAATTATTCATGCTTTCCCTTTTAACTCTGAGAAAAAACGAGGTGGTGTCGCGGTGAAACGGGAAACTCTACAGCCTTCGCAATGTTAACACTCACTTTCAGCAAGCCTACAGAAAAATCAAACTTAGGCAGCAATAAGAAATGCCCAACTATTATTCTGAAGGTGTTATGATTCGCTTGAAATACATATCTACTTTTTTGTTTATTTTCTCACAGCCTGATTCTCAAGTTCATGTACACTGGAAAGGTGCTGCTGAAATTGTCTTAGCTGCATGTACAACGTACATGGACAGTAATGAACAGTTAGTTATTAGCATTTTTATGGATTAACATTGTTTCTCTTGCTTCTTAGTTACGATATCTAAATATCGAGGATTAATTCTATATAATGTATGCTATCAAAAAACTTTGGAAATTTAAGGACATATATGTTTAATTTTAAGGTGGTTGGTTAAATTATTCACGATCCAAGGTTAATTATATCTGAACTTGCAGGTAGAATACTTTAAAAAGGCGATTGAAGATATGGCTGCTGGAAGTTTGAGGTGTGTTGCTATTGCCTACCGACCATTGAAAGGCGAAACAGTGCCAACAGATGAAGAAGAACTGTCGATTTGGGAATTGCCTGAGGGTGATCTTGTTTTGCTTGCAATAGTTGGTTTGAAGGTATACAACCTTTTGATCTAGCTCCACTTGATCAGTTCTTTAAGTATGGTGGAAAATTGTTTATAGAAGGCATTCTAATGCATATTATTACAAAGAGCGCACACAAGAGGAGAATGATCTAGATGAATGCCTGAAAATTTCGAATTTGGGGAGCGTTCGACGGATATGTATTATGAGTGGGAAAAAAAACGGGTTCATACAAAGATGATTTGTTGTTGGTAGCGCGTAGGAATTTATCGTCTGGCCATTGAAACCCACGTTAGAAGTATATGAGCCAGAATGAATGTAAATGATTTTATTTTTGTCAAACTTTTAACGACGTGCCAAGTTGAGTTAAAATTAATATGTTAATAATAGTTTCAATCGATAATCAGTTAAATTATCCCGCTGCAACGTGCGGCTTTACATACTAGCATCATCAGAATTTTTCCCATAGTGTGTGTGAGATATCATAAAAGAAATTGTGTACACCTAGGACCCTGCAAGCTTGTGGCAAGTGCATCGACCAATATCACAACCACACCCGCCGCAACGCGCGGGTATTCCCACTAGTATGATTTATAATCATGTCGTTTTACGCTTAAATAACAAACATTATAACAAATATAGGACGTTGGTGCCCTGTACCGCATAAATGAGAGAATAAAATACCTAGCATATGTCACAATACTTGACCTTAAACATAAACATTTGTCTAAGGTTTTATCGTTCACCCAAACATAAATCAATTCCTTAGGATTTTGATATGTTTTAATATGGTAAATCAAAAGTTATGACAAACCATGACCACCCTACCACATGAGTACCTGAAGTCTACCGTATTACTATGTCATGTTTGAAGATAATTTATATGTCCAAACATAATTTATACATTTCCCTTTAAAAACATAAACCATAACCTTCAATTCCTCAAAAGATATACTCTTTTTGCTTATTGAATAGTAGTGGATGAGGTTCTTTTTTACCATGTATTCTCCCTGCCTATCATGACTTTATACATTTCCCTTTAAAATGTAAACCACAACCTTAAATTCCCCAAAACACATACCCTTTTTGTTATTGAATAAGAATTACCTTCTATGTCTACTAAAAACAAGGTTATCGCATACCTAACGAACAACAACATGATAATCTCAACCATGCAACTACACCATGCACAATTAAAAGTATAGACGTACGTTCATTACTACAACGTACCCTTCATTCATTTAACATGACGCATGCGCCGCAACGCGCGCGGGCACCCACTAGTATAGTAATATAGATATAGATACATATGTTATAGTTAAGTTAATGAAAAAACAATAAATATTTGGCCATGAATATATAAATAGAGTAGGGTGTAATTAGTGAAATAGTATAAGTTGTAACATTAATTACTCACAATTTGAAATTTAAAAATAGGTCATAACACACGATCAAAAGAACCACAAAGATAGGTAACTGGTAATATATTTAGGCGGGAAAACAATATTAAGATTGAATGAGAGTGTGACATGTGTCCTATACTGTAATCTTTTATTAGTATTATATATATATACATACAATATATATACATACATACATATGTATATATATATACTAGATTAGAGCCATGTATATTATGGGTAGAATAAATAAATATATCAAAACCATTAGCTTTATAATATTTTATTTTTAGATGTTATTAGCAATTGGTGAAATAAAAATATAATTAGTATTTAAAAGTTATAACAGATAATGAAATTAGAAATTATTACTCTATATTTAAAGATAAGATATGTCTAAAAATCATATAATTTAGTATGCATTAAAAATTATTAAAATAATAATATTTTATTTTAGATGCTTAATAGTTTAGTTTACTTATTTACAATAATTATCATTTAATATGAGAGAGATAATAAACAAAAAAAATAAATATATTTCTTTATCATATTTTCGTAATAAAAGGAAAGTCAAATTGATTGTTTTTAAAAATTTTAGATTTATTTATTATAAGATGAGACGGGAAAATGATTCTTTTGATATGGTAGGATGATGACACGTGTCTTTTGATATGCTAGAATGATGACACGTGTCCTCGAAAAATTTTTTTTATTATATGTTATATATATACATGTTTCAGGAAGGGAAAACATGTAAAATTTTTGATTTAAGAAAATATGTACTGATGGTGTTAGAAAAAACAAATATGCCAAAATCCCTTAAATTTTTGATTTAAGAAAATGTAAATGCTAGTCTTAGGAAGAACAAATATGAAAAAATCCCTTAATAATATTTATCAACTTATTACATTTGCAAAAAGCACAAAGAAAACAATAAGGGAAATCAGATCATTTTGTGTTACATATTTTGTGTTACATATATGTATTGTGGGTGAAGCTAGGGGCTTGGGGCCCCCAAAAAAATAGGGCCCCCATTTTCTCTCTCTCTCTCTTATACATACATACATATATATATATATATATATATATCAGTTGGGCTTTTTATTTGGTAACAAGTCAAGCAGACCTCTAATTATTTGGGTTTTAAAATTTATAATTGAGTGCCTAATAGCAAAAAAGGATTAAAGATGATTGAGGGGTGAAATTTATTCTAGGGCATCCAAAAAAGACGAACATAGAACGTTGTTTTAATAATGCAGATGATTGAATCTAATGCAAAAGAAGGTGACTGGTTTTATATTATTTTTACATTCTTGTCTTCTTACTTTGTTGTTTTATTTCTAAGGCGATTTGTTCTAGTTGTTGCAATAATATGTGATTAAATGTTACAACTTATAAGTAATCAAATTGTTTCTGATTTGTTAATTTTCACTAATTACTTACTAAATTGATTCCTGACTAATTACTAATTTGATGTTACAAATTATCAATATGTTAAAGTGTAATTGGTTTATTGATTGGTGCTTATTAGTTGGGGATATTTAGTAGTGTGTATTAGGATTCAGGTGTTGTTTATTAGGTGATTTGTCATTGGGTTAACTTAGTTCGTTTGTGATTTAGGCTCCTGTTTTTACTCGGTTTTGCATTTACAGCTATTGCCTAATTATTCAATCGTGAATCTGTGAAAAGCCCCAATTTTAGTATCCGCTTGGGGGCCCCAAAAACCTGAGCCGTCCCTGCTAGTGAGCAAGCAATTAAGATTGAACGAGTTAGCTACTAAAATAGTTGATCAAAATAGTATTTTTATTTTTACAAAAGCAAAGATACAGACTCAACCCACAATTTCAAGTTATAGCATAACGCATGTTATATTAGATTGATTTTGTTAATAACTTTGTTGCATAATCAAATAGGGATGACGTCTAGGATGCTTGGCACGAATAATATCCTTCATCATCTATGTCTAGGATGCTTGGCACGAAACAAGTTTAAGAGGTTAAAAGAATTAAAAGCCGAGAACTTTCGCGGCTTAGGCCCTTGGTCACCGGTTACACACTCGAATTCTAAACAGGAGGTCCCGGGTTCGACCCCGGGCCACCTCACACATTTTTTAAACCTCCTTTTTAAGCTTTAAAAATTCCGAAAAAAATTTCTAAAAATCATAAAATGTTTTTACAAACATTAGAAATTTTTAAAACAATCTAATTATTTTCTGAAATTTATTTCAACATTTTATTTATTTATTTAATTGTTTTAAATAAATAAAATAACTAATTATATTTTCTACCAATTTATAATTGGTGTGTAATATATAATTATACAATAAATAAATTGAATCCAATATATATACATAGATATAATTATTCAATTATCGAAACAACTTTTATTTGAATAAATTACATGTATCTAATTTTACACCATCGTATACAATTTATAACATATGTACATAATTAACATACATATATAGTTATGCTTACTTATGTATAAATTTATTATATACATATAATTATGTATGTAATCATACATAAAATTAGATATAATTACATGAATATATATAATTATGTATATAATTATACATATACAATTTATTAATAAATTGTATATATGTATAACTTATATGCATAAATTTTTATTAAATCCTGGACATAATCACTTCCAACAAATTCGTTTATTTCAAGACATATCAACCAAATAAAATTTATCAATTTAAACTACCATGGAAATCCTAATATGTCACACCCTCAAAATCCGCTAACGGGGTTTATTTTACGTCAGGCGTGTGACACACCAGGATCTCAGATAAGCATCAGTTACACCAAACACAGTAATTACAAAACATCACATTAAGTAATTAGATCTTAAATCAATCATGAGTGTTTCAATCTTGCGGAAGCGTTTCAAAAACAGAAATCAATAGTAAATTGTTTCAACATGCGTTTCAACCATAAGAATCCATAACGTTTAACCAAACAAATCAGTTGAGTAGTGATGTATGCCATGCATGCATCCTAGCTGAGTTCTTAACCTTGTGCGTTTCTGTGACCTGAGAAAACATGCTAAAATGTGTCAACATAAAGTTGGTGAGTTCACAGGTTTTATCACAGAATAAAATGTTTATAACTGTTCGACTGTTTGTATCTGTTTTGACTTTTTGTAATGTTCGACTGTTCGTAACTGTTTGACTGTCCGAATGGTTTAGTAATTACAGCATATCGATAGGTAGCTAACCTATAATCATGTTACTTAGTGTTTCGAACCGAAGCTGACTGTTTGCATGTCCTATATGTTTGTGTTTCCCCGTCACGTCTCGCAAGACAGTGACAAATGTTAGGTCAATAATGCACCCGTTTGACCTCCAATCAAGCTAGCGCGACTAGCCCGGCGGGGTTTGTCAGACCCAGTAGTACTACTCAGTATTACCTCGCTAATCCCATTACTAACGGTTCGAGCGTGTCGGGACTGTTTGTGTGTTTACACTAACGTAACAGGCGATATCAATAATACTGGCAACCATTCATAAAATATGTTTGCATGTTTTCTCCCCCAAAAAGGAAAGAAAGTAAAAAGTGGGGCTGTAAACTCACCTTGATTGTGTTGCAAGGTAATAATGTTCGCACGACGATTTGAATTTCAGTTAACCTGTGTTTCGTTTAGTATGAACATAGTTAATGTTAGTTATTATTTACGAGTTTATAACATGTTTAACGTTTAGAATATGGATTAAGTTTTGATAGAATTATGTGTTTTGTTTCAGTAATTAGATTTATAAAGTAATTATCGTAGTTCTATTGGTAAATTATTAAGTGTTTTATAAATGAATTTTGATGTAACGATGATGTTCAACATGTAATTAAATCCGTATGATTACCGAATAATAATTACATAAATATTATTCAAAACAGTTTGTTTAAAGTATATTTTATAAAATAAATCGTATTTGTAAATAATTTGGTAAACTTTAATATACTCCAGGAAATTATTCAATGCTCAAAAATATAAACCAGGTTTATAAAAATTATTTTTATAATTTTTATAATTTTTCTGTAATTTTTAGAAGTCCAAAAAGCCTTTAAAAAAATAAAAGATGTTGCCCGGGTTCGAACCCGGGACCTCTCGGGTAGCATGGAAGCAGGGAACCAATGAACCAAGGCTTACAGCCGCGATAGAGAATGGTTCCATTTCATTATAAGGCTGTTTAAACCAATTCCCCCGAATCGTATAAACCCTAGCTTCGATCGAAGCTAAATTGAACAACAATTCGCGTATGATAATGAAATTGTTGATAGGGCTTTCGTTCCTTAGGTTAAACCGAGTGTGTAGATACGTTTAATTACCTGTTTTGATTCGGATTGATGGTAAGAACAGATAAGAACAAGCCGCGGCAAAGGAAGAATTGGTTCGAGTCGATTTTGTTGATGATAACCAAATTGAATGCACAGGTAGCTCCTAATGAAGCTAATGATCGAAGTCCTTACGTAATTTCGTGAAATAGAACTCGGAAAGTAGCAATCAACTGTGTTGCAGGTCGCGGTTGGTGGTGTTAATCGAATGGGTGTGATTTGTTGTTTTTTGATCAAATTGAGCTTAATGAAAGGTTTTAAACGACTAAATGATTGCTAGTGCTCCTTATTTTGATTATTATTAGATTCAGTGCTCGACAATGGTGTGTGGTTGGCCGAAAGTTTCGGTCGAGTGGGTTGACCACATTATCATCTTGTATTATTCAAATTCTAGTGCGGTTAGTGTTCGAATTACCCACGAGAAGATGTCGGGATGCATAATTTGGTCAAAACCACGTCCGTTTGGGTGTTGAAGGGTCGCCGGAGTTGGCCGGAGGGTGGCCGGACGGCGAGAAGGTTCGACGGGCGGGGGTGGGTTTTAAAAGAAAATTTACACCTTTAGTCCCTGAGGTTTTGTGCTCTTATTATTTTATGCAGGAAGTTTTTTTTTTTTTTTTTAAACAAGTTTTAAAAGTTACAAAATTTCCCCCTGCACTTTAATTCTAAATTATTATTACTATTTTATTATTATTATTATTATTATTAGTATTATTATTACTATTATTCTTAAATAATAGTAAATGAATTAAATTGGCGGTAAGCCGATAAAATTATTTTAATAATATTAATCGAAAACTCGGGTTGTCACATTATCCCCTTGTTGAAGAAATTTTCGTCCCGAAAATTAGAACACTAGAATTATCAAGCGAGTATACGAAGAATTTGGTTAACACGATGAGTAAACTATGAAGAATAATAACTGCTTGAAGATAGTTAGTACACACGAAGAGTTGACGAGATTAATGTTAATTGACTGACTTGTTAGTGACAAATGTCACACACCATCACATTCACCTCATGATTTTCAACAAAATAATCTTAGGTTTCCTTTCTGATTTGGGAATATCTTAAATGTTTCTAGCACTTCCGTTCATCATCAAATCCATCTGTATTATCTGAGCTATCATACACGTGTGAAACAAATGTGAAAGTAGACCCACAATGTTCTTTGTTTGATATCGTGAGATGTCACAATATCCCTCAGTTGAGAGAAAATTTCATCCTGCAATTCAGTTGGAGTTAGGTTTCGACGGTGTATCCACGAACAAGTGCGGATATTTAGACTTCATCTGATCCTCCCGCTCCCATGTAAATTCAGGTCCCCGTTTGGAGTTCCACCTCACGCGCACAATGGGAATTTTGCTACGCTTTAGTGTCTTGACCTCTCGATCCATGATCTCCACTGGTTCTTCGATGAAATGTAGTTGATCATCTATCTTTAATTCTTCCAAAGGCACGATCAATGATTCATCAGACAGGCATTTCCTCAGATTGGATACGTGAAACACATCATGTATCCCCCTGAGTTCTTCAGGTAGGTTCAGTTGATAAGCCACCGGGCCAATCCGTTTAACGATCTCGAACGGCCCCACGTACCTAGGGTTTAGTTTCCCCCGTTTCCCGAAACGAATCACGCCTTTCCAAGGTGACACTTTCAACAGTACTTTGTCCCCAATCTGAAACTCCAATGGCTTTCGACGCTTGTCGGCGTAACTCTTTTGTCGATCACGTGCTGCCGCCATACGGTTACGAATTTGCACGATCTTCTCAGTCGTTTCGTGCACAAGTTCAGGTCCTGTAAGTTGGCTTTCTCCTACTTCTGCCCAACAGATAGGTGATCGGCACTTTCGTCCATACAATGCCTCAAATGGAGCTGCTTTGATCGAAGTATGATAACTGTTATTATAGGAGAACTCAACTAATGGTAGATGAGTTTCCCAACTGCTTCCAAAATCGATCACACAGGCGCGCAACATGTCTTCCAGTGTTTGGATCGTACGCTCACTTTGACCATCGGTTTGCGGGTGATACGCGGTACTCATATCCAGCCGCGTTCCCAATGATCGTTGTAATGATTGCCAGAAATGAGAAGTGAACCGAGCGTCACGATCAGAAATGATAGATATCGGCACGCCATGCCGAGAGACTACTTCCCTTAAATAGATACGTGTCAGCGTCTCCATTCGATCAGTCTCTCGGATTGCCAGAAAGTGTGCGGATTTCGTTAAGCGATCTACTATAACCCAGATGGTATCGCATCCGCTGGGAGTCCTAGGTAACTTCGTGATAAAGTCCATGGAGATCTGCTCCCATTTCCACACTGGAATTTCCGGTTGTTGAAGTAAACCGGATGGTCTCTGGTATTCCACCTTAACCTTGGAACAAGTTAAGCATCTGCTTACGTATGTGGCTATCTCCGCTTTCATTTTCGGCCACCAGTACAATTCTTTCAGGTCCTGATACATCTTGTCTGAACCTGGATGAATAGAGTAGCGTGACTTATGAGCTTCATCCATTATCAGCTCTCGCAAATTCCCGTGCTGTGGTACCCAGATCCGTTTCATAAAATAACGGATTCCATCAGCTTTAATCTCCAACTGTTTCTCCATGCCTCGCATGGATTCCGCTTTGAGATTCTCCGTCTTCAAGGCCTCAGATTGAGCAGCTTTGATTTGCACTGGTAGGTCAGAGTGGATAGTCATTTGTAATGCGCGCACTCGACGAGGCTTTAGGGTTTCCTTACGACTAAGGGCATCGGCTACCACATTAGCCTTACCCGGATGATACTTGATCGCACAGTCGTAGTCGTTCAACAATTCGACCCAACGACGTTGTCTCATGTTCAGCTCTTTCTGTTCAAAGATGTGCTGGAGACTCTTGTGATCGGTGTAAATGGTGCATCTGGTACCGTACAAGTAATGTCTCCAAATCTTCAAGGCAAAAATCACTGCACCCAATTCCAGGTCATGGGTGGTATAGTTCTTCTCATGAACCTTCAGTTGTCTCGAGGCGTAAGCTATCACCTTGTCGCGTTGCATCAGGACACAACCCAATCCTTGAATGGATGCGTCACAATACACCACGAAATCATCGGTCCCCTCTGGTAGTGCCAATATCGGTGCACTACAGAGTTTCTGTTTCAATAGCTGAAAAGCCGCCTCTTGACTTTCACCCCATTTGTATGTCGTTCCTTTGTGGGTTAAAGCGGTGAGAGGTTGTGCAATCTTAGAGAATCCCTCTATGAATCGTCGGTAATATCCTGCTAACCCCAGGAATTGCCTTATCTCAGTCGGTGTCTTAGGTGTAGCCCAATTCTTTATCGCCACAATCTTGGCAGGATCAACATGTATTCCCTTCTCATTAACAACATGACCTAGGAATTGCACTTCACGTATCCAAAAGTCACACTTAGAGAATTTGGCGTACAGTTGCTCATTCTTCAACAATTCCAAGATCAATCGTAGATGCTCTTCATGGTCCTCCTTGGTCTTAGAGTATATCAGTATGTCATCGATAAACACAATAACAAACTGATCGAGATAGGGTTTGCACACGCGATTCATGAGGTCCATGAATACCGCAGGTGCATTAGTCAACCCAAAAGACATGACCAAGAACTCGTAATGACCATAACGAGTACGGAATGCGGTTTTGGAGATGTCCTCCTCACGAACTCGGAGTTGATGATAACCAGACCTCAAGTCGATCTTCGAATAATAGCTTGATCCCTGAAGCTGATCAAACAAGTCGTCGATACGAGGTAGAGGATATCGGTTCTTGACTGTGACTTTGTTTAATTCTCTATAATCAATGCACATTCGGAAAGTGCCGTCCTTTTTCTTAACAAAGAGAACAGGGGCTCCCCAAGGTGATGAGCTAGGTCGAATAAAGCCCTTATCTAAAAGCTCCTGAAGTTGTGATGACAACTCCTGTAATTCGTTTGGTGCTAATCGATAAGGTGCTCTAGCAATCGGGGCTGCACCGGGAGTCAGTTCGATTTGAAATTGCACTTGGCGATGAGGTGGTAGTCCAGGAAGATCCTCTGGAAACACCTCTGGAAAATCTCTTACCACGGGAATTTCTTCTATTTTATTTTCCTCGGACTGCTTGTCGGTGACGAGTGCCAGCATAGCCACACGCCCTTTTTGTAACAACTTTTGCGCCTTCATGTAAGAGATAATACCCATTACTGCACCACTCCTATCGCCTTGGACTGTAAGAATTTCATCACCAACAGGGATTCGTATGATCTTCTCATGACTTATGACTTCTGCTTGCTTATTAGAGAGCCAATCCATGCCTACCACAACGTCGAAACTTCCTAGTGTAACAGGCATAAGATCTATAGCGAAAGTATGACCAGCGAGTTCTATCTTACAATCTCTAAGAATGTGTGTTACATGGATTTGTTTACCGTCAGCCAATTCTACGGTATATTTGGATTCTAATGCAGAAGGAATATCACTTAGAAGACTACAGAACTTTAAGGATATGAAACTCCTATCGGCTCCAGTATCAAATAGTATAGAAGCAAAACAACCATTCAGGGGAAACGTACCAGTAACCACATTCTGGTCATCCCTTGCCTCGCCGGAACCGATCACGAATGCGCGACCCTTGGCATTGCCCCCGTTATTATCCTTGTTTCCACTCTTCAGCTTCGGGCAATCCTTCCGGTAATGACCCTCCTTACCACACTCAAAACAACTCCTAGTCGCTCCGCCCTGGCGTTGTTATTGAGGTTGTTGCTGAGTCATCAGCTCGCTCCTGCAATCTTTGGCAGCATGACCCATCTTTCCACACCTTAGACAACGGATGCGGTCACACTGGCCATGGTGGTGGAAGTTGCACTTGTTGCATTTTGGATACCTGCCCGCGTAGCTACTCGATCCCTGGCCATAGTTGTTGTGGTTCTGATTGTTGAAGCTTCTTGAAGGGTCAAACTTTTTGGTCTGTTGTTGTTGGGTGTTGTTGGAGCTTGAAGACTTGTTGTTATTATTGCCGTCCCATTTCCTTTTGTGATCAGAAGAACCAGAAGCAACGCCACGTTTAGGCAAGGTGCCCTGCGCCACTGCCTGGTCAGTGAGTTTATGAGCCAGTCGGATGGCCTGCTGAATAGTGACAGGATCAGCAGCCATCACACTAGCCTGGATCTGAGGAGCTAGACCATCAATGTATTTTTCGATCCGTTTGTAGGCCGGAGTCACCATCTGAGGACATAATGCAGCCAACTCGTGCGAACGAGTCGTGTACTCCTCAATGTCTGAACCAACCATCTTTAAATTCCAAAATTCTGCCTCCAGTTTCTGGACTTCGCTCCTGGGGCAGTACTCTTCTTTCATTAAAATCTTGAAGTCCTCCCAAGGCATACTGTTAGCAGCATCAAGTCCTAAGGTTTGGACCTGTGAGTTCCACCATGTCAAAGCTGGTCCTTCCAAAGTGCCGGAAGCATACTTGACACGGTTTTCTGCTAGACAGTTACACATTGCAAAGGCGGATTCCAGCTTCTCAATCCAACGAAGGAGGGTAACAACACCTTCGGAGCCTTTGAAGGAATGAGGTTTGCAGTCCATGAACATCTTGAAAGTGCAGACTGCTTGACCTGGAATGAGTGGATACATTTTAAGGATTGTTACGTAGAGTATCAAGGATTTGATCCAAAAGATCTATTTGACAGAGGTTTACCTCCTTGGTTTTGGTTCTGGTTGATATTGTTATTTGATTTTGGTTCCTGGTCTGTTCGAACGCCTCGAGCGCTTCAGCAACATGCTCATTTATGATGGCATCGAGTTCAGCTTGTGTTAGATTAATGTTTTCTTGTCTACGTGGGCGTCCAACTCTTCGTCCAGACATGATTCTACGTATTCACAATACATGACAGTCACTATCGATTAATAACTATTGATAACAATAATCTGTTTCATACTAGTAGAAATGAAGGATTTGTTTGCATATCGATAGTGAGGTTTCATAAGAACCGAGACTTTATGTCTCCAAGTATAGAAACGAAAATTTGTACTGACTATGACTGTTATCACCTAATAGAGTTACCAGAATTCTCATGCACGACAAATTACAATTACGTGTGCACCCGTAATTCTAATTTGCTTTGCATGGTCATTCATGATTCCTCCCATTCATGATAACACACTTTGTCAAGTACCGAGTGCTGTCTGTTAGGACTAGCAAAGATGATAGAGTATGTTGGAAGTAGAAACGAGTACGATAGAGTTTGCTGTGGTGTTCACATCTTAGATAGTTTATTTGCGGGAAGCGAAATCAAGGACAAGAATTATTCACACGATAATGAGATGTTCGGAGTGTATTCGTTTGATTCATGAATCAAAGCGAGTACGTTGACTAATCAAAGTATTGGGTCAATCACAACTTTGTTGAAGACATGCGTACCTATAAGCAGATACTCATCCCAAGGGTTCCCAGGTAAGGTAAACAGGTCCATCAGTTGATTTGGATATATGCGAATACCTTGCCTAGACAGAACACCCCGAGATACAGGCATCTTACTCTTCCAGCATTGCATGTATTCAAGTTGTAAGACACAGACTTTGACGAGACTTTGAAACCATTAATAACAATCGAGGTTTTGGAGTTTGAAATCACTTGAATTAGGCACTCAAACTCTCCCGTGACTCACAGCACAGAGATATGTTAAGGCAAAAGTTTTCAGGCAACTAAATTAAGTAAACATAGCTTCGAAATCTATGTGTGTGTAACTAATGCAAATCCAGCTATAGTCTAAAATGCAATGCAAATGAGATGCAAGTCCATTTTAGTTCGCTATAACTAATGCTCTGATACCAATCTGTCACACCCTCAAAATCCGCTAACGGGGTTTTACCGTCAGGCGTGTGACACACCAGGATCTCAGATAAGCATCAGTTACACCAAACACAGTAATTACAAAACATCACATTAAGTAATTAGATCTTTAAATCAATCATGAGTGTTTCAATCTTGCGGAAGCGTTTCAAAAACAGAAATCAATAGTAAATTGTTTCAACATGCGTTTCAACCATAAGAATCCATAACGTTTAACCAAACAAATCAGTTGAGTAGTGATGTATGCCATGCATGCATCCTAGCTGAGTTCTTAACCTTGTGCGTTTCTGTGACCTGAGAAAACATGCTAAAATGTGTCAACATAAAGTTGGTGAGTTCACAGGTTTTATCACAGAATAAAATGTTTATAACTGTTCGACTGTTTGTATCTGTTTGACTTTTTGTAACTGTTCGACTGTTCGTAACTGTTTGACTGTCCGAATGGTTTAGTAATTACAGCATATCGATAGGTAGCTAACCTATAATCATGTTACTTAGTGTTTCGAACCGAAGCTGACTGTTTGCATGTCCTATATGTTTGTGTTTCCCCGTCACGTCTCGCAAGACAGTGACAAATGTTAGGTCAATAATGCACCCGTTTGACCTCCAATCAAGCTAGCGCGACTAGCCCGGGCGGGGTTTGTCAGACCCAGTAGTACTACTCAGTATTACCTCGCTAATCCCATTACTAACGGTTCGAGCGTGTCAGGACTGTTTGTGTGTTTACACTAACGTAACAGGCGATATCAATAATACTGGCAACCATTCATAAAATATGTTTGCATGTTTTCTCCCCCAAAAAGGAAAGAAAGTAAAAAGTGGGGCTGTAAACTCACCTTGATTGTGTTGCAAGGTAATAATGTTCGCACGACGATTTGAATTTCAGTTAACCTGTGTTTCGTTTAGTATGAACATAGTTAATGTTAGTTATTATTTACGAGTTTATAACATGTTTAACGTTTAGAATATGGATTAAGGTTTTGATAGAATTATGTGTTTTGTTTCAGTAATTAGATTTATAAAGTAATTATCGTAGTTCTATTTGGTAAATTATTAAGTGTTTTATAAATGAATTTTGATGTAACGATGATGTTCAACATGTAATTAAATCCGTATGATTACCGAATAATAATTACATAAATATTATTCAAAACAGTTTGTTTAAAGTATATTTTATAAAATAAATCGTATTTGTAAATAATTTGGTAAACTTTAATATACTCCAGGAAATTATTCAATGCTCAAAAATATAAACCAGGTTTATAAAAATTATTTTTATAATTTTTATAATTTTTCTGTAATTTTTAGAAGTCCAAAAAGCCTTTAAAAAAATAAAAGAGGTTGCCCGGGTTCGAACCCGGGACCTCTCGGGTAGCATGGAAGCAGGGAACCAATGAACCAAGGCTTACAGCCGCGATAGAGAATGGTTCCATTTCATTATAAGGCTGTTTAAACCAATTCCCCGAATCGTATAAACCCTAGCTTCGATCGAAGCTAAATTGAACAACAATTCGCGTATGATAATGAAATTGTTGATAGGGCTTTCGTTCCTTAGGTTAAACCGAGTGTGTAGATACGTTTAATTACCTGTTTTGATTCGGATTGATGGTAAGAACAGATAAGAACAAGCCGCGGCAAAGGAAGAATTGGTTCGAGTCGATTTTGTTGATGATAACCAAATTGAATGCACAGGTAGCTCCTAATGAAGCTAATGATCGAAGTCCTTACGTTAATTTCGTGAAATAGAACTCGGAAAGTAGCAATCAACTGTGTTGCAGGTCGCGGTTGGTGGTGTTAATCGAATGGGTGTGATTTGTTGTTTTTTGATCAAATTGAGCTTAATGAAAGGTTTTAAACGACTAAATGATTGCTAGTGCTCCTTATTTTGATTATTATTAGATTCAGTGCTCGACAATGGTGTGTGGTTGGCCGAAAGTTTCGGTCGAGTGGGTTGACCACATTATCATCTTGTATTATTCAAATTCTAGTGCGGTTAGTGTTCGAATTACCCACGAGAAGATGTCGGGATGCATAATTTGGTCAAAACCACGTCCGTTTGGGTGTTGAAGGGTCGCCGGAGTTGGCCGGAGGGTGGCCGGACGGCGAGAAGGTTCGACGGGCGGGGGGTAGGTTTTAAAAGAAAATTTACACCTTTAGTCCCTGAGGTTTTGTGCTCTTATTATTTTATGCATGAAGTTTTTTTTTTTTTTTTTAAAACAAGTTTTAAAAGTTACAAAATTTCCCCCTGCACTTTTAATTCTAAATTATTATTACTATTTTTATTATTATTATTATTATTATTAGTATTATTATTACTATTATTCTTAAATAATAGTAAATGAATTAAATTGGCGGTAAGCCGATAAAATTATTTTAATAATATTAATCGAAAACTCGGGTTGTCACATAATACATTCCCAAATTCCCAAATCATTATTATTCTAATTTGAGACACCGTTCCTTAGGTTAATCATAAGGAAATCGTTGGTGTCTAATCTATCACATCCAGATCCTAATCTCATCAATCAAGTGAGTATTCATATCCCCTTTTTATATCATTTCTTAGTTGGGGGAAATCATATGATACAGTATTCAATCATGATATTCTGTTGTTATTTCATTCTAAATTCAATTCAAGACAGGTTATGTTATTACTTGCAACTATGTGAACATACTATGATAAACTGGACGACAGTAAAACCCTAATTCAATCAATCAATCCTGGTATCAATGGTAGATCTACTGGTTTGGATAACCCACCCCACATGGCTTACGAGTGGTGATTATGCCAGAGGAAATTAGTCAATCTATGGTGTTTATGTGGAGTCTATTATATGCAAGTGTCAAGTTAAGGGGTTATATTGTGTCGGTTTATCTATATGTTTCGCTATTGCCATATAAGTCTTAATATTACCTTGTGAATTGAATTATTCTCAATCAATCAATCAATCTATATATATATATATATATATATATATATATTCAAAACTGTGATTACTCACCAGCTAACTCGTTAGCTGACTTTATTTTCTCACATGATTTCAGGTTAAGCAAGATAGTGGACTTCTACGTGCTCATTTAAGACACGGACTTGGCTAAAATAAAAGACAATTATTATTTGTGGTTTCGATTGTTGTATTTGTATATGTTAAACTTATATTATCTTGTAATCTGATTTTAATATTATTTCCACTATTAGACAACCATGTGCTATGAACAATCAATCATTCCCTCGTCCGCTCCGATGATTCCGCCGTCGGTCGGGGTGTGACAGATTGGTATCAGAGCCATGGTTATAGGGAATTAGGTTATTAGAAATGGAATGACCTAGACTATAACTAAGTACCTTACACATGAGTCCTCCCATGTATATTATATGCATAGATAGGATTATATGTGTGCTTTACATGTTTATACTTGATTATATGATTATATGCCCTATGTGATTCTTCCTATACTTTGATTCTTATTAATGCACACACAAATCTTAAATCATATTCAAGGCATTGTGTGCCTAAATCAAATGGTTTTCAAAATGAGCTTTGAATCGTTATTCGTGGTTTTCAAAATCTCGTCAAAGTCTGTGTCTCACAACTGAATACATGTAATGCTGGAAGAGTGGGATGCCTGTATCTCGGGGTGTTCTGTCTAGGCAAGGTATTTGCATAAATCCAAACCAACCGATGGACCTGTCTACCTTACCTGGGAACCCTGGGGATGAGTATCTGCTTATAGGTACGCATGTCTTCAACAAAGTTGTGATTGACCTAATACTTTGATTAGTCAACGTATTCGCTTTGATTTACGAATCAAACGATTACACTCAGAACATATCATTGTTATTATGCCAAATTCCCGATTTTCGTTTACAAATTGTATAACTCATATTACCTAATTCTCATAAAATATCCTAATAATATTTCAGAATGTCTTCTCGTCGAATCCGTTCACGATCTGGAAACTCTGGCCGCAAGATTGCTGCTATAGTGGCACGTGAAGTTACTGCGGTCATTCCAACTCTACTTACCCATTTGAACCAAGGCAACAATATTGTTCAAAACCCAACTGCACCAAACCCTCCCAAGACTTGTACTTACAAACAATTCAGTTCTTGCAACCCACCAAGTTCAGCGGAACTGAAGGAGCTACCGGATTACTACAATGGTTCGAAAGCATCGAGAACACTTTCCTCAACAGCGAATGCCCTGAAAATCTGAAAGTCCGGTATGCCACAAGTGTTCTTCAAAAGAGGGCACTCACTTGGTGGAACGGTGAGAAACGAACCCGTGGAACTGATGCCGCATTAGCATTGACGTAGGATGAAGTTAAGGAGCTCATGAGCTCGAGAATTCTGTCCGAGAAATGAAATTAAGAAATTGGAAGCTGAGTTCTGGGACTTAACTCAAGAAAGTTGAGAAAATCTAGCTTATACCAACCGATTTCATGAACTGAGTCTACTTGTTCCTCACCTGGTTACTCCTTTATCTCGGGCTATCGAGAAATACATCGGTGGTCTACCCATGCAAATTCAAGACACGGTGTGGGGTAGAAATCCTGCAACCTTGGAAGATACCATCCGGTTAGCTGCTCAGCTAACTGATAATCATGTCAAGGCTAGAACCCTGACTAGGAAGGGTGCTAAAAAGGTGCCTGAGAAACCCTCAGCTGAACCCCTTAAGGAGGAAAAACCTGAACCTTCTCAAAACAGGAAGAGGAAGGCTAAATCCCAAAACTTTGCTGTGATCACCCCTGCTGTGCCAGTTAATCAAGTCCCTCCAACTCGTCAACCAGTAGTTAACAATCAACCGCTGATGAAAAAGCCCTACGCTGGACCCTTTCCGCAGTGTAACAACTGCAAGTATCACCATCCCGCTAACGTTCAATGTCGTCAATGCACCAACTGTGGTCGTTTCGGCCATACATTCAACGTGTGCAAGAATACTGCATGGGTTCCAGTTACCACACTGACTGTTCAGCATACCCCGACAATCACGCAAACAAGAGCTTGCTACCAATGCGGGGATCCTAACCATTTCCGCAACCAATGTCCGAAGCTTCACAAGGTCGTCCCTGCAGCTCAAGGTCGAGCATTCAACATCAATGCCCAACAAGCCCAAGTTAGCAACGACGTGGTGAATGGTATGTTCCAAATTAATAATCAATACGCTTCGATTCTTTTTGACACCGGTGCAGATAAAAGCTTTGTATCCCTAGACTTTGAGCCCTTACTTGCTAGTGCCCGAACCAAGCTAGACAACCCCTTTACGGTAGAGATAGCTGACGGAAAACCCATTACAATTAATTCTGTTATTCCTGACTGTACTTTGAATCTAAGCGAGCACGATTTCCCTATCAATCTTATACCCATGCAACTGGGTAGTTTCGATGTTATAGTAGGCATGGACTGGTTATCAAAGAATCATGCCGAGGTGATTTGTCACGAAAAGATCATTCGTATTCCTCTCCCGACCGGAAGCATACTACAAATCTACGGGGAAAAACCTTACAAGGGGCTTAAACTCATGTCTTGTACCAAAGCTCAAAAGTACCTCCGCAAGCATTACGTGGCTTTCTTAGCCCATATCGTGAAGGCAGATGAGAAACCTAAGAAGATTGAAGACATTCCGGTTGTTCGAGAGTTTCCTGAAGTCTTTCCTGAAGATTTAACCGGTCTTCCTCCCGTTCGTCAAGTTGAATTCCGAATCGACCTTGTACCTGGTGCAACTCCAGTGGCAAAATCTCCTTATCGACTTGCACCATCTGAGATGCAAGAACTTGCTAGCCAATTGCAAGAACTGTCAGACAAAGGATTCATTCGCCCGAGCTCGTCACCATGGGGAGCTCCAGTCTTATTCGTGAAGAAAAAGGATGGCTCATTCCGTATGTGCATTGACTATCGAGAACTCAACAAACTCACAATCAAGAACCGTTACCCATTACCCAGAATCGACGATCTGTTTGATCAGCTTCAAGGAGCCACTCATTTTTCAAAGATCGATCTTCGTTCTGGTTATCACCAACTCCGTGTGCACGATGATGATATTCCAAAATAGCTTTCCGAACGAGATATGGCCATTATGAGTTTACAGTGATGCCATTCGGGTTAACTAACGCACCGGCAGTATTCATGGATTTAATGAATCGCGTGTGCCGGCCATACCTAGACAAATTCGTGATCGTATTTATCGACGACATCTTGATATACTCCAAATCAAAATCCGATCACGAGAATCACCTTCGTCTAATACTCGAACTTCTGAGGAAAGAGAAACTCTACGCCAAATTCTTAAAATGTGAATTCTGGCTTAATGAGGTTCAATTTCTTGGTCACATAGTAAACAGCAAGGGAATTCACGTTGATCCCGCAAAGATCGAGGCAATAAAGAAATGGGGAGAACCTAAAACTCCTACAGAGATTCGTTCATTCCTTGGTTTAGCCGGATATTATCGACGTTTTATTCCTAACTTCTCGAAGATTGCTGTGCCACTCACTGCTTTGACCCACAAGGATAAGCCTTTTTCTTGGGGGCCTGATCAAGAAAAAGCATTTCAAACCCTCAAGCAAAAGTTGTGTGAAGCGCCGATTCTAACTCTTCCTGATGGAAACGACGACTTTGTTGTCTATTGTGACGCTTCAAAACAAGGTCTAGGTTGCGTTCACATGCAGCGAGGCAAAGTTATCGCTTATGCTTCAAGACAATTGAAGATTCATGAGAAAAATTATACGACGCACGATCTTGAATTGGGTGCTGTCGTATTCACACTCAAAATCTGGAGACACTATCTCTATGGCACTAAATGTGTTGTATTCACCGATCATAAGAGTCTCCAGTACATCTTCAACCAAAAGGAGCTTAACATGAGGCAACGACGATGGGTCGAACTACTCAATGACTACGATTGTGAGATTCGTTACCACCCCGGTAAAGCTAATGTCGTAGCCGATGCATTAAGTCGTAAGGGCCAAGTTATGCTTCAAAGTGTTACCATTCAAACCGACCTCTTGACCCGTATACTCGAAGCTCAACACGAATCAGTCACCGAGGGCAACATGTATGAGGAAATGTCATGCGGTGCTGAACTCCAATTGGAAACCAAGTCGGACGGACTACTGTATTTTCTAAATCGACTTTGGATTCCGAATCGCGATAATCTTCGAACAACCATCATGGATGAGGCTCATAAGGCTCGTTATTCCATTCATCCGGGAGCAGATAAGATGTTCATGAATCTTAGGAACCAATATTGGTGGCCCGGCATGAAGAAGGATATAGCCTTGTATGTATCTAAATGCCTCACATGTTCCAAAGTCAAAGCCGAGCATCAACGTCCCTCTGGATTACTCGTACAACCCGAGGTTCCATTATGGAAATGGGAAAGCATATCCATGGATTTCATCACCAAGCTGCCTCGTACCGCTAGTGGTCACGATAGTATCTGGGTTATCATTGATCGATTGACTAAGTCGGCTCATTTCATTCCAATTCGGGAAGATTATCGAGTCGAGAAATTGGCTCGTATTTACATTAATGAAATAGTCAGTCGGCATGGTGTACCTTTAGATATTATCTCTGATCGCGATGGTCGTTTCATCTCTCATTTTTGGAAAAGTCTCCAATCAGCTCTCGGGACTCAACTAAATCTTAGCACAGCCTATCACCCGCAAACCGACGGTCAGACTGAAAGAACGATACAAACCCTCGAGGATATGCTCCGGGCTTGTGTCATTGATTTCAGTGGATCGTGGGATTCTCATCTTCCGTTAATCGAATTTTTATACAACAACAGTCACCATACCAGCATCCAGATGGCACCATTTGAGGCCTTGTATGGCCGGAAGTGTCGATCTCCCATCTGTTGGTCTGAAGTTGGTGAATCACAGATTACTGGTCCGGAATTGATACAAGAAACAACCGACAAAATTCATAAGATCCGTGATAACTTGGTCGCTGCTAGAAATCGTCAAAAGCATTATGCTGACAAAAGACGTAAGTCCATGGAATACAATGTCGGTGATCTCGTACTTCTTAAGGTGTCACCTTGGAAGGGAGTGATTCGCTTTGGAAAGAAAGGGAAGCTAGCACCTCGTTACGTGGGTCCATTCAAAGTGCTCGAGCGAATTGGGAAAGTGGCCTACAAGCTAGAACTACCCCAGGAACTTAGCAATATACATCCGACGTTTTATGTGTCCAACCTCAAGAAATTTCTTGCCAATGAAAATCTCCACATTCCACTAGACGAAGTCCAGATTGATGAATCTATGCACTTTATTGAGAAACCTGTGGAAATTATGGATCGGGAAGTTAAACAACTCAAACGCGATCGGATACCCATTGTCAAAGTTCGTTGGGAGTCTAAACGTGGGCCAGAGTACACCTGGGAACGTGAGGACCAAATGAAAACCAAGTACCCTCATCTTTTCCTTTCAGCCTCCTTGTGATTTAAAATTTCGGGACGAAATTTCCTAAAGCAGGGGAGACTGTAACATCTCGTATTTCTACAGAAATAAAAAAAAATTCCGTCGATTAATCCTCGTATTATATTATATCATTCTTTCATTTAATAACCCAAAATAAATATAATAAAAAATAATAATGTAATTAATAATGATAATAATAATAATAATAACAATAATAATAATAATAATGATATAATAATAATAATAATAATAATAATAATAATAATAATAATAATAATAAAAATAAAGTCCAGAGGTAACTCTTGTCATTTTTGAAACTTAAAAATAAAAGTTCTAACCTAAACTGACAAAGATGAAAACTGCAGGGCCAGTGTGTAAATTTTTAAAAAACAACTGCTCTCTCTCTCCTCTCCCTCGTTTCTCAGACCGGAAATTCCGGCCACATTGCCGGCGAGCTCCGGCGAGTTCAAACAACCAAATTCACGTGGTTTTGACTCAAATTAAAGGTCCCGACACCCTCGCGACCAAGATTCGAACCCTATGTACCTTTAATCATCGAATAATTCGGATCCAAAGCATTCCACCTCGAATCCACTTTATTCCCAACCGTTCGATGGCCGGTTAACCCACTCAAACACTTATAATAATCAAATTGATGTCATATAATTAATCATTTCTCAGTTCCGAACCTATCTATACTCTCGAATTCATCTGAAACACACACAATCATCAATTTTGATTCTCCTTAAGCCGCGGACCTATCTCGAACTCAAACTCATCGAATACACCATCTCAACAGGTAATTAATACCTCTATGAACTAGTTTTCACTTGGGGATTAAAAGCCCCAAGGTTAATTTCATTTACATAATCGATCCGAGGTTCAATTTGGTTCGGTTCGATCTAGGGTTCATCACGGTTTGGGGGAAACAAGTTTAAGAGGTTAAAAGAATTAAAAGCCGAGAACTTTCGCGGCTTAGGCCCTTGGTTCACCGGTTACACACTCGAATTCTAAACAGGAGGTCCCGGGTTCGACCCCGGGCCACCTCACACATTTTTAAACCTCCTTTTTAAGCTTTAAAAATTCCGAAAAAAATTTCTAAAAATCATAAAAATGTTTTTACAAACATTAGAAATTTTTAAAACAATCTAATTATTTTCTGAAATTTATTTCAACATTTTATTTATTTATTTTAATAGTTTTAAATAAATAAAATAACTAATTATATTTTCTACCAATTTATAATTGGTGTATAATATATAATTATACAATAAATAAATTGAATCCAATATATATACATAGATATATATTATTCAATTATCGAAACAACTTTATTTGAATAAATTACATGTATCTAATTTTACACCATCGTATACAATTTATAACATATGTACATAATTAACATACAATATATAGTTATGCTTACTTATGTATAAATTTATTATATACATATAATTATGTATGTAATCATACATAAAATTAGATATAATTACATGAATATATATAATTATGTATATAATTATACATATACAATTTATTAATAAATTGTATATATGTATAACTTATATGCATAAATTTTTATTAAAATCCTGGACATAATCACTTCCAACAAATTCGTTTATTTCAAGACATATCAAACCAAATAAAATTTATCAATTTAAACTACCATGGAAATCCTAATACATTCCCAAATTCCCAAATCATTATTATTCTAATTTGAGACACCGTTCCTTAGGTTAATCATAAGAAATCGTTGGTGTCTAATCTATCACATCCAGATCCTAATCTCATCAATCAAGTGAGTATTCATATCCCCTTTTTATATCATTTCTTAGTTGGGGAAAATCATGTGATACAGTATTCAATCATGATATTCTGTTGTTATTTCATTCTAAATTCAATTCAAGACAGGTTATGTTATTACTTGCAACTATGTGAACATACTATGATAAACTGGACGACAGTAAAACCCTAATTCAATCAATCAATCCTGGTATCAATGGTAGATCTACTGGTTTGGATAACCCACCCCACATGGCTTACGAGTGGTGATTATGCCAGAGGAAATTAGTCAATCTATGGTGTTTATGTGGAGTCTATTATATGCAAGTGTCAAGTCAAGGGGTTTATATTGTGTCGGTTTATCTATATGTTTCGCTATTGCCATATAAGTCTTAATATTACCTTGTGAATTGAATTATTCTCAATCAATCAATCAATCTATATATATATATCAAAACTGTGATTACTCACCAGCTAACTCGTTAGCTGACTTTATTTTCTCACATGATTTCAGGTTAAGCAAGATAGTGGACTTCTACGTGCTCATTTAAGACACAGACTTAGCTAAAATAAAAGACAATTATTATTTATGGTTTCGATTGTTGTATTTGTGTATGTTAAACTTATATTATCTTGTAATCTGATTTTAATATTATTTCCACTATTAGACAACCATGTGCTATGAACAATCAATCATTCCCTCGTCCGCTCCGATGATTCCGCCGTCGGTCGGGGTGTGACAGATTGGTATCAGAGCCATGGTTATAGGGAATTAGGTTATTAGAAATGGAATGACCTAGACTATAACTAAGTACCTTACACATGAGTCCTCCCATGTATATTATATGCATAGATAGGATTATATGTGTGCTTTACATGTTTATACTTGATTATATGATTATATGCCCTATGTGATTCTTCCTATACTTTGATTCTTATCAATGCACACACAAATCTTCATCATTCAAGGCATTGTATTTGTGTATGTGCTATGAACAATCAATCATTCCCTCGTCCGCTCCGATGATTCCGCCGTCGGTCGGGGTGTGACAGCACATATACCAACACAAGTTGGAAGTCTCAGTTGTTAATAGATCGATTTGTTTGTATTAATGATCCACTTAGCAGCTTTATAGCTAAATATTGTCATGATCTCACATTTGAAAAAAACTAGTTGAAAGTTAAGAATAAATTAATATTTATAGAGTTCAAATGAATTTTTATAAATTTGTGAGTGTAGAGGACTAATCAAGGCTCGGCAAAACAATTGAAGTCTGAATGAAGTAAAATTCTGAAGATTGATTATGCGAAAGTCAGACTCACGCGAAATCAAGTTTCCACGTGAGAAGCAGCCTGTGCTAAAACTTCTGTTACGCGCAAGTCACTTCCACGCGAGAAACAGAAGTCACGCGAGAAGCACACCATGCGAGAGAGGAATCCACGCGAAAGACAAAGCCGCGCGAAAAGCATCTCGCGCGAGAACTCACTGTTTAGTATAAATAGATGTATTTCATTTGTAATTAAGCTTTTCAATCATTATCATACTTTTCTGTGCGAAATCGCACAAGACCTGTAATAGGTTGTTTGTTTTAATCACAGAAGCATTTCTTATTCAATCCAATCTCTTTTCTATTCCAATCTTGTTTATATTCCGCGTTCACAAGATTGAGATCGTGTGTTACTGTTCTTGGGAGATTTTCAGAGGTTTTACAATTGGTATCAGAGCATTAGGCTCTTGAACCACGATTTGGAGAAGAATTGGATTGAGTTTTACTCATATTTGAAGAAATTCATCTTTGATTACTTTAGATTCTGATTTGGAGAGGTTATTCTGCTCGATTTTAGAGGATTTGGACTGATTTGGACCGATTTTAACTGAATTAGTGGACTTTAAGTAAATTTTAATCAAAATTAAGCTTAAAATTGACCTAAATTCATTAAAATTGGATTAAAATGGGTTCAATCAGACATATTCATTGATTTGGAGGTGGTTTTCGCTTGAACGAACTGTTGAAGATTAGATTCTGCTCGAAATTGACAGTTTTCGCTTGATCTGCAAGTTCTCGCACGCGAAAAGTGGTGTTTTCGCTCAGTTAGATATTTAACTTTCTTTTTTGTGCGATTTCGCGTGAAAAGGTTAACTTGGAAATTCGCACACACTGCTCTCTCGCGCGAAAAGTGTGGCCGCGCGAAATCTATTTTCGCACGACATCTGATTTCGCACGAAACCTGATTTTTGAATTTCTGATCAACATGTCTTCAACACCAAATTTGAAGCATATTATACCAGAGAAACTTGAGAATCTGTTTGCCGAGTTTATATCTGATGATCTCTTGGATGGAATGTTTGCTGAGAAAGAGGAAGTTGAAGGAGTGAAGGAGAATGCTGAAGAAGAGAAAGAGAAAGTTATGAAGAAACATCAGGTTGAGAAGGTTGCTGAGGAAAAGATTGTGATTGAAGAGTACGCTGTCGAGCCTCCAGTCCAAAGCCCATGTATTGATCCAAAGACTGTTAATGTTGCTCCAGTGGAAGAACCAGCTGCTGAAATAAAAGCATTCATGGTCAAGAAGGTAGAAAAGGCTGAAGGGGAAACTTCTGAACCCAAGATATATGATGGTTTGTGCAAAAATTCATGTGTTGAGAAAGTTCAAAAATACAGAGTTCATAATGAGAGCCTGATAATGGAAGTTGAAAAACTTCAGTATCAAGCTTGCAAACACAAGTCAAATGAAAAGATTTTTAAAGAAAAACTTGAAGGTTTAAACAAAACAATATATAATTTAAAATTAAATCTTCATGATAAAGAATGTACCAATAATGACTTGACAAATAGAAATAATGAACTCGCATTAGAAATTAATAGACTTAACAGTGAATTAGCCACGACTAAATTAACTGTTGAGAAATTTGAACTTTCATCAACAATGGTTGAAGGAATAATCAAGTCACAAATGACTCAGAAGATCAAAGGAGGAAAATGTGGTGTTGGATTTTCTAACATTGCTCCTCCAATTAATCATGATTATTCATGTTTACCTTCATCTGATAACTTGTGTGATTCTGATATGGTCTATGGGATTGGCTTCTCTCCATCTCAAGACTTAAAACCTTCAGTCAAGGTAAATTTATCTGTTGATCCTATCATAGTACCTAAACCTAAACAATCTACTGAAATCTTTTATGCTGATAAATTGAAGGTGGATGAATTGGTTGAATTGAATGAGATTAAATCTAATAGTAAATATAATTTGAATGCAAATCAAAGGGTAAATCAAAAAGGAAGAATTGAAAAGGATTTTAAAAGTAGATTTGTATCTAAGGGTTTAATTGAAAATGAAGAGCATATTTTTAAAGAAACGAATTCTCGATTCTTTAAAATAATCTTCATTATAATGCTAACATTGTGAATCAGGATATTTGTAGCCCAGATTTGCAAGTGAAAGCTCCCTCTCCAGTACCAATTCGAATAACAAAGCCTGGTCCCTCTTCAGCATATTCTAAGCCTGGTCCTCCTCCAGCAAATTCAAAGTCTGGTCCTACTCCAGCAGAATTAAAGACGGTTCCTATTCCAACACCACCAATTCCAAAAGTCAAAATGCCAAATCTCCAATCCAAAGTGGTCATAATTCCTCTATTTCCTCGAATGTGCAAAGATGAATTTGCAATTGTCAAACATGGCAAAGATTCGAGAGACTGTGGAGAAAGTTAAACCTAGTCAATCTGACTTTGGTTTTTATGACAATTTTCATAATTGTCATCCACAGTTTGTTTTCCACACGAAACAAAAGAGATGCTATCAGTGTGGAAACACAAATCATTTGGCAAACAATTGTCCTTTTCGACAAAAATCATTAAGTAAACAAAGATTTCATAATTCTATTTCTCACAATAGAAAACTGTTTTTCACTCGTGGAAAATTTTCAAATGATATGAAATCAAAGGTTGTTAATGATTTTAATGTCAAACGGGATAAAAATTTGACTAATGATGTAAAGGAAAATGTCAAGCTTAAAAGCTTAAATGAAAAGAATGATGTGCAAACAAAATATAATAATATCAAATCATTTTGTCTTGCTGCAACACATAATGTGATCAAGTCATGTTTGACTTGGGTACCAAAAGCTAAGTAATTTTGTTACTCATGCAGGGACAACCGCAAAGGATCATTGAAAGCTTATGGCATATAAACAACGGTTGTTTAAAGACATATGACAGGAAACTTACAATTGCTTCAAAATGATTCAGCCATCTAACGAAAAACTTGAAATAAGCTTTGAATAATATTTTTGGTCTTAGGGGGAGTCAAGATTGGATCAATAAAAATGAATTTTCATGATTAAATGAGAAATGATTTTACACTGTTCAAAAAGAGTCTAAGTACTTTCAAAGGCTTAAATACGAATAGACTTGGATTATATTTGATGTGTCAATAGGCTTTGCTTTGAGAAATGAAAAGATCATAATTGAGTGATTAAACTTAAATTAAAGTGATATGATTTAGTGGGGAACATATCAGGATTCTGTGCCAAAAATGTTCTAACACAGACTGAGAGATATAATCTTGTCATACTCAAGCCTGTATGTGATTGATTCAGTGATTATCATAACTATATGTATATATAAAAGATAAAATACAAAAAGATAAAAGAAATAAAAAGACAAAAAGAAAATAGTTGAGCAAATAATTGAGCAAAAAGATGCCAACAAAGGCCATATAGGATATAAGATGCCAAGAAGCACAACAAATAAAAAGATATGTCTAAAAGACATACATACTATATGGTATATATTCTATTTTGAGAATAGTTTTTAACTTTGGAAGGCAAAATCGAAAGATGGGGCATGTAAGTCCGGATGGCTTGTAAGTCCTAAACATCTTGAGAGGGCAAACGTAAGTCCGGATGGCTGTCAATAAGTCCTTAAACTTGTTAATATTCCGAGTTAAGAATTATTTCTCAGGCTAGTTATGCTCAAATAGTTATATTTAGGAATACAATAAATGATATCACTGATCATCCATGCATGGTTTAAGTCAAATTGGGGTGACTTGAAAATCTCAATAGTGTCTTGAAGGATAATAATAATTCTACAGAAGTTCTGATTGTGGGATCCACTGACTTATATCAAATTAACACAAAACATGATATATATATATCACTCATTATGTGTCTGAGTAAAACCTGAAGTGTAAGTTTAAAAGGACAAAATATATTGACAATCAACTTAACCAGTTATTTTAAATAAAGCTGGACAGAGTCTTGACTTGATATAGAACTGTATGATCTCATTTTGAAATTCTTACTAGAAAAGGAAGATTCCAGTCCATGCTCCAGTTCCTCCTAACTCCTTAAAGCAATTACTTTCTTGAAGATGTGAGAAGGATTCAGACGACTTGAACAAGCTGCTATTCTGTCCTATCTCAGCTGACGAGTCTGTTTATTTTCAATCTTGCCAATACATATGGATGACGGATCCAATCCTAAGGAATAAATGGAATGCTCTTTCAGGATCATACAAGAAATCAAATGTTGATCTTGACTGAGATTGTTTCACCGAGCCTAGGGGGAGATTGTAGAGGACTAATCAAGGCTCGGCAAAACAATTGAAGTCTGAATGAAGTAAAATTCTGAAGATTGATTGTGCGAAAGTCAGACTCACGCGAAATCAAGTTTCCACGCGAGAAGCAGCCTGTGCGAAAACTTCTGTTACGCGCAAGTCACTTCCACGCGAGAAACAGAAGTCACGCGAGAAGCACACCATGCGAGAGAGGAATCCACGCGAAAGACAAAGCCGCGAAAAGCATCTCGCGCGAGAACTCACTGTTTAGTATAAATAGATGTATTTCATTTTGTAATTAAGCTTTTCAATCATTATCATACTTTTCTGTGCGAAATCGCACAAGACCTGTAATAGGTTGTTTGTTTTAATCACAGAAGCATTTCTTATTCAATCCAATCTCTTTTCTATTCCAATCTTGTTTATATTCCGCGTTCACAAGATTGAGATCGTGTGTTACTGTTCTTGGGAGATTTTCAGAGGTTTTACAGTGAGCGTAGATTATTCATGATGGATGATGTGCATACTTGTCAACTTTTAACAAAACAAATTAAAGAGACACTTATGAGTGATACTTACTCACTAGTGTTTTTTTTCCTCGCTGATTAGTCTGTGACCATCCCTATCATAGGAAAAAGGTTGAGAACTGATAGTAACAAACTAAATGTTTTAAATTCACAAACTTTGAATTAAGGTTGTAAATAAACTATGTGAATTTCGGATAAAACTTTGTTTGTGTTCATTTGTTTGTCTCTAACCAATGCCCCTAGCTACAGAAACAAGACGGAAGCCGAACTCAGGAACTCTTTTTCGGACACCGCTATTTCCTTGATATTCAAGACTGACTCAAACAAAGAAGAACTTATAAGTGAATACATACGAATCATAAATAAAATAAAAATAAAAATACAACATTATATATGCTCATTTGCAAAGGTCGGTGCTGACTAAACTCAATTTTACAACTTAGACCCCCACTCCAAATTGTTGAGTACTTTATTTTTAGGTATGTATAGGTACGCTTCGGGTCAAATATAAAATGTTTTCACGCATATTATTATATACGCTTTGAGATGATTTGCATTTTAACGTTCGCCGGCGTTTTGACGTAAGTTTTGTTCAAAAATGAGTCACGCCAAGTATAAGATGTTTTCATTCGACTATACAGATCCGAATACACTATGTTTCAATGTAAATATATTTTGGAAACGAGTCGGGAGCAGTTCAGGTATAATACGTTTACGTTTAACGGTTTAAATTCGAGTTACTTTATAGTTCAACGTAAATTTTGTCCAGAGACAATCGAGTCAATTGTTAATCTATACTTTATCACGTCACGTACAATGCTGTCGTGACTGGTAAAAACCTAGTTTTTAAACTATTAAATTTACACCCATTCCCCTCCCCCACCCCCACCCCCCCCACGCCCCCCCAACCCATCCCCACGCGCACACACACACACAAAAAAAAAACCCGGCAAAACATCAAACCCACGTCGTCCTCAAAGAAACGAGTGTCTTTAACCTCACTCGTCTCCAATTCCTGTGTGTTCCTTGTGATCCTCAAGTCAAATCAGGTCCGTACATCTTCTTTTCATTTTAGTTTACGAAGCCCCTTTGATAACCAACAGCAGTCGATTTCACATATAGTGTGATACAAGTGCTTAAACAAACATCTAATAGGCGTCAAAATCATGGTTGTAACAGGTAAGAATCTGCAATTGCTTAATGGGTATTTGCAGCCTTCAAGATTTGGTGAAAATTGGATGGAAAATGAAATTGATTTGGTGCTGAAAGAGTAGATGTGTGTAGTTACAGAAATTTTTGCATAGAGTGCTTTGATGAGATACTTGTTGTTAATCGTAGATGATAAATAGATAAAAAAGACTTGTAATTGTGAGGTTGTTCATTTTGGGGGTTGTTTGTCTGGTTGTTGGTGGAAACTTGTAGGAAGTTTAATGCACACCAGTTGTTCGATGAAATGCCTTAGAGATTTGCCTATTTGTGATTTGTAAAATTTGAAACTTTCTAGGAATATCTTGTTATTGGGACAAATTAGAGTCATTGGAAAGTAATTTGTCCTAGAGATTTGATATATCACGTTTTCATAGCGAAATATGTGTCTCTTAATTCTCTACAAATTTCATTCAGATTTGAAATGCTACACTAGCTCTTCACAATATTGAAGTACTCTAGTCTTTTGTTTGTTTGAATCAGTCTCTCAAGCAAATATACATCAGTTTCTTTGGCTTCTACGGCTCCTTTGCCATCTCCAATAGTCCAATAAGATCTGGTGTCAACGAATCATATTTCTTGCAGCAGTGAGTTAATCGTTGTTACCCTCCTTTTGGTGCATTTTTCTTTTATTTGGCAGATTGTTTAGGGCTTCTATGGAAAGATTAGTATGCAAACGCTCTTATTGCGTTATTTGGTTTTTAAGCTTTGAGCTGTAGCTTACTTAAAAGTGAGGTTAAGGTAGGGGAATTTAAAGCTAAATCATGTGTAAGTACCATGAAAACAAAAATCGGCTGGGTGGGGTGGTTTTATGTCGTCTGTTTAAATGTTTAGGCTTGTAATTAGGATTTTTTGGTTAAAGAAGAAAGCCCATTACTTTCCAAATAATGTTTAAGAGAAGATATAACTTGCAACAAGCATATCCAAAGTTTTTTAGAACGACGACTCACCCACCCATCTAGTCCTACTCCTAAACTACACCAATTCCTAAAGCGCCTTTTGCAAGCATTTGAACCCTTCTAGGTCTTTGACTCTTTTTACTAAGCTACCAAGTACCAACCCAAGTGGAAATTGTGCATATGTACCCACCGCCAAATCATGTTTCATCTACTTAAAAGATTTTGTTATTTCTAAGTTTACCTGATAGCTTGACTTGTAGGTAAATTAATTTTGAGTTAGCTAGTGTTTCTTATTATTTACCCATGCTTCCTTTTCCTATACACGAGGATATGCTTATATAAAGAAATGATTCACGCTCCTAAATTTTTTTCTAAGAAGAGGTTGAGACACATGGCAAAATCATAGGAATAGATGAGAGGGAGGAAATGTCTAATCATGTGTCAAGCATGGTATGAATTAGGCATATATTTAGGTTGATTCTTATGCTGATATTTAGGCATATCAATCATTACTTGTCAGAAAATGATGCAATGCTTGTCAGTTAGGATTTAGGAAGAGATTAGTATACGTATTCAAAAGAAGCATGTAAAGTAGCATGAGATCATTTATGTGGTGATAGCAATTATTGTTAGGCTGAGTTAATTTAACCATGATGATTTGATATGTGTTGGTATTTGAGAGAAGTGTTTGTTTGGTTTTTGTTCTTTCTGTGTTTACTTACCGCAGTGAAATAAAGCAATTGTGCCATGCAAACATGTGGAATAGTTTGGATGTCGTTATCTCAAACATAACTTTATCTTTCAGTAGTAATAAAAAAGTCAATGTTATTGTTAGGTATTACGTGTACGCGGCTGACCCGAGGATTCGGATAGGGCACGGAATGACGGAAATCAATACAATATTACGGCTCGGCCCTTGAGAACTTGTCGGTATTTCTAATTGATTTCTAAAACAAGACGAGATAACGATAGCAATAATGGTGTTAACAAAACGTAACTACGCAGCGGAAATAATTTAACCAAACAACCAATAACATGAAACTAATCAAACTGAACAAATACCCAAAACGGAACCTGTTTGAAGGCTGTTCTTTGATCAGTAACAAAGCAGAAAAAATCAGCAGCAGCAGTGCACAAAACAGAACATGACAGCAGTCTGTTCTCGGCAGAAAACACAGCCTCTTTGCAGCGGCTGTAATGGTGGCTGTTGGTGGTTATTCGATGGCAATCAGCAGCCTTGCTGATTGCAGGTTGGCGGCAGCAGTAGTTAAAGGACAGCAGTGATTCGATGGTTATCAGCAAACACACAACACACGAGCACAATAATCAAAACAGTAAAGAACACAGAGATTTAACGTGGTTCGGTCAAGGATTGACCTACGTCCACGGGCTACGAACCAGGGTTTCTTTTTTATTACTTTTGAGACTTAAATGATTACAAGTACAATAAGTGGGTATTTATATTAAAAGACAATAAAAACTTAACATAAATAAGTTGTGGCAGATCTAAACCCTTTCTGCAGCTTGTCTATAGGCTGTTTCACGGCCCGACCCAAGATGGATCGGAGCCCACAACACAACAATCTCCCCCTTGGGCTTCGAAACATCTTTACTAGCCTTACACATCAATGCGTCAAACACTTCAACCTGCTTCCACCTGGATGAGTGAAACATTTGCCCCTGCACTTGTCTCGTACTTCTGTAATCTTGAACCTTTAGGAAGAGAACCCTTCATACCACCTGATTCGTAGCCGCCTTCATCTTCAATTAACCCTGAAGGCCAGTTGAAGCTACACAGAGCTTCAGTTTATCCAACGTGACAACTTTAGTGAACATGTCAGCTGGATTCCTATCCCCTTTGATGTTATTCAACTGGATAGTACTTGATTAGCTCTTTTATGAAATGATATCTCATATGAATGTGCTTAGTCTTCCCATGATAAACTGGATTCTTTGCAAGTTTCACAACACTTTCATTATCACAGTACAACGGATACTCTGCCTGTTTTCTGTCTAATTCACCCAGAAAAGTTTTCAACCAAACAAACTCTTACTAGCCTCAGCGGCTGCCATATACTCAGCCTCTGTAGTTGAAAGCGCCACACTCTTTTGGAGCCTAGACATCCAACATATTGCAGTATCCCCCATAGTAAACACATATCCCGTTGTACTCTTGTAGGTCTCTTTACATCCACCCAAATCTGCATCAGAATTACCCTTGAGAATTGCATCTCTACCCTTGAAACATAAAGCCATCTTTGAAGTACCCTTCAAATATCTAAGCAACCATGTAACTGCTTCCCAGTGTTCTCTCCCCGGATTGGACATAAACCTGCTAACAACTCCCACTGCATGAGCAATATCAGGCCTTGTGCATACCATAGCATACATAAGACTGCCCACAACTCATGCATAAGGAACCTTTGCCATGTCGGCCTTGTCTTCATCTGTCTTTGGAGACTGATCTTTAGAAAGCTTAATATGACTGCCCAGTGGTGTATTTCAGGTAGTTGTCTTCTCATGATTCATCTTAAACTTCTCTAATATTTTCTTAATATACTTTTCTTGAGACAATATTAAAGAACCGTTCTTCTGATTCCTGGTGATGCTCATGCCAAGTATCTGCTTAGCTGGACCTAGATCTTTCATTTCAAACTCTTCAGACATCTGTCATTTTAATCTGTTGATCTCTGACATGTCTGAACCGGCTATCAGCATGTCATCCACATAAAGGAGAAGGATGATATAGGAATTCTTGAATTTCTTGAGATAGCAGTAATGATCCATCTCGCATCTCCTATACCCATTTCTGCTCATAAAATCATCAAACTTGATATACCACTGCCTGGGCGCCTGCTTCAAACCGTAAAGACTCCTTATTTAGTTTGCACACCATGTTTTCCTTACCAGCTTTCTGAAAACCCTCTGGTTGTGCCATGTAGATATCCTCCTCAAGGTCGCCATGCAGAAAAGCGGTCTTTACATCTAGCTGCTCTAGATGTAAGTTTTCTGCAGCCACGGTATTAAGTACCAGTCTGATTGTAGTCATTTTAACCATAGGGGGAAATATTTCATTGTAATCAACCCCGTGTTTTTGTTGGAATCCTTTTAACTACCAATCGTGCTTTGTATCTTTTAGTTCCATCACTTTCATCCTTGATTATGTATACCCATCTGTTTTGAAGTGCCTTCTTCCCTGCGGGAAGTTTAGTAAGAACCCAAGTCTGGTTCTTTTCAAGTGAACACATTTCTTCTTTCATTGCCCGCTCCCACTTATACGAATCTTTCACACTGATAGCCTCTGAGTAGCACTGTGCTTCACCGTTTTCAGCGAGAAGAAGATAGTTAACCGATAGAGAATATCGTTGGGGAGGTACAGACGTTCGAGTAGACCACCTAACCCAATGTGAAGTATTTGGATTTCCTGAATCACTTGTGGGTGGGGACTGTTCATCCACAAGATCTGAACTCCCACTATCAAAGAGATCTTCTTGATCACCAAATTCTTCCTCATCATTATCTACAGTTTCTGAACTTTCTTCTTCTATATTTTGACTTTCTGTCTCTTAACCATGGCTTTCTGCACTCTGGTTATCTTCAAACACCACCTGATCTTTATGAGTTTCTGGTGTGGTTGAATTCTTGTCTTTGTAGAGTTTAGTTTCAGTAAAGACTGGATCTCGACTCCTGATAGTTTTCCTGGCTTCAAAATCCCAAAGCCTATATCCCATCAATTCAGATCCATAGCCAATGAAGGTGCATCTTTGCCTTGGGATCAAGCTTATCCCTCTCAAAGTCTTTCACACTAGTGTAGGCATCACAACCAAATACCTTTAGATGTTTGTAACTAATCTCTCTTCCAAGGCATTCCTCTTCTGGTATTTTGAAATCAAGAGGAACCGAAGGTCCTCTGTTTATCAGATATGCAACAGTGTTAACTGCATCAGCCCAAAAGGTTTTGGAAAGCCCTGCATTTAGTCTCATGCTCCTGGATTGTTCATTCAACATCCTGTTCATTCTCTCAGCTACTCCATTTTGTTGGGGGAACCCGGGAACCGTCTTGATCATCTTGATTCCTCTTTCAGCACGGTAATTCACAAATTCATTGCTGATATATTCCCCTCCATTGTCTGACTTTATGCACTTCACCTTCAGATTGGTTTCTATCTCAACAGTTGCTTTCCATTTCTTGAAAACATCAAACACATCATACTTGTTCTTGAGAAAATAAACCCATACCTTGCGCTTCGCATCATCAATGAAGGTAACATAATAGCTGGAGCCTCCTAATTAGACCTGGCAATTTTGATCCAAGTGGGTATATATGGGTTGATTTGGGTAGTAATAATTAAGTAATGGGTTAGATTGAGTTAAACTATATTTCTAAGAGGGTCAAGTTGGGTAACTCTAAAACTGAAAAAAGTGATCAACGGGTCAAGATGGGTCATAAAAAACAAGGAACGGGTCAGGATGGGTTAATTAGATTTTCTCATAACCCATCTTTCTCCACCTCATTTTTTCTCCAAAATCCACACGTAGTCTCACATCTAAGTGATAGCGATAAACATATTGGATTTATGAACGGGTCAAGATCGGTTTACGGGTCATTTGAGATGAACGGGTCAGCAGCCGGGTCGGCAAACGGGCGTCGTAAAAGACCACAATATACATGCACAACCCACGTCTACCATCACCATGCAGTTTATAATTTTTTATTTTTATTTTATAAATATTTGCTTAAAGTTTAATTTTCAATGTGTTTGTCTAGTTGTACCTTAAGGTAGGGTTTGTTCACGAGCCGAGCCGAGCCTAACCGAGCGGACATTTGCTCATGCCTGGCTCGTTTTCAAACCGAACCGAACCAATCGGCTCGTTTACAACCGAGCGGAAAATCGAACGAGTATTTTTCAAGCCTTAAATTTTCGAGCGAGCGTCGAGCGAGCGCAAACGAGCAGAAAACAATTTATACAACCCAGCTATTTTGTGTGTCATACGATTTATACTTCAGCGAGTAAGGTTTAATGACTTAAAAATAAGCCACATTTCATTACATAATATTTTCATGGATGACAATACGTTGTGGCTGACGATGAAGTTAAGGTTGTATCCGATAAGGCGAAGAGCATATTGCAGATAACGATGATGGTGAGAGCGGGAGATGATCTAAAAAATATCTTTTTAACGGCTTAGGATTTCACTTTTATGTTTAATGTAGAATTCATTATCAGGTTGAGTGATCAATTATGCATAAATATAATTATATATTTGTATAAAATGGTCAAATATACTAGAGTGCTACGTATAAACTATAAATACATGAACCGAACTGAGCGGACCTTTGCTCATGGTTGGCTCGTTTACAAACCGATCCGAGCCGATCGGCTCGTTTACAACCGAGCAAAAAATCAAACGAGCATTTTTCGAGCAAAAATTCGAACGAGCATTTTTCAAGCGAAAATTCGAACGAACATTTTTCGAGCAAATTTTGAACGAACCTCGAGCGAGCAGCGAGCGGTTTAAACAACCCTACTTAAGGTATTAGAATAATACTTAGTTATATTTTTTTCTTTCATTAGATCGTGGTTGCCCACTACGTTGGATTGATCTATGTATGGAATTGTTAATCCATGTGGTTTTTTTAGTCTAAACCCGTTTTGACCCGACCCATCCTGACCCAAACCCATTCTAACCCGAATCCATTCTAACCCATTTTTAAATTAGTGCATTCTGACCCAAACCCATCCTAACCCGAACCCATTCTGACCTGGCATCCAACCCGCCCATCTTGCCAGGTATACTACTAATGATGTCACAGGAGTTGGTCCAAACATATCAACGTGGACAAGTTCAAGTTTTTCAGCCTTAGGTGTCTTTCTCGTATTCACAAAAGTAACACGTTTTTTCTTACCAAGCACACATGGCTCGCAGAATCCGGTTTCAAGTTCTACTTTCTTCAAATCTGGGAATTTACCTTTCTCTGCCGGTATCTTCATACGTTTCTCACTCATATGACCAAGTCGTTGATGCCACAAACTGGGTTGACTTGGTCCACTGGTTACTGCATTCACGTCACCTGCCGGTACCTCAACCATGTATAGAGTACCTTTCTTTTTCCCACGAGCAACTACCAAGTTTCCTTTGACGACTTTCCATTGTCCACCCCTGAACAACACATCATAACCTTGGTCATCTAGCTGGCCAATAGAAATTAGCATCTTCCTCAACTTGGGAACTACCCTAACATCTTTCAGTGTCCATGTATTTCCTAGCGGAATCTTCAGATCAATGTCTCCCATCTCGGTACTATCTAGAGTCTGATCATTAGCCAAATGAACCTTGCCAAAGTTTCCTGTTCTCAAATTCTTCATCTTCTTTGAGCTAAAGGTAGCGTGAAAAGAAGCTCCAGAATCCATGATCCATGACTCAGTGGTGTTCTCAACGCAACAGATAAGAGTATCATCATCTGTATCATCTGTAGCAGCGTTAACCTCTTTCTTTTCTTTAGATGTTGATGGTTTAGGACATTGAAGTGCCCAGTCTCCTTGCAATTCCAGCAAGTAATATCTGTTAGGGATCCGGGTTTAGATCGACACACAAACACAATCAAACTGCGAGAGAAAATAATAACAGAGATGAACAAGTGAGATTTAACGTGGTTCGGTCGATGTGACCTACGTCCACGGGCTGCAACCAGGATAATACTTTTATTGCTTTCTGCCTCACTCGTGAGGAATTACAAGTACAATACACAATATAAATAGGCAAAATTAGGGTTTACAACTTAATCCCCAAGAAAACCTTAATGGGCTAAAATTAAATAAAAACGGGCCAGGTCTTTAATTTAATTAATCTGCCACTAAGTTGTCTTTTAACCCGAGCCCAAATCAAGACTCCACAAACCCAACAATCTCCCACTTGGAGGCTTGATCATCTTCAAACTGCCTTCCGTTGTGAACACTTGTACCTCTTGTAATCTTCCTCGTCTTCGTGGTTGCAGCGGCCTTATCATCAGTTAACCTGAAGGCCCGTTGAAGCTCCCCCGAGCTTCAACATATCAGTCACGGCTGTATCTGCCCCTGACCTGTTCTCCGTCCCTACCGGCTCCCACTGAAACAAACTGCCAGACCCTAGAATACCTTGAGAACAAACACTCTCCATATTTAGCAAGTAATCCTCTGGAGAGATTTTATCAGATGGAATATTAGTTCTTTCAACCCACTGTTGTCTAGGAGCTGTAACTGAAGCACAACTTGTACTCCCACTACCACGAAATCCTTTAACTGGTTTTCCACTCTAGGTTTCTTACTTGCAAAGCAAACCTTCTTCTGCCCACGAGATTCTGTGAATTGGATTTTAGTCTTTTGCTGAACTGGAACATCACTTCCTTCAGATGGTAAACTGACCATATACAATGAACCCATTTTCTTTCCACGAGCAATGACAAGATTCCCTTTAACAACTTTCCACTGCTTATTCCCGAACTTAACCTCATGTCCCTGTTCATCCAACTGACCGACAGAAATCAACTGTTTCTTCAAATCAGGAATCACCCTTACATCTTTCAAAGTCTATGAACCAGCTGAAGTAACTAAATCCATGTCACCCATGCCCGTAACATCAAGAACATCATTGTTCTCCAATCTTACCTTACCAAAATCACCTTCTTTTAGATTCTGCAATGCTTCGCTGCTGTGGGTAGCATGAAACGAAGCTCCAGAATCCATGACCCATGAATCAACACTACTCTCCACGCTACAGATTAAAGCATCATCATCTGAGTAGTCTGTTGCAGTGTTGACTTCTTTTTGATCATTCGGACACTGATTCCTGAAGTGTCCCACCTGTTTACAGTTCCAACATGTCACATCATTTCGAGCCCTAGACTGACTCCTTTTCATGTTCTTGCTCCCACTACGTCTGTTATTCTTTCTTCCTCTACCAACATTCAGTAATTCACTTAATGTTTCACCTAAATTTCTTCGTCTGGTGTCTTCGCCCATAACAATATCCCGGACCCCATTTAAAGTGAACGTGCTGGTGGAACTAGTAATCGCTGTAACAGTACCAGCCCAACTATCAGGCAATGATGATAACAGTAGTAGAGCCTGAACCTCATCCTCGAATTTGATGCCAACTGACCCAAGTCTTGACAAAATCGAGTTCCAGTTGTTGATGTGCATTAAAATTGAACTTCCCTCTTTCATCTTTGTATTAACCAGCTCTCGAATCAAGAAAAGTTTATTTGCTGCCGAAGGCTTCTCATACATATTAGCTAACGCATCCATGATACCTTTTGCTGTAGTTTCCTTCAGAATGTTGAATGCAACATCCTTTGTCAGCGACAACCTAATAACAGCCTTGGCCTTTTTATCTAAAGTTTTCCGCTCAGTTTGTTCCATCTTTTCTGGTTTATCACCCAAAACAACATCCAAGTCTTTCTGAACAAGCAAATCCTCTATTTGCATTTTCCACCAACCAAAGTCGTTTCCATTAAACTTCTCAATCTGAAGTTTTCCGCTCTCAGCCATTATCTCAACCTGGTTTGTTTACTAATCGAGTCAAGACTGAAAGTAGTGTCAAACATAACTATGGCCGGCTGCCTGAACTTGAGTGTTGTTCTATTGAACACTACCCTTTTTCCTCAGTTTTAATAAAAAACAATAAACAAATGATCAAACCACCCGAAACAAAGCTCGTCTACAATATCTGACGACTTGGCTCCTTCCCTGGATTAATGCTTCTAGTCGGCGCAAATCGACAGCGGTATGCAAGTTACAAAAAGAGCAAGTGAGCAACAACCTGTTGTCCCTTTTCTTCTTTATGTTGGTGACACAAAAGACAAGCAAAACACCTTTTTCCTTGTGCGATGTAAAACAAATCACACAAAGCCACAAGAATAATTAATAATATATAGAGTAAATTACCGTTTGCATCCCTGAGGTTTGGTGATTTTAACCATTTGCATCCCTGAGGTTTGGTGATTTTAACCATTTGCATCCCTACAGTTTAAAAATCCCCATATACCCCCCTAATGTTTTATTTTTGTTCTCATTTGCATCCAAATGACTAACGATGTTAAATAATTCAGTTAACTTTATATAAAATGACGAAATTACCCTTGCTACAATTTAATGGGACCATCCACGTCATCATCTTCTTCTCCTTTGACCACCACAAACTCTCATTCTATTATTATTAATCTCTTATGTCGGTGGCTACAGTCCCACCGACCTCCACACCTGACAATGCATTCGGTATAAATAAGTGATGCAGTGGTCAACAAGATCCCCAAAATCTGAAAAGACTGGGAGAATTCGAGCCACAAGAACGACATGAGGATGAGGATCAACGACATGAGGATGAGGATCGAATGATTGAACAAGCGGATGAACGAGAGGCTCCGGCGCGAAGAAGGTGCGGAGCGTGTGGAGGAATCGGGTCAAGTAAAAGATGTAGGACCAGAAGAAGACCCGACCCGAGGGGCGAATGCCCAAGGGGAAGCAGAGGAACCATCGGAAAGGGGTGGTGTTGGTCCGGCGCCAGAACCACCACGTGAACCGACCAACTCCTCAGCTTGATCTCGCAGTGGTGTTGATCCGGCGCCAGAACCACCGCGTGAACCGACCAACTCCTCAGCCTGATCTCGCCTTCTGGACTGGCAACAAAGAGAAGGAGTTGCAGAGAGAAATGAGTGAAGCAAGGAGTTACAGTCAGGACTTGCAACGCATCAGACGCGCGACCATGTAAACCAACATTGAAAGAGCTGATTTTGGTTATGACCGGAGGATTGATCCATATTTGAATAGATCGAGATATGATATATATATATATATATATATATATATATAGAGAGAGAGAGAGTGCAATTTTACAGAGAGAAAGTACATTAGAGATAGAAGAAAAAGGGGAAGGGGATTTTGATTTGACTAGAGAGAAAGAGGGTTCAATGGATTTTCTCTCATTATAGTATTTTTGAATTTATTGTATTTTCTTTTCTATTATAAAATGTTAGAATTTTACGTTAGACATGTTTATATTATTATGATTATAAAATATTTAAAAAAGGGTGTACCTGGTGCTGCAAAGAGCTCCCGCGTTTTCGCAGGGTCCAGGGAGGGTCCGTCCCATTTAAGGGAAGATGTACGCGGTCTTTCCCCCACATTTTGTGGGGAGGCCGTTTCCACGGATCGAACCTGAGACCTTCGGTCCCTTAGGAACAGCTTTTACCGTTGCGCCAAGGCCCGCCCTCTGATTATAAAATATTTATACATAATAATTAATAAAACTACTTGCAACATTTTTTTTGGATGGATATTATTTATTAAAATTCATCTAATGTTAACTTTTTTATCATTTAACAAAATGATTGTATTTATTATGAGGTCTCATCCAAGGCAACCACCGTCATCTTCTACAAAACTGTCTATTGAATAATTTAGAGATTAGGAGGATGAAAATAGTATAGATGATGAGAAGATTATAGGGTTAGCCACCATCTATTGCACTTTAATGGTTAGGTCAACTAATGATAGAACATCAAAGAGTTAGAAAATAACAGAAACTGTAACAGAAGATCGGAATCTTCGACGGCAAAGACAATCACTTCGTTACAAAAGTACCCCGCAGTAACGCGCGGGGTAGAAATGCTAGTTCTTTCTCAAACATAAACACACACACATACTCTCTCTCTCTCTCTCTCTTTCTCTCTGTCTCTCTCTTTCATCACTCCATCACCACCACCATCAACACCACCACGCATCACCACCGTAACCGCCCCTCACCATCACCGTAGGTTAAAACCCCTAAGAGGGTGTAGGGTAAGGAACAGATCGCTGGTGTTCTAAGTTAGGGTTCTCCGGTGGAAAAGACAGTGGTAGGACGTGAAATTGGGGGTGATAGATCGGAGTTTGTGGGGCGTATAGGTACGGGCCGCCGGTGACGGTGGGTGGGGGATACGATGCGGCGGAGGACGGTGGTGGGTACGGGATGTTAGGGTTTTGGAAGGTGGAATTAGGGTTTGATGAAATTGGGGGTGGGGAAGACGATGGATTGAAGAATCATTGCACATCGAATGGTCCTCCACCTGGTTGTGGGGGCGGCGGTGGAGGCTGTGTGCGTTGTGGTGGGGGCGGCGGTGGAGGCCGTGTGGGTTGCGGTAGGGGCGGCGGTGGAGGCTGTGTGGGTTGTGGTGGGGGCGGCCATGGATGTGGTGCGAGTTACGGTGTGGAGGCGGTGGAGGCGGTGTGGGTTATGGTGGGGGCGGCGGTGGAGGCTGTGTGGGTTGTGGTGGGGGTGGCGGTGGAGGCTGTGTGGGTTGTGGTGGGGGTGGCGGTGGAGGCTGTGTGGGTTGTGGTGGGGGCGGCGGTGGAGGCTGTGTGGGTTGTGGTGTGGGTGTAATGTTTGACTGGTTAAATGTTGACTTTAATATTTTCAACTAGGGTTAATTTAGTCTTTTTAACAAAAGAGTTAACAGAAACTCTAACGATGTTAGTCATTTGGATGCAAATGAGAACTAAAATAAAACGTTAGGGGGTATATGAGGATTTTTAAACTGTAGGGATGCAAATGGTCAAAATCACCAAACCTCAGGGATGCAAATGGTAATTTACTCTAATATATATTGTGGAATTGTTGTTCCTGTGCATGTGAACCCAACAAAAAAGAATGATTTTTGCTTCTTTTCTTGATTTAGGAGCAAAACATCCACAAAAGTCAAACAATAATTACTTTGGCTTTCTTTTTCTTTATCGACGAAACCCAAAAAAAATGTCTGCTGCCTTTTTTTATTCGGTTTAAAAAACACAAAGCAGTAACAATTGCTTTCTTTTGCTCGATCGAGGGAAAAGAAAAATTAGGGACTGCAACCGGCTGGGTTTATGGCGGCGAGGCTTCCGATTCTTGAAACCCTATATCGCTGCTTCTCTCGCGATTCGTGTTTTTTTTGTGTGAGTAACGAGCCGTAGCTCTGATACCACTTGTTAGGGATCCAGGTTTAGATCGACACACAAACACAATCAAACTGCGAGAGAAAATAATAACAGAGATGAACACGCAAGATTTAACGTGGTTCGGTCGATGTGACCTACGTCCACGGGCAGCAACCAGGATAATACTTTTTTTGCTTTCTGCCTCACTCGTGAGGAATTACAAGTACAATACACAATATAAATAGGCAAAATTAGGGTTTACAACTTAATCCCCAAGAAAACCTTAATGGGCTAAAATTAAATAAAAACGGGCCAGGTCTTTAATTTAATTAATCTGCCACTAAGTTGTCTTTTAACCCGAGCCCAAATCAAGACTCCACAAACCCAACAATATCTTTTCTTGGTCTTGATTTACTTCTTCTCTTTGATTTAGATCGGCCCTCTTAACTCCTCGTTCATTCTTCCTTCCTCTGCCTTCAGTACTCAACAAGGAACTGGAAGACTCACTAGTGCTCCTCCTTCTAATGTCCTCACTCATAATCAGGTCGTGAACTCCATCAAGTTTAAGCTTAGTGTTTCCATACAAACTACTAACTACTGTAACGGTTCCTGACCAGCTTTCAGGTAACGAGGATAACAATAGTAAGGCTAGGACTTCATCATCGAAATAATGGAGTTAAAGTTGTTGATGTGAGTATTAACGGAGCCACCTTCCTTCAATCTCGTGTTTACAAGCTCCCGAATCAGAAAGACCTTGTTGGATGCGGACGGCTTCTCGTACATGTTAGACAGTGCCTCCATGACGCCTTTGACTGTCGTTTCCTTCAGAATGTTAAAGGCAACATTCTGTCAGCAAGAGTCTAATCACAGCAATAGCTTTCCTATCAAGTGTAGCCCAATCAACATCTTTGGTGTTTTCAGGTTTATCACCCAACAACGTTGCACTCAAATCTTTCTAAACAAGTAAGTCTTCGATCTGCATCTTCCACCATCCAAAATCGACGCCATCAAACTTCTCGATTCTCGTTTTACCCTTATCAGCCTAATACCGGAGATCAAAGGATGAGAGCAACCAAGGCTCTGATACCACTTGTTAGGTGTTACGTGTCAGATAGGGCACGGAAATCAATACAATACTATGGCTCGGGCCTTGAGAACTTGTCGGTATTTCTAATTGATTTCTAAAACGAGTGACGAGATAACGATAGCAATAATGGTGTTAACAAAAGGTAACTATGCAGCGGAAATAATTTAACCAAACAACCAATAACATGAAACTAATCAAACTGAACAAATACCCAAAACGGAACCTGTATGAAGGCTGTTCTTTGATCAGTAACAAAGCAGAAAAAACAGCAGCAGCAGTGCACAAAACAGAACAGGACAACAGTCTGTTCTCGGCAGAAAACACAGCCCCTTTGCGGCGGCTGTAATGGTGGCTGTTGGTGGTTATTCGATGGCAATCAGCAGCCTTGCTGATTGCAGATTGGCGGCAGCAGTAGTTAAAGGACAGCAGTGATTCGATGGTGATCAGCAAACACACAACACTCGAGCACAATAATCAAAACGGTAAAGAACACAGAGATTTAACGTGGTTCGGTCAAGGATTGACCTACGTCCACGGGCTACGAACCGGGGCTTCTTTTTTATTGCTTTTGAGACTTAAAAGATTACAAGTACAATAAGTGGGTATTTATATTAAAAGACAATAAAAACTTAACATAAATAAGTTGTGGCAGATCTAACCCCTTTCTGCAGCCTGTCTGCAGGCTGTTTCAGGGCCCGACCCAAGATGGATTGGAGCCCACAACACAACTGTTATAACTTGCAAACCTATCTGTTTTATTAGCCAGATCTGGTTTACTGTAATTTTTTATTTTATTCTAGAGGCAAGAGAAAAAATTTAAGATGCAATTGCCACAGTGAAACTAATTTTTTCATGTTATCTTTTTCTTATTTTCTCAGTAATGATTATGCTTTGCTACTGTAATGGCACCAGAAATTTCAAGCACACATCTTATTCTAGGAAGTCTTGTTCTCTCTTAGCAAATTTAATCTTCACTTACCTATTTGACTCTTGTCATCATTAATAGTTGTTCATTATATTTTCTTTTGGTCAAAAGGGTGCCTTTTATATGTCCTTGTTGATTGGTATGTTGCCCATATGAGTAGTAAAAACCTGCTTGTAAAACGGATTGTTGTGATTTTCATGAGACTGAGGTCCCATGTTTTTTCATAAATTTCTATAAGCACAACAGAACTTTTAAAATCCGCATTAGTTATCATAGTATGTGTCAATTTATTAGGATGGTATTGTCGATCGGCCATCGGTCAAATACTAGTTAATCAATAATTTTGTGATAAACGAGAACCTTGTACAATTTTACATTAACATTTTCTCTTTGTAAGTCATGATGATCCTTAGCGCACATTAATACTTTCTTGGCATGGTACGTGCATGGATCAGTGTTGAAAATCAAGAACTCACATATGCAAATCGTAGTTGTTAAAAGCCGTCGCCTAGTGGGACTAGGCCACAAAATAAGGCTAGTCCCACATACAAAGCTTCATTTAAAAAGGCAATAAATCCCTGTCCAAATCGTTCAAGTAAATGGTAATAAATAATTTTTCTAAGGCCTTCTATTTCAAGAAATTTGATTGATGAAGATTATGAGTAAGTGGAGGAAGATAAAGATTTTAAATAATGAACTTTTGGTTATTCTAGTTTTACTATTTATTACTTTACAAACTATTTGTTTTCAAGTTTGAATATTTTGTTTTTGGAGTCTTTTGGTAGTTGAGATGATTCTAGTACTTATATAGACAAATCACAAGAGTAATTTGGGTGGAATTTAGTGCCTATTGGAATATATGATCTAAATCTTCAAAATTGGCATTGTGTCGATTGTGCTCTTGGTTCCTCTAACTGCAAAGAACCACTCGTTTCTGTTAAATTTGGTTTTTGTGCTAGCCATTTCATTTATTGTCTTATTTGGAATGAAAATAATCTCCATTTGGTTTTATTTCTGACAATGTTACAAATATTAACTTTTTGACAGATTCATCTTGTTGTAAATGGAGCTCGACAGTTGAAATCTGCGAAGTTGATAAGCAATGGTATGTAAGTTATCAACAAGGCTAATGAATATATGTGTGGCTTCATTTTGTAAAGTCCAACAACTGGAAAAAGCAGAAGCTGTTATAATTGATGCTATAAGGTTAGGAACACTACCAGATGTTGTTACATACAACACCTTAGTTGCTGCATATTGTCGTTTTGTTGACCTTGATGCAGGCTATTCAATCTTGAATAGAATGAGAGAAGCAGGCATATACCCAAATGCCATTACATATAATTCTTTAATAGCTGGTGCTTCCAACCGTTCCTTATTAACAAGATGCTTTGATCTTTTTGATGAAATGATTATGCTCGGAATCCCACCCGATGTTTGGAGTTACAATACTTTAATGAATTGCTTTTTTAAATTAAAAAAACTTGAGGAGGCGGACAAGGTTTTAGATGATATTATTATGAGTAAGTTATCTCCTTGTTCAACCACTTTTAACACAATTTTCAATGGTCTCTGCAAGAACGGGCATGCCAGTAACGCCTTAAAGTTATTCCGGTATCATAAGCAAAAGGGTTTTACTCCTCAATTAATCACATACAACATATTAATTGATGGGCTTTGTAAATCTGGCCGGTTAGGCGCTGCAAGATGGGTCTTAAAGGAGCTTGGGGAATCAAATTTTGAACCTAACGCTAGTACTTACACTACAGTTATGAAATATTGTTTTCGATCAGGCCAATTCGAAGAAGGTATTGAGGTGTTTGAGGAAATGAAAAATAAAGGATACACGTATGATGCCTTTTCATATTGCACCGTAAGCAGCGCGTTTGCTAAAATTGGTAGATTAGAAGAAGCACATGAATGTTATGAATTAATGATTGAAAAGGGTATTGAGCTTGATATTGTGTGTTATAATATCTTGGTTAATATGTATTGCATAGGAGGCAGGTTAGAAGAAGTTTATCGTTTGTTGTATGAGATTGAACAAGCGGGATTGAAATGTGATGAATATACACATACTACATTAATTGATGGGCTATGTAGAGCAGGTAATATTGATGGTGCTCTAAAACATTTGAGATATATGGATACTTTGGGTTTTGATTCTAATTTAGTTGCATATAATTGCATGGTTGATCGGTTATGTAAAGCCGGTTACATAAATAAGGCTTTGAAGATTTTCGGTACGATGGATGTTAGAGATTGTATTACTTACACCTCATTGGTGCATAATCTTTGCAAAGAAAGGAGATTTCTGACTGCGTCCAAGGTTTTGTTAGCTTGTTTGAATCAGGGAATGAAGGTGTTTAGATCTACACAAAGGGTTGTTGTTAAAGGTCTTCGTTCTTCAGGTTTAGACTCGGAAGCAAGAAAGCTTCAGTCAAAAATACGATTGGCTAGAATTCTGCAGTAATTATAGAAATAACTGTTGAAATGGGATTTACAGAACTTTAAAGCTGTTGTGCATATTCATCTGCACAAAACAATCTGAATGGCTTTAAGGCGGGGATGCTTAAATGTTCAGTTGTATTCACATCTACATGGAGTTCTTGCTCTGTGAGGTAATTCATAATTGGGTTTTAAGTTTCTTTTAGTAATTGTTTGTTTTTCGTGGATTATAGATTTCTGAAGGTGGTGCAAAATCATTTTGGAATGCCATTCTTAACTATTTTGTATGCAACTAGAGGTGGCAAAATGGTCCAAACGGGCCGGGTTGGGTAAAACTTGAAACTACTTTGTCCTGGTTTAATTTCTAACATTTACAACAACAATATTTACTTTTGAACACTTTTGGTTACTTTTGACTTATTTCCTTTTAAGCTAATTTTCCCAACCATCCTTTCGGCTGTAGGTATCTGATAACAATTAATCTTTTACCGCACTAGGCTTCTGAAATCAAATTGCAAACCTTGGTAATGGTTCTTTCTATTAGGACATATAAATGAACAAAATAATATGATTTTTTGTTTATAAAGAAAGGAAATAATTAGTATTCACTTCATGGGTGATCATCTTGTATTCTGTTTTTTATTTGCAGTTGTAATTTCTAGCAAAGCTGTACAAAATGCATATCAATTTTACATTTCTGTTTCAGGTATAAATACATAAATTTAATGTGTATGGTGGAGAATGGAGCTTCATTTATTATAAAGAGATTATTGAAAAAATGAGGATGTAAAAAGGGCTTCACAAGAAAGGAAAAAAACAGGCAATGTTAACTGAAGAGGATGAATTCATGCGGCTGCAGAAAGAAACATGATGCTTGTATGTGGGTGGCATTGTTGTAATTTTTTGCCGAATCCTTGATGTCAAGCTACTTTTGGATATGCGAAACAATAACCCTGTAGAAACAATACCGTATAACAATGGCAAATGTATCATCAATACTTCTCAGATTTTATAAAATCATTTTTTTGTTTGTTAAACATAAAACAGCATCACGTTACTAGAGATGATTAGTGAGAGAATTTGCTTTGGAGAAAGTGGTTTGAGTTGCGAAACAAGATGGACAACACATCAGGGTATGATGTAGCTGCAAGTTATCTCAAGAACAAATAGTCTCCACTCTGTATCCTGCAGTTTTCATCCCTGTTGATTTGTTGATTTTAGAGGTGGTGTTTTTTTTTTCCGTTTTTTTTATTTTATCTTTTTGTAACAACTGAGTTGGGTTCTACTATGTCATTTATGGCTTTGTTATTATATTGTTTGAGGCATTTTTTGCATCACGAGCATTTCAAGAAAACATATAGTTTCTCAAAAAACAGAAATTTCTGAAATTTGATCCTCATGCTAAATGGATTTGGTGCCTCAAACTCTTCAAACTGTTCACCTTATTCTACAACCTTGTTCTGTTTCTTTGTCTTTTTATGCTTGTGAAATGAATGTCACATTATGTATCAAATTTTAAGCTTGGGCATCAATTTCAGAATTAAGAATCAAGCCAACAAGTGTATCAAATTGCAGACTTGTGCATCAAATTCTACAACCTTAGTTTGTGTTAATTAAATGAAGAAAACTTTATTTTATTATTAAAATAAACTAAAAGTAAAAAGTGATAAAGAGAAGAGGGATGTAACTTGATCAGGCTTTCAGCAACAACGATGGCTGAGGACAAGTCTTGAACATTTCTTCGTTCAAGTTCGGTTCTTGCCCATGTGTGTAAGCCATCGATGAAGTATATGAGAGAGTCCTTTGGTGACAAGTCCGGAATTTCTAGCACAAGGGTAGTAAAATCTTTGACGTAGTCCTTGATGCTACCCTTTTTCTTTAGATTACGAAGCCGAATCTTTGCTTCGTGTTCAGCGTTTTCCGGATAAAATTGTTTCTTGATTTCTTTTATGAAATCAGTCCAAGTTTGTATGGTGCACGTACCTTTATTAATCTCCATGTGCTTTCGTCGCCACCATAAAGCTGCGGTTTCCTTCAAGTAAAGAGTCACCGTCTTGATCCTCTTGGCGCCATCGACAATATCGACGGCCTCAAAGTATTGTTCCATCTCCCAAAAGAAGTCATCCACAGCCCTCGCCTCTCGTTTACCAAAGAATGATGTGTTTCCTTGGCTTATATGACCTTTATTTCCATCATTTAATTATTCTTACTTTCTAGCTATAGCAAGGCTGATTAGGACCCCAAGACAAGTTAGAAATAATCAGAGTTAGGAAATGGCTATAGCTAGAAAGTAAGAATAATTAAATGATGGAAATAAAGGTCATATAAGCCAAGGAAATACATCATGCGGTCATATATTTACGGCTGAAGCAAGCCACATTTGACAAGATTAAATGTTGTTACATGTACGTACCTTATCATCAATAGCTACACATCCATTTGATACCAGGGTTGATAATAGCTTTGATTCTACTGGAATTATTCTTTAACTTAGCATTAACCCTAGCTAGTTGCTTAGAAATTATTTACTCGGTTAAAGTGACCAATGGTAATAATTAGAGGTTACACAAAAGTACACGAAGATCATGTCTTTGACATAATTCCATATGAATTGGTTATCAAAGCATGAAACCAAGATAGACCATCAGGATAAGGTGATTCATCGAAAGTCTCTAGGATCCAGTGAGATCATGTTTGACTCAAAGTCTCTCCCTGGAAAGGGATTGTACGATGTGGGAAGAAGGTGTATTGCTGATGAATCATTTGTTGTTCCTGGAAATCGATGAACAACTTCGTTTCAATAAAAATTGTCACACCCTCAAATTCCGGGTCTGGAATCTATCACGGAGGGGTGAGCAAACAGGATCGAACACAGTAGTTACACATGAGATGCAGTTATCTATATGACAAGTTTTAGATAATCAATCCTTTATTATTCAGAGCATTAGATATTATACGCAGCGGAAATAAATATATATATATTGTTTCTTAACAATACTTCTAATCATGTCTTGTTAATAACCAATATGTATCTGGAGCTCTTATATGATCCTACGTGCTCGTCCAAAAGCTCCTAATAGATACCTGAGAATACATGTAAATCAAGTGTCAACACAGGGTTGGTGAGTTCATAAATACAACACAATGATAAATCGTCAATTATCATTCAAAGAAAGGTTTATTTTGTGAAGATACGGAACCCTTTTATAAGGTGAACCCGCTATCCCACATACTTACTAAGTACAAGCCCAACAAATCCTTCACATTGAATTTGTCCATGTCACTTAGTTTATTTGCATATGGATAGCCTGTCGGAACCCTTTTATAAGGTGAACTCATTATCCCACACACAAGCATCAAGCAAAGCACCATCATAGTTCATAAAACAAAAGGGCATGTTTCATCCCAAGAACAATAAGTAATATCACAAATAAAAGTTCCAGCTTAAAAGAGCATGCCTTATCCCAAAACCAAAGTAAAAAGGGAAACACGAGAACTCACAAAATAATCTGAAATTTAAATCACGACATGTATTCCAGCCCCAAAATATTTAAATCATTAAAAAGGGGGGACAATTACGAACTCACCTCAGTTATTTGGGTTGTTGACAAGCTAGTAAATTCCTGCTAAGGAATTATATTTCACGTAAGCAAACAGATACAAATCCAAAACCTAAATAAGTTAGATCTTGAACCTGGTGTTCAATTGATTTATGGTTCGGTTTTCTGGGATTTGTTATAAACATTAAATCATTTAATTATTTTTGTTAATAATTAATGATTTATATAACATTTAATTAGTTTAATAATGATTTTAACATATCATTGTAGACATCATTTAAACACATAAGTTTGTATTTAATTTTGTAAGATTTTATAAATATTTAAATTTATAAAATCTAATTGTATTTATATTATCAGGATTAATTCATCAATAATATAATGTCCATTAATAATTTGATGATTTAAATTATCATTAAAAATCCACTTTTGTAAGGATTTTAATTTATAACATATATAATAATTATTTAAGTAAATGAATAAGGTTTTTAAAGAATTAAATTTCCACAATTATAATTTATCCATTAAAAATAATATGGTGTCCAATTAATGGATTAATACTTTAAATCATCATTTAAAGTCTATTTTTATAAAAATGGTTATTTATAATATTTTTAAATATTATTTTATAAATTTTATTTAAGGTATTTTTAATTAAATAATTTACAGAAAATTATTTAATGGTATTAAAAATAAAAGAAGCTTTTAAAAATTATTTTTATAATTTTTGGTAATTTTTGTATATTTTTAAAATGCTTAAAAAGGCATTTAAAAAATAATGTTGGGGGCAGGGTTCGAACCCCTGACCTCCTGTTCACAATCACACTCCCGAACCAGTAAACCAAAGGCTCTAAGCCGCACAAGGAATCGGTTTTTAATTCTCTTAAACCCAAATTCCAGAAACCCAATTTCCACCAAGAACCCTAGTTCATCAATCGATCAAATTGATCCTCAATTCGATACTGTAATCGATTTAAACCATAGGGCTTTCATTCCCTATAAGAAATCGAGCATATAGGTAGTTTTAATTACCTGTTTTGAAGTTCGATTGATGATGAACAGGTAAGCTGCAGGTCGCGACAGAGATTAGATTAATTTGTGATGTGTTTGTGTTTTTAGCTCAAATGGGACTCGATGGACGGTTTTAAAGGGTCAGGCGATTGTCCACTTTCGATTAATTTAATTATAGTTGAAGTTTGGTGGTTGATTGAGTGGGTGGTCGGCCGAAGTGGGTTAGGTAGATCGATCGCACCATTTCGTTGGTAATATTCAAATTAATGTGGGTCATGTGTTTGAATAACCCATGTGAAAATTTCGGGAATGATTAATTGGATCAAAACCGTGTGATTTGGTCGTTTGGGTCTCGCCGGAGAACCGCCGGAGGCCGGCCGGAGATACGGGCGACGGGGACGGGAGGTTTGGGCTAATTTTTAAAACAATTTCACAAATGGCCCCTCAACTTTCAAACTTCTATTATTTTATGTGAAAACCTTATGTTTAAAGTTTCAAAATTATCACAAATACCCCCTGGACTTATTAAATCAATTTTATAAATTTTTTTTTAAATTATTATTAATAATAATATTTTCATTATTATTATTATTATCATTATTAACATTATTATTTCTAATAATAATATTATTATTAGTATTATTGTCATTATTTTTATTATTATTAACATTATTATTAAATAATAATAAAAATATAAAAACAAATTTGTAAAATCACATATTATAAAAAAAAAATTTTGGGTTGTCACAAAATCAGTAGAGATTAGGGATCAAGCAGTCAAACCCTAAAACGTAGCAAGATCCCTATTGTGCGTATTAGGTGAAACTCAAAGCCAGGACCAGAATTTACCCGGGAATGCGAGGACCAAATGAGGAAGAAGTACCTACAACTATTCAACGATCAGACACCTACTTCTTGAGGTATCATTTTTAAGATATCTTTTTCCTTAAATTTCGAGACGAAAATTCCTTCAACAAGGGGATTATGACACAACTCTGTCAAAACCTTACAACTCACACGGTATAAATCGTTGAATCTCATGTAATTAACTGAACCTAATGTTCTAATTTTCGGGACGAAAATTTCTTCAACAAGGGGATAATGTGACAACCCGTATATTTCGGGTATTATTATTAGTACATATTTATTATTAAATAAAAAAACAATTAAACGTAATAATTTAAAAAAATGATGATAATAATAATAATATAATAATAATAATAATAATAATAATAACATTGTTATTAATAAAAATACTTTGTAAAAAAAATTGTTAGGTTTAAAAATCGTTTAAAAACCTTGAACTTAAAATTGGGGGCCTAATTGTCATTTTATAAACTTTAAAAGAAAGTTTATACATACAATAATAACTATTCAAAGTATAAGGGGCCAAAGTGCAAAATTGAAATTTACAAACCCAACCCCCGCCCTTCCCCGCTTTTCCGGTCACCGGCCGGCGAAGCTCCGGCGCGGCTCCGGCAACCCCAAACGGCTAAAAAATCTGTTTTTAATACCCCACAATACACCAAAATGCTCGTGGGACAAGATGCAACAATAATACACGCATTAATCGGGGAAAAGCATGCGGATTTTAGGTAATGAACCACTAAACCTAACCCACTTTCACATACCTACTCCAATCCACTTAAACGATAATAATAATCAAGTTAAATCGACCAATCAATCCTATATATATTCCTAATCCGTCTACACTTCCAATTGCACCTAACACAAACATTAACATCATCGTCGATCCTCTCCATTGCCGTGGACCTGCAACCTATTCTAACACCACCCTACGACCTTTCTAATTACAAATTAACATAGGGCTTTGCATCAAGAGCAGTTCCTAAAGCTATCCCTGAAATTAATTTGATTAATTTCATCGTTTGCTCATCCTGTGATTTATCAAAACCCGAGGGCTGTTCGACGACCTGTTCATCTTCAAACCGTCGTCATTCGGGTAATTAAACACATCTTCATAATCGTTTCATTAAGGGGAGTAAAAGCCCTATGATTTCAGATGTTAACAACATCGAATTGATCTTCAATTTGATCCAGGAACAAATCTAGGGTTTCGGGATTTGGGGGAAATTGGGGATTTGTTTAAATGTTTGTTTTTAAGGTGTGGAAACAGAATCTTATCGGGCCGAGAGCCTTGGTTTAGTGGTATGGGTGTGGCAGTGTGTGTTTGAGGTCGCGGGTTCGAACCCGGCCTCTAACATTTATTTTTTTAAAGCTTTTTGAGCCTTTTAAAAATACGGAAAAATTACTAAAAATTATAAAAATAATTTTATAAACTCTGTATATTTTAAAAGTATCTAATTATTTTCTGTAAAATTATTTCTTGTGACATTTTAATAAATTTATGTATAATAATATTAACAAATGATATAATTAGTTTATTTATGTAAAAATAAACTATAAACAAATGGAATCATGAAATTATTGTTACTTGTATTTAATATATACGTGGGAATATAATACTAGGTATTATATAACGTATATAACGAGGATATATATATATATATAATCGACACCGAACCGATTCGTGAGACACGAAACCGTACAGTTATTATATTTATAATTAATAATTGATATTAATTATATATATATATATACTGAATGAAACACAGGTTAATTGGAAACCCGATCTTTTGTGCTTACAATTACTTGTTGCTCTACACTCGAGGTGAGTTCCACGGCCCCTTTTTACTTTCTTTCCTTTTTGGGGGAGAAAACATGCAAACACTACTTTGTTATGGTTGCCAGTATTATTGATATCGCTTGTTATGTTAGTGGGAAACGCATTTGAAAGTCCTTACAGTATCAAACCGTTAGTAACACGATTAGCGAGGTAATTTTGAGTAGTACTACTGGGTCTGACAAACCCCGCCCGGGCTAGTCGCGCTAGCTTGATTGGAGGTCGAACGGGTGCTAAATTGACCTGTAACGATTGCCACGGTCGGTTAAGACGTGGTGGAAAGGCACTAAACACACACAGTCAGCTTCGGTTTGCAACACTAACTAACTTGTTTATAGGCTCGCGACCTATCGATATGCTTTATATACTAAACCATGTGAAACGCTTTTCGGACACATTTCTGGTTGATGAAACCATGTGAAATGCTTTTCGGACACATTACTGGTTGATGAAACCATGTGAAACGCTTTTCTGACACATTTCTTATTGATTAAAAACCTGTGGACTCACCAACTTTATGTTGACACATTTTAGCATGTTTTCTCAGGTCACAGAAACGCACAAGGTTAAGAACTCAGCTAGGATGCATGCATGGCATACATCACTACTCAACTGGTTTAATTTGTGAAACGCTATTGATTCTTATGGTTGAAACGCATGTTGAAACGATTCACTGTTGATTTCTATATTTGAAACGCTTCCGCAAGTCTGAAACACTCATGTTTGATTTAAACAACTAATTACTTAATGTGATGTTTTGTAATTACTATGTTTGGTGTAACTGATACTATCTGAGATCCTAGTGTGTCACATGCCTGACGGTAAAATCCCGTTAACGGATTTTGAGGGTGTGACAGATTGGTATCAGCCTATGAACAGATCCGCAAGACAAGTTAGAAATAATCAGAGTTAGGAAATGGCTATAGCTAGAAAGTAAGAATAATTAAATGACTGTCGTACTAGTATGAAACAAATTAATGTATATCACGAGTTGTGAACCTAATTCACAAAATAATTAAAGTGTAGGTTTTCGTACGATTTGAGCTCGACTTAGACGTGGTTGCCTTGTTAAGTTTAAGGTACGGATTCTTGATTATCTTTATCATAGTATAAATTCTGTTCTGTTACCTTGTAGTACAGATTTTGATGCCATGTTTCCGTTAATATGACTCGTTTGGCCTTTGGTATTTTACTAGTCGTCTAACATTATTTGTTATGATATGACTCGTACGACTTGTTAATTTTACTTGTTGAAGGCTTACAGCATGCAATATATATTTTATAAGTTTGTGCTCATTATTGCATGTTTCTATAAATGTTTCTATTGATACATTATATGTTGGTAGTTGTACTACCATTTGATTTGATACTCTGTTACCCGAGCTCTCCGACATGTTATTGTGGCGTCAATGATGTGACACTTTTCGTGACGGTGTGTAATAAATAGTTCACGGCGTCTCCGTTAACACGTTAGTACTCAGGTAGTACTTTGGCCATAATATCTGGGAGGCTGATGGATCGAACCTAGTTCAGTTCAGATCAGTTCAGTTCCGGGGGATGGAATCATGTGTGTACGCCTCACACACCATCTCATTGGTGCATAGTCTAGCTAGCTATGTGCTTATCAGTTCAGTTTTGGCTCTGGGTACTTCTTATATTACACGACTTACTTTGTTTGTATATACGCGTCGTGTAGATCAGTTCAGTTCAGTATTACATGTTCAGTTCAGTATCAGTATTATATGTTTAGAATCAGATTTCCGTTTCAATACCATATGATCCGTTCAGTATCAGATATCAGTATTTTATGCTTTGTATCATTACTATTGTTATTTCCGTCACTGAGCAACTTTTGGCTCAGCCGTATTTTCTTTCGTGGTGTTTTTCTTACTTGATTGTAGGTAATCAGGGTAATCCCGGAAATCAGTAAAGAGTGGCTGAAGATCAAGATTATATTTTACTTAAATTGATGTAATGAACAACTTAATTAGGTTCTTCCGGATTATGGGGTTTGTTTGTATTTATTTCTTTTGACAATCTCTTTAATATCATGGATTTAGTTTTGATTTGATATCTATAACAGTGACACGTCAGCCTCTCCGGGTTGGGGTGGCTGATCCATTATGTGGTGATTAAAAGTTAAAAGGCTTTAGTCTGATAATTTTTAATGCCTTACCCCTTAATTTGTAAAAGAAGGTTTAGCAATAACATCAGTGATGCACAAGTCACTAATAACATCAGTGATGCACAAGTCACTAATAACATCAATGATGCACAAGTCACTAATAGAGTAATATGTATCCACACAAAATACAATATACAATCTGACCCGTTTACCCACAAAATACAATATGCAATCGGATATATTGCTAATAAAATACTATTTGCTATCTGACCCGTGTATCAACAAAATACAATCCGCAATCTGACTCACTACCAACAAAATAAATTTGCAATATGACCCATTAGCAACAAAATACACTCTACAATCTAATATATTACCCAACAAAATACAAAGCAAGTCAATTGGTTCTTTTATACCAGAAGGTAGAAATCACCACAACTACCACAATGATACACGAGTCACTAATATGTATTCACACAAAAAAAAAATCCAACAACATAATCTTCCAATCAAATGTACGCTTTTGCTCCCTGCTGTGAATTTTTGCCAATCTATTGTAGAAAGTGTAGAATGCTTCTCATCATAATCGAGCCTGCAACATCAAATTGGCCACATGAATATAATCATGCTCAGTTCTCTCATAATAGATCAACGGTGCTAAAATTGAAAAATTGATAGAAATTCCATCCACTTGGCCCGTCCGATTTTAAATAGGTTGTAATTGGTTTAAAAATTTAAAAAATTTTCTTGAGACAAAACATAACATTAATTGGCATTCTCATAATTCAATATCAAAAACAAAATACTAATTAAAATAATGTATTAAAGTGGAAGACTACAAATTTGTACTTATTCATAGATTACGGTTTCTTCTCATCATATTTACACAGGAAAAAACAGAGTAAGCATGCCCAGGTATTAAGATTGTGTTTACAATTGTTTTTATCTATTTTAAAAAAAGAAATGTAAAATAAATCAGTGACCTAATTATAAATCATTTTAATGTTGAGAGAGAAGGATCGATACCTGGGTTCATGTAGATACGAGGGATATGAGAGATGAGGGGCCAATAAGTGCCTCTTTCACTGCATCTTTCTTCCAGTTCTGGGCAATTGTAATCGAATGTTAAACTCAAAAGTGAAGGAAATATCACTTGTGGTAGATCCGTCATGTTTGGGCATTCTTCAAATTCAAGATGTTGGAGGGAAGTGAGATGTTGGGGATGGAGCAGTTTCTTCAGATTAGGGCAACTGGTAAAAGAGAGACGCTGGAGGTGTTGGAGTCCAATTGAAAATGATTCCAATTTCTCCATCTTCACTGCCACCGAATAAGGTTAGTTTCACAAGTGAGTTTGGAAAATTCTGTGGGCCCCACTCGGAGATAGGCTTCTTCAACCTCCCAATTTCTAAGGAACGTAAATTTGGAGGCCAAAACCCACGAGGGAAACAAGCATCCATACCTCGACAATCACGTATTACCAGTTCCTTTAATGATGTCAAATCAGGCAGCTCTTTGTCAGGAAACGACTCCAGATTTTTACAATCAATTATTTTCAATGAAGTCAGGTGAACCAAGAAATTCAGATTAACTATTGATTTCAGATTAAGCCAGGAGCATATATGTACACTTTCAAGCATTGGCATGTTGCTGCTTCTGTTGTTGTTCATCTTTTGTCCTCCCCACTCCCAGCTTTCCAATAGTTCCTTACAATAACGAATGGTAAGTGACTTCAGCTTCTGCCCACCAGTTGGCAAGGAGATAGATGTAATTGAATCACAAGACCAGACATTCAAAGTCTCAGTGCTATCTGGACAACTGCAATGTTTCATGTTCTTACAACCAGATACATACAATGTCTTAAGAGGTGTGAGGAGGTTGCTCCTACACTTATCCTTATCCTCTCTCTCTCCTAAACTCGCCAAATTATCACAAGAAATCACATTCAACATCCTTAACTTTACAAGAACTTTACTTGCATCCACTTCTGATTCCCACACGTATCTTATTTCATTACAATACTCGATCCTTAATTCTTCAACTGCCTTAAGATGCTTAATAACATCTCTCCACACCACATCATTAAGCCCTGAAATGTGTTCTATGCTCAACTTAGTGATTGTTGACGCTACTTCAACCAGCTTTCTCAACACCCCGCTATCACATCCTCCTATATCTAGAACATTTAGTGAAGGTAGGCCTTCAAGTGTGACTTCAACCAAAATAGGGCAATCTTTTATATAAAGTTGTTTCAGGCGTGGAAACACTTTTGCGGTATTGGCTAACCATTTCTTCCACCCACGCATATCTTCAAAACTTAAAACTTCTAGTGAAGGAAATGCACCACCGGTTCCAAGTAACTCCAAACCCACAACTTCCAGCTTATCCAAGCCTTTAATAAACAACTCCCTAAGTGATGATAGCTGCCCAAGTGATGGTAGAGTTGTACATCTTTTACAACCACTTATTGACACATGCTTCAAATGATGGAACATTGGATCCCCAATCCATTCTGGAAACTCTAATCCCCTGTATGACATAATTTTGAGTTGTTTTAAATGTTCACTACAAGGCTTAATGTCACGGAGTGATTTCTTCAGCTCTCGTGCGGCACTTAGATTTGATCTAAGTTCAGCCTTTGTGACCCAAACGATATAAGTAACAATGCGGAAGCGTTTGCAAGCGAGTAATACAAACCAACTTTGTATTGCTTACAAGGATGATACAAGAGTGTTTTACAAGTATTACACAAGACTTGTAGGTGTTTTTGGGTGAGTACAAATGATCCTAACATCACCTATTTATACTTGTCCATGGATCTAGATCTTTCATGATCTAGATATTTCTAACAACTAAATATCTTAGATATTTACAAGGTAATATTTAGATATTTTTATGGCAAATATCTATGATATTTCTATGGAGTATTCAAGGCTTTTCTAGAGCCTTCCTTGTGCCCCTTCCAAGTCCATAACGTTTTAGGCTGTTCCGGAGACTTCCGAATAGCTCTAAGTGCATCTTTATGATTCCGGAAACTTCCGGAATCCGAGTAACGCGACTTGAATTTAGGCAGGTCGTGACATTCTCCCCCACCTAAACCCACGACGTCCTCGTCGTGTTTCTTGCATGACCCTCGGCTTGTTCTCGTGAGTCGCAAGACGGATAGCGTTTTGTCTTGATGGATAGACTCCATTGTGGCTGTGTGTACTTGATCGCCTTTGACGATGTACAAAGTGTTTAGAAATGTTGCTGGAACGGCTTTTGCTTTTCGGAAAAAGTCCATCCCGAGCACGATCTTGTAGTCGCCCAATGGTGCAATCGAGAAGTCCAACTTGCCTTGCCATGTACCAATCTTAGTCTTGACATCCCAAGACATTCCCTCGATCGCTTTTGTGTTACCATTGGCGTCTTTTAGAAATCCTTCTCGTGTGGAGATTCTTAAGCCGAGTCTCTTAGCCTCTTCTCGCGTTATAAAGTTGTGACTTGCTCCAGTATCGACTAGTGCCTTTGCAAGTCGTCCATGTATTTCCAAGTTCACAAACCGAAGTCCTTTTGCCTCCGTGCTCGTGATGTTGCCTTTGTGTTCCGTTGGGCAGGACTTAACCATTTTTAATGGCTTCCCTTCATGTTCCGTTAAAGCATTCAATACTTGTAGTTGCATTGCCCCGAGACGAACCTCCTTGTCTTCGTGGGATGCATCATTATTTCTAACCACCATGGCTTGCAGACTTTGTTTCTTCGGGCAGTCCCGAGCGTTATGCGATCCATCGCATATAAAACAGGACTTTGGAGGACGTTTTTCATTGTCATATCGTGGTGGTTTCCTTGTTTCCACCTTCCGATCGTGATTGGGCTTTACTCCCCCACCTTTCTCGTCGTCACTTTCCTCATTCATGGGCCTATATGGTCGTTTTTCCTTATGATCGATCAAGCTTTCAGCTATCGCAATGGCTGAAGCAAGATCTTGAACATTTCTTCGTTCTAATTCTATCTTGGCCCATGATTGTAATCCATCGAGGAAGTAGAAAAGGGAGTCTTTATCCGATAAATCCGGTATCTCAAGAACAAGTGTTGTAAACTCTTTAACATAGTCCTTGATGGTCCCGGTTTGTTTGAGCTTACGAAGTCGACTTCTTGCTTCGTGCTCAGCATTTACCGGATAAAACTGTCTTTTGAGTTCTTGGATAAACTCAGCCCAAGTTTTGATTGTGCACGTACCTCGTTCGATGTCCATGCTTCGACGTCTCCACCATAGTGCAGCTGTATCCTTGAGATACATAGCGGCTGTCTTGATTTTGGTGGCGTCGTCCAGGATTTGAACTCCTCCTAGGTACTGCTCCATTTCCCAGATAAAGTCATCGACCGCCCGAGCTTCCCGTTTGCCTATGAACGGTGATGGTTTGGGAATTTCAATTCTTGGAGTAAAGTTCACGACATTTCCTCCAGTCGTGATCATGCCTTTGTTGCAATCAACAATTTTAGTTTCCAAGCCCATTAGACTTCGATGCATGCCACTTGACAGCTCATCCATGTCTTTTTGTAGCTTGGTAGTAACATCTTTGATTGCATCTTTGATCATCAGCTTTACTTCATCTCGAAGTAGCTCCATAGCAGCCTTGAGTCCTTCCCAGAGCTCACTGAAATCTTCCTCCAAAGCATCCAATCGTTGGAAACACAAGTCTACTTGAGTTCCTATCTCAACAAGACCTGTCTCCATGTCACCGACTCGTTTTTCCAAGGTACGATCCTTGGAAGTACCTCGATCCTTCTTTGATCCCTTCTGGGATTCATCTCGACCTCGTTTATCTTCAATAGTTGCAAGTTTGCTTGATTCGGTTGCCATTCCCAGATGAACCGACGTGCTCTGATACCACTTGTCACGGAGTGATTTCTTCAGCTCTCGTGCGGCACTTAGATTTGATCTAAGTTCAGCCTTTGTGACCCAAACGATATAAGTAACAATGCGGAAGCGTTTGCAAGCGAGTAATACAAACCAACTTTGTATTGCTTACAAGGATGATACAAGAGTGTTTTACAAGTATTACACAAGACTTGTAGGTGTTTTTGGGTGAGTACAAATGATCCTAACATCACCTATTTATACTTGTCCATGGATCTAGATCTTTCATGATCTAGATATTTCTAACAACTAAATATCTTAGATATTTACAAGGTAATATTTAGATATTTTTATGGCAAATATCTATGATATTTCTATGGAGTATTCAAGGCTGTTCCGGAGACTTCCGAACAGCTCTAAGTGCATCTTTATGATTCCGGAAACTTCCGGAATCCGAGTAACGCGACTTGAATTTAGGCAGGTCGTGACATTAAGCTCATTTAGTACCCTTGTATCAACCGTATCATTTCGTGAACCATGTAGCTCATCACCCCATACAAGCTCTAACTCACTAAACCTCTTTTGTGAAAGTTTTGCCTCACGTGCATGTGTTGTGTTTTCACTTTTTCCAAACCTAGAATGGAAACTTTTCCACATAGGTTCTCTAAGGTTTTAAGTTTGGCTATATCAAATCCGCTTTCACCCCCGATAATGATTTTGGAGAGAGTTTGTAGGCTTTTTAACTCACCAATCCCTAAAGGCATCTGCTTCAAAAGTTGGGTGTCTCTAATATCAAGATGCCGCAACTTTTTAAGCTTTAACAAGTTGTTGGGCAAGTTCGTTAAGCTATCACACCCAAAAACAATCAATGTTTCTAAGTTATAAAGATTGCACATGTTTTCTGGTAAATGTGCGATTCTAGTTTTAGAAAAATTAAGATACCTCAAGTGTCTCAAATTACCAATAGATTCTGGCACCTCGCTTATGTTAAAATTACTCAAATTTAGTACCCTTAACAATGTTAACTCTGGAAGTAAGTCAACTAGAACCTTACTCGATAAGTAGAAACGTTGCCACGTGCTTACCACCCCAACAGACGTTGCCAAAAATGTCCTTAGACATTTTGTTCTTGTTAATGGCCCGAACTGCTTGTAAGGTTGATATTCCTCACGAACAAATGACATATGGCGACACTTCTCCAACATCTCCTCATTGTCTAACCTCACAAAAAACTCTCTAGCAACATAGGTCGCCAAGTCATTCAACAGGTCATGCATCACAAACAGTGATTCACTATTTGGCGCGTGTTGAAAAAATGACCTTGAAAACAACTCGTCGAAAAATTCACGACCAAAGTGTTCTGTTGAATGGCTTGGAGGACTGTGGAGTTGACTGTGGCAAAAACCCTTCTGCCATCCATAATAAAACGAGTTCGTCTTTGTCAAACAAGAAGTCCTTAGGAAACAAGGAGCAGTATGCAAACAACTGTTTCAAAGGTGCAGAAAGATCATAGTAGCTTAATCTAAGAGCCGGGAGAATTCTAGCTCCGTCTTTTAAGCTCCATATCTCACTATTTAACACTTCCTTCCAGGACTCTACTTCTTCTCTTTTTGTTCTCAGTGATCTACCAAGAACAATCAAAGCCAAAGGCAAGCTACCACATTTTTTGACAATACCTTCAGCATATGGTTTGAGTGATAAATGTGAATCAAAGTTATTTGCATCTAGTGCATTTAGAGCCAGTAAAGACAACGCATCTTCATTTGACAAGCTCTCTAGCTGCTTGTTTAGAGGACCAGAAACCAACTTTTTAAGCAGTTCATACTTGCGTGTGGTTATGATAATTTTACTTCCGAGATTACATCCATAAAACGGTTCAACCAACCTTTTCCAATCATCGTAATCCTCACTCCACACATCATCTAACACCAGTAGAAATCTTTTCCCCCTTAGGTGATTTGTAAGAGCAACATGAAGCAGATTAAAATCTGTAAACTCCTCTGTTTCCTCAGGTGCTACAGCTTTGACGATAGCTTTGCTTATACCAAAGATATCAAACACATCCGAAACACAAACCCACGCCTTGAGCTCGAAGCGATCATTGACTTGTTTCTCAGCGTACAATAGTTTAGCTAGAGTAGTTTTCCCCACCCCGCCCATACCAACTATGGGAACAACGCTAAAATTTTGATGAGATGGTCCATCATCCGCCAGTAACTGTCGGACCAACTCCTCTTTCTCAGCTTGCCTTCCAACAATACTAGATGGATCGAAAACACTGGATTCAAATCTTCTATTATGACTATTATTGTTATTATTTCTTGGCCTAGTTGATCCTCTTCCACTCTCAAACCAAGGTCGGTTTTTTCCTTAACAAGATCTTGCAATTTGATGCTAATATTATCCAACTTCTCATGCATCTTATAACTACTCCTGGAGAAATTTGAGCAGCAGCTTGGAATTAGCTTTCTAACCTTGCTGGTGACGATGGGTTCTGACTCGCATTTGAACTCACGATCCATAGCTTCATATGCCAAATCATCGAGCACGTCATCGATGTCGTAAGCCAAATGTTGTAGATCATTGAGCCATCTTTTCACAGATTGATTGGTTATCTCCTTCTGAGAAGCATCAGCAAGCACACCTTGAATCTGGGTTAACGATCTCTGCCATTTCTTGATTTCAGCATCGATTCTCTTGTTGCTAGCAATCTTTTTCACGGCAGCAGAGGCCAGCTTCTCGAAGAGCACCGGGAGGACGGCAGAAAGCACGAGTTCAGCCATTGAAATGATTTTGGTGATGTTGTGAAACAAGCCTTGTTTATAACGGTTTCGGTCATTGTTTTGCGGTCATTATATATAGTATATTTTAATGTGTGCTATACCATATACCGTATATCATATATCGTATATTTGATTACATGTTGATTCGCTAGCTTTATTGCATTTGTTATTGAGCCAGGGGTCTTTTTGTAAGTGGTCTCTCTACCTATCTGGATAGAGGAAAGACTTGCCATCACCTACCCCTCCCAGACCCTGCTCTTAAGTGGGATATACTGGGTTTGTTTGTTTATTTATATATAATATATAATATAACTATATTAATTTATGATGGGGTTGAACAGTAAAAAAATTATTTGTTCATTGGATCTATTATTTTGTTTGTAAATATTTGTTTGTTGTTCGAAAAAATGAGTTGGATTAAATATAATGTATGTTATTCGGTTATATAAATAATTTTTAACGTAAATTTAGTTCGAAAATGAACTGAGTTAAATATAATTCATTTTATTCTACGGTAAAAATACGTTTTGACGTAAATTTAATTCAGAAATGAGTTGGGTTGCATATATTCATTTTATTTAATGTATAAATACGTTTTGAAGTAAATTCAATTCAATATATATTATTTTTTTATTGAATTAATTACTTTTTTTTATATTGCTTGTAAAATTTTGTTTATTGTTAGAAAAAAATGCGACGGGTTAAATATAATATTTTTTATTTGACTATATATTTCGACATAAATTTAGTTTCAAAATATGCTGAGTCAAATATCATTCGTTTTAGTCAATGGTAAAAATACATTTTTGACATAAATATAATTCGAAAATGAGTTGGGTTAAATATAATACGTTTCATTCGACTGTATAAATACGTTTTGACGTATATTTAGTTCAAAATTGAGTCAGGCATGATTGTTATATATACTTTATCACGTTGCATATGCGCCACTTCACGTGTTTTTTTATGTACATTTTTAACAGGTCCAAGTTTCAACATAAATTTGTTTGGAAGAGTCGGGTCAAATATAATACGTTTTCACTCAAGGTATAAATTCGAGCCTACATTTTAACAGAATTTTAATTCGAAAATGAGTCGGTCGATACTTTATCACGCCATGTATGATGACGCCGCAACGCGGCGCCCGTAAAAAAAACTAGTTTAATGTTAATAAATCACAGCCAGATAATTGATAACTTTTTAAATAAGTAAGCATAACTTTTACTTTTAGAGCCAACTAGTGTGTATTCATCCACGCGCGTTGCGCGTATTATAGATCGGGCTCAGAACAAACTTCGATTGCGGTTGCTAACCCCGAATGGTAGCCATGCCAAAACAACCGAAATCATCATCAGTTATCATCACAGCCCGTCAAATGAGTTCAAGTCAGTGTCGGATAAGCCAAGGTCGTCATCATCAATATCTTTTCTAACAACATGCAAAACCCAAATCATCAATATCTAAGATGAATATCATTCTAAAGGTCTCAGATGAGCAAATAATCATCATCATCGACACAATGAGGCATCAACCACCTGCTCTACCTCAACCGCAAATAGGAGGCCGAGCGGCGGTTGCCCCCAAGTGGGCAGAAGCCTCCGATTCGACCGGATGGTCGCAAGAGTCCAAACCCCCTGAGCAGATGTCGTTTTCAAGGAACATCAAACGATTGGAACCACAACAGCCTCCAAGTCGGTTGGCTACAACAAAGACAAAACATATAGGTACAGCAGGCGAGCCCACCGCCCCGATCTACCGGGAAACGGAAGGCCGACAACCTAAAATACCACAAATACTCGTCATCTTCAGGCAGTACAACCGCATCGCCGCTGGAGGGGATAGCGGCTGGCAGATGCAACCACCCAACTTAGGGCGGCGGGCAACGGCGAAGGTGTAGCACCCCCACTGAAAACCCCAAAACATGTCAGAAAGGAGGCAACAAAACGATGACCAAGCTAGCGCCACACCGGCACCACCGCCGCCGACACCGCCTTGTTTTCTGCACAAACAGATCTGTATATGTTAAGCACCCTCAAAAAAACCTTGGCAAAGGCAAAAAATACAGTTGCGCTGACGAAACGATGACGAAACCGGCCACCATGCCGGAGAGACAACCCTGTCGACCACCTTTTCCACCACCGAACAACCGACCGCATGCAACCATTCATCGGTGGCGGTAGCAAAACAACCACTGAAACCCCAAAATACCTGTGAGAGAGAGTATGGAAGAAAGCAAAAATCGAATGAGAAAGAAGGAGACAGCAAGGAAGTGAGGCAGATAATGATTAAATAACCACCATAGATACGTAAATGAACGGCTGAGATCTGTGAAGTTACTGTTCATGAGACTCTATCTTTCATAATAGTAGAATTACTCACATTTCAAGTGATTCCAGATTCTTTGTATTTGGCCCGAAGCAAAGAATGTGTGGGTTTATATTCTTATTTTCGAGGGCTAAGGAATAAAAGGAGGATACGAGAAATCAAGGAATATATATAGTTGTTCAACAAGTGAATGTTTTTTTATATGTAAATATATGTTTTTATAGGAAATAAAGAAAGATGAAAAGGGCTTCACAAGAAAGAAAAAGGTAATTAATGTCGACGGAATTAGATGAAAATTTTTGACAATTAGTGACGATAATTGTCGCCGCTATTAGTCGCAAAAGTCGTCGTTAATACTTTTAGCGGCGACATGTCGTCGTTAAAAGGTTGCAGATAATACATTAAGTTTATTGTAAGAGTTATAATAACTTAAAACCACTATAATACACTTGCTTGTGTTAATGACTGGGGAGCTTGTTCGTGATCATAAACAAAAGAAGTCGTCCCTGCAGATGATGATGGTTTACGCCCAATCACCCTAATATGTCCACGCCGTTGTCCCAACACCGATAAAAAATATCGACTTCATTTTGGATTTGGCTTAGCTCATCAAAGCTATCTATTAATTAACAAAAATATATTAACATACACACACACACACACACATATATATATATATATATGAAAACTATACTTTTTAAAAATACTTACATATTGTTGATGTGCAACATCGCTATTAAATGTCTCATCTTTACCGTCACGAGAATCATGAGACGTCTCAAATCTCCTTTTATTCTGCTCTTAAAAAGTATATTATATATTAAAAATTACTAATATATAATACACAAATATATAAATTTAAATCATTAACTTCTAATAATAATAACTACTATATGAATCAGTCCCGCCATGGTTTGTGTATATTTTTGTTGTTAACGATTTGTTTTGTTTGAATTTGACGCATTTCTATATGCGTCAGTCACAAAATAGTCAACGGTTTTCCTCCAATTTTTATGATTCATTCCCGTTGGAGGGTTGACCTTTGTTTCTTCTATATTTTCGTAGCCTCTAACACGATCAAAGTGATTTTTTGCCACATTTTTTCGGTCTCTAAATCGTTTGAGAAACAACGAACGGATTCCACCCTCTATCTGAGCGCGCTCGCGATCTCGCAAAATCTCACTAAAGTGAAATTGTCACTACATTTAAGTTTAAAAAAAGTTAGTTATGTAAAAATGAATAACAAACGTACAACTTATAAAATTTTACCGCCGTATGCTCTTCCTAAGCATTCTTTTAAGCATTAGAAAGATTTTCATACAAACGAACATTAAAAGGAAAATTAGATTCCATGTATATCCCCACCTCGCGAACAAACATATCATTAATTTCACCAACGGGGGTACACGTGGTGGCTCTATCAAAGGGGAGAGATAAAGGTCCCCCTTTTTAGATAGCTCCTGCTTCAGTATTTTGTTTTTTGCCATGCCTCTTGTTTTTCGAGAAAGCGTACGTGTAATTATAATAAAAATTCATTAATTTCATTATATATTAATAATAATTGAATAAAATAGCAAATAAATAAATTATAATAATAATTACCATCCAACGTGTGACTTTCAGGACCGCCAAATAGTCTATCAAAATACATAATAAAACTAAAAGAAATTATTTTAAAAATACCTCAACAGCAGTAGCGGCGACACTCCAGTGACGGGTCAAACTAGTGAAAAATCATACAACTAGATTAGGAACAATCGTTAGCAAAACATAAATAATTACAGCTAATAATATATAATTATGTTTATTCGAATCTTACAAATGAGATATGAAGAACAAAGTCTTCCAACATGGGGAGATCAGTGCGGTGGTGGTGACAGGTGGTGTGACGGTGTGGAGGTGGTGAGGTGGGGAGGTACGGTGGTTGTACGTGGGGAGATCGGTGCGATAGTGGTGACAGTGGTGGTAGGGAGCCGATGGTGGGTAGGGTGGAGGTGGAGAGGTGCGGTGGTGGTGACAGTGACGGTAGGGAGCCGCGATGTTGGTGACAGCAACCGTGGCCTGAGAGTGTGGCGGGGACGACAGCAGGTCGGGATGGTGCGGGGCTGGTGGGATGGTGAAAATATGGGAAGGGTGGCAGTGGGGAGGTGCTGTGGCGGTGGAAGTGACGGTGGGGAGGTGCGGTGGTGGTCACCTTGGTGTTGTAGAGGTGCCGTCGCGACTGTGTGGTGGATTTAGGGCGCGAATGTTTGGGGAAGAAGAACAAGACCCGGGTAAATGTTAAGACCAATAGTGGCGACATGTCGCCGCTAATAGTGTCGCCGCTATTGGTGTGGTACGAACTAACCTCTGCTGTTAGATCAGGAGACTGATCAACGGCCAGAAGTAACTCGAAATTCATGGAGCGGATCACCGATCAATAGCGGCGACATGTCACCGCTAATAGGTCGCCGCTATTGCCCCCTGTTGCCACTATTGATGTCGCCACTATTGAGAACAATTCTTGTAATGTGTGTTGCACTCAAGAAGAAGAAAGAACACAAAAGAAGGAGAATTCACTTTCAATTCATAGCTACCTCCTCATTCAATCAACTATAGTATATAACGATCATAACGACATTCGTTAGTTCGTTACTACATTATTACCCCTTTATACATTTTATTCCTTCTACTAAGTAACTATTACACTTTTAGTCCCTCTACTTATAAAATGAATACAAGATATGTAACAAAACTCCCCCATAACATTCTTGACCTTAAGAATGGAAAGTAAGAAAGCGCAACTCAAATTCATCCAAGAATTCTTAGGAAGCCTGGGCAATAGACAAGCCCGACCAATGCACCAGAAATTGACTAACCAAAGATCCCCCTCGACGAGCAAAGTGATGATCCAAAAGAGCTTGTGGATGCAAGGAAAATCGATGATTAGTGGGCTCAAGCACAGAGGGTTGACGAACACCATGAGCAGCTTTCAAAAGAGAGACGTGAAAAACAAGATGTATCTACGAATCAGCAGGCAAGTCCAGTTTATAGACCATAGCTCCAATCTTTTTAAGAATAAGAAAAGGCCCGTAGTATCGAGGACTGGACTTAGAGTATTTGTGGCCACGAACCATACGTTGGACATGGGGATGCAACTTCATATAAACCCCATTGCCTTTATTAAAGTTACGCTTGATGGGATGGGTAGAAGTCATCTACATCATCCTTGCATCATCCTGTTGTGAGCTTGTTCTAAAATAACAAGTTTACCCATACTTCATTATGCCCCCTGACTTTTCATTTTTTTATCTATTTGAATCCTGAATACTAACACCGTTAGGTTTTATGTTAAATATTTTATAAAAAGACAAAACTACCCTTCAAATTTAAAATTTTTTTATGGGACCCACCCAACATATTTTAACCATAAACACATTCTTCATATTTATCTTCACCAAACACCCCTACCAAAAACACACACCCCCACTATCTCTCTCATCTCTCCATCACCACCACTACCACACTCAACCATCACCACCACTACCACACTCAACCATCACCACCACCGGAATAGCATCACCACCGCCAAAACTGCCATCACCACCACAAGTACCACCATCTCCACAACACCCACCACCAAAAAACACACTCTTACACACACTCTTATTGTCATACACACACATACACACACTCTCTCTCTTGCTCTCTCCCATACATGCACATGTCAATGGTGGCGGTGATGGGTCTGTGGTGCCGGCAATTGGTGGTTGTGGTGGCGGTGTTGACGGGGGGCTGTGGTGGTTTTGATGGTGAGTTATGGTTGTTGAGATGAGGGCTGTGGTGGTGGCGTTAGGAGCTACGATTATGGCGATGGGGCTGTGGTGGCAATGATGGGGCTATGGCAATGGCGATAGGGCTATGGCGGCGGCGACTGGAGGCTGTGGCGGAGGTAGCGATGGCGGTTGTGGCGGCGGTGATGGGGTTGTGGTGGTTGCATCGGCGGGCTGTGCTGGTGGTGATAGGGGAGGTTGCGGTGGTAGTGACGGGAGCTTGTGGTGGCGGTGAGTGGAGCTTGTGGTGGCGGTGAACAAAGCTTGTGGTGGTGGTGACCGAAGCTTGTGGTGGTGATGGAGTTATGGAGGGGAAAGAAAAAGAGAAAAAGTGGGTGTGTGTGTGTAAGATGAAAGAGAGAGTATTTGTAGAGGTGGGTGGATAAGTTTTTTTTATTATTTAGGGGTAGTTTTGTCTTTTTATAAAATATTTAATAGAAAATCTAATGACGTTAGCATATATGATTCAAATAGATGAAAAAACAAAAAGTCAGGGGACATAGTGATGTTTTTAAGCTTTATGGATGTAACTAGTTAGTTTTAAGAAAAGTTAGAGATGCAAATAATAATTTACTATAAAAAAAGTTTATAAAAAAATTCTTGAAATGAAAAAAAGAAAAAGGAAAAAAGCATTAAACCAGAAGTTTTTTTTTAGGTTAAAACAATTGTCACACGCTTAGATTTATGGGATGCAAAACAATATGCTAGAGAGAAGCATTTGTTTAGTTTTATGTTGAGAACATGTATATCTATATATAAGAATGAAAGTAGGATAAAATAAGCATTTTAGATACAATTTAAGACATAGACATTTAATTTCTTTGTAAAAAAATTTTATAATACCAAAATTACCCCCTAAACATGACGTACAAGTAACCTAAATATATTAAGAATTTATTGATGAGTTTAGTTAATTTTATTAATATTGTAGACTTTCAAATTTTATTAATAATAACAACAATAAATTTATAAATTATCATATAACTATTATTTATATAAATTATTATTCAAATTTATATAGGTTTTTGTTTTTAAAATTTGTAAGAATATCATGTTTTAAATCTTAAACCATTAAAAAACCATCCAAACATGAATAAACATTTTTTATGACCCATATATTTTAAAAAGATATTAGTAAATCCCAAACACCAATATCTTTAGTAAATCCCAATCTTTATGTGACACTATTATGACCCAAACTCATTATGACCCATTACTCAAACCGACCAAGACACCTAATTTGTCACCTCTAATCTTCTTTAGGGATAAAGACGTGCCAATGATTGTGAAATCATACATATTAGAAATTATTGTCTCCCTTAGTCTTATTGTTTAAGTGTTTGAGCAGTATTAGATTGGATACCCAACCCGTTTGTCCAGTCCATTGCCACCTCTGTTTAACTACTAAGAAACCTATGGCCTATGGGTGATCACACATCGATATTTCAAAGTTTATTTGATCTAAATGCGTGATTTTATATTGTGATAGTTGTGGAACAAGTTTGCTTTGTTTATGTTTGGTTTATAGGTGTGCGGAGCTTAAAGAAGGTTAATTTGAGGCAAACGAGGCAAATACAAAACTACAAGGACCAGTTGCGTAAATCAAAAGATGAGGGAAAAGGAAAGGGGAAACAAGGGTCGGCGTATGATACGTCGGTCTTTGGCGTATCATACGCCCGCTGGCGTATGAGAAATGAAGGTGGCGTATGATACGCCCAGGGGGGTTACCATATGCGGATAACCCAACAGCCCCTGCATTTTATTCAATTTTATTTAAATCAAATCAATTCCAATTCGGAGGGGAACTTGCTCTGCACGAAAAGTGAAGATTCAAAGCTGACTTTAGGTGTTTTCAAGCCTTCCAACTCCTTACTATTCATCATCGTACATCATCTGAATTAATTATTCGAGATTCAATCATATCGATGTGTGGCTAGCCGCTTTATAGTCACTTTCGGGTGGATAATCCTTGTTAAGAGAGATTATTGGTGTGGTTTCTTTATGGATTGTGATAAACATTGAATTATTGAATGCAATTAAGTTTTGATTGATTTGAAAAGTTTGCTCAACAAATAAAGTTGTGCGCTTTCTTAACAGTTTTTGGTTTCCTTGCATCATGAACTCATTAAGATTAGTAGACAATTTGATATTGGTAAATTGATTATTTTGTGAACAAAAGAATCTTAAAGTTTGTTCCTTTATCATCACTTTAATCAAAAGGCATTTAGACAATTTGATCAGTTTTTGGTTTTCTTACATCATGAATTCATTAATTTAATTGTTCTTGCAAATTCTAGATTAGCATACCAATTGTTGATCTTATGGAATTGAAAACCTAGAAGTGATTATTTATTCATTATTTAGTAAATTTGTTTCAAAGTTTTTCCTTTTTCCACTTGTGTTATTGAATTCATCCAAAGTTCTAATCTTTAATTTTAAAGTTCGTGTCTTTAAGTTAATTGAGTCTTGTTTGTTAAACACTTTCTACTAATTCTTTACGAAGATGACATTACTTACCCTATGTTATTGAATTCATTTGGTCATTTCTTTGTATTTGTTAATTCTATGCAATATTATACTACTGTTAATACAAAAAATGTAGTATTGACACCTTTGATAGATTCTTGTTGTAGATAAACTTCATTTTATCTTGAAGATCTAACACTTTGATAATCACTAATAATGTTTTCTCATAACAAGAGTTACTATATAGATCATGAACCTTTGAATTTGATATACCTCTATGATGAATTGTTTCCCATATTGACTTTTTAATATTAGCTACATAGCAAGTCAAAGAAATATAAAACAATATATTTTACTAAATATGAAATTATTCTATAAATATTGACATAGATATTCACATCAACAATGTCTTTTTTCCTTTTTATCTCTAAGTATTTCAGGTGTGTTTACGTTCATGTTTATGTACAGAATGTTGATCAAAAACTAATTTTTGAGTAGGTAGTGTAACTTATAATATCGAATTTTTGAGTGAACTCATAGTTTTTCAGGAGGTGAACCCATTATTATTTTTAGTTTCAAACTATAACATAGAGTTGTCCTTGGCTCACGGGTTAAAACACGTACAATTGGGAAGGAGGTCGGGTGAGTTTGAGCCTTGCAAGCTACAAATTTGCTATATTTTTTTCACTATTTAAATAGTAAAATTATAATTTTACCTTTAAAACCCTAACCTTAAATACCCCCCAATTGACTTCACTGCAGCTTCCAACTCCCAATCGAACCTCCAGCTGCTGCTGCCGCCATTGAACCTTATCCCAGCCCACATTGACCACACAACTGCTACTGCCTTTGAACCTGAGGCGACTGGCGACCGGCGATCAACTCCGGCGAGGGGGCGAAGTTATTTGGCTATTTGACTATTTTGTCTTTCAAACTATTCAAGCTTTTAATTATTGAATCTTTCAAGATTTAAGGTTAGTTTTCTTAATAAGTTTTTTTTATGTTTGTGATTTGTCTATGAATGAAGATTCAAACCCTAGATTTTATTTTAGTAATTTTGGTGTTTTAGAAATCTATATTGTGTTTGTTTGATGAATGAAGATTCATTATTATTTCACTTAGTTGTTAGTTAATTTTTTTGATGATATTTGTATTTAGAAATCTAGAATCTAGATTGTGTTCAAGCCCTAATTTTGTATTTATTATTTATTTAGTTCAATGACATTTCATAATATGGGTATGATACATTTAAGGACATTGACCATTTTGTTATATAAAGAAAACCATTTGAATAAAGGCAAAAATTTTGTGTTGTTTTGTTAACATTTTCAACGTAATTTAATTGTATTTTGATCGGACCTGATCGGACAACCCGAAAAACATCGTTAAATGGACCTATCGGCTCCACTTTTTTCCTTAGCGTTTGCAAACGTGCTTTTTGAACCCTATCGGCTCCCAAATACCAACCTGTAGTGCCTCCCAAACATCATTTGGATCCGTATGCTTTGATACTCGAAGAAGAACGGCATCAGGTATCAATATTTTTCCTCTACCCGTGCCTCTCGTCACGGGATCTATAGCTTCCTGCAGGCCTAGATCACAGCTCTCACTTTCTTTTGACTTTCTTTACGACCCCCACGTATAAAAACAGATCACCTGTAATATCTTCTTGGCTTCTTTAAAATGAATTAGAAAACATGCAGGCTAATATTTAGTACATTAATTGTCAACTGACTTCCTTAAAAATCCAAAATAACTTCCTTTAATTTCCTTCAACCGAAACAAAACTTTGTTCATCCCCTCGATATTTACGTTAACCATCAATTATATAATTAGAATCATACATATATACGGTGACATTTCATCAAACACTCGGTATGCATAAATTATGTTAACCCATATACATATACACTTACATATACATACATAATTACATACATATAAGCATAATCACTTACAAACACTAAAGTCATAAACAATAAACAAATTTCATACCTTCTATGCCTCAAACCCTTCAATTTCACTCTTGAATACAACCCTAGCTTTTAACTCACCTATAAACACAAATTTAAAGAATACTTATTAAGATTAAAGGAGTTGATTTTGGTAGCAAACACTAAAAACCCATGAATCTTACCTTCAAAATGCTTGATTTGGTGAAAAAAATAGATGAAAACAGAGAGGGCAAAGAAAACAGATAACTTTTTCATTTTTTGGTTGTAAATAATGAGCCGAAAGGTAGCAGAAAGGGTTTTATCTATCTGGGACCTATACCAACGACATTTTGTCCGTATAGGGTCCCCCACTTTTGATGCATTTCATTTAATATACAAATAAATTTTACAAAATAAAAAAAAAATCCTATACTGATGACTTATTGTTGGTAAAAAGCCTTTCAAAACCAATTATTTAAATGCCAAGAATTAAATAATAATGCCTCACCTATCCCGACTACGTGCAGTCCGTATAGGTGAGACATAACGCCACTGTATTCTTTTTGTTCCTTGACGAGAATAAAAATCACAAAAAAAACTGAAATTAGGCTATACCAACGACATGTCGTTGGTATATATTTTTTGTCTTCACACACAGTTTTCCCTCATCCAGCCATATTTGTACCAACCACACGTCGTTGGTAAATAGCGTTGCTGGGTAAAATTATCTTATTTTCTGTAGTGGTGACATGTGTTGTCGGGATATGCCACGTCGCTATATATTCATTTTGTTGCAATGATTGTACGTCGATTGTCGGTACATGCCACGTCACAATTTCATTTATTGTCTTATTTGGGATGAAAATAATCTCTGGCCATTTGGTTTTATTTCAAACCAAATGGAGCTCAACAGTTCAAATTTGAGAAGCTGATAAGCAATGGTATGTAAGTTATCAACAAGGCTAATGAATACATACATGTGTGGCTTTATTTTGTAGTCCAACAACCAGGAAAAGCATAAGCTGTTATAATTGACGCTAAAAGGTTATGAGCGTACACTACCAGATGTTGTTACATACACCACGTACCTTAGTTGCTGCATATTGTCGTTTTGCTGACCTTGATGATATTATCATGGGTAAGTTATCTCCTTGTTCAACCACTTTTAACACAAATTTCAATGGTCTCTGCAAGAACGGGCATGCCAGTAACGCCTTAAAGTTATTCCGGTATCATAAGCAAAAGGGTTTCACTCCTCAATTAATCACATACAACATACTAATGATTGAAAAGGGTATTGAGCTCGATATTGTGTTATAATATCTTGGTTAATATGTATTGCATAGGAAGCAGGTTAGAAGAAGTTTATAGTTTGTTGTATGAGATTGAACAAGCGGGATTGAAATGTGACGAATATACACATACTACATTAATTGATGGGCTATATATATATAGAGCAGGTAATATTGATATGATGGTGCTCTAAAACATTTGAGATATATGGATACGTTTGGTTTTGATTCTAATTCAGTTGCATATAACTACATGGTTGATCGGTTATGTAAAGCCGGTTACATTAATAAGGCTTTAAAGATTTTCGGTACAATTGATGTTAGAGATTGTATTACTTACACCTCATTGGTGCATAATCTTTGCAAAGAAAGGAGATTTCTGACTGCATCCAAGGTTTTGTTAGCTTGTTTGAATCAGGGGATGAAGGTGTTTAGATCTACACAAAGGGTTGTTGATAAAGGTTAGAGTCGGAAGCAAGAAAGCTTCAGTCAAAAAATATGATTGGCTAGAATTCTGCAGTAATTATAGAAATAATTGTTGAAATGGGATTTACAGAACCGTAAAGCTATTGTGCATATTCATCTGCACAAAACAATCTGAATGGCTATAAGGCAGGGAATGGTATGCTTAAATGTTCAGTTGTATTCACATCTTACACAGAGTTCTTGCTCTGTGAGGTCATTCATAATTGCCTTTTAAGTTTCTTTCAGTCATTTTGTTTATTTTTCGTGGATTATAGGTTTCTGAAGGTGGTGCAAAGTCATTTAGAATGACATTCTTAACTATTTTGTATGCAACTAGAGGTGGCAAAATGGTCAAAACGGGTCGGGTCGGGTAAAACTTAAAACCACTTTGTCCTGGTTTAATTTCTAACATTTACAACAACAATGTTTACTTTTGAGAACTTTGGGGTGACTTTAACATATTTCCTTTTAAGCTAATTTTCCATTTTGATAACAATTAATCTTTTACCAAACTAGGGTTCAGAAATCAACTTGCAAACCTTGGTAATGGTTCTTTCTCGTAGGACATGTAAATGAACAAAATAATATGATTCTTTGTTTATAAAGAAAGGAAATAATTAGTATTAATTTCATGGGTGATCATCTTGTATTCTGTTTTTTATTTGTAGTTGAAATTTCTAGCAAAGTTGTACAAAAATACATATCAGTTTTTCATTTCCGTTTCAGGTAAAAATACATAAATTTAATGTGTATGGTGGAGAATGGAGCTTCATTTATTATAAAGAGATTATTGAAAAAATGAGGATATAAAAAGGGCTTCATAAGAAAGAAAAAAAACAGGTAATGTTAACCGAAGAGGATGAATTCATGAGGCTACATAGAGAATATGATGCTTGTATGTGGGTGGCATTGTAATTTTTTGCCAGATCTTTGATGTCAAGCTACTTTTAGATTTGCTAAAAAATAACCCTGTAGAAAAAGTACTATATAATGTAAAAAGTTTATTTTTTATCTCCAATTTGATGTGTTTGGTTATTTCTTATAATTGTTTTATTTATTTGTATATTTGTTGAGGCTGGGCCTGCTGGGCTTAAAGTGTTGCTGGGCTAGAGTTGATAGAGGTGTTGCTGGGCTAATGATGCTGGGCTTATGTTAGAGTTGGTGCGGCTGTATTGATGGGCTAAAGCTAAAGTCCCGGATTGGGTTTGTCTTCGATATATATAAGTGAAGATAGAGTCTCATAAGTCTAAGTCGTTCCCGTTGTCTTCTCTCTCAGTTTTATCTAGGGTTTCTCATTAGATCCCTGGTTGTGTTCTTGAAGGCTGTGTTCTTGACGCCTTCTTGTTGAGGTCTTGTATCTTTGATTGTGTTGTTAATCCTCTTTGTTTTGAGTTGTTCATTCAGTCGGCTCTTGTTGTAAAGTGATTGTTTGTTTTTAGTTTGAGTGCCTTGTCAAAAGGCTATTCTTCTTGAGCTGTATATTTTTTGACATGGTATCAGAGCCGTAAGGTTCTCATCCATTGGAGTTCTGATTCGATTGTTCATCTTCGCCGTTGGAGATTAGGGTTTTCGATCTCAAAAAACCCTAAGTTCTCTGTTTCCGGTCTTGGACGCGCTTCTGGTTATTCTTGGCTCGTGTGAGTCAACATCTGAAACCCTTGAGTATCATGCTCGTGGTAGAAGGATTAGGGTTCAAAGGTAACCCTAAATCGATTGTGGTGATCATGTAGATACGAAGACCCTGTATCCCTTGAAGGTTACAGGCTATTATTTGGACGCAAAGGATTTTCTGTGAAGTCCAGTAACCCTCGAAGGCTATAGACTTCACCCGCTTTTAGAGAACCCTAACTTGGGTCCCCCTCTTGGCGAGATCGTTCCATATCTTACTTCTTTAACTGTTTCTTAGTCTGTTTGGCTGGGTTAGGGGTACCAGCATCTGATAATTGTTTCTCTGTGATTATTTATGCATCACTTGTGTGATTGATTGTGTTCTTGCATAAAATACATCACAGACTCATCCTTGATCTGCCACTGAAGTGGTGTGAAAACCTGGCGCTGGTCTGTGCTGTAATCTGTGTGTGTGCTTGTGTGATTTCATTTTTTCTAATTGATCATTCTCGGTTCTAATTGAAATGGATACTAATGAATCTGTTCCACCTAGTTCTGGGTCGAACCCACCTCTCTTGGGTCCTAATCCTGTAGTTGTTGCTGAGACTTTGGTTAGTAAATTGGATGCCAGTGACTCGTTATACCTACTCCCGAGTGATTCCAGTAACTTGACAATTGTTAATATCAATCTAAAAGGTACTAAGAATTATTCAGTGTGGGCCAATGCAATGAGATTAGCTCTACAAGCTAAGAATAAGATTGGGTTTATAGATGAATCTTGTAAAAGATCCACTGAAAATGAAATTCTCTCATTGCAATGGGATAGGTGTAACTCGGTGGTGCTCACTTGGGTCCTTAATTCTGTTATTGATGAGTTGTATGTAGGTCAGGTATATTCAAAACTTGCATCTGATGTGTGGGTTGATTTAAAGAAACTTATGATAAGGTGGATGGGTCGGTTGTATTTGGTTTACATCAGAAAATTAATTCTTTAAAACAAAATGGTTCAACTGTGTCTGAGTATTACCATAAGCTAAACACAATGTGGAAACAGTTTGATGCAATGGTGCAACTTCCATCCTGTTCTTGTAATGCTTCTAAAGAATTTAATGATTTTAATCAGTTAATAAAACTCATGCAATTTCTCATGGGCCTTGATGATTCATACCAACCTGTGAGAACAAATTTATTGACCCGAGATCCCTTACCTACAATTAAAACTACCTTCTCTATTATATCTAAAGAAGAATCCCATAGGGGATCAAATGGTACTGTAAAAAAGGAGAGTGTGAGTTTTGTGTCTAAAACAACTCAAGTCACTGATAATAAAAAAAGATTTGGCAAGGGTCTTAAACTTGAAGTGCACTCATTGCAACAAGCCTGGTCATACTATAGAAAGATGTTTTGAATTGATTAGGTACCCTTAAGGGTTTAGAGCCAGAACAGGCTTAGGGGGTACTCAAAATGCAAAAATGGTGTATCAAACAATGTTGTCTCTTCCTCGAATACAACTGGGTCCTCACTGTCTCTCTCTGATAAGCAGATATCCCGACTGCTCTCCCTTTTGACTGACAGACCTACTGATGCCTCCCCAGCATGCAACTTCGGAGGTATTGCTTATAGTGAATGGTCAAGTAGCCAGTTTTATAAACCCATGTTCAGATTTGCTTCCCAGGTCACACCATCATTCTCTGCATGGGTGGTGGACTCTAGTGCAAATCAGCACATGGTTATGTTAGATAAAGGTCTCTTTAATCTGATTGATGTCTCAAATTACAATATTAAAGTAAAACATCCAAACGGAACAGATGCAATAGTAACACAAATAGGGAGTTTTAAACTCAGTAATAATGTTGTTCTTACAGATGTCTTTGTTGTTCCAAACTATTATGTGAACTTGATGTCTGTTTATAAACTGGCTAAGGATAATAAACTTGAAGTTGCGTTTAATGAAGAAAATTATATGATCCAGGATTCTCATTCAAAGAAAGTCCTGGTGACTGGTAACCAGGTAGATGGGTTGTATATGTGGAACAACTCAGCTAGTGTGTCTAAGGTGTGTTATAGTAGCTATATTTCTGCTAAATTGTGGCACTCTAGGTTGGGCCACCCCTCCAACAGAGTTCTTGAGTTTCTTAAAAACATACTAAAATTCAAACATCTAGGTGACCATGAGCCATGTGAAATCTGTCACAGAGCAAAGCAACACAGGGAGCCGTTTCCCTTAAGTGACCATAAATTCAATAGTGTTGGTGACTTAGTTCACTTAGATGTTTGGGGTCCTTACAAGGTGCCTAGTAGAGAAGGTCATCGGTTTTTTCTCACTATTGTTGATGATTACACAAGGTCTGTGTGGGTATATTTGTTAAAAAGTAAAGAAGAAGTATTCAATAATTTTGTTTCCTTCTTTAACCTTTTAAAAAATCAGTTCTCTAAAACTATAAAATGTATCCGGAGTGACAACGGATCTGAGTTTATAAACAACCAAATGGATTTTTTTGTCACAAAGAATGGTATCATTCACCAAACTTCGTGTACCTATACACCGCAACAAAATGGGATACTTGAACGAAAACATAGGCACCTCTTGAATATTGCAAGAACTTTGTTGTTTCAAGGAGGGGTACCTCTTAGGTTCTGGTCTGATTGTGTCCTGACTGCTGCTTACTTGATCAACAGGACTCCCTCCTCAGTCTTAAATGGCAAATCCCCATATGAGCTTATGTTTGGTTTTGAACCCTCTCTAAATCACCTTAGAATTTTGGCTGTCTTTGTTTTGCAACTGTGTTAGGCAATGTTAATAAGTTTGGTAACCATGTTGAAAAATTTATTTTCATTGGCTATTCTCCCTTTAAAAAGGGATATAAACTGTGGAGTTTAGATAATAAGCAGGTTATTTTTTCAAGAGATGTAAAATTTTATGAAACTGTGTTTCCTTTTAAGAAAAGTAACTGTGAGACTAATAAAACTACAATTAATGAAAAAGGAGTTACCAATCTTAATTTCTTTGATTTCTTTGAAACAAGTCAGCCTTTAAGATTCTTTGGTGAGATGCTCGATGATGAACAGAGGGTGTATAAGGAACAAAATCCCTCAAGTTTGCAGCCTACTAGCAACACTCATCCTCAAAGTGTGGAGGCTGAGGTGGTGCTACCACAAATGGGTTCATCTGATTTATCTGATGGTCCTGCACTACCACAGCAACCCCAGGGAGAGAGTGATGGCTTTAGAGAGGCAGACTTTAGTGATTCTAATGACGTTTCCAACCCGTCTGAGGGCACAGATGAACCTTCTACGTCTGTTAGAAGGTCCTCTCATGTTACATTTTTACCAAAGAAACTTGATGATTTTATAATAGAAGGAAAAGTGAAATATGGGATGGAAAAGGTTGTTAATTATTCAAACCTGTCTTTTGAAAATAAAATTTTTGCCTCTACTTTAAATAAATCTGTTGAACCTAGAAGTTTTAAAGAGGCTCAATATGATAGTAATTGGATTAAAGCCATGAATGAGGAGATGGAGGCTTTGAATAGAAATCACACTTGGAGTCTAGTTGATCTTCTAAAAGGAAGAAAACCTATTGGATGTAAGTGGGTGTTTAAGATAAAGTACAAGTCTACTACGGAAATTGATAGGTATAAGGCTAGGTTAGTAGCTAAAGGGTACAGTCAAAAAGAAGGTATCGACTTTGATGAGACCTTCTCTCCGGTTGTAAAAATGGTAACAATTAGGGTAGTTATTTCTTTGGCAGTCCAAAATGATTGGCCTCTTTTTCAATTAGATATTAACAATGCCTTTCTTTATGGTGACTTGAATGAAGAAGTTTTCATGACCTTTCCTGAAGGTTTCTTCTCCCCAAATGAGACCAAAGTTTGCAAATTAAATAAGTCCTTATATGGACTTAAGCAGGCTCTATGGATGTGGAATGAAAAATTAGTTAGTGTCCTGCTTAACCTTGGTTTTACTCAAAGTAAATGTGACTATTCTCTATTTGTTATGTCTAGGAATAATGTGTTTATTGCCTTACTTGTCTATGTGGATGACATAATTGTGACTGGGAATAACTTGCAAGAAATTGAAAAATTAAACAGTTACTTAGAAAACAGTTTCTAATTAAAGACTTAGGTGTCTTAAAGTACTTTTTGGGAATAAAAGTACTACGAACTGAGAAAGGCTTGTGTCTTTCTCAACGAAAATATTGCATGGATTTGTTGGCCGAATTTGGGTTAAGTGGTTGTAAGCCAGTTTGCACACCTATAGAACAGCATTATGTGCTTATGAATAATTGTAAAAATGATACTCTTGAGCTGGCAAATGTTACTAGTTTTCAAAAACTCATTGGGAAACTAATATATTTATCCCATACTTGTCCTGACATTTCATATGCTATCCAATTCTTGAGTCAATTTAAGCACAAGCCCTTGGAAGTCCATTTAAAAATTGCCCTTAGGCTGCTTAGGTACTTAAAGGGAGCTCCTGGGAAAGGGGTCTGGTTTGAAAAATCAGATAATTTTGTCCTTTCAGCCTTTCCTGATTCTGACTAAGGAAAGTGTTTGCAGTCTAGGAGGTCTGTTACATGTTTCTGTGTTTTTCTAGGAAACTGTTTAGTTTCTTGGAAGAGTAAGAAACAGGGAATAGTCTCTAGATCCTCAACAAAGGCGGGATATCGCTCTATGTGTGCTGCAACCTGTGAGGTGATTTGGTTGATTAGTTTACTCCAAGAGTTGGCTATGCATGTCTCTCTTCCTGTTAGTTTGCATTGAGATAATGATGTTGCTTTGTCAATTGCAGTGAATCCTGTGTTTCATGATCGAACTAAACATTTTGAAATCGATTTGTTTTTCTTAAGAGAAAAAATTAGTTGTGGTGTTATTAAAACTATTCCAACTTCTTCTTTAAATCAAGTAGCTGATTTGTTTACAAAAGGGCTACTGGTTCAGCAGCATGAGTTTTTAACTAGTCTGTTGAAATTGAAAGACTTGTTTGGCACATCAAATTGAGGGGGGGGTGTTAAAAGTTTATTTTTTATCTCCAATTTGATGTGTTTGGTTATTTCTTATAATTGTTTTATTTCTTTGTATATTTGTTGAGGCTGGGCCTGCTGGGCTTAAAGTGTTGCTGGGCTAGAGTTGCTAGAGGTGTTGTTGGGCTAATGATGCTGGGCTTATGTTAGAGTTGGTACGGCTGTATGGATGGGCTAAAGCTAAAGTCCCGGGTAGGGTTTGTCTTCGATATATATAAGTGGAGATAGAGTCTCATAAGTCTAAGTCGTTCCCGCTGTCTTCTCTCTCAGTTTTATCTAGGGTTTCTCATTAGATCCCTGGTTATGTTCTTGAAGGCTGTGTTCTTGGCGTCTTCTTGTTGAGGTCTTGTATCTCTGATTGTGTTGTTAATCCTCTTTGTTTTGAGTTGTTCATTCAGTCAGCTCTTGTTGTAAAGTGATTGTTTGTTTTTAGTTTGAGTGCCTTGTCAAAAGGCTGTTCTTCTTGAGCTGTATTTTTTAACATATAACAATGGCAAATGTATGATCAATACTTCTCAGATTTGTGTTCCATTCTACAAGGTTGTAGAATAAGATGAACAATTTGAAGAGTTTGAGGCATCAAATCCATTAAGCATGAGGATCAAATTTCAGAAATTTCTATTTATTGGGAAACTAGATGTTTTCTTGAAATGCTCGTGATGCAAAATGTGCCTCAAACAACATAAAGCCATAAATTACATAGTAGAACCCAATTCAGTTGTTACAAAAAGATAATTAAAAAAATGAAAAAAAAACACCTCTAAAATCAACAGGGATGAAATCTGCAGGATACAGAGTGGAGACTATGTGTTCTTGAGATAACTTGCAGCTACATCATACCCTGATGTTATGTCCATCTTGTTCCACAACTCAAACCACTCTCAAAAACCAAATTCTTTCACTAATCATCTCTAGTAAAGCGAAGCTGTTTTATATTTAACAAACAAAAAAATGATTTTATAACATCAGGGTATGATGTAGCTGCAAGTTATCTCAAGAACAAATAGTCTCCACTCTGTATCCTGCAGATTTCATCCATGTTGATTTTAGAGGTGTTTTTTTTCATTTTTTTTAATTATCTTTTTGTACCAACTGAGTTGGGTTCTAATATGTAATTTATGGCTTTATTATTACATTATTTGAGGCACATTTTGTATCACGACCATTTCAAGAAAACATCTAGTTTTCCAATAAACATAAATTTCTGAAATTTGATCCTCATGCTGAATGGATTTGATGCCTCAAACTCTTCAAATTGTTCACCTTATTCTACAACCTTGTGCTTGTGAAATGAATGGAACATTGTGTATCAAATTTTAAGCTTGTTCATCCATTTCAGAATTAAGCATCAAGCCGACCGATGTATCAAACTGCAGATATGTGCATCAGATCCTGTTAAAACTTAGTTTCTGTTACTTAAATGAAGAAAGTTTATTTTATAATTAAAATGACCTAAAAGTAAAAATATGATAAAGAAAAGAGGGATGTAACTTGATCTTTCTTGGCTAGTCCATTATGTGTTGATTAGAAGTTAAAAGGCTCTAGTCTGATAATTTTTTTAATGCCTTACCCCTTAACCCATCAACAACAACATAAAATCCGAGTGAACCCAGAATTTGTAACAGAAGGTTTACCAATAACATCAGTGATGCACGAGTCACTAATAGAGTAATATGTATCCACACAAAATACAATCTACAATCTGGATGCAATCGGATATGTTGCTAATAAAATACTGTTTGCTATCTGACCCGTGTATCAACAAAATACAATCCGCAATCTGACACACTACCAACAAAATACAATCTGCAATATGACCCATTAGCAACAAAATACACTCTACAATCTAACATATTACCCAACAAAATACAAAGCAAGTCAATTGGTTCTTTTATACCAGAAGTTAGAAATCACCACAACTACCACAATGATGCACAATTCACTAATATGTATTCACACAAAAAAAAATCCAATAACATAATCTTCCAATCAAATGTACGCTTTTGCTCCCTGCTGTGAATTTTTGCCAATCTATTGTAGAAAGTGTAGAATGCTTCTCATCATAATCGAGCCTGCAACATCAAATTGGCCACATGAATATAATCATGCTCAGTTCTCTCATAATAGATCAACGGTGCTAAAATTGAAAAAATTGATAGAAATTCCATCCACTTGGCCCGTCCGATTTTAAATAGGTTGTAATTGGTTTAAAAATTTAAAAAATTTTCTTGAGACGAAACATAACATTAATTGGCATTCTCATAATTCAATATCAAAACAAAATACTAATTAAAATAATGTATTAAAGTGGAAGACTACAAATTTGTACTTATTCATAGATTACGGTTTCTTCTCATCATATTTACGCAGGAAAAAACAGAGTAAGCATGCCCAGGTATTAAGATTGTGTTTACAATTGTTTTTATCTATTTTAAAAAAGAAATGTAAAATAAATCAGTGACCTAATTATAAATCATTTTAATGTTGAGAGAGAGGGATCGATACCTATGTGGATACAAGGGATATGAGAGATGAGGGGCCAATAAGTGCCTCTTTTACTGCATCTTTCTTTCAGTTCTGGGCAATTGTAATCGATTGTTAAACTCAAAAGTGAAGGAAATATCACTTGTGGTAGATCCGTCATGTTTGGGCAATTGCAAAAACTAAGATGTTGGAGGGAAGTGAGATGTTGGGGATGGAGCACTTTCTTCAGATTAGGGCAATCCCAAAAAGAGAGACGTCGGAGGTGTTGGAGTCCAATTGAAAATGATTCCAATTTCTTAAATCCCCATATCTCAAGAGTAGTAAGAGATGAAGGAAGAAGATGAGAAAGCTGACTACAACTACTAATCACTCCATCTTCACTGCCACCATATAAGGCTAGTTCCACAAGTGAGTTTGGAAAATTCTGTGGGCCCCACTCGGAGATAGGCTTCTTCAACCTCCCAATTTCTAAGGAACGTAAATTTGGAGGCCAAAACCCACGAGGGAAACAAGCATCCATACCTCGACAATCACGTATTACCAGTTCCTTTAATGATGTCAAATCAGGCAGCTCTTTGTCAGGAAACGACTCCAGATTTTTACAATCAATTATTTTCAATGAAGTCAGGTGAACCAAGAAATTCAGATTAACTATTGATTTCAGATTTAGCCAGGAGCATATATGTACACTTTCAAGCATTGGCATGTTGCTGCTTCTGTTGTTGTTCATCTTTTGTCCTCCCCACTCCCAGCTTTCCAATAGTTCCTTACAATAACGAATGGTAAGTGACTTCAGCTTCTGCCCACCAGTTGGCAAGGAGATAGATGTAATTGAATCACAAGACCAGACATTCAAAGTCTCAGTGCTATCTGGACAACTGCAATGTTTCATGTTCTTACAACCAGATACATACAATGTCTTAAGAGGTGTGAGGAGGTTGCTCCTACACTTATCCTTATCCTCTCTCTCTCCTAAACTCGCCAAATTATCACAAGAAATCACATTCAACATCCTTAACTTTACAAGAACTTTACTTGCATCCACTTCTGATTCCCACACGTATCTTATTTCATTACAATACTCGATCCTTAATTCTTCAACTGCCTTAAGATGCTTAATAACATCTCTCCACACCACATCATTAAGCCCTGAAATGTGTTCTATGCTCAACTTAGTGATTGTTGACGCTACTTCAACCAGCTTTCTCAACACCCGCTATCACATCCTCCTATATCTAGAACATTTAGTGAAGGTAGGCCTTCAAGTGTGACTTCAACCAAAATAGGGCAATCTTTTATATATAGTTGTTTCAGGCGTGGAAACACTTCTGCGGTATTGGCTAACCATTTCTTCCACCTACGCATATCTTCAAAACTTAAAACTTCTAGTGAAGGAAATGCACCACCGGTTCCAAGTAACTCCAAACCCACAACTTCCAGCTTATCCAAGCCTTTAATAAACAACTCCCTAAGTGATGATAGCTGCCCAAGTGATGGTAGAGTTGTACATCTTTTACAACCACTTATTGACACATGCTTCAAATGATGGAACATTGGATCCCCAATCCATTCTGGAAACTCTAATCCCCTGTATGACATAATTTTGAGTTGTTTTAAATGTTCACTACAAGGCTTAAGCTCATTTAGTACCCTTGTATCAACCGTATCATTTCGTGAACCATGTAGCTCATCACCCCATACAAGCTCTAACTCACTAAACCTCTTTTGTGAAAGTTTTGCCTCACGTGCATGTGTTGTGTTTTTCACTTTTTCCAAACCTAGAATGGAAACTTTTCCACATAGGTTCTCTAAGGTTTTAAGTTTGGCTATATCAAATCCGCTTTCACCCCCGATAATGATTTTGGAGAGAGTTTGTAGGCTTTTTAACTCACCAATCCCTAAAGGCATCTGCTTCAAAAGTTGGGTGTCTCTAATATCAAGATGCCGCAACTTTTTAAGCTTTAACAAGTTGTTGGGCAAGTTCGTTAAGCTATCACACCCAAAAACAATCAATGTTTCTAAGTTATAAAGATTGCACATGTTTTCTGGTAAATGTGCGATTCTAGTTTTAGAAAAATTAAGATACCTCAAGTGTCTCAAATTACCAATAGATTCTGGCACCTCGCTTATGTTAAAATTACTTAAATTTAGTACCTTAACAATGTTAACTCTGGAAGTAAGTCAACTAGAACCTTACTCGATAAGTAGAAACGTTGCCACGTGCTTACCACCCCAACAGACGTTGCCAAAAATGTCCTTAGACATTTTGTTCTTGTTAATGGCCCGAACTGCTTGTAAGGTTGATATTCCTCACGAACAAACGACATATGGCGACACTTCTCCAACATCTCCTCATTGTCTAACCTCACAAAAAACATTCTAGCAACATCGATCGCCAAGTCATTCAAGAGGTCATGCATCACAAACAGTGATTCACTATTAGGTGCGTGTTGAAAAAATGACCTTGAAAACAACTCGTCGAAAAATTCACGACCAAAGTGTTCTGTTGAATGGCTTGGAGTTGACTGTGGCAAAAACCCTTCTGCCATCCATAATAAAACAAGTTCGTCTTTGTCAAACAAGAAGTCCTTAGGAAACAAGGAGCAGTATGCAAACAATTGTTTCAAAGGTGCAGAAAGATCATGGTAGCTTAATCTAAGTGCCGGGAGAATTTTACCTCCGTCTTTTAAGCTCCATATCTCACTGTTTAACATTTCCTTCCAGGACTCTACTTCTCTTTTTGTTCTCAGTGATCTACCAAGAACAATCAAAGCCAAAGGCAAGCTACCACATTTTTTGACAATACCTTCAGCATATGGTTTGAGTGACAAATGTGAATCAAAGTTATTTGCATCTAACGCATTTAGAGCCAGTAAAGACAACGCATCTTCATTTGACAAGCTCTCTAGCTGCTTGTTTAGAGGATCAGAAACCAACTTTTTAAGCAGTTCATACTTGCGTGTGGTTATGATGATTTTACTTCCGGTGTGGCATCCATAAAACGGTTCGACCAACCTTTTCCAATCATCGTAATCCTCACTCCACACATCATCTAACACCAGTAGAAATCTTTTTCCCCTAAGGTGATTTGTCAGAGCGACATGAAGCAGATTAAAATCTGTAAACTCCTTTGTTTCCTCAGGTGCCACAGCTTTGAAGATAGCTTTGCTTATACCAAAGATATCAAACACATCCGAAACACAAACCCACGCCTTGAGCTCGAAGCGATCATTGACTTGTTTCTCAGCGTACAATAGTTTAGCTAGAGTAGTTTTCCCCACCCCGCCCATACCAACTATGGGAACAACGCTAAAATTTTGATGAGATGGTCCATCATCCGCCAGTAACTGTCGGACCAACTCCTCTTTCTCAGCTTGCCTTCCAACAATACTAGATGGATCGAAAACACTGGATTCAAATCTTCTATTATGACTATTATTGTTATTATTTCTTGGCCTAGTTTGATCCTCTTCCACTCTCAAACCAAGGTCGGTTTTTTCCTTAACAAGATCTTGCAATTTGATGCTAATATTATCCAACTTCTCATGCATCTTATAACTACTCCTGGAGAAATTTGAGCAGCAGCTTGGAATTAGCTTTCTAACCTTGCTGGTGACGATGGGTTCTGACTCGCGTTTGAACTCACGATCCATAGCTTCATATGCCAAATCATCGAGCACGTCATCGATGTCGTAAGCCAAATGTTGTAGATCATTGAGCCATCTTTTCACAGATTGATTGGTTATCTCCTTCTGAGAAGCATCAGCAAGCACACCTTGAATCTGGGTTAACGATCTCTGCCATTTCTTGATCTCAGCATCGATTCTCTTGTTGCTAGCAATCTTTTTCACGGCAGCAGAGGCCAGCTTCTCGAAGAGCACCGGGAGGACGGCAGAAAGCACGAGTTCAGCCATTGAAATGATTTTGGTGATGTTGTGAAACAAGCCTTGTTTATAACGGTTTCGGTCATTGTTTTGCGGTCATTATATATAGTATATTTTAATGTGTGCTGTACCATATACCGTATATCATATATTGTATATTTGATTACATGTTGATTCGCTAGCTTTATTGCATTTGTTATTGAGCCAGGGTCTCTTTGTAAGTGGTCTCTCTACCTATCTGGATAGAGGAAAGACTTGCCACCACCTACCCCTCCCAGACCCTGCTCTTAAGTGGGATATACTGGGTTTGTTTGTTTGTTTATATATAATATATAATATAACTATATTAATTTATGATGGGGTTGAACAGTAAAAAAATTATTTGTTTATTGGATCTATTATTTTGTTTGTAAATATTTGTTTGTTGTTCGAAAAAATGCGTTGGATTAAATATAATGTATGTTATTCGGTAAATTTTTAACGTAAATTTAGTTCGAAAATGAACTGAGTTAAATATAATTCATTTTATTCTACGGTAAAAATACGTTTTGACGTAAATTTAATTCAGAAATGAGTTGGGTTGCATATATTCATTTTATTCAAATGTATAAATACGTTTTGAAGTAAATTCAATTCATATATATTATTTGTTTATTGAATTAATTACTTTTTTTATATTGCTTGTAAAATTTTGTTTATTGTTAGAAAAAAAATGCGACGGGTTAAATATAATATTTTTTATTTGACTATATATTTCGATATAAATTTAGTTTCAAAATATGCTGAGTCAAATATCATTCGTTTTAGTCAATGGTAAAAATACGTTTTTGACATAAATATAATTCGAAAATGAGTTGGGTTAAATATAATACGTTTCATTCGACTGTATAAATACGTTTTGACGTATATTTAGTTCAAAATTGAGTGATTGTTATATATACTTTATCACGTTGCATATGCGCCACTTCACGTGTTTTTTTATGTACATTTTTAACAGGTCCAAGTTTCAACATAAATTTGTTTGGAAGAGTCAGGTCAAATATAATACGTTTTCATTCAAGGTATAAATTCGAGCCTACATTTTAACAGAATTTTAATTCGAAAATGAGTCGGTCGATACTTTATCACGCCATTTATGATGACGCCGCAACGCGGCGCCCGTAAAAAAAACTAGTTTAATGTTAATAAATCACAGCCAGATAATTGATAACTTTTTAAATAAGTAAGCATAACTTTTTCTTTTAGAGCCAATTACTCACATTTCAAGTGATTCCAGATTCTTTGTATTTGGCCCGAAGCAAAGAATGTGTGGGTTTATATTCTTATTTTCGAGGGCTAAGGAATAAAAGGAGGATACGAGAAATCAAGGAATATATATAGTTGTTCAACAAGTGAATGTTTTTTTATATGTAAATATATGTTTTTATAGGAAATAAAGAAAGATGAAAAGGGCTTCACAAGAAAGAAAAAGGTAATTAATGTCGACTGAATTAGATGAAAATTTTTGACAATTAGTGATGATAATTGTCGCCGCTATTAGTCTCAAAAGTCGCCGTTAATACTTTTAGCGGCGACATGTCGTCTTTAAAAGGTTGCAGATAATACATTAAGTTTATTGTAAGAGTTATAATAAATTAAAACCACTATAATACACTTGCTTGTGTTAATGACTGGGGAGCTTGTTCGTGATCATAAACAAAAGAAGTTGTCCCTGCAGATGATGATGGTTTACGCCCAATCACCCTAATATGTCCACGCCGTTGTCCCAACACCGATAAAAAATATCGACTTCGTTTTGGATTTGGCTTAGCTCATCAAAGCTATCTATTAATTAACAAAAATATATTAACATACACACACACACATATATATATATATGAAAACTATACTTTTTAAAAATACTTACATATTGTTGATGTGCAACATCGCTATTAAATGTCTCATCTTTACCGTCACGAGAATCATGAGACGTCTCAAATCTCCTTTTATTCTGCTCTTAAAAAGTATATATTATATATTAAAAATTACTAATATATAATACACAAATATATAAATTTAAATCATTAACTTCTAATAATAATAACTACTATATGAATCAGTCCCGCCATGGTTTGTGTATATTTTTGTTGTTGACGATTTGTTTTGTTTGAATTTGACGCATTTCTATATGCGTCAGTCACAAAATAGTCAACGGTTTTCCTCCAACTTTTATGATTCATTCCCGTTGGAGGGTTGACCTTTGCTTGTTCTATATTTTCGTAGCCTCTAACACGATCAAAGTGATTTTTTGCCACATTTTTTCGGTCTCTAAATCGTTTGAGAAACAACGAACGGATTCCACCCTCTATCTGAGCGCGCTCGCGATCTCGCAAAATCTCACTAAAGTGAAATTGTCACTACATTTAAGTTTAAAAAAAGTTAGTTATGTAAAAATGAATAACAAACGTACAACTTATAAAATTTTACCGCCGTATGCTCTTCCTAAGCATTCTTTTAAGCATTAGAAAGATTTTCATACAAACGAACATTAAAAGGAAAATTAGATTCCATGTATATCCCCACCTCGCGAACAAACATATCATTAATTTCACCAACGGGGGTACACGTGGTGGCTCTATCAAAGGGGAGAGATAAAGGTCCCCCTTTTTAGATAGCTCCTGCTTCAGTATTTTGTTTTTTGCCTTGCCTCTTGTTTTTCGAGAAGGCGTACGTGTAATTATAATAAAAATTCATTAATTTCATTATATATTAATAATAATTGAATAAAATAGCAAATAAATAAATTATAATAATAATTACCATCCAATAGTCTATCAAAATACACAATAAAACTAAAAGAAATTATTTTAAAAATACCTCAACAGCAGTAGCGGCGACACTCCAGTGACGGGTCAAACTAGTGAAAAATCATACAACTAGATTAGGAACAATCGTTAGCAAAACATAAATAATTACAGCTAATAATATATAATTATGTTTATTCGAATCTTACAAATGAGATATGAAGAACAAAGTCTTCCAACATGGGGAGATCAGTGCGGTGGTGGTGACAGGTGGTGTGACGGTGTGGAGGTGGTGAGGTGGGGAGGTACAGTGGTTGTACGTGGGGAGATCGGTGCGATAGTCATACAACTAGATTAGGAACAATCGTTAGCAAAACATAAATAATTACAGCTAATAATATATAATTATGTTTATTCAAATCTTACAAATGAGATATGATGAACAAAGTCTTCCAACATGGGGAGATCAGTGCGGTGGTGGTGACAGGTGGTGTGACGGTGTGGAGGTGGTGAGGTGGGGAGGTACGGTGGTTGTACGTGGGGAGATCGGTGCGATAGTGGTGACAGTGGTGGTAGGGAGCTGATGGTGGGTAGGGTGGAGGTGGAGAGGTGCGGTGGTGGTGACAGTGACGGTAGGGAGCCGCGATGTTGGTGACAGCAACCGTGGCCTGAGAGTGTGGCGGGGACGGCAGCAGGTCGGGATGGTGCGAGGCTGGTGGGATGGTGAAAATATGGGAAGGGTGGCAGTGGGGAGGTGCGGTGGCGGTGGAAGTGACGGTGGGGAGGTGCGGTGGTGGTCACCTTGGTGTTGTAGAGGTGCCGTCGCGACTGTGTGGTGGATTTAGGGCGCGAATGTTTGGGGAAGAAGAACAAGACCCGGGTAAATGTTAAGACCAATAGTGGCGACATGTCGCCGCTAATAGTGTCGCCGCTATTGGTGTGGTACGAACTAACCCCTGCTGTTAGATCAGGAGACTGATCAACGGCCAGAAGTAACTCGAAATTCATGGAGCGGATCACCGATCAATAGCGGCGACAAGTCACCGCTAATAGGTCGCCGCTATTGCCCCCTGTTGCCACTATTGATGTCGCCACTATTGAGAACAATTCTTGTAATGTGTGTTGCACTCAAGAAGAAGAAAGAACACAAAAGAAGGAGAATTCACTTTCAATTCATAGCTACCTCCTCATTCAATCAACTATAGTATATAACGATCATAACAACATTCGTTAGTTCGTTACTACATTATTACCCCTTTATACATTTTATTCCCTTCTACTAAGTAACTATTACACTTTTAGTCCCTCTACTTATAAAATGAATACAAGATATGTAACAAAACTCCCCCATAACATTCTTGACCTTAAGAATGGAAAGTAAGAAAGCGCAACTCAAATTCATCCAAGAATTCTTAGGAAGCCTGGGCAATAGACAAGCCCGACCAATGCACCAGAAATTGACTAACCAAATATCCCCCTCGACGAGCAAGGTGATGATCCAAAAGAGCTTGTGGATGCAAGGAAAATCGATGATTAGTGGGCTCAAGCACAGAGGGTTGACGAGCACCATGAGCAGCTTTCAAAAGAGAGACGTGAAAAACAAGATGTATCTACGAATCAGCAGGCAAGTCCAGTTTATAGGCCATAGCTCCAATCTTTTTAAGAATAAGAAAAGGCCCGTAGTATCGAGGACTGGACTTAGAGTATTTGTGGCCACGAACCATACGTTGGACATGGGGATGCAACTTCATATAAACCCCATTGCCTTTATTAAAGTTACGCTTGATGGGATGGGTAGAAGTCATCTACATCATCCTTGCATCATCCTGTTGTGAGCTTGTTCTAAAATAACAAGTTTGCCCATACTTCATTATGCCCCCTGACTTTTTATTTTTTTATCTATTTGAATCCTGAATACTAACACCGTTAGGTTTTATGTTAAATATTTTATAAAAAAACAAAACTACCCTTCAAATTTAAATTTTTTTATGGGACCCACCCAACATATTTTAACCATAAACACATTCTTCATATTTATCTTCACCAAACACCCCTACCAAAAACACACACCCCCACTATCTCTCTCATCTCTCCATCACCACCACTACCACACTCAACCATCACCACCACCTGAATAGCATCACCACCGCCAAAACTGCCATCACCACCACAAGTACCACCATCTCCACAACACCCACCACCAAAAAACACACTCTCTCACACACTCTTATTGTCATACACACACACATACACACACACTCTCTCTCTTGCTCTCTCCCATACATGCACATGTCAATGGTGGCGGTGATGGGCCTGTGGTGCCGGCAATTGGTGATTGTGGTGGCGGTGTTGACGGGGGGCTGTGGTGGTTTCGATGGTGAGTTATGGTTGTTGAGATGAGGGCTGTGGTGGTGGCGTTAGGAGCTACGGTTATGGCGATGGGGCTGTGGTGGCAATGATGGGGCTATGGCAACGGCGATAGGGCTATGGCGGCGGCGACTGGAGGCTGTGGCGGAGGTAGCGATGGCGGTTGTGGCCGCGGTGATGGGGGTTGTGGTGGTTGCATCGGCGGGCTGTGCTGGTGGTGATAGGGGAGGTTGCGGTGGTAGTGACGGGAGCTTGTGGTGGCGGTGAGTGGAGCTTGTGGTGGCGGTGACCAAAGCTTGTGGTGGCGGTGACCGAAGCTTGTGGTGGTGATGGAGTTATGGAGGGGAAAGATAAAGAGAAAAAGTGGGTGTGTGTGTGTAAGATGAAAGAGAGAGTATTTGTAGAGGTGGGTGGATAAGTTTTTTTATTATTTAGGGGTAGTTTTGTCTTTTTATAAAATATTTAATAGAAAATCTAATGACGTTAGCATATATGATTCAAATAGATGAAAAAACAAAAGTCAGGGGACATAGTGATGTTTTTAAGCTTTATGGATGCAACTAGTTAGTTTTAAGAAAAGTTAGAAATGCAAATAATAATTTACTATAAAAAAATTTTATAAAAAAATTCTTGAAATGAAAAAAAGAAAAAGGAAAAAAGCATTAAACCGGAAGTTTTTTTTAGGTTAAAACAATTGTCACACGCTTAGATTTATGGGATGCAAAACAATATGCTAGAGAGAAGCATTTGTTTAGTTTTATGTTGAGAACATGTATATCTATATATATAAGAATGAAAGTAGGATAAAATAAGCATTTTAGATACAATTTAAGACATAGACATTTAATTTCTTTGTAAAAAATTTTATAATACCAAAATTACCCCCTAAACATGACGTACAAGTAACCTAAATATATTAAGAATTTATTGATGAGTTTAGTTAATTTTATTAATATTGTAGACTTTCAAATTTTATTAATAATAACAATAATAAATTTATAAATTATCATATAACTATTATTTATATAAATTATTATTCAAATTTATATAGGTTTTTGTTTTTAAAATTTGTAAGAATATCATGTTTTAAATCTTAAACCATTAAAAAACCATCCAAACATGAATAAACATTTTTTGTGACCCATATATTTTAAAAAATATATTAGTAAATCCCAAACACCAATATCTTTAGTAAATCCCAATCTTTATGTGACACTATTATGACCCAAACTCATTATGACCCATTACTCAAACCGACCAAGACACCTAATTTGTTACCTCTAATCTTCCTTAGGGATAAAGACGTGCCAATGATTGTGAAATCATACATATTAGAAGTTATTGTCTCCCTTAGTCTTATTGTTTGAGTGTTTGAGCAGTATTAGATTGGATACCCAACCCGTTTGTCCAGTCCATTGCCACCTCTGTTTAACTACTAAGAAACCTATGGCCTATGGGTGATCACACATCGATATTTCAAAGTTTATTTGATCTAAATGCGTGATTTTATATTGTGATAGTTGTGGAACAAGTTTGCTTTGTTTATGTTTGGTTTATAGGTGTGCGGAGCTTAAAGAAGGTTAATTTGAGGCAAACGAGGCAAATACAAAACTACAAGGACCAGTTGCGTAAATCAAAAGATGAAGGAAAAGGAAAGGGGAAACAGGGGCCGGCGTATGATACGTCGGTCTTTGGCGTATCATACGCCCGCTGGCGTATGAGAAATGAAGGTGGCGTATGATACGCCCAGGGGGGGTTACCATATGCGGATAACCCAACAGCCCCTGAATTTTATTCAATTTTATTTAAATCAAATCAATTCCAATTCGGAGGGGAACTTGCTCCGCACGAAAAGTGAAGATTCAAAGCTGACTTTAGGTGTTTTCAAGCCTTCCAACTCCCTACTATTCATCATCGTACATCATCTGAATTAATTATTCGAGATTCAATCATATCGATGTGTGGCTAGCCGCTTTATAGTCATTTTCGGGTGGATAATCCTTGTTAAGAGAGATTATTGGTGTGGTTTCTTTATGGATTGTGATAAACATTGAATTGTTGAATGCAATTAAGTTTTGATTGATTTGAAAAGTTTGCTCAACAAATAAAGTTGTGCGCTTTCTTAACAGTTTTTGGTTTCCTGGCATCATAAACTCATTAAGATTAGTAGACAATTTGATATTGGTAAATTGATTATTTTGTGAACAAAAGAATCTTAAAAGTTTGTTCCTTTATCATCACTTTAATCAAAAGGCATTTACACAATTTGATCAGTTTTTGGTTTTCTTACATCATGAATTCATTAATTTAATTGTTCTTGCAAATTCTAGATTAGCATACCAATTGTTGATCTTGTGGAATTGAAAACCTAGAAGTGATTATTTATTCATTATTTAGTAAATTTGTTTCAAAGTTTTTCCTTTTTCCACTTGTGTTATTGAATTCATCCAAAGTTCTAATCTTTAATTTTAAAGTTCGTGTCTTTAAGTTAATTGAGTCTTGTTTGTTAAACACTTTCTACTAATTCTTTACGGAGATGACATTACTTACCCTATGTTATTGAATTCATTTGGTCATTTCTTTGTATTTGTTAATTCTATGCAATATTATACTACTGTTAATACAAAAAATGTAGTATTGACACCTTTGATAGATTCTTGTTGTAGATAAACTTCATTTTATCTTGAAGATCTAACACTTTGATAATCACTAATAATGTTTTCTCATAACAGAGTTACTATATAGATCATGAACCTTTGAATTTGATATACCTCTATGTTGAATTGTTTCCCATATTGACTTTTTAATATTAGCTACATAAAGAACAACAAGTCAAAGAAATATAAAACAATATATTTTACTAAATATGAAATTATTCTATAAATATTGACATAGATATGTTCATGTTTATGTACAGAATGTTGATCAAAAACTAATTTTTGAGTCGGTAGTTGACGGGTGGTTCAAGGAACAACCCTTTTATGATATTAAAATGCATAACATTCTCTCATTTAATTGTGTAATTATCTTGAATTAGATAACTACAGTTGCTTATGTTTCAGGTATGTTGAGAGCTAAAAATGGAGAAAACGTTGCTAGCGTGGAACGGAGTGACGTGTGTGGAAAGAAGAAAAGAAGATAAAGAATGTTCATGGCTCCACCGTACCTTACGGTGGCCACCGTAAGGTACGGTAGACCCCAAAATCTGAAGTTTTCCACCGTATCACAGAAGGTTTCCACCGTACTAGTCCTGTGGCTACCGTAACTTACGGTGGCTACCGTAAGTTACGGTAGAGGCAACTTCCTGGCAGGTGGATTCACTTATTAAAATCACAAGTGGAGGTGCCTTTTGCTCAAAATATGGAAAGGTGACGATTTTTGGGAGAATGTTGGGAACTTTTGGCTGGCAATTCTTTGTTTAAAAGCATTGAAAGACAAGGGAATGGGGTAGCTAATCTCTTTTGAACAAGATGCATTCGGGTGATGAGAATTGGAGTTTCTTTGGCTAAGATTTTGTTGATCTTCTTAGTTGTGTTGAAGAACAAGATATTGTGGTACTTTGATCCTTGTTATTTTATTTGATTGTTATGAATTGTCTTTTGAATCTTGTTCTCATGCATAAAACTATGAGTGGCTAGTCTTATTGTGTGTTTCCTTTTGGTTTGAAGGATTCGCAACTTTGATCATGTTGGTGTTTTCTATTTATGGGATGATGAAATTGATCTTATGATTGTTTTGTCATGATGATTGTGTATTATGTGTAATGGGTCATTCATGGATTGCTTAACTTTAACCATACGTTCTTGATGCCATAGGCAAATCTTGATTTAGTGGAAGGGTTGGGTGATTCAATAGTGATACTGATTATCGAGAGATAACCTTACTAATCCAAGTACTTAGTCCTCTTTGATCACACATAAGCACACAATCATGAATCATGTCTATGTGGTTCTTCATAATTAATACCAATATCATGATTTGTTAAAATCCGGATACCAAAGGGAAACATATCTCTCATTACTGATTGTTACAAACCAAATTACTTTTATTTCTTGCTTTAAGCCAATTCAACAATTCAACAGATTATTGAACCTTACTTATTTATCATCTTAGTTAAATTTAGGTAATTGCAATTTGCTTGAGTTAACACATATTCCACCAACTCCCTGTGTTCGATACCCACTTACCGCTAGCTAATTAGTAGTATTTGGTTTTAAATTTGATTGAGACTTCGACCTCACGTCAAATTTTGGCGCCGTTGCCGGGGAGTTGTGCGCAACGTGTGTTTGCTTATTAGTTTTGTTTTGTTATTTCGGTGTTACGCTGGTTGTGTGTTGTGTGCAGGTTTTGTTTCAGGTGTATGCATACCAGGAATTCAAGCTCATCATCACCATTAGTGTTTGATCCAGAAATTGAACGAGCTGCTCGCAGGAACAGAGTCTTACATCGACAAAACAAAATCAGTGGTTCACCAATAGCACCTACATCACCCGTTATACCACGAAACACAATGGATCCACTTTCACCACCTCCTACTACGGGTCAAACGACACCATCCGAGCCTTTACCAAATCCTACATTACCACCGGAGACTAAACCAACCCATACCCCATTACCTACAAGTACCCAAACCGAACATTCTTTTAGCTTTGACCCATCAACACCTATTCCGGCCTTTTCATATTTCTTCCCAACAACCGGTCAATCATCATCGTCTCGACCAGTACTACAACCACAACCATATCAATCCAACCCATCCATATTTCATACTCCCTCTACCTCTCAAATGCAACCGGATACACAAGACCAACAACCTCAAGTTGTACAAACATTGGGAGTAGGACGAGCTGGTGTTGATGGTGATTATGGTGATGAATTTAGGAGATATGATGAAGAAGGGTACACGTATGAAGGAGATGCTGATCAAGGAAATTATGTTTATAGTCAAGGACAAGCTATGCAAAGATATGGGAGATTACAACCACAAGTTGTGCAGCAACAAGTTATACCACAACAAATGCAACCCCAAGTAAGGCCACATGGGCCACAGTTTCAAGAGCAGATTCTTCCACAACATGGGGGAGCAAACTTTCAACCACCGTTTCAGCAATTCATGCCTCCAGGACCACAATTTCAAAGACCAATGGGTCCTTAGCGACCAAGAGTTAGGTTGGGTGTTCCACGAAGGCATAATTGGGATGCTGCTAGGGGTATTGAGGCACACTTTCGTCCAATCATCATAAATAATCCTTCACCTGTGGTCATCCCTCAAAACAATCAAGGGAGAACGTTTGAAGTCCGAACAAATTCACTTCAAAGTTTGCCAAAGTACAAAGGGTTAGCAACGGAAGAACCTTATTTTCATTTGGAAGCTTATGACTCAATTTGTAACACAATTGGTGGTCAAGGATTTTCTGCAGATGATGTCAAGTTGGTGTTATTTCAGTTTTCATTGGAGGATAAGGCAAAGAGGTGGTTCTACACTTTGCCATCCGCTTCAATTTATACATGGGCTGAGATGCAACAAAGGTTTTTGGATGAATTTTTCACAGCCCAAAAGACTAATGATGCTAGGAGAAGCTTGAGAAGCTTCTAACAACAACAAGGTGAAATGTTTCATGAGGTGTTTGAGCGGTTTAACATGATGATTAAGAATTGTCCTCATCATGGAATTGAGTTATGGGAGTTGTTGAACGCTTTTCACGAGGGGCTTCATTCTGAAGATGCCCGGGATTTAATGTCTATCACAAATGGTACATTTGGTACAAATTACGAGCAAGACGATTGGGCATTTTTGGAACAAATGGCAGTTACATCAAAGAGGAAGGCTCAATCATCAAGACGAGCACGACCGGTCATTACACGAGCTCCAGTTCATGCGGTGGATGATGGTAATGTACAAGCTACAAATCAAGTTTATAATGTTTGTACAAATTGCAATGAGTTGGGGCATGCTGTGGATTCTTGTACGGTTGGAGGAAGTGAATGCTATTCAAGGTCAAGGGTTTGGTGGAAGAAATTACAACATGAATTCCAATACTTACCATCCCGGTTTGAGAAATCATCCCAACTTCAGTTATGGGAATCCGGCCAATCAATCCAACCCGAATTTTCAAGGAAACACCCAAGGTAACTATATGCCTCGCCAACAATTCAATAGTCAAGGAAATTACTGGGGTGGAAGCAATCAAGGTTTCCAAAGGCAATCCCAACAATCAAGTAATGAGCAAGGTGGTGCAGCGGGTCATGTTACTTCAAGCGGGAATGAAGTTATGGATATTCTTATGATGATGCAACAGGAGATGCAAAAGAGAAATCAGTTGGATGATGCTCGGGCCCAAAAAGATGAAATTCGTGACAAGGCCATTCAATCTTTGAGCATCCAAATGGGCCAACTCGCAACAGAAGTAGCAAACTTGAAGAAGAACAAAGGAGAGCTGCCAAGTGATACTGTGGTGAATCCTAATCACCAATCTAGTTCCAAGAGCCCAAAACAAGTACACATTAATGCTTTGGAATTCACATCTCAGGTAAGTGTTCCTTTGTTAGATAAATTACCCCTAAAACTCCCAGATCCAGGAGTGCCATTGATTCCAATTCATATAGGAGACCTTAAAATTGACCGGGCACTTTTAGATCTAGGAGCATGTGTTAGCATCCTCCCCGGACATTTATATGACAAATTTGATTTTGGTCCATTGAAATATGTTGATACCCTAATAATGTTGGCTAACCAAACACCCATTAGGCCCAAGGGTATGCTAACAGATGTCATTGTAAAGGTGAGAGATTGCTACTACCCAGTGGATTTTCTGGTACTGGATTACACTTCTTCTATTGAGAATGCACCACATTCAGTCATCTTGGGTAGGCCGTTTCTAGCTACTGCACAGGCAGTCCTAGATTGTGAGCTAGGAATGGTGAACATGAAGTTTGGTGAGAAGGTTTTGAACTTAAATATGTTTTCTATTGTTACTAACCCTTCTATCAAGGAAGCATGTTTTGCTGTTGACATGTTAAAGGAAGTGAAAGAGTTTGCAACCAAAGAAAAGAAGAGAAAGAGAAAGAGAAGAGCGAAGAAAAAGAAGGTGGAGAAGACGGTTGAACAAACTGAGATGGATAGTGAAGGTAAGAAGACTGGATGCAGCACACTTGTTGCACAAGTGTGGGGTGCGGGAAGGTGTGTCAAGTTTCCCGACAAGAGTTGAAACATCCCATAAGGCCACCATAAGTCAAGCTATTCAGGTTGCATCTTCTCTTGTATAGTTTGTTTCTTGTTTTCTTTTGAGTAGTTCGGTTGGGTGGTAGGGTGGAGCTTATGATATGTTAATGTTTATGTGTCGGGGTTGAATTAAAGAGGTGTTAGTGTCATAAAAAAATATTTTCAATTTTTTGAGTCTTTTGTTTTGTTTATTTGTTCTTTTCAAAACCATATATTAGGGACAATGTATCCCAAGTGTGGGGATGAGGGGAATTTTTGAAGTTTTTAAAAAAATTTTAAGCAAAACATTGTGAGAATTTGAACACCTTGGACTAACTCCGAATGATGCATCGGCAACCTTTAGTCAGTCTTATTCTTGGTGAGAGTTGAAGCCACACTTGTAGATAAATAACACATTTCTTTGAGAGAGTGGCAACAGGTGGGGGTGCATTAGAACTTGTGCTTGAATACGATTCGAGACTTTAGTTGGATGTGAATGTGAAAGGAATAAGGGCATTTAGGTAGCCTCGTCTTTGATGTGTGCGAGTGTGGGATTTGGGAGGTTGGACCTCATAAATTATATATATGAGCTTGTTTGCGAGAGGGGCGGGGGTTTGGACATTTAGTTGCCCAATGTTGTGCCTAAAAGCCTATTGTTTGTTACCCCTTAACCAGTTACCTTAGAATTTATCCAACTTGACCTGGTCTTATAGTGTTAGTAGTTGTTTAGTAGTTGTAATCATCTTCAATGCTATGTTGAATGTTTGCGTGAAGATTTCGTGTTTGTTTTATTGTTATTAAAGAAAAAATATATATATATATAAAAATTTGAAAAAAAAGGAGAAAAATGAACGAAGAAAAAGAAAGAGAAAAATTAAGAAAAGAAAAAAAAGGAATTGAAGTTGAGTACCTTGTTCATAGTATTAGGTTTGGTAGTTAGTGGTTATGTTATTGTGTAATAAAAGACCAGGTTAAGTTTTCGCTTCTTCATATATATTCCATTTCCTACCCATACACCTAGCCACGTTACAACCTTGAAGTCCCTTTGATATGCATTCATGTTTGGCAATTGTTAAGAGAAGGGTCGATTTAGGTACAAGCTTATAGTTGTGCAACCGCCGTTTGCCTTTTGTGTGTCTAGCTCATGGGCGCTAGTGCTTACTTGTCGCCGAGAGGAGGGACATAGCGAGGGGTGTGTCATTTTGGTTGTTACGAAAGGGTTAGTAAAAAGTCTTACATGTTTATGCTTGGGTTACATTGATAGCTTGTTTGAAATTGATTTGATATGTTGCTTGGGACAAGCAACGATTAAGTGTGGGGATGTGACGGGTGGTTCAAGGAACAACCCTTTTATGATATTAAAATACATAACATTCTCTCATTTAATTGTGTAATTATCTTGAATTAGATAACTACAGTTGCTTATGTTTCAGGTATGTTGAGAGCTAAAAATGGAGAAAACGTTGCTAGCGTGGAACGGAGTGACGTGTGTGGAAAGAAGAAAAGAAGATAAAGAATGTTCATGGCTCCACCGTACCTTACGGTGGCCACCGTAAGGTACGGTAGACCCCAAAATCTGAAGTTTTCCACCGTATCACAGAAGGTTTCCACCGTACTAGTCCTGTGGCTACCGTAACTTACGGTGGCTACCGTAAGTTACGGTAGAGGCAACTTCCTGGCAAGTGGATTCACTTATTAAAATCACAAGTGGAGGTGCCTTTTGCTCAAAATATGGAAAGGTGACGATTTTTGGGAGAATGTTGGGAACTTTTGGCTAGCAATTCTTTGTTTAAAAGCATTGAAAGACAAGGGAATGGGGTAGCTAATCTCTTTTGAACAAGATGCATTCGGGTGATGAGAATTGGAGTTTCTTTGGCTAAGCTTTTGTTGATCTTCTTAGTTGTGTTGAAGAACAAGATATTGTGGTACTTTGATCCTTGTTATTTTATTTTGATTGTTATGAATTGTCTTTTGAATCTTGTTCTCATGCATAAAACTATGAGTGGCTAGTCTTATTGTGTGTTTCCTTTTGGTTTGAAGGATTCGCAACTTTGATCATGTTGGTGTTTTCTATTTATGGGATGATGAAATTGATCTTATGATTGTTTTGTCATGATGATTGTGTATTATGTGTAATGGGTCATTCATGGATTGCTTAACTTTAACCATACGTTCTTGATGCCATAGGCAAATCTTGATTTAGTGGAAGGGTTGGGTGATTCAATAGTGATACTGATTATCGAGAGATAACCTTACTAATCCAAGTACTTAGTCCTCTTTGATCACACATAAGCACACAATCATGAATCATGTCTATCTGGTTCTTCATAATTAATACCAATATCATCATTTGTTAAACTCCGGATACCAAAGGGAAACATATCTCTCATTACTGATTGTTACAAACCAAATTACTTTTATTTCTTGCTTTAAGCCAATTCAACAAATCAACAGATTATTGAACCTTACTTATTTATCATCTTAGTTAAATTTAGGTAATTGCAATTTGCTTGAGTTAACACATATTCCACAAAATCCCTGTGTTCGATACCCACTTACCGCTAGCTAATTAGTAGTATTTGGTTTTAAATTTGATTGAGACTTCGACCTCACGTCAGTAGTGTAACTTATAATATCAAATTTTTGAGTGAACTCATAGTTTTTCAGGAGGTGAACCCATTATTATTTTTAGTTTCTAACTATAACATAGAGTTGTCCTTGGGTCACGGGTTAAAACACGTACAATTGGGAAGGAGGTCGGGTGAGTTTGAGCCTTGCAAGCTACAAATTTGCTATATTTTTTTCACTATTTAAACAGTAAAATTATAATTTTACCTTTAAAAACCCTAACCTTAAATACCCCCAATTGACTTCACTGCAGCTTCCAACTCCCAATCGAACCTCCAGCTGCTGCTGCCGCCAATGAACCTTATCCCAACCCACATTGACCACACGACTGCTACTGCCTTTGAACCTGAGGCGACTGGCGTCCGACGATCAACTCCGGTGAGGGGGCGAAGTTATTTGGCTATTTGACTATTTTGTCTTTCAACTATTCAAGCTTTTAATTATTGAATCTTTCAAGATTTAAGGTTAGTTTTCTTAATAAGTTTTTTTATGTTTGTGATTTGTCTATGAATGAAGATTCAAACCCTAGATTTTATTTTAGTAATTTTGGTGTTTTAGAAATCTATATTGTGTTTGTTTGATGAATGAAGATTCATTATTATTTCACTTAGTTGTTAGTTAATTTTTTTGATGATATTTGTATTTAGAAATCTAGAATCTAGATTGTGTTCAAGCCCTAATTTTGTATTTATTATTTATTTAATTCAATGACATTTCATAATATGGGTATGATACATTTAAGGACATTGACCATTTTGTTATATAAAGAAAACCATTTGAATAAAGGCAAAAATTTTGTGTTGTTTTGTTAACATTTTCAACGTAATTTAATTGTATTTCGATCGGACCTGATCGGACAACCCGAAAAACATCGTTAAATGGACCTATCGGCTCCACTTTTTTCCTTAGCGTTTGCAAACGTGCTTTTTGAACCCTATCGGCTCCCAAATACCAACCTGTAGTGCCTCCCAAACATCATTTGGATCTGTATGCTTTGATACTCGAAGAAGAACGGCATCAGGTATCAATATTTTTCCTCTACCCGTGCCTCTCGTCACGGGATCTATAGCTTCCTGCAGGCCTAGATCACAGCTCTCACTTTCTTTTGACTTTCTTTACGACCCCCACGTATAAAAACAGATCACCTGTAATATCTTCTTGGCTTCTTTAAAATGAATTAGAAAACATGCAGGCTAATATTTAGTACATTAATTGTCAACTGACTTCCTTAAAAAATCCAAAATAACTTCCTTTAATTGCCTTCAACCGAAACAAAACTTTGTTCATCCCCTCGATATTTACGTTAACCATCAATTATATAATTAGAATCATACATATATACGGTGACATTTCATCAAACACTCGGTATGCATAAATTATGTTAACCCATATACATATACACTTACATATACATACATAATTACATACATATAAGCATAATCACTTACAAACACTAAAGTCATAAACAATAAACAAATTTCATACCTTCTATGCCTCAAACCCTTCAATTTCACTCTTGAATACAACCCTAGCTTTTAACTCACCTATAAACACAAATTTAAAGAATACTTATTAAGATTAAAGGAGTTGATTTTGGTAGCAAACACTAAAAACCCATGAATCTTACCTTCAAAATGCTTGATTTGGTGAAAAAATAGATGAAAACAGAGAGGGCAAAGAAAACAGATAAGTTTTTTCGTTTTTTGGTTGTAAATAATGAGCCGAAAGGTAGCAGAAAGGGTTTTTATCTATCTGGGACCTATACCAACGACATTTTGTCCGTATAGGGTCCCCCACTTTTGATGCATTTCATTTAATATACAAATAAATTTTACAAAATTAAAAAAAAAATCCTATACTGATGACTTATTGTTGGTAAAAAGCCTTTCAAAACCAATTATTTAAATGCCAAGAATTAAATAATAATGCCTCACCTATCCCGACTACGTGCAGTCCGTATAGGTGAGACATAACGCCACTGTATTCTTTTCCTTGACGAGAATACAAATCACAAAAAAACTGAAATTAGGCTATACCAACGACATGTCGTTGGTATATATTTTTTGTCTTCACACACAGTTTTCCCTCATCCAGCCATATTTGTACCAACCACACGTCGTTGGTAAATAGCGTTGCTGGGTAAAATTATCTTATTTTCTGTAGTGGCGACATGTGTTGTCGGGATATGCCACGTCGCTGTATATTCATTTTAATTTGTTGCAATGATTGTACGTCGATTGTCGGTACATGCCACGTCACAATTTCATTTATTGTCTTATTTGGGATGAAAATAATCTCCGGCCATTTGGTTTATTTCAAACCAAATGGAGCTCAACAGTTCAAATTTGCGAAGCTGATAAGCAATGGTATGTAAGTTATCAACAAGGCTAATGAATACATACATGTGTGGCTTTATTTTGTAGTCCAACAACCAGGAAAAGCATAAGCTGTTATAATTGACGCTAAAAGGTTATGAGCGTACACTACCAGATGTTGTTACATACACCACGTACCTTAGTTGCTGCATATTGTCGTTTTGTTGACCTTGATGATATTATCATGGGTAAGTTATCTCCTTGTTCAACCACTTTTAACACAAATTTCAATGGTCTCTGCAAGAACGGGCATGCCGTAACGCCTTAAAGTTATTCCGGTATCATAAGCAAAAGGGTTTCACTCCTCAATTAATCACATACAACTGTTGGTATTGATTGCTTATAAAACACACAAGATGATTGAAAGCTCAAGTGATTTTAATTACTTTTGAAAGAGATACATGGCTTTAAATAGGAAAAAGTTAACAAGAAAAGCTCAACAAACTAACGTAAACTATGAACCAACATATAATGAGATGGACTCATTCTTATTCAACATTCTAAGCTAAAACATAGGGAACATGCATCACGTGCGCTTTATTCAAAAACAGCTTCATGCATACGTGGATTTGAGCTTCCATGCAAACATAATTTGTTGAATCACTTTTTATCACCCTCCCATGATTCAAAATTTCGTACTCCCATTAGCCATCTGAATTAAACAAATTTTTCTTTGATAAGGACTTTGTAAGCACATCAGCCACTTGATCATGAGTGCAACAATACTCCAATGAAACTAATTTTCGATCCACCATTTCGTGAATAAAATGGTACCGTAGCTCAATATGTTTGGACCTGCTGTGATGAGTAGGATTTTTAGACAAGCTGATAGCAGATTTACTATCACAATAAATGATGGTTAGGTGCTTCTGAGCTAACCCCATGTCTTCAAGGATTCGCCTGAGCCAAATAGCTTGACATGCTGCCCCAGTAGCAGCAATATATTCTGCTTCGGTACTAGATAAAGCAACTGTAAGTTGCTTCTTTGAACACCAAGCTATTGCACCACTGCCAATGGAGAATAGATGGGCCGAGACACTCTTCCGATCATCTATGCAGTTCGCCCAGTCGCTATCGGTGAACCCATAAAGGGTCATAGTACCACCCTTAGAGTACCATAGGCCTAGACTTGTAGTACCAGCCACATACTTTAGAATCCTCCGAACAGCTCCCAAATGTATTTTAGAAGGATTAGTCATAAACCTAGAGATCAAACTCACAGCATAGGCCAGGTCAGGCCTTGAGTGAGTCAAATAAATAAGAGCTCCAACCATACTCCGAAATAAGGGTCCTAATGGGGACACCGCTGGGGTTTTTGGGGGTAGGCCGGGTCAAAAGGTCAGGTTAGGGCTTGCGGTCACATTTTGGTACCTAACCGTGACCGCAAGGGCTTGCGGTCACGGTTTCTGTTTGGCCTACCCGTGACCTCGTGACAACAAAACGACAAATGGCCTGATAAAGTTGAAAACCGGTCACCAAACCGTGACGATTTGGCCTAACCGTGACCTCTAGGGTACGAGGTCTCAGTTTAAGGTACGAAGTAGACGTGATTTTGACAAAAGGGTCGGGATTCGCGCCACGAACCATCACGTGGAGGCCAAACCGTGACGGTTTGTGCACCAGATTTTCACCTTAAATACCTTTGATCTTTCAACACTCCACATCTCATCCAACATTCGAATTTTTTTCATTTGAGCTTTCATACATCCAACACTCGAGATTTTTCAGCCTTTGTCATTCCAAAAAGACGTTAATTCGAAAACAATGTCGGGTTCGGGAGATCATTATCAAAAGCCGAAGCTTCCAGATTTGAATGAGGTGCCACATATCGAAGATTCGAACCAGGTTGAACTAGTATATGTTTTATTATAACTTATTATTTAAAATATCTAACCATTATCTTTTTAGGAATATTACGTATACGGGAGTCATCCTCCGTGGGGGAGGAGGAAACCAACCCGTCGAACACATTTGCTCAAGAGGCGTACAACTCTTTATTTGGACCGACAGGTTACGGTGAAGGGTACAGATATCCCCCTTGCAATTCTTACGGGCATGCCCCGAATACGTACAACTCACAAACATAGCTGGATTACGGACATCCCCCGAACCTGTCAGAACTAGAAATTACACATGTGTCGGATACTTTTAATGGAAATGACACAGATGAGAGTGACGGTTCGGTTCACCTCAATGAAAACCATGGGGACACCGCGGAGCATGATGGGGATGAGGATCGGATAAGAAAGGCTACGGTTTCTTATAAAACCGATAAAGTACGAAGAGTTTTATTCTTTTGTTTATTTTATTTTTTATTTGTTTTATATATTTTTTTATGTCTACCTTTATTATTTTTCAGTATTTTGATTCTCGTGAGGACTTGGAGAAGTGGGCTAAAATGAGAGGACGCGAGCATGGGTGCGTCATTGTGGTGGGTCGGTCATGAAAAAAGGATGTGGAACTATTATGCAATCGTAGTGGTGAACCTAAATTCACTGGCACAAGTAGACGTACTGGGAGCATAAAGAATGGATGTACTTTTAAAATCGTAGGGAAGTACGTAGGAAAGAGTGACAGTTGGATGTTAGAGGTGAGAAACGAGACGCACAACCACGATCCTGTTGTGTACGAGAAAGGCCACACGCATCTTAGGAAGATGACCGCCGAAGAAATTTATCTTGTCGAGAAGTTACACAGGCAGCACTTGCGGCAACGACGTATCCATTCAGCCGTAAGGGAGCACTTTCCCCACAGCGTCTGTGTTGTTCAAGACATATACAATCTGACGTCAAAGTTTAGGGCCGAGGGGAGAAAAGGCATGACACCAATGCAGGAACTTGAAAACCTGCTACAATCTAAAGAGTTCGTGTATGAAACATGAACGAATGCAACTACTAAGGCCGTGGAAGATGTTTTCTTTTGTCATCATACTTCGTATAAAATGTGGCGCGCATTCCCGCACGTGATGTTGATAGACACGACGTACAAGACCAGCATGTACAACATTCCGTTTGTTCAGGTTATTGGCGTTACGTCAACGTCGAAGTCATTTTGTATTGCGCATGCATTTATATCGAGGGAAAGGCAGGACAACTTCACATTGGTACTGGAGCGGATCAGAGATATGCTCGATGGGTGTGTGGAGCCCCGCGTTATTATCACAGACATGCACACACATCAACATATATATACAATAAGAACAATACACCTCGTAAACGTACATACAAACATGCGTACGTGAACAAATTGTGACGTTTTAATGATAACCTAAATAATCTTATCGGGAACATATCAACATATATACACCTTATATTTTGTAAACCAATGTTCAAACATACATAATAAATTCTAATAATAATAACAATAATGATAAATAATAATAATATAACAATAATAATAATAATAATAATATACTCTAATATAAATAAAAATTTAATAGTAATAATTTTAAAGTTGATAATAATAATAATTATAATATTATTTTATGTATCCAGAAACTACAAAATAAACTCTAATAATAATAACAATAATGATAAATAATAATAATAATAATAATAATAATAATAATAATAATAATAATATACTCTAATATAAATAAAAAGTTTAATAGTAATAATTTTAAAGTTAATAATAATAATAATATAATAATGTTATTATTATTATTTTGTGTATGGAGAAACTACAAATAAACTCTAATAATAATAACAATAATGATAATAATAATAATAATAATAATAATAATAATAATAATAATAATAATAATAATAATAATATACTCTAATATAAATAAAAAGTTTAATAGCAATAAATTTAAAGTTAATAATAATAATATTATTATTATTATTTTGTGTATGCAGAAACTACAAAATAAACTCTAATAATAATAAAAATAATGATAAATAATAATAATAACAATAATAATAATATACTCTAATATAAATAAAAAGTTTAATAGTAATAATTTTAAAGTTAATAATAATAATAATATTAATAGTATTATTTTGTGTATCTAGAAACTAAAAGGTTACAATTAATAATAATGATAATAATAATAATAATAATAATAATAATATAATAATAATAATAATAATAATAATAGTAATAATAATAATAATAATAATAATAATAAATAATAATAATAACAACAACATAATAATAATAATAATAATAATACAAAAAAAGCAAGAGGTCACGTGGAGGCCAAACCATGACCTCTTGAGATATTTTTTGAATCTGATTTCCCCTCGATTAGTGCACCTGCCCCTCGAGTACCGTGTGTGTAAGAGGTCACGTGGAGGCCAAACCGTGACCTCGTGGTTACTGGTTTCGCCTTCAACCGTTCGCACACCCCATTTCACCACACATTCACCACACCACAACCATTTCACCTCAACCACAACCATTTCACCACCACAACCACAAACGTTTCACCACCACCGCCGCCAAACCGTCACCGTGAGCCTCCCCGTGACACATTCATCCACCATCATCCACCACCATCGCCGTTCACCACCACCGCCGCTCACCACCATCGCCGCTCACCACACCATCTACGCACCACTACCGCCGCTCACCACCATCTGCGCACCACTAACCGCCGCTTCACCACCATCTGCGCACCACCACCGCCGCTGCCCACCATCTGCGCACCACCACCGTCGCTGCACCACCGCCGCTGTACCACCGCCGCCGCAACACCGCCGCCGCACCACCACCGCCGCCGCTACATTATGGTTTTCGGTACGTAATTTACAACTTTAAACCATAGACGTAAACATAGATTTGATAGGTTTTCCCAAATAGATTTGATAGGTTTTCCCAAATAGATTTGATAGGTTTTCCCTTATAGATTTGATAGATTTTGCCGTATGTGTAGCGTAGTTTGTCGACGGTTTATTATTATTATTAGAAAAATAAATAATAATAATAATAATAATAGTTATAATAGTAATATTAATAATAGAAATAATAATAATAGAAACAATAATAATAGTAATAGTAATAATAATAATAATAATAATAATAATAATAATAATAATAATAATATAATAATAATAATAATTATAATAAATAAGAACAATAATAATAATAATAGTAATAATAGTAATACTACAAATAGTAGTAATAATAGTAGTACTAATAATAAGAATAATAATAATAATAATAGTAATAATACTAATAGTAATAATAATAATAGTAATAATAATAATAGTAGTAATAATAATAATAGTAATAATAATAATAGTAATAGTAATATAATAATAGTAATAGTACTAATAATAATACTAATAGAATAATAATAATAATAGTAATAATAATAGTAATAATAATTATAGTAATAGTAATAATAATACCAATAATAATAATAGTATACATAATAATAATAATAGTAATAATAATTATAGTAATAGTAATAATAATACCAATAATAATAATAGTATACATAATAATAATTATAATAGTAATAATAATTATAGTAATAGTAATAACAATACCAATAATAATAGTATCATATAATAATAATAGTAATAGTAATAATACCAATAATATAATAATAATAATTAACCGTCAACCATTAATTTTATAAACATTGTAAATAATGATAAATACGTTTTTTTCGCAATATGGATGCCGACAATGCTTTTATCCCAGGCATTGATGACTGCCCGACTCTGCAGTTCGAGCAGGGGACTACACCGTACGAGCGTTCAGGACCCTAAGATCACAATTGCCAGCACCGGGGACCGTCCTGTCGGAGGACTTCTTACAGCTCGTTGGAGAGCGCGGCCGTTTTTTTGAGATCATCGGCGAGGACGGCCCGTGGGAGCAGCTGTTCCGGATGGGCGACCCTGCCCATCGAGAGCTCACCGTGGAGTTCTACTGCACCTTCACATTCCGTCCCCGTGAGAAGGGACTTGCGGAGCTGGACGAGGACGACATAGTGGACGGTCGTGCGCCCGCGGAGGTTGCTTTCCGGTTGTTCGGGTCCCTCCACCGCATGTCACTTAGGCGGTTCGCTGTCGTCAGCAGCCTCTACACGGAGGTGGAGGTCCGACAGCCGATGTACACCACGGCCTTGATCCGCGGGGCCGACGACTCCGATCAGGTCTGGTGGCCTGCGATCGGCGACGGACCATACGGTGGTGATACGAGGTCCTCTCATATACGAGACCCTCTGTATAGATACGTTCACCAACTCATCGCCACGTCCGTCGCTGGTCGTGGGGCGGGAACCGACAGGGTCAACGCCGCCGACCTTTTCTTTCTTCGGTGTGTACTCACACATGCCCTTGCTGATTATTTTGCTAGTTATTATCACAGGCAGTCGCGAGGGGCGTTGGTGGGCGGGAACATCGTTTCCCGGATCGCTTGGGGCCTGGGTACGCGCATGCCATGTCCCAGCTCCCGCTACCTCCGACTCCTGTGCGCGTGGCCAGCCGGACCACCGCCACTGGGATGAGGATCGTTCGAAGGTTACCCGACGACACGTGGCACCTGCTCAGTAGATACCATGAGCTAGTGGCATGGGTGCCCGAGCCATTGGTGGACCCACCCGAGCTGGCGGGGGATGAGGTCCACCTTCAGGCTGCCCACGAGCCCCTTGGTGGCGGAGAGGATCAGCCCATTCCCCCGCCGCACGACCAGGACCCGCCCCAGCATCCTCAGCACGTGTACCATGCCGTGCGATTGCCTGCTCAGGTTCTTGATATGCTTCAGGACACACGAGACAGGGTCACGAGGCTGGAGGATATGACCACGAGGCTGCAGGATATGATGGACTGGGTCATCCAGCACATGGTCACGGACCATGCCGCCTCGGGTACGCCATTGTTGTCACAGCCACCGAGGCGGTTAGACCATGACGATGCTGGCCCATCTGGCGCGGGCGGGTCTGGTCAGGGCAGCGATCTGGAGATGATGGATTTGATAGGTATTTTGTTTGTATTTTATTTCTTTTTGTATGTAAAAACTCGTTGTATATATATATATATATATATATATATATATATTATATATATATATATATATATATATATATATATATATATATATATATGCAGTTTCAGTTATGATGACTTGTATATTTGGTTGTGTTTGTTTGGTTGTGTTTCTTTGTCTGTTTGTTTTATATTTGTAATGTTGATAATGTTAATTGTATATGTTTGATAACAACTGATTTTTACGATTAGGTTAACCATGTGATAAATAACAACCAACTTGTTTAATAAATAATTAAACACAAAAATTACTTGTAATATGATAATTAATAATAAACACAAAACACAAACACGTATGTTACGATTAGTTAACCGTGTGATAAAATAAAAATAAAAAACAAACTAGTATGATTACTCAAATTTAGAAAATATATACAATATTTCTGTATAATGACAACCGATTTTTACAAACCCGTAAACAAATTAAACACAAAACCATCACATTAATAATAAATGAATACTTGTAATAAGATAAATTATTAATGAACACAAAACACAAACTTGTGAGTTATGATTAGGTTAAACGAGTGATAGAATTAAAATAAAAACAAAGTGATATGATTAAAAAGATATAGAAAATATAGGCAATATGTCACGGTTTGGCCAAACCGTGACATATAGCCCCTTAAACCCTACCTGCGCACAATCAATTCCCTATTAATTACATACCCAATCATTGGGCAACGGATCCCCAGATCTAACTGTCACGGTTAGGCCTCACCGTGACAGTTAGGTCTCACACCCGATTGAACGGTCACGGGAGCCCTAACCGTGACCGTTTGAGTTGGTTTTCCCAGGAAAATGCGGTGTGTGCAGAATTCCCCCGAAATAATTCTCCATCCACGGTTTTCAGCACCATCTTGAGCAGAAAGTTTTTCATTCGGATTCATGGGAGTATCATCCGGCTTAGTCGTCTGAATAGAGTATCGTTTAAGCAGCCCTTTCGCATAGTTTTCTTGATGCAGGAAAATACCATCATCTACTTGAACAACTTCAAGTCCCAGAAACACTTGGAGTAGACCAAGATCAGTCATCTCAAAAGTTTGCTACATACCTTCCTTGAAAGCTCTCACTAGCTCATCACACGAAGAAGCACATATAATATCATCAACATATAAACACACATAAATAATGCTACCATTAGCAGTTTGTTTGATGTACAGGTGGGTTCGCTAGTGCTTCTTGTATACCCATGCTTATTGAAATAAGTGTCGATCTTCGAGTACCAAGCTCTAGGCGATTGTTTCAATCCATAGAGAGCTTTATTTAGTTTGTAGACTTTCTCAGGGTGAGCTTTGGACACAAATCCCTCAGGTTGCTCAACAAATATCTCCTCAGTGAGTTCACCGTTTAAGAAGGCTGATTTAACATCCAACTGATGTATCTTCCACCCCTTTGAGCAGCAACTGCCAGGAAGACCCGGATAGTTTCAAACCGAGCAACCGGGGCTAAGGTTTCATGGAAGTCTATACCGGGTTGTTGGGAGTAACCTTTGGCTACTAGTCGCGCGCGCCTTGTGTTTAAGTATCTGCCCATCTGTGCCAACCTTGGTCTTAAATAACCATTTAACACCAACTGCCTTTCGATCTGGGGGAAGAGAGACGAGCTGCCAAGTATTGTTTCTTTCTATGGCATGGAGTTCAGTACGCATGGCTTCAATCCATTTGGGAGAATGCATGGCATGAGAGTATGTGATAGATCATAAACACTTAATGCAAAATGACAAGTAAGAAGTTCATTATCACTATTTGAAAGTCCTTGATCACTGTGGTAATCGTGTAACCATGTGGGAAGTCGGGTAACACGTTTTGAAGGCCCATGTATAGTCACATCGGTTGGTGTAGGTGAAGGTACATCAGGATTTTGTTAATAGGAAAAAGTGAGTCAAGATGTAGGGTGGTACTTGAGGCAGGTGATAAAGTAGGTTGTGTACTATTTAAGGGAACATGAGGGTCATCGTGGGTTTTGAATGGTACTATTTCCACTTTCTTCCACAGGAAAAGGATCAATAAATATTGATTCTTGTGCTTCTTTAGTGGGACTCACATGAGTCTTCCATACCCATACTTCATCTTCAAAGAACTCCACGTCACGTTTGGTGCAGAATTCTTTGTTTCAGGATTATACAACCTATAAACACCATTGGTTGTATTTGAATATCCTATAAAGATGGCTTTTTCTGATCGCTTATCAAGCTTCTTTCGAAGTTGGGCAGGAATGGCACCGTAAGCTACATACCCAAAGGTGCGTATATGTTTCACAGAAGGTTTGGTGCCAGTCCATGCATGGACAGGTGTTTGATTAACGAGGGCTTTAGTTGGTGATCTGTGTTGTAAAAATTTGTTTTCCTTTATACATATAAGAACAGTAATATTTATTACATGTGATTCGAGTTACATAAGTGATACAAATAAACTGATAAGAATTTGGCTAAGGCACGTATTTTATACGCTTCCCTTAAAACAGATTTCGGGTGACACACACAAGAAACCGGTCTGTCTCCCAGGGTACAATAGCCGTAGCAGATTGCACTGCCGAAGTTAACCACAACCTGAAAATGATACCTGTATGCAATCTTAACGAAGAGATATAAGCGTAGAATTTTATCAACAAGATGCAAAGATCAAAACCGAAGCAGAGCAGGAGCAAGTACTGAAGCTAATGTACTGCTGCTGTGAGTTTTTCTTGGTGTGCCTTCAGGCTGCAAATGTGCAGCTATTTATAGCATAACTCTGGCCACCACCCTAGAGTTGTATATTCATGCAGGCCCATGCATGAGTCAGCCAGCACCCTACTTATGCTGCCCTCAACCTGTTTGACCCTGTCTCTTCCGAAGTGTGATCAGCCATTTGACCCCGAAGTGTGAAGCCATGCTGTCTCTTCCGAAGTGTGATCAGCTATTTGACCCCGAAGTGTGAAGTCATGCTGTCTCTTCCAAAGTGTGATCAGCCATTTGACCCCGAAGTGTGAAGCCATGTTAGCTCATGTCAAAAACATAAAGGCGGCTCTCAAGCGGCTCGCGGCGATGCGAGCGTGAAGCCATGTTAGCTCATGTCAAAAACATAAAGGCGGCTCTCAAGCGGCTCGCGGCGATGCGAGCGAAGTGCAAAGTGCGCCATCAATACGCCACAAACGCCCATTCGCCCACGCCCACGCCCACGCCCACGCCCACGCCCACGGGCACGGGCACGGGCTCGGGCTCGGGCTCGGGCTCGGGCTCGGACGGCGAGGGCCATCCGAGCCTAGATAGATGTACTAGGAGGATACCCAAGTGTAGAAAATATTTGCTTATAAGGCACCTCATAGTTTACCATTCCACCAATGTGGGACAATCTAACTCATGGTTTATTACTTCACTTAAGTAAGACAATGCATCTCATGTTCCACCCCACCACCAATGTGGGACAATGGAACTTATGTTTTATCCCATCACCAATGTGGGATAATTCTTACAACTCTAAATTTTATATAACCATTGAGTTCTTCATTCACTTATAACTTTTATATATATAAATATATATATAGATATATATATATATATATATATATATATATAATTTCTAACAATTCCCCACATGAATGAAACTCAATATATATATTTCAAATAACATTTTCAACAGTCAAGTATTGCAGGAATAGTAGGTGTGACCTTTGAACTTTCCTTGTAAAGTGTACTTGGTCTCCTAGTAATTGGTAGATTCGGTGTCTTTGAACCAATTACCCTTTACGTAGACATTATTACACTTCACACAATACTTTCCCTAGTTTGGTTAACTTCTCATAGTTGTGTCCGTTATGGTCATGGAACACTAACCTGGTTCTGCGAGAGCTCTAAGAATTGCGCACCCAACAATTCTATTCGAAGCGACCCCACTTCTCTCTTCGCATAGGTGATTTTCACGAAATCATTAAAAGCTATGAGCTTATCCTACTTTGTCACTATCTAATATAGGAATGGACTAGGAAGTATTCAACTCCCTTTAATAGTTTAGGGAATCCTCCCCACAGTGACCACAATTTGCATAATTAGGTTGTCCTATTGATCTTAGTTCATGGGATCTCCAGTCAACTAGGATAGGTTTTCCTTCATACAATTATTCCATGGGCTTTAGTCCCATTCCTTTGGACGACTTATATACTAACTCTCTGCTTAAACCTTTCGTAAGCGGATCCGCAATGTTATCCTTTGACTTCACATAGTCAATTGTGATAACTGCTGTTGAGAGTAGTTGTCGTATCGTATTATGCCTGCGACGTATATGTCTTGATTTGCCATTATACATTGCACTTTGAGCTCTTCCAATTGCCGACTGGCAATCACAATGTATACAAATGGCTGTCACAGGCTTTGGCCATCTTGGAACATATTCCAAGAAATGACGCAGCCACTCAGCTTCTTCTCCAGCTTTGTCTAATGCTATGAATTCAGATTCCATAGTGGATCTAGCTATAACAGTTTGTTTAGATGACTTCCATGAGATAGCACCCCACCAAGGGTAAAAACATATCCACTCGTGGATTTTGAATCTTTAATATCAGATATCCAATTTGCATCACTGTATCCTTCAACAACAGCTGGATCATGGCCATAGTGCAATCCATAACTACGTGTGTATCTCACGTATCTTAATAACCGTGTCATGCTTTTCCAATGTTCAAAACTTGGATTGCTAGTGTACCTACTTAATCTACTTACAGCATAAGCTAGATCAGGTCTGGTACATGTCATCAGATACATTAGACTGCCAATGACCCTTGAGTACTCAACTGATTAACCCCTTCATCTCTATTCTTTGATAGATGGTGAGAAGTATCAATAGGAGTTTGGGAGACACTCGTGTCATCTTTACTAAACTTCTCAAGGATCTTGTCCACATAATGAGATTGACTTAAAACAAGACCAGTTTGAGTTCTAATGATTTTCATACCAAGAATTACATCAGCCAAACCCATGTCTTTCATGTCAAATCTCGTTTTCAACATGTCTTTTGTAGATCTTATCATCTTATCATTACTTCCAACAATAAGTATGTCATCTACATAAAGACATAAGATCACATAACCACTTTGTGTGTCTTTCACATAACAACACTTGTCGCATTCATTAATTTTGAAGCCATTTTCAAGTATGACATTGTCAAACTTGTGGTGCCATTGTTTTGGAGCTTGCTTCAATCCATATAGAGATTTCACAAGTTTGCAAACTTTACCTTCCTGGCCAGGAATAGAGAAACCCTCAGGTTGCTCCATATAAATCTCTTCTTCTAAATCTCCATTTAGAAACGCGGTTTTTACATCCATTTGATGTACTTCTAAATTTCTCAATGCCGCTATTGCAAGCACCAACCTAACAGAGGTTATTCTTGTTACAGGCGAGTAAGTGTCAAAATAGTCTAGACCTTCTTTTTGTCTATACCCTTTGATCACTAACCTTGCCTTGTATTTGTCAATGGTGCCATCTGACTTCATTTTTCTCTTGAATATCCAGCGATATCCAAGTGGTTTACAACTCGTGGAAGATCTACTAGTTCCCAAGTATGATTCTGCAGGATAGAATCAATTTCACTTTTAATAGCTTCTTTCCATTGAGGTCCTTCTGTAGAGGTGATAGCTTCTTGATATGTTTGGGGCTCACCCTCAATCATATAAGTAAGAAAATCAGGCCCAAAAGATTTCTCAATTCTTGGCCTTTTACTTCTTCTCAGCTCTACCCCATCATCATCTGATTGTTTCAGAAACTTATCTTGAACAATCTCATCAATGGTGATGATCTTTTATGTTGTTTTTCCAAGCATGGAAACACATCTTCAAAGAATGAAGCATTCCTTGATTCAATTATAGTATTCTTTTGTATTTCTGGATTCTCAGACTTGAAAACAAGAAACCGATAAGCGCTACTATTCTGGGCATAACCTATGAATACACAATCCACAGTTTTGGTCCTATTCTTTGAACCTTTGGTGGAGGTATTACCACTTTGGCTAAACATCCCCACACTTTCAAGTATTTGTAAGACGGTGTTCTTCCCGTCCATAATTGATAAGGAGTTACGTCCTTTTTCTTAAAGGGTATCTTATTTAAAAGATAAGAAGCTGACAATACAGCTTCTCCCCACATTTCCTGGCCTAAGGCAGAACTTATCAGCATGGCGTTCATCATTTCTTTTAATGTGCGGTTTTTCCGTTCAGCGATGCCATTTGATTGAGGAGAATAAGGAGCAGTATATTCGTGGATAATTCCACTTTTCGCACACATATCCGCAAATGGTGAAACATATTCACCTCCTCTATCACTCCTTAAAATTTTTATCTTTTTATTTAGTTGATTCTCAACCTCATTTTTATACAAGACAAACTTGTCTATTGCTTCATCCTTACTCTTAAGTAAGTATACATAGCAATATCTAGTACTGTCATCAATGAATGTGATAAAGTACTTGTTTCCACCTCTAGTAGGAACCGATTTTAAATCACACACATCAGTGTGAATTAAATCAAGAGTTCGGTTTTCCTTTCAACCGATTTAAACGAAGATTTCGTTTGTTTGGCTTCAACACACGTGTTGCATTTTGATTTCAAGTCAATTTGGAATGTTGGAATGTGCTTTAATTTAATCAAACGACGAATTGAATTATAATTTACGTGACCTAATCTACTATGCCAAATATTTGAATCATTATACTCAAGCATGTAAGTAGAAGTCGTTGCATTTTTATTCATGTTATTTTTAACAACAGATACAGACATTTTAAACATAGAATTATGGGCATAGCCCTTTCCAACAAACACACCCTTTTTGGTCAACACGACCATATCAGACTCAATCACAACACGAAACCCAAACTTATTAAGCAACCAACCCGAAATCAGATTCTTTCGTATCTCGGGAACATACAAAGTGTTGCTCAAAGTAAGTTCCTTCCCCGAAGTAAACTTCAAGATCACATCGCCTTCACCCTTGATGTCGGCAGTGGCTTCGTTTCCCATGTAAAGCTTACCCGTAGCTTCTTTGTAAGTACTAAACATGGTTTTGTCACCACATACATGACGAGTAGCCCCGGTATCGACATACCATCCAGGGTTATCTCCGATCATATTAGCTTCAGTGATAAAGGCAGAAACTTCTGTAATCATTGCCACTAAAGGCATGTTATTTTCTTCCACCACCTGCGCACGCTCACGCTTTGGTGCCTTACACTGATCAGCTCGATGACCATATTCACCACAGTTATAGCACTTACCTTTGAAGGTAGTCACCTTCTTTTTAATCCCACCTTTTGGACCAAGGTTTCCTCCCTTATTGTTCATCTTACCCTTTCCTTTCCCTTTATTGCCCTTATTAATTTATTTGGTTTAGACAATTGACCGTGTTCAACCAAATTAGCCCTATTCAAAGCTTTAGTGAGGTCTTTCACTTGATTTTCAGAAATACTTCCGTTATGTGCAACTCGATTATCTTCTTCAATACGTAACGAACTATTAAGTCTTCCATAGACATCTCCTTTCGTTATGCTTTAGATAATTTTTGAAGTCCATCCAACTTGGAGGTAGCTTCTCAATTATCGCAGCCACCTGAAATGTCTCACTAAGAGTCATTCCTTCAGATAGAAGATCGCTTATAATTACTTGTAACTCTTGGACTTGACTTATCACAGTCTTAGAGTCAACCATCTTGTAATCCAAAATCGGGTCACAATAAATTTCTTTGTTCCAGCATCCTCAGTCTTATACTTGCGTTCCAAGGATTCCCACAATTCCTTGGCAGTTGGTATCTTGCAGTATACATTATACAACATATCCGCAAGGCCGTTTAACACATAGTTACGACACAAGTATTCAGAATGTTTCCATGCTTGAATAGCAGTAACAGTTTCAGTATTTGTCTCCTCCGCAGTAGGAGGTGACTCCGTCAAATACCTCGCAAGGTGAAGGGTAGTTAAATAGAACAACATCTTCTGTTGCCATCTTTTAAAGTTCAAACCCGAGAACATTTCAGGCTTCTCAGCATGATTAGCCATAGTTTGGGCTGACTGGGCACCAACCAATGGTCCCATTACAGAAGACGTAAGAGATCCAACAGTGGAACTTGAAACCGTAGGTACAGTTGACATCTTTCAACTCTATCTGTATGCAATCTTAAAGAAAGAAATTAAGTCTTAAAGTTAAATAACAAACTCTACGTAAGAGTTTTATATTTTAGTTATACCAAACTGTAATGTAACTCGAATATGTATAATCTGTTTTAAGTTTGTTGTAAAAATTTGTTTTCCTTTATACATATAAGAACAGTAATATTTATTACATGTGATTCGAGTTACATAAGTGATACAAATAAACTGATAAGAATTATTTATTACATGTGATTCGAGTTACATAAGTGATACAATAAACTGATAAGAATTTGGCTAAGGCACGTATTTTATACGCTTCCTTAAAACAGATTTCGGGTGACACACACAAGAAACCCGTCTGTCTCCCAGGGTACAATAGCCGTAGCAGATTGCACTGCCGAAGTTAACCACAACCTGAAAATGATACCTGTATGCAATCTTAACGAAGAGATATAAGCGTAGAATTTTATCAACAAGATGCAAAGATCAAAACCGAAGCAGGAGCAGGAGCAAGTACTGAAGCTAATGTACTGCTGCTGTGAGTTTTTCTTGGTGTGCCTTCAGGCTGCAAATGTGCAGCTATTTATAGCATAACTCTGGCCACCACCCTAGAGTTGTATATTCATGCAGGCCCATGCATGAGTCAGCCAGCACCCTACTCATGCTGCACTCAACCTGTTTGACCCTGTCTCTTCCGAAGTGTGATCAGCCATTTGACCCCGAAGTGTGAAGCCATGCTGTCTCTTCCGAAGTGTGATCAGCCATTTGACCTCGAAGTGTGAAGCCATGCTGTCTCTTCCAAGTGTGATCAGCCATTTGACCCCGAAGTGTGAAGCCAGTTAGCTCATGTCAAAAACATAAAGGCGGCTCTCAAGCGGCACGCGGCGATGCGAGCGTGCGAAGTGCAAAGTGCGCCATCAATACGCCACAAACGCCCATTCGCCCACGCCCACGCCCACGCCCACGGCACGGGCACGGGCACGGGCTCGGGCTCGGGCTCGGGCTCGGGCTCGGGCTCGGACGGCGAGGGCCATCCGAGCCTAGATAGATGTACGAGGAGGATACCCAAGTGTAGAAAATATTTGCTTATAGGCACCTCATAGTTTACCATTCCACCAATGTGGGACAATCTAACTCATGGTTTATTACTTCACTTAAGTAAGACAATGCATCTCATGTTCCACCCCACCACCATGTGGGACAATGGAACTTATGTTTTTATCCCATCACCAATGTGGATAATTCTTACAACTCTAAATTTTATATAACCATTGAGTTCTTCATTCACTTATAACTTTTATATATATATAATATATATATATATATATAATTTCTAACAATCTGTTTATGATATAAACAGCAGTGGCCACAGCTTCGACCCGGAGAAAATTTGGCAAGCTCTTTCCATGCAACATACTGTTAACCGATATACATTTATTATATATTGGGTGTATATCTTGTACTTAATTGTATTGTATTTACCTTTATTGAGTGATTGTATTTCCTTAGTTAGCTAGTATTCTATTTGTATTTATTTGGCATGTTGCCTATCAATGGAATCATCGAACATTCAGAGAATTACATGGTATCAGAGCTACTGCTCTGAACCCTAATTTTGCCATCGCCGTCGCAGTGAGCCACGGCTCTCCTGCAGCCGCCGCAGCCTCCTCTTTTTCCATCGCAGCCGCAGACAGCCAGTGCTCCTGCCGCTGCCGCAGCCACCTCGTGAGCACCTTCGATCCTAACCCCTTCGGTTGTAACCTGTTCCGCCTAGCAACAAGGGGGACAAAACCGAACATCTCAAGCCCCTTCATCCTGTTTACACAGTAACAAACATACAAAAGAAAGTACAGGTCCTTGATGGAACCAAACTTTCTTACTCTTCGTGGGTAAAGTTGTTTCTTCTACATGCTCGTGGGTATAAAGTCCTTATCATATTGACGAGACCAACCACCGCCAAGACAGATCCCACGTACGAATCCTGGTCCGAGATAGATGCAATCGTTCTTTAGTGGATATACGGTACGCTATCGGACGACTTGCTGGTTCAAGTGCTTGAGCAAGAGTCAACCGCCTACGAAGCCTGGAAACGTGTCAAGAACCTGTTCTTAAACAACAAAGTTCTAGAGATGCTGCGTTGGAACACACGTTTACCAACCTGACGTTGAAAGAGATGCCATCCTTGGAAGAGTATTGTCAAAAACTAAAGACACTTGCAGATCAGTTATCTGACATCGATAGCCCGGTTAGTGAGAACCGCCTCGTCCTTCAATTGGTCTGTGGCTTGCCCCTAGAGTTCGACAACGTCGCTTCTCATCTTAACCAAGCTCTCCCCTCCTGGGAAACCGCCTGCAATATGCTTCATCTCGAACTCGATCGTCAGAAAGCATGCGATAGTCTCAAACCCACCGCCTTAGCAGCCACAGCCACCGAACAGTCGCCTGCATCCAACAACCGCCGCCCCTCTATCCCTCGTAATGGCCCTCACCGGGTGTCTCCCAACAGCGCCGGAATGGACCAGCTCGCGGCCTCATAATCGGGCTCCCTCACAACAGCCACTGTAGGCTTCTTCAGCCCACTCCAAACCGCCTTGGGCTGCTTCCCCAAGCCCACATCAGCAGCCTTACTGGGCCCCGTGGTGGGCCTCGTCTCCTCCCTGCCCATACCCTACTCAAGGTGGGCACAAAGCCCATGGCAGCCTTCCAACAGGCCAAACCAGCCTCTACAGCCCCAACAACAGGCAGCCTCCACAGGCCCATGTTTTGGGATTTCAGCCCACTAGAACCTACTGATTTGGGTGAAGCTCTCAATGCTATGACTCTAGACACCAATGATACTCAATGAGATTCTCAAAATCTCGTCTCAAGCCTTGAAGCTTCACAGATTGCACTTGTGAGTCTCCTTGGAATTCAACCCGTAACGTGTCCCAAGTCTCCTTGGCTGAAACAGCAGCAGCAATGCGTGAGAACAATTGGTCATGAACCCCCTGTTGGATGATGGACATAGAAAGTGCATCTTTTCATTTGGTTTCATGTTGGTCTCTGGTCCCATCATTCACAGCAGTAACACCCAAGTAGACAACCTCCCATAGTTCTCGAGACTTGAGAATCGTTCTCATCCGAATACTCCAGTGTTCGTAGCCTTCACCTTTGAACACTGGAATGGCAACAGCGGAAGTAGGGTTTTGGGTTTGGGTTTGAGCTTTCGGCCATAGTAAGGTGATACGGGTGAGGGAGAACAAGAAAGAGCCCGCCTGGCTCTGATACCAAATCTGTTGGTATTGATTGCTTATAAAACACACAAGATGATTGAAAGCTCAAGTGATTTTAATTACTTTTGAAAGAGATACATAAAGCTGATGACACCAGGCTTTAAATAGGAAAAAGTTAACAAGAAAAGCTCAACAAACTAAGGAACCACCATAAAATGAGATGGACTCATTCTTATTCAACAACCTAAGCTAAAACATAGGGAACATGCATCACGTGCGCTTTATTCAAAAAACAGCTTCATGCATACGTGGACTTGAGCTTCCATGTAAACATAATTTGTTGAATCACTTTTCATCAGAACGGGCATGCCAATAACGCCTTAAAGTTATTCCAGTATCATAAGCAAAAGGGTTTCACTCCTCAATTAATCACATACAACATACTAATGATGGAAAAGGGTATTGAGCTCGATATTGTGTGTTATAATATCTTGGTTAATATGTATTGCATAGGAAGCAGGTTAGAAGAAGTTTATAATTTGTTGTATGAGATTGATCAAGCTGGATTGAAATGTGATGAATATACACATACTACATTAATTGATGGGCTATATATATTGAGCAGGTAATATTGATATGATGGTGCTCTAAAACATTTGAGATATATGGATACGCGGGGTTTTGATTCTAATTTAGTTGCATATAATTGCATGGTTGATCGGTTATGTAAAGCCAGTTACATTAATAAGGCTTTAAAGATTTTCGGTATGATGGATGTTAGAGATTGTATTACTTACACCTCATTGGTGCATAATCTTTGCAAAGAAAGGAGATTTCAGACTGCATCCAAGGTTTTTTTAGCTTGTTTGAATCAGGGGATGAAGGTGTTTAGATCTACACAAAGGGTTGTTGTTAAAGGCTAGAGTCGGAAGCAAGAAAGCTTCAGTCAAAAATACGATTGGCCAGAATTCTGCAGTAATTATAGAAATAATTGTTGAAATGGGATTTATAGAACTGTAAAGCTGTTGTGCATATAATCTGCACAAAACAATCTGAATGGCTATAAGGCAGGGAATGGTATGCTTAAATGTTCAGTTGTATTCACATCTTACACGGAGTTCTTGCTCTGTGAGGTAATTCATAATTGCCTTTTAAGTTTCTTTTAGTAATTGTTTGTTTTTCGTAGATTTTAGATTTCTGAAGGTGGTGCAAAATCATTTTGGAATGCCATTCTTAACTATTTTGTATTCAACTAGAGGTGGCAAAATGGTCAAAACGGCCGGGTTGGGTAAAACTTGAAACTACTTTGTCCTGGTTTAATTTCTAACATTTACAACAACAATATTTACTTTTGAACACTTTTGGGTGGCTTTTAACCTATTTCCTTTTAAGCTAATTTTCCCAACCATGCTTCCGGCTATAGGCATCTGATAACAATTAATCTTTTACCACACTAGGCTTCTGAAATTAAATTGCAAACCTTGGTAATGGTTCTTTCTAGTAGGACATATAAAAGAACAAAATAATATGATTTTTTGTTTATAAAGAAAGGAAATAATTAGTATTCACTTCATGGGTAATCATCTTGTATTCTTTTTTTTTATTTGCAGTTGAAATTTCTAGCAAACCTATACAAAAGTACATATCAATTTTACATTTCTGTTTCAGGTATAAATACGTAAATTTAATGTGTATGGTGGAAAATGGAGCTTCATTTATTATAGAGAGATTATTGAAAAAAATGAGGATGTAAAAAGGGTCTCACAAGAAAGCAAAAAACAGGTAATGTTAACTCAGGATGAAGTAATGTTAACTCAAGAGGATGATTCATGAGGCTGCATGGAGAAACATGATGTGTGTATGTGGGTGGCATTGTTTGTAAATTTTTTGCCAGATCCCTGACGTCAAGCTACTTTTGGATCTGCTAAACAATAACCCTTTAGAAACAATACTGTATAACAATGGCAAATGTATCGTCAATACTTCTCAGACATATAAAAATCATTTTGTTTTGTTTATCAAACATGAAATGTCTTTGCTTTACTAGAGCTGACTAGCGAGAGAATTTGGTTTGGAGAAAGTGGTTTGAGTTACGAAACAAGATGGACACCATATCAGGGTATTATGATGTAGCTGCAAGTTATCTCAAGAACAAATAGTCTCCACTCTATATCCTGCAGTTTTCATCCCTGTTGATTTGTTGATTTTAGAGTTGGTGTTTTTTATATTTTTATTCATCTTTTTGTAACAACTGAGTTGGGTTCTACTATGTCATTTATGGCTTTGTTATTACATTGTTTGAGGCACTTTTTGCATCACCAGCATTTCAAGAAAACATATAGTTTCCCAATAATGAAATTTGATCCTCATGCTAAATGGATTTTGATGCGTTCATGTTTGTATATGTTTTAAGTGTTTAAATGTATGCGTTTAACGTGATTTTATATCGAGCGTAATCACTTTGTGTTAGGTTTGAATTGTAGGTGTGGAAGCTTAAATGATGTATTCAAGGGTGCACGAAGATTGGATGATATATATATGAAAAGAGATGAAGAAAATGAAGAAATTGGTGCAAAATGGGCAAGGGACGTAGCTTACGTCCTTATGGACGTAGCTTACGTCCTTAAATAACTTTCCCTGATTTGAGGACGTAAGACAGTAGCCCAGGACGTACCAAAGTGGAAGGGACGTAGCTTACGTCCTTATGGACGTAACTTACGTCCTTATCCTGGGTTGACCAGAACCTTCGGGTTTTGACCACATTTAGGGGAATTAGGGCAAAACACATTAAGCAGTAGCAGACGCGGAAGAGACGAAAAGGGCGATTTTGGAGCTCTTCTCTACTTCTCTAACTCATTTTCATCATCATAAAAGTCATTCCAAATCCTAGTGCCATGGAGTTGCAACCAAGATCATTACCCGGAATCCAAGCTTCAATCAACATGAGAGGCTAAGCTTCTTTGGGTTTTCCCCCGGTTCGTGTATTGTAAGACTATGGTTTGTTAACATTTGAAAACTAGATTGCATCCTTGTGTTTTGTATTTGATTGCTTAAAACATTTATGCTAGTACTTTGAGCTTAACTTGAATTCCTAAATTGAATGAATGGTATGAAATTTGTCTTTGAGAAATGGAGTTGGTCATGTGTGCTATGTAGATTTAGAGTTTGAATGTTCTTGTGTAATGAAGTGTATTATTGTCCGTGTTAACGTTGACGATTCTTGACACCTAAACCTTGTAATGATGAACTCGTTAGCATAAATCATATCTTGGATGCAAGTTAGTTGGATTGGTAGAACCATAACCTTATGATATCAACTGGGGGTGAACCTTATTATTAAACTTTGTTTTGTTAACCATTGTTCTAAGTTTGCCAAGTTTTACTAATCATTTTTAAGCAACCTTTTTGTTTTGTTCATTCCTTTGTGTTGGAAAAAGTCTCAACACCATTTCAAGTAAACATATCAAAGCTTTTATAAAACAAAATAGCAAGCTTCATAATTGACTCGTTAGTCCAATTCAAGTCTAAACACAAACCACATACTCCTTGTGATTCGACACCCTTCTTACCAATTGCTACATAGTTTTGGTACTAAGGAACTATACAAATACTATCTTGACTAGTGCACGCGACAAGCCGGTCAAATTTTGCGCCGTTGCCGGGGAGTAGTGCGCTTTGTGTGTAGAATTGTGTTGACTAGTTTGTGATTTTCTGTTTAAGTGTTTGGTTATTTTTGCATCATTCCTTTCCCTTGTTATGCTGGGTGTGTTATTTGTGTATATTACAGGTAGTGCATGCATACTAGAGCATCTTGAAGAACCTCTCCGTTGGTGTTTGAACCGGAAATTGAACGCTTTGCAAGGAGGAACCGAATCAACCAAATGGAGGGAGGTAGTAACACCGACCCCCACCACAACACAGCATTCCACAGAATCCACCACCACCACCCATTAATGAGAATAACCCCAACCCAAACCGTAGACGAACTCATATCCATAGTAACCAACTTTTGAACATGTGAACCAAACCCCATGGGTCACTTTGGCCCCACCAAACTTAGATGAGCTAAGAAATGCCATTCATGACGATGAGCCATTTAGTGTTCCATCTTACCAATCACCCGAGCGGTGAGTGTTCATACCTATCACACGGTGATAGTGATGATTATGAGTATGACATGAAGGCAATGGGGAGTTTTACAATGAAGGAGGGTATGCTGGTGATTATGGCTACCAAGGTGATAATTATGATGAATGGAACCATGGGTATATGGAGAATGAGAACTACACTACAACCGTCAACATAGACAAAACCATTTAGGAATCCAAACATAAATGCCAACCCAAACCAAATTCCTCAGTTTGTCGGTGTAGCTAATCAAGGACCACAAAGAAGATACCCAATGCATCAAGAAGTGAATGGTCCTCCACGCCAATAACCTCAACGAGCTAGAACGCAAGGTGTAAATGGTAGGTTCCGACCCATCATATCGACAATGTCTCTCCTATTGTTCCACCGACTCCGGGAAGGCGTTCATTTGATTGCAAGCCCAACTACATCACATCTTACCTCATTTTCATGGCATGTCAACGGAGGAGCCTTACACACATATATCTGAGTTCTCCGACATATGTGGCACAATTGGTGGACACAACTTCTCACAAGATGAGGTGCGGTTAAGATTGTTCCAATTTTCATTGAAGGACAAGGCAAAGCAGTGGTTTTTAACCTTGCCGGCTAATAGTATTCGAACATGGGGAGAAATGCAACAAGTCTTCTTTGATGAATACTATTCAATGGCCAAAACGGATGAAATGAGGGACGAGATCCGAACATTCCAACAACAATCCGGAGAGCCACTTCATGAAGCTTTTACTCGTTTCAAAGAGTTGATAAGAAAGTGCCCATATCACCAAATTGAGCTTTGGGAGCTAGTGAAGAGTTTTGTGAACGGATTGACAAAAGAAGAAAGGAAATACCTTAAGTCTACTAGCAATGGAACCTTGTTGAATAACCTGAGGAAGAGGATTGGGAGTTCCTTGAAAGGATGAGTAAGAACTCAAGAGCCGAAGAATCCGCGGATAGGAAAGCAAGCACCCTATTCCAAAATCCACCTCCGACATTGACTCAAGTGCAAAGAATCGAATAGCCGCGTTGGAAAGGGAGTTAGCTCGCATGAAGAAGAAAGATGTAAATGCGGTTCAATTCACGGTTTGTGAAGAATGTGGGGACATTGGTCATAGAACCGATAGTTGTCAAGTAAACATGGGTCAAGGAACCGAAGAGGTGAATCAAGTTTATGGAGACCGGAAGCCTTTTGGCATGAACTCCAACACTTACCATCCGGTTTGAGGAACCATCCCAACCTTAGGTATGGTAATCCTTCAAACCAAATGAACCCAAACTTCCAACCAGCAACCAAGGTGGACAAGGCTATCAAAACCGCCAAGGAATAATCAAGGGGGAAATTACAACCAAGGTGGCTACCAAAGGAACAACTACAATCAAGGAGGTAATCAAGCCTACAATCGGGATGGTAACTTCCAAAGAAATTACAACAATAATCAAGGTGGACCATCGGGAAGCCAAGGTGGTGGAGATGACTCGTTGAATGCAAAGTTAGATGCTCTTATGAACATGATGAAAGAATCTAACAATGACATCAAGGAGATGAAGAGAGCAAATGAAGTAAGAGATAAGTCACATGAAGCTCTCACAAGGCAGTTGGTCAACTAGCCGAAGATTTGGGCCGACTTAAGGGAAGCGGTGGAAGATTGCCAAGTGATACAACCGTGAATCCACACATCAAGGCTCAAATTCTAAAAACACACGCGAGGTATCAATCATAAACTTAATTTGCGTAGTGGTAAATAGTTGACAATGGTGTTAAACCACGACCACCCCAATTTGTTGAAGGGGTGGTGGAAGATGTTACTGATGAAAGTGACGATGAGGGTGAAAGTAGCCAAACGGGTCAAAATGAAAATTTTTCTGAAAAATCTAAACCCAAACCTGTTGAGGTTACACAAACTCCTAAGGATAGGAAAAGGTGGGTGGAGGGTAATACCGTCCCTTTTCTCGAAGCTCTTAAGGCACCCTTGCAAAAAGTGGTAAAGAGAGAGGTCTACAACAAGATGAAATGTGGGAAATTTTTAAACAAGTGAAAATTAATTTGCCACTTTTAGATGCAATCAAGCAAGTTCCTTCATATGCTAAGTACTTAAAAGAACTATGTACCCAAAAGAGAGCTCACAAATTCCCTAAAAGCTTGATTTGACTGAAAATGTGAGCTCTATTCTTTCGGGTGCCCTCCACCTAAGCTACAAGACCCGGGAGCGCCCATTATATCTCTTCAAGTGGGAGAATTCAAAATGACAAGGCACTCTGGATCTTGGTGCTAGTGTAAGTATTTTACCGGTAGCTTGTATGATCAATACGACTTTGGTCCGCTTCAAGAAGCTAAGACCACCGTGGTATTAGCCGATTTAACACCCAAGCTTCCCCGTGGGATAATTACCGATGTGATAGTAAAAGTTGTGGGTTTTTACTATCCGGTGGACTTTTTAGTACTTGATTATGTTTCTATAGATCAAACCAAACAACCTACGGTTATCTTAGGTCGACCATTTTTGGCAACTTCAAATGCTCAAATCAATTGTAAAACGGGAACGGTTTACATGACATTTGGTAACAATAGGTTGAGGCTTAATGTATTTCAGGTGTGACTAACCCTCCTATTAATGATGAATGCTACATAGCCGACATTATTGATGAGTGTATACCTCTATGCGACATGGTCGTTGATGAGGAAAACACAATGGAGGATTGTTTCATGTTTGAAAGGTCGAGAGTGGAAACTGAAAAGCAACTAGAGGAGGAAGAAGGGGAGATAATGAGTGTGGCTATGAGGGTGAGCGACCACCATGGTCGGTTCAAGTGGAGCCACTACAGAGAAGATCGACACCGGGGTTGAAACCTTCATTGCAAGAACCACCACAAGTTGAATTGAAAGAATTACCAAAGCATTTAAAATATGCTTTCCTTGGTAAGAATGAAACTTTACCTGTTTTTATTGCTTCTAATCTATCCATTGAACAGGAAGGTGCGTTGATGGAGGTGTCGATTGCTAACAAGGAGGCAATTGGATGGACCATTGCGGATCTAAAAGGAATTAGCCCCTCAATTGTTATGCACAAAATCATCACGGATCCGGACATCAAACCATCACATGATGCCCAACGAAGGTTGAACCCAAACATGAGAGAGGTAGTGAAGAAGGAGGTATTGAAGTGGCTAGATGCAGGTATCATCTTTGCAATCTCTGACAGTACTTGGGTGAGCCCTACACAAACTGTACCAAAAAAGGCGGGCATCCAAATTGTTAAAGATGACTCAGGTAATGAGGTAGCTACCCGTCCAGTAACCGGGTGGAGAATTTGTATTGATTACAGGAAATTGAATGCTGCTACCTCAAAAGATCATTTCCCCTTACCATTCATTGATCAAATGTTGAGAAACTATCAGGTCAGAAATTTTATTGCTTTCTAGATGGTTATTCAGGTTATAACCAAATAGCTATTCATCCTGAAGATCAGGAAAAGACTACATTTACTTGCCCTTATGGCACGTTTGCATTTAGGCGAATGCCCTTTGGGTTATGTAATGCCCCCGCCACCTTTCAAAGGTGTATGATGAGTATCTTTTCAGATATGGTGGGGGAGTCATTAGAAGTCTTTATGGATGATTTCTCAATTTTTGGCACATCTTTTGAATTATGTTTGCTTCAATTAGAAAAAGTTTTAAAAAGATGTGTTGAAACCAATTTGGTCCTTAGTTGGGAAAAGAGCCATTTATGGTTCAAGAGGGGATAGTATTGGGTCATGTTGTGTCTAGCCGTGGGATAGAGGTAGACCATGCTAAAGTGAAGTTTATTTCCACTTTACCTCACCCCACTAATGTTAAGGGCATTAGGACATTCTTGGGGCATGCCGGTTTTTATAGAAGATTCATAAAGGGATTTAGTGTCATAACCAAACCATTGTGTAATCTATTGTTAAAAGATGCCCCATTTGAGTTTAATGAAGAATGTGTAAAAGCCTTTAACATCTTGAAGCAAAAACTAATTGAAGCTCCAATCTTGCAATCACCTAATTGGAAATTGCCTTTTGAAATAATGTGTGATGCGAGTGACTATGCTATTGGGGCTGTCTTGGGTCAACGGGTTGATAAGAAACCCGTTGCCATATACTATGCAAGTAAAACCCTCTCAGATGCACAATTGAATTATACAACAACTGAGAAGGAATTACTTGCGGTGGTATATGCTTTAGATAAATTAGGTCCTATATATGGGGTAGCAAGGTTATTGTCTATTCTGACCATTCTGCTGTTAGGTACCTCATGGAGAAAAAGGACGCGAAACCAAGGTTGATTCGTTGGATTTTGTTATTGCAAGAATTCAATCTTGAGATCCGAGACAAGAAAGGAGTGAAAATGTAGTAGCGGATCATTGTCAAGAATTCAACCAGTGGAAGAAGATACCACGTCGGAGATAAATGAACAATTCCCGGATGAATACATCATGTCTATCACCACCAATAACCCCTGGTACGCCCATTGTGCAAACTATTTGGCTGCAGGTACATTGCCGGAAGGATGGAGTAGAACAAAGAAACGACACTTCAAGGCTCAAGCAAAACATTACATTTGGGATGAACCGGACCTTTTCAAAGTTGGAGCCGATCAAATCATCCGAAGATGTCTACCGATGAGGAGATCCCATGTGTATTGAGCATGCTTCACGAATCGGCATGTGGAGGACATTTCAGTGGACAAAAGACGGGTCACAAAGTCCTTTCTTGTGGTTTTTATTGGACAAAAGACGGGTCACAAAGTCCCATGAATTTGCCAAGAGATGCATAAGATGCCAACAAATGGGGAGTGTGACAAGAAGAGATGAAATGCCTATGCAACCAATTTTGGTGGTGGAAATCTTTGATGTTTGGGGCATTGACTTCATGGGCCCTTTTCCAAACTCTTTTGGTAACCTCTATATCTTGGTGGCGGTCGACTATGTCTCTAAATGGATAGAAGCAATCACCACCAAGACCAATGACCATAAGGTAGTATGCAAGTTTGTCCAAACCAACATTTTTTCAAGATTTGGTATCCTTCGCGTGATAATAAGCGATGGGGGATCACATTTCAAAAACTTCAACTTTGGCAAACTTCTAAAACGTTATGGTGTTGACCATAGGATTGCAACACCATACCATCCACAAACAAGTGGACAAGTAGAGGTTTCTAATAGGCAAATCAAAAAAATTTTGCAAAAAACGGTACGACCCGATCACAAGGATTGGTCAACTAAACTAGATGATGCCTGGTGGGCGTATCGTACCGCTTACAAGACACCTATTGGAACCACCCCCTACCGTTGGTCTATGGAAGGGTTGTCATTTACCTGTAGAGTTAACTCATCGTGCCTTGTGGGCGGTTAAAACTGTTAACATGAATTATGAGTGTGCAGGTAAACAAAGACAATTGGCGCTGAATGAGTTAGAAGAGATCAGGGACGAAGCCTATGAAACCGCATCTGCATACAAGCACAAGATGAAGCGGGTTCATGATGCCAAGCTTCGTTTGAAGGAGTTCAAGCCCGGACAAAAGGTATGGTTGTACAACTCACGCCTAAAGCTATTCCCCGGAAAGCTAAAGAGTAAATGGACGGGTCCATATTTGATCATCCGGGTGGGTGACTTTGGAGATGTAGAGATTGAAGATTTTGATGACCATTTAAGGCAAACGTGAATGGACACCGCCTTAAACCATATCTTGACCCAAATGATATAAATGGGCCGGACAAACAATCCGAGTGCTTGTTGTTGAGCACTCTTGATGAGGTACCGATTTGATCACAGCACCGCAAAGTCCGGCTAACGACAGGTAAACTTAGCGCTGCGTGGGAGGCAACCCACGAGAGGTAACTTGTACATATTTGTTGTTTTGCATTGCTTAGTTTAGTATAGACCATTTCAGCCCTCATTTAGTGTTGCCAAGCCAAATCCGAGTCACAAAATCCCATTGCGCGTGCGACTGGTGTGTATTCGGGACAATACACGTGTGTTCGGGGGTGATATATATATAGGTATATATATCTATATTTTTTTTATCTATGTGTGTGTGTGTTTGTTTTTTTTCTGTTTCTTTTAATTCTGTATTTGTCTTTGTTGAGTGGTTATTGAGATTCCACAATTCATGCTAATTGATTGGTTGTTAAAGAGGTGAGAAGCTTGCTTCTACACAATTTTTAGAATTGCAGGTTTTGTGGTACTTGGATTGAAAAGCTAATGTCAAGAAAAGTGAAGAAATCCAGGTGCACATGTTCCTTTCAGCATGATTATCTTAGTATTTTTAATAAGTGGAACGTCGTTTTAGGCCAGGAAAACCTTTGGGGAAGATATTTGTATCACATCCCTTATGTTTTGAAAAGATTTTCACCCACATTGAGGACAATGTCAACATTAAGTGTGGGGATGGGGGAAAATTAGAAAAATTTTCAAATTTTCAAATACTTTTTGGTCCTCATTTTATGCAAACAACTTAGATTGTCATCAAAAGATTTTCAAACCGAGAAAATTGGGTAAAAGGTCGTTAGTCATGGTTGCCCCGAATAGTCTCACCAAGTGCCTTTAAAGAAAACTTTAAGTGAGACGCCTAGCTAGTTTTAGCATGCTTTAAAATAGTCACACATGCTACATGTCGGCAACCCATTTCTCCTCCATCATGTGAGTTTTGAGCCATACTTACCTAGATTGCTAGATCACTTACATATATATAAAAGTTCATTTGTTGAGTGTAATCATTATGCGATTAATTGGTAGAACTTGTATGGTTTGATACGTGTTAAGACCGCAAAGGAATATGTGAACGGAGATGAAAAGGCATTAGGATCCCCCATTATTCCCTATTACCCATAAAAATTACAAAACTATACCCCTAGCTGCCAATTTTGAGCCTATTTATGCGAACACAAGTATGTGTAATAAATTGTCCTTTCGTTTGTCAACCTACTAGCCGAGCATCAAAGAGTTATCGTCTTGAAAATTTTGATGAGAATCCAATTGATTTTGTCCAAGTGTTAGTCAAATTAGTGTTCTTTAGTTATATATATATGTGAAAAAAAAATTTGAATGAAAGAATATATACATTGTGTTTGAAGAAAAGATGTCAAGAAAAAGGAAAAAAATAGAATAAGAAAAGCGTTGGGATAGAAATTACCCGAGTACCATTATTAGTAGTTTGTATTGTTTTGGATTTCTCATCACATTAGCCACTAAATAAAGCCTTATTCCTCACCCAAGCCTAAGCCCAAAAACCACAAAAGTCCTTTGATCTGGGAATTATTCCATTAAAGCGGTGGAGGCACGATTGCTTTACAAGCTTATGCTCACATTATTGCATATGGTTTTGAGTGAAAACATACTAGCACATCACATGCTAGTCCACAAAATAGCCGAGAGGAGCGTATCATTGTGAGGGGCATGAAACATGTGTGCAAGAGTTTAAAGCATGGTAGGATTAGTTAGGCAAGTCTTGGCTTGTTATTACATATATCATTCACTTATGAGCTTGAGGGGCGGGTATGACTTTGGACCTTAACTTAATAGAAGGTGAGAAATTTCTAAATGTCTTGTAATGTTTTGAAAAATATTTTATGGTAGTTTGCTTGAGGACAAGCAAAAGATAAGTGTGGGGATGTGATGCGTTCATTTTGTATATGTTTTAAGTGTTTAAATGTATTCGTTTAACGTGATTTTATATCTAGCGTAATCACTTTGTGTTAGATTTGAATTGTAGGTGTGGGAAGCTTAAATGATGTATTCAAGGGTGCACGAAGATTGGATGATATATATATGAAAAGAGATGAAGAAAATGAAGAAATTGGTGCAAAATGGGCAAGGACGTAGCTTACGTCCTTATGGACGTAGCTTACGTCCTTAAATAACTTTCCCTGATTTGAGGACGTAAGACAGTAGCCCAGGACGTACCAAAGTGGAAGGGACGTAGCTTACGTCCTTATGGACGTAACTTACGTCCTTATCCTGGGTTGACCAGAACCTTCGGGTTTTGACCACATTTAAGGGGGAATTAGGGCAAAAACACATTAAGCAGTAGCAGACGCGGGAAGAGACGAAAAGGGTGATTTTGGAGCTCTTCTCTACTTCTCTAACTCATTTTCATCATCATAAAAGTCATTCCAAATCCTAGTGCCATGGAGTTGCAACCAAGATCATCACCCGGATTCCAAGCTTCAATCAACATGAGAGGCTAAGCTTCTTTGGGTTTTCCCCCGGTTCGTGTATTGTAAGACTATGGTTTGTTAACATTTGAAAACTAGATTGCATCCTTGTGTTTTGTATTTGATTGCTTAAAACATTTATGCTAGTACTTTGAGCTTAACTTGAATTCCTAAATTGAATGAATGAGTATGAAATTTGTCTTTGAGAAATGGAGTTGGTCATGTGTGCTATGTAGATGTAGAGTTTGAATGTTCTTGTGTAATGAAGTGTATTATTGTCCGTGTTAACGTTGACGATTCTTGACACCTAAACCTTGTAATGATGAACTCGTTAGCATAAATCATATCTTGGATGCAAGTTAGTTGGATTGGTAGAACCATAACCTTATGATATCAACCGGGGGTGAACCTTATTATTAAACTTTGTTTTGTTAACCATTGTTCTAAGTTTGCCAAGTTTTACTAATCATTTTTAAGCAACCTTTTTGTTTTGTTCATTCCTTTGTGTTGGACAAAGTCTCAACACCATTTCAAGTAAACATATCAAAGCTTTTATAAACAAAATAGCAAGCTTCATAATTGACTCGTTAGTCCAATTCAAGTCTAAACACAAACCACATACTCCTTGTGATTCGACACCCTTCTTACCAATTGCTACATAGTTTTGGTACTAAGGAACTATACAAATACTATCTTTGACTAGTGCACGCGACAAGCCGGTCAGATTTGGTGACTCAAACTCTTCAAATTGTTCACCTTATTCTACAACCTTGTTCTATTTCTTTGTATTTTTATGCTTGTGAATGAATGTCAGATTGTGTATCAAATTTTTAAGCTTGTGCATCAATTTCAGAATTAAGAATCAAGCCGACAAGTGTATCAAATTACAGGTATGTGCATCAAATCCTGTTAAAACTTAGTTTGTGTTACTTAAATGAAGAAAACTTTATTTTATTATTAAAATGAACTAAAAGTAAAAAATGATAAAGAGAAGAGGGATGTAACTTGATCTTCCTTGGCTAATCCATTATGTGGTGATGAAAAGTTAAAAGGCTTTAGTCTGATAATTTTTTAATGCCTTACCCCTTAATTTGTAAAAGAAGGTTTACCAATAACATCAGTGATGCACATGTCACTAATAACATCAGTTATGCACAAGTCACTAATAGAGTAATATGTATCCACACAAAATCCAATATACAATCTGACCCGTTTACCCACAAAATACAATATGCAATCGGATATATTGCTAATAAAATACTGTTTGCTATCTGACCTGTGTATCAACAAAATACAATCCGTAATCTGACTCACTACCAACAAAATAAAATCTGCAATATGACCTATTAGCAACAAAATACACTCTACAATCTAACTCAGTACCCAACAAATTACAAAGCAAGTCAATTTTTCTTTTATACCAGAAGGTAGAAATCACCACAACTACCACAATGATGCACAAATCACTAATATGTATTCACACACAAAAAAAAATCCAACATCATAATCTTCCAATCAAATGTACGCTTTTGCTTCCTGCTGTGAATTTTTGCAAATCTATTGTAGAAAGTGTAAAATGCTTCTCATCATAATCGAGTCTGCAACATCAAATTGGCCACATGGATATAATCATGCTCAGTTCTCTCATAATAGATCAACTTCTCAAATTAAAAGGAAAGCCATGATGATTCTAAATTACAGTGTTAATTTACATATAATCAAAATAGTAACTGCCATTTTCCTTTTCTCTGTAACAATAACCTGATCCTACTATTCCTTTCTCAGGTTATAGCGAAAAGGAAACTTCCAGTTGTGAACAAATAACTAATTTTAATTGTAGCATTACGGTATTCCATCATATGGGTGCACTTTCAAATAACTAAACTACAACATATTATCATGAAACAATGATTGAATTGTTCCATTTTAACAACCATTTTTCGACAAGGAAAACACAGAAACTAATAGTTCAGTATAAATATTACTTAATTATTATGGAACTTATAAAAACAAAAGATTAGTGTAACTATATTATAGCGAGCAAAATGTTACCTGGATAATCAGTTTCCCCTTTTCTCCTTCCTCTTATGTCTTCCCATTGGATCACAAAAACTTTCTATTTGTTTTCCAGAACACTCATTTAAATTTTCTGCTTCAAGAACGACTGGGTTGTGTGGTTCCTTCTCAATGCTCACACTTATTCTGAATCCTCTTCTGCATCTTCAACTTCTAAATCTTATGAATTTGGAATCACCGCTGAGTCACTAGGTGCAAAATGTAAATTAATATAACTGTTCATCCAAAAAATCAGTTTACTGAATAAAAAATGAGAGAACTGGACAACACATGCACTAAACACAAATCAATAATCAATAATACTCTTTAAAGAAAGTGAAGACGATCTCATAAACACAGGAATCAAATGCGGATTAGTGTAAACTGATACTATATTATAGTGAGCAAAATGTTATCTGGATAATCAGTTTTCCCTTTTCTCCTTCCTCTTATGTCTTCCCATTGGATCATAAAAACTTTCTATTTGTTTTCCAAAACACTCTTCTAAATTTTCTGCTTCAAGATCGATTGGGTTGTGGCGTTCCTTCACAAAGCTCACACTTGTCAATAATGTGGTGTTATCCAAAATGGACTCTGACTTTCTTGTCAATAATACAACACAGGCCTTGAACATGTGAGTATGGAATCAATTCTTACAACTTGTTTTTCTATGCTAAAATTGAACTTTAAATCCTATTAATGTGAAAGGAAGTGTTTGGCTTCATGCATTAGAAAAACTGACATACATGACTTTTATTCCCAGCAATTTCGCTAATATATAAAAATCATGTTCAATAGTGCTAAAATTGAAAAAATTGATAGAAATTCCATCCACTCGTCCAGTTTGACTTTAAATTGGTTTTAAATTAGAAAATTTTTCTTGAGGCAAAACATAACATTAATTGGCATTCTCATAATGCAATATCAAAAACAAAATACTAATTAAATAATGTATTAAAGTAGAAGACTCAAAATTTGTACTTATTCATAGATTACGGTTTCTTCTCATCATATTCACAAAAAAAAAAACAGAGTAAGCACGCCCAGATAGTACGAATGAGTTTACACTTGCTTTTTTTAAGAAAATATAAATGTAAAAATAAATCAGTGACCTAATTATAAATCATTTTAATGTTGAGAGAGAAGGATCGATACCTGGGCTTATGTAGATACGAGGGATATGAGAGATGAGGGGCCAATAAGTGCCTCTTTCACTGCATCTTTCTTTCAGTTCTGGGCAATTGTAATCGAATGTTAAACTCAAAAGTGAAGGAAATATCACTTGTGGTAGATCCGTCATGTTTGGGCAATTGTAAAAAAAGAGATGTTGGAGGGAAGTGAGATGTTGGGGATGGAGCAGTTTCTTCAGATTAGGGCAACTGGTAAAAGAGAGACGCTGGAGGTGTTGGAGTCCAATTGAAAATGATTCCAATTTCTCAAATCCCCATATGTCAAGAGAAGTAAGAGATGAAGGAAGAAGATGAGAAAGCTGACTACAACTACTAATCACTCCATCTTCACCACCGTATAAGGTTAGTTCCACAAGTGAGTTTGGAAAATTCTGTTGGCCCCACTCGGAGATAGGCTTCTTCAACCACCCAATATTTAAGGAACGTAAATTTGGAGGCCAAAACCCACGAGGGAAACAAACATCCATACCTGGACAATCACTTATTACCAGTTTCTTTAATGATGTCAAATCAGGCAGCTCATTGTCAGGAAACGACTCCAGATTTTCACAATTAGTTATTCTCAATGTAGTCAGGTGAACCAAGAAATTCAGATTAACTATTGATTTTAGATTTAGCAAGGAGTCTATATATACACTTTCAAGCATTTGCATGTTGCTGCATCTGTTGGTCATCTTTTGTCCTCCCCACTCCCAGCTTTCCAATAGTTCATTACAATCAGCAATGAAAAGTGACTTAAGCTTCTGCCCACCTGTTGGCAAGGAGATAGATGTAATTGAATGACAAGACCAGACTCTCAAAGTCTCAATGCTATCTGGACAACTGCAATGTTTCATGTTCTTACAATGAGATACATGCAATGTCTTAAGAGGTGTGAGGAGGTTGCTCCTACACTTATCCGCATCCTCTCTCTCCCCTAAACTCACCAAATTATCACAATAATTCACTTCCAAATTCCTTAACTTCACAAGAACTTTACTTGCATCCACTTCTGATTCCCACACGTATCTTATTTCATTACAAGACTCGATGCTTAATTCTTCAACTGCCTTAAGATGCTTAATAACATGTCTCCACACCACATCATTAAGCCCTGAAATCTGTTTTATGCTCAACCTGGTGACTGTTGATACTACTTCAACCAGTTTTCTCAACACCCCGCTATCACATCCTCCTATATCTAGAACATTTAATGAAGGTAGGCCTTCAAGTGTGACTTCAACCAAAATAGGGCAATCTTTTATATAAAGTTGTTTCAGGCGTGGAAACACTTCTGCGGTATTGGCTAACCATTTCTTCCACCCACGCATATCTTCAAAACTTAAAACTTCAAGTGAAGGAAATGCACCACCGGTTCCAAGTAACTCCAAACCCACAACTTCCAGCTTATCCAAGCCTTCAATAAACAACTCCCTAAGTGATGATAGCTGCCCAAGTGATGGTAGAGTTGTACAACCTTTACAGCCAATTATTGACACATGCTTCAAATGATGGAAAAATGGATCCCCAATCCACTCTGGAAACTCTAATCCCCTGTATGACACAATTTTGAGTTCCTTTAAATGTTCATTACATGGCTTAAGCTCATTTAGTACCCTTGTATCAACCGTATCATTCCGTGAACCATGTAGCTCATCACCCCATACAAGCTCTAACTCACTAACCTCTTTTGTGAAAGTTTTGCCTCACGTGCATGTGTTGTGCTTTCCACTTTTTCCAAACCTAGAATGGAAACTTTCCCACATAGATTCTCTAGGTTTTTAAGTTTGGCTAAATCAAATCCGCTTTCACCCCCGATAATGATTTTGGAGAGAGTTTGTAGCCTTTTTAACTCACCAATCCCTAAAGGCATCTGCTTCAAAAGTTGGGTGTCTCTAATATCAAGATGCCGCAACTTTTTAAGCTTTAACAAGTTGTTGGGCAAGTTCGTTAAGCTATCACACCCAAAAACAATCAATGTTTCTAAATTATAAAGATTGCACATGTTTTCTGGTAAATGTGCGATTCTAGTTTTAGAAAAATTAAGATACCTCAAGTGTCTCAAATTACCAATAGATTCTGGCACCTCACTTATGTTAAAATTACTCAAATTTAGCACCCTTAACAATGTTAACTCTGGAAGTAAGTCAACTAGAACCTTACTCGATAAGTAGAAACTTTGCCGCGTGCTTACCACCCCAACAGACGTTGCCAAAAATGTCCTTAGACATTTTGTTCTTGTTAATGGCCCGAACTGCTTGTAAGCTTGATATTCCTCACGAACAAATGACATATGGCGACACTTCTCCAACATCTGCTCATTGTCTAACCTCACAGAAAACTCTCTAGAAACATAGATCGCCAAGTCATTCAACAGGTCATGCATCACAAACAGTGATTCACTATTAGGTGCGTGTTGAAAAAATGACCTTGAAAACAACTCGTCGAAAAATTCACGACCAAAGTGTTCTGTTGAATGGCTTGGAGTTGACTGTGGCAAAAACCCCTCTGCCATCCATAATAAAACAAGTTCGTCTTTGTCAAATAAGAAGTCCTTAGGAAACAAGGAGCAGTATGCAAACAATTGTTTCAAAGGTGCAGAAAGATCATAGTAGCTTAATCTAAGAGCCGGGAGAATTCTACCTCCGTCTTTTAAGCTCCATATCTCACTGTTTAACATTTCCTTCCAGGACTCTACTTCTTCTCTTTTTGTTCTCAGTGATCTACCAAGAACAATCAAAGCCAAAGGCAAGCTACCACATTTTTTGACAATACCTTCAGCATATGGTTTGAGTGACAAATGTGAATCAAAGTTATTTGCATCTAGTGCATTTAGAGCCAGTAAAGACAACGCATCTTCATTTGACAAGCTCTCTAGCTGCTTGTTTAGAGGACCAGAAACCAACTTTTTAAGCAGTTCATACTTGCGTGTGGTTATGATAATTTTACTTCCGGATTACATCCATAAAACGGTTCAACCAACCTTTTCCAATCATCGTAATCCTCACTCCACACATCATCTAACACCAGGAGAAATCTTTTCCCCCTTAGGTGATTTGTAAGAGCAACATGAAGCAGATTAAAATCTGTAAACTCCTTTGTTTCCTCAGGTGCCACAGCTTTGAAGATAGCTTTGCTTATACCAAAGATATCAAACACATCCGAAACACAAACCCACGCCTTGAGCTCGAAGCGATCATTGACTTGTTTCTCAGCGTACAATAGTTTAGCTAGAGTAGTTTTCCCCACCCCACCCATACCAACTATGGGAACAACGCTAAAATTTTGATGAGATGGTCCATCATCCGCCAGTAACTGTCGGACCAATTCCTCTTTCTCAGCTTGCCTTCCAACAATACTAGATGGATCGAAAACACTGGATTCAAATCTTCTATTATTATTATAATTATTGTTATTATTTCTTGGCCTAGTTTGATCCTCTTCCACTCTCAAACCAAGGTCGGTTTTTTCCTTAACAAGATCTTGCAATTTGATGCTAATATTATCCAACTTGTCATGTATCTTATAACTACTCCTGGAGAAATTTGAGCAGCAGCTTGGAATTAGCTTTCTTACCTTGCTGGTGATGATGGCTTCTGACTCGCGTTTGAACTCACGATCCATAGCTTCATATGCCAAATCATCGAGTACGTCATCGATGTCGTAAGCCAAATGTCGGAGCTCATTCAGCCATTCTTTCACAGAATCATCATTTATCTCCCGCCGAGAAGCATCAGCAAGCACACGTTGAATTTGCTTCAAGGATCTCTGCCACTTCTTGATCTCAGCATCGATTCCCTTGTGGCCAGCAATCTTGTTCACAGCAGCAGAGGCCAGCTTCTCGAAGGGAGGAGGGCAGAAAGCACGAGTTCAGCCATTGGAATGAGTGATTTTGATGGTGGTGAGATTGCAGATGAAATGAGTGATTTTGTGAAGCTAAGTGTTGTTGATTATGGTTTTATTTATCAGATTTATGGTCAACGTTTCAATTACAGAGCAGTGGCATCCACACCTACCCTGCCCAGCCAATATGTATTTTAATAAATCCACTTTGCATTTTTTATTTGAAAAGTTAAATACCAAACCAACTTTAATTATTCATTTGTTTTTATCCAAATTATAAATTTTTTTAAATTTTTTTGATGTCGTACACACATTCGTTTAAAACCTACTCCTAAAATCCATATATTATTACTCACTTTAGTGGCCACAACCTGATCAATTTGTGAACATATGTCCCTCTGTACCTCTAAAGATATATTGACTCGGTGTCCCAATCTCATGTTTACAAAAATGAGGTTCCAAGTCCATATAAGTGAACATATGTCCCAACCCACGTACCTCAAAGCAGGGGTATTTAAAAGATCCAAAATCTCAAACATGAAATATCCGAAAATTAGGATAATCGAAATTTTCAGAATCGGATTCGAATAGAGTTTTTGAAAATTTTCGGATATTTCAGACATCCGAATTTCAAAATATTTTTCTAAAACTATTAAATAATAAATATTCATTAAAAATTTCATACTTTTTCAGATTATTCTGAAAAATATTTGGATATTCATAATAATTTTTAATAAATAAAATTAAATTATTATAAGATTTATTAAAGAATACATGATAGACATTTAGATATTAAATCCAAGTCCAAAATTTCAAATATTCGATTCCGATTCAGATATTAAATCTAGAATCTGAAATTTCTGGACTCGGGTGGTGTTTATGAAAACATTCGGATATTTCAAAATTCAAATATCTGAGTTATCCGAAATATTTTCTTAAAAACTATTAAATAACAAATATTAGTTAGAAAGTTCATATGATTTTGGGTATTTTGGATAGTTGTGAAATTTATTGGATATTCAAAAGAATTTATAATTAATTTTATCAAATTTTAATTAAAATTATTAAATAATACATATTTTTTTCGAATTCGGATATCCGAATCCGAACCAATCTTGGATATCCGAAATTTTGATTCGAATATTAATATCCACTATCCGAAATTTCCGGATATACGAAGTTCCGATATCCAAAACTCCGCCCCTACCTATGGATATTAACCATGCATAAGGATTATAAGTCAATACCAGACTAGTAGTCATACGCTAACACACACGAACAATTTTTTGAAGTTTCCAAAAGTGTTAACTTCGGTAACACGTAACAATTATAGCTCAATTGAAAAGTAACGAATAACAAAGGTAGCATATTGTCACACCCCGACCGACGGCGGAATCATCGGAGCGGACGAGGGGTTGATTGATTGTTCATAACACATGGTGTCACACCCCCAAACCACGTCGGTATCCCGCGGGGCGCGAACGTCATGGTTTCATAGTCACTGATCGACCACTACATGATTTTGTAAAACATACGTCTCAAAATAAGTTTAAGGTACATCATTGTTCAGAGTTAAATTTGCGGAAGCAATAGTAATAAGGTACATTGTTTTCAAAACATTACATATATGAAAATGAATGTCCCAAACAACATGAATGGCCCTAAACATGAAATGATCCATGCTAGCTTAACTTGTTGCATCTTTCAACTTCCTGAGAAAACATGCATGAAAAATGTCAACATAATGTTGGTGAGTTCAAAGGTTTTAAGTAATAGTAAATAGCGTAAAGGACCACAATACTTTCTATGATTTGATTGTTGTACATACAATGCTACAAATTATATAAGCACCGCAACCGAAGCTAGACTGTAACTGTAATAAATTGCCCCTACCCATGCCTACCATGAGCATGGGTGTGAACAGGCTAATAATGCACCCGTTTAGACCTCCAGTCAAGGTTAGGGTAATTAACCCGGGTGGGGGTAGTCAAACCCAATAGTACTATCCATGATTACCTCGCTTTGGGAAACAAACTAACGGTTCGATAAAAGGGGACTTCATATGGTAAGTAAACAACTTATATAACATGTGAAATCATTAACAAGTAAATGTGTCCAAGGAAATTAGTAATTTACATGTAATCTCCCCCAAAAGGAAAATAAGTGAAAATGGGGCCGTGAAACTCACCTCAATTGCACGCGTGAATACTAGCAATAGTCTGTATGTACGATTGGTCTAGGAATCTCCTAAACAAAATCACAATATATTCATGAGGTCATGATTACTAACCCTAGATGGTCATGCATAACTCATCCACAAAGTTAGTTTTGAAAATGTCACTTGACTAATTAGCCACGTCGAGTCGTAAATGTTTTATTTAGATTCTTGTCTTCATCTTTATTTTCCTAAAGATACATAATGTATTGAAGGTGTTTTATATTAAGTGTAATGGTATTATACTTTCCATGTGTATGGGTTTCCCTTTTTTTACCAAATATCTCTAAAAGTGTACTTTTATCTAAATATAGGTATTTGATAGCATTAAGGGAATTTTAGGTCTGGTTGTCATCCCCTTTTCATGGTACAAAGAATTTTTATAAAATCTGATACTTTTATCATATCTAGGTCTATGTCTTAGGATTCCAAAAAGTTATAGCTTGTATCCTACAACTGAGTTTAAGTGCCTCTAAATGGTTCATGAAGCAACAGATGTCAGTGCAGCACTTTTCTGTATATGTCTATGGAATTTACCTTTTTGAGAGGTCAAAACTTACATTCACAAATTGAGCCTATATTACTTTTAAACCTAACACCTTAAGCTAAGTTACAATAGAAATAAAATCTTCATTTTATTATTTAAGCATAACTTATGCCTCATTCTTTCTGCCCTATTTATTCTGTCAAAAATTCAGGTTCAGCACTTTAATTTGTTTGTACGTTTTGGAAGGGTTATAGTCATCTATAAATTTCAAGGTTGGATAGGTTAGAAACTAGACATCCTAAAGTTAATGTTAGGCTCAAGAAAAGGTTCATTTGACGATGTTTAGGTCGAGTTATGGTCTTGAAAACACAGAATATGAATCTGCCAGAAAATGTTTTACATGTTTTGTTACTTTTTAAACTTTGGTAGAGCACTTTTGGGATGAGTTAGTGAACATGAACACTTCATGGTGATGTATGGAAGATTAGAAACAAGATGCTAACCTTAAACAAGCAAGGAGAAGAGATGGTAGTCTTGAAATGCAAGGAAAAGAAGGCTTGATCCTTTGAACTAAGAAAACCCAACAAGAAAAGGTGAAGAAGATGTTGTAGGATGCTTGGAAGCTTCAAAAATCACTTGATCTTCAACCAAAGACACTTGAACACACAAGATTTGTAGAATTAAAGTTTGAAAAATGGTGAAGTGAGGGTGATGGTGGTTTGGCCGAATTTTTGAAGAGAGAAGTGAAAGGAATGGATGTTGGTGAATTGTGTAGGTGAAGATCTCTTTTAAACTCTTAATATTGTAAAGTTTAAGTGAATCTTTCAAAAATATGGTCAAGACAAGATGGATGAGTGATACCAAGAGTAGTAAGGTGGACATGTATTTTTAACATCTCCAAATGAGGTTTCACCAAAAAGGAAAAAGTTCAATTCATGCAAAGTCAACACAAGAAGACAAAGCTTTCATGGGGAAAAAGAGGAAATTAGGGGGGAGTGGTGGTGAACGGCTAGTAGATGGAGAAATGGGTTGATTTTCAACTTTTGAGTAGTATTGGGTGTTTGGTTGGTATTTTTTCACTATGGTAAAAAAAAAAATTTTATATATTTTTATATTTTTTTCTTTTTACTTTTTAAAATACATAAAAATTATTATAAGAAATCATATAATATCGTACATTTTAATATTGATGATATGTAAATAATAAATCATTTATCTAGTAGTTATGTTACACGCGTTTTATCCGGGTAACATATCAATGTACGCGTTAAGGTTTTTCTTAAATTTTAAAATTTTCCAATGTATTTAATTTAGAATCTAAGATACTTTAAAACACTTTAAGGTATTTATTGACACATACATAAATTAATTATCACCAACGTTCGTGTGTGCCGGTTGTATCACGTGTGAAAACGGTAATTACGCCGAATTACCGATGCATGAAATGTTATGCGTGAAAGTTTGCAATGCATAAAACGACTTCAATAAATGTAATTTAAATTGAAAATCAAGTGTTATAGGTGTAATTATAACCAAGTCAAGGTCAGGTATTGACCTGAAATTGCCGGTTGTCACACATGGCCGTCTAATAGCGGAGATAATATTAAAATCAGATTACAAGATAGCATGAGTTTAACATATGCAATTACAACAGTTGAAGTCACAAATAGTAATTGTCTTTTATTTTGACTAAGTCCGGGTCTTAAATGAGCATGTAGAAGTCCACTAACTTGCTTAACCTGAAATCATGTGAAAAGTAACGTGTCAGCTAAAAATTAGCCGGTGAATAAACACAGTTTTGAATATACATATAGATTGATTGTTTGATTGAGAATAATCCAATTCAAAAGGTAATGTTAAGACTTATAATGCAATAGTGGAGCATATAGATAAACCGACACAATATAAACCCTTGACTTGACATTTTTCAAATAATAGACTTGCACACATACACCATAGATTGACTATTTGCCTCTGGCACAATCACCACTCGACTATTCATGTGGGGTGGGTTATCCAAACCAGTAGATCTACCATTAATACCAGGATTGATTGATTGATTGAATTAGGGTTCCTACTGTCGTTCAGTTTATCATAGTATGTTCACATAGTTGCAAGTAATAACATAACCTGTCTTGAATTGAATTGAGAATGAATAACAATATAATAACATGATTGAATATTGGGTCACATGATTTCCCCCAAATAAGAAATGATATAAAATGGGGTTATGAATACTCACTTGATTGATGAGATTAGAATTTGGACGTGATAGATTAGACACCAACGATTTCCTTTTGAGTAATCTACGGAACGGTGTCTCGAGTTAGAATAATAATAATATGAGAATTGGGAATAGATTAGGGTTTCCATTAGGAATAGGTATCCAATGAAATAACTTATTTAGTTTAAATGTCTTGAAATAAATAAACGAATTTATTGAAAGTGATTATGTTTAGAATTTAATAGAAATAAATGTATCAATACGCGTAACCGTTTGATTTATTGTTAAAGTGTGGGAAAAACAAATAACTAATTTTATTAATTAATTATATGATAATTAATTAAAATATTTAATTATTTAAGTGACTAAAAGAAATGAAAATGATTTGGAAAGATTTAGATATAAAACTTTTATATTTAATTGAGATAATCATGATTTAAACAATAATACATAGATATTATTTGAACCAATAATAATTTAGTGATTTTAACTATTATTTAAAGTCTATTTTTATAAAAAAATGAACTACATATATCATTTGTCTAAAATATTTAATAAAATATTACAGTGTTATAAGAAATGAAATTTCCAGAATAGGTGGCTTTAAAAATAAATAAAGTTTATAAACGGATTTTTATAATTTTTAGAAACTTTCTGTAATTTTTTTAAAGCTCAAAAAGCCCTAAAAAATATATGAGGGTGCCCGGGGTCGAACCCGAGACCTCATGGATGGCAAACGAGTGGGAACCAGTGAACCATGGCATACAACCGCGATAGATATGTTGACTCGGTGTCCCAATCTCATGTCTACAAATATGAGGTTCCAAGTCCATATAAGTGAACATATGCCCCAACCCACGTACCTCAAAGCAGGGGTGTTTAAAAGATCCAAAATCTCAAACATGAAATATCCGAAAATTAGGATAATCGAAATTTTCAGAATCGGATTCGAATAGAGTATTTGAAAATTTTCGGATATTTCAGACATCCGAATTTCAAAATATTTTTCTAAAAACTGTTAAATAATAAATATTCATTAAAAATTTCATACTTTCTCATATTATTTTGAAAAATATTTGGATACTCATAATATTTTTTAATAAATATAATTAAATTATTATAAGATTTATTAAAGAATACATGATAGACATTTAGATGTCTAAATCCAAGTCCAAAATTTCAAATATCCGATTCGGATTCAGATATTAAAATCTAGAATCTGAAATTTCTGGATTCGGGTGGTGTTTATGAAAACATTCGGATATTTCAAAATTCAAATATCTGAGTTATCAGAAATATTTTCTTAAAAACTATTAAATAACAAATATTAGTTAGAAAGTTCATATGATTTTGGGTATTTTGAATAGTTGTGAAATTTATTGGATATTCAAAAGAATTTATAATTAATTTTTATCAAATTTTAATTAAAATTATTAAATAATACATATTTTTTTTGAATTTGGATATCCGAATCCGAACCAATCTCGGATATCCGAAATTTCGATTCGAATATTAATATCCAGTATCCGAAATTTCCGGATATACGAAGTTCCGATATCCAAAACTCCGCCCCTACCTATGGATATTAACCATGCATAAGGATTATAAGTCAGTAGCAGACTAGTAGTCATACGCTAACACACACGAACAATTTTTTGAAGTTTCCAAAAGTGTTAACTTCTGTAACACGTAACAATTGTAGCTCAGTTGAAAAGTAACGAATTACAAAGGTAGCATATTGTCTAACAAAAAAAAATTAACACTAAAAGAAGTATGTAACTTAAGCAACTTACACCGGTAACTGTGATAGAGCTAGCTAAACCACTACATATGATTTTAAATTAGACTGATTAAAATATTCTTGATTTTGTTGATTGTGATTCTTTTATTAAACCGACTTGTCTTAATTAAATTATTATTTTACTACACTATTTGTGACATATTTGTTATCTAATAATTTTAGACACTGATTATATATAGCCTTTGACAGATACTCTGATTTCTTTATTCTGATCACCTAATTTATCTAATAATTTTAGACACTGATTATATATAGCCTTTGACAGATTCTCTGATTTCTTTATTCTGATCACTTAATTGGAGGGATAAATTATATAGGAGCCGGCTATGTAAGCTATAACACTCTTACCGAATTATTTGTAAGATACTCGCATAATAATTATCCTATACAATAATATGTGAAGGAAATTAACATGGATTTACTATGTCTTTTGCTTTGTGTACTACTACCTAATTCGTGTGGTTTTTCCCTTTTAAACGGTCTTGGTGGCTGGTTTTGTTATCTCGGCATTATGTTTCTTGCTAAGACAGTGTCGTTATCGTATATGTTTACCTGTCGGCCCTGTATTTTCCATGTTTCTCTTTAACGTTCTATGGGTTTTTATCATAATTATGGTCAACGTTTCAATTATAGATCAGATTATCGTTCTGGCAGTGGCATCCACACCTACCCTACCAACCAATATGTATTATAATAAATCCACTTTGGAATTTTAATTTAAAAACTTGTATACCAAACCAAGTTTAAGTATTCATTTGTTTTTATCCAAATTATAAATTCTTTTAAATTTTTTGGATGTCGGACACACACTCATCTAAAACCTACTCCTAAAATCCATATATTACTACTCACTTTAGAGGATAAACAACATGTGACATAAAACCAATAGATTATCCACACTTATTTCTTAATTAGCCACCCTTGATTAATACATGTAGCATTAATTTGGTTGTATGGGTTTCTGTTCTAAAATATCTCAAAAACATAACAAAGCAAAGAAGTTCACACCGTAGTGAACTATGACATGTCACTCTGTACGTCTAAACATATGTGACTCGGTGTTCCAATCTCATGTCTACAGATCTAAGGTTCAAAGTACAGATAAGGGAACATATGTCCCAAATATACCTGGCAAAATGGGCGGGTCGGGTCGGGCAGGATGTCAAGTCAGGATGGGTTCGGGTTAGGATGGGTTCGGGTTAGGATGGGTTTGGGTCAGGACAGATCGATTTAAAAAACAGGTCAGGTTAGGCATGGGTCAAGACGGGTTTGGGTTAGGATGGGTCTGTTAAAAGGTGTTCTCCTTCCTTTTTTATTACAGTTCTAATACTTTGTATTGGGTATTTTTATTTGTTGTGTTTTGTTTTATTTGTTGTAGGTTTGCTGGGCTCGTAGCTGGTAGCTGGGCTTGTTCGTTTGCTGGGCTTGTTTGCTGGTTCGTTTGCTGGGCTCGGTTCGTGGGCTTTCCTATCCGCTTCTTTATAATGAAGTCGGCTAGGGCATTGTGCAGAAGAGAAGTTCTAGAGTCTTCATCGAGAGTCTTCAGTTCATATGCTCTTGTTTGTCTTCACTATATCGATCCACTGGATCTGTTCTGAGTTCATCGTGTTGATGACTCGTTGTGTTCTTGTTTAGCACTTTTAGTTTCGTGCTTGTATTAGATCAATCCGTTCATTGGTCTTTGTATTTCTGTTGTGTTGGATCTGAATCTGAGTTACGAAGTGTTCGATTCTACGGATTGTTAGTTCTTGACATGGTATCAGAGCCTTCAAGGCTTTGATTATCGGTCTTCTTGGGATCAAATCACCAACGGAGGAATCTCAGGCGAAAACCCTAATTCGGACGCCTCTTGCAATCGACACTCGGAGATCCTTTGCTTGAATCTGAGCAGTTCTCTGGTTATCTTTGGGTTAAAACTCTAAGCCACTGGTGATTCTTATCAACGTTCTTGATTTACCTGTAACCCTAGAAGGTTATGGTAACCTACAAATTGAAGGTTATAGTCTCTGGTTCTCTGTGGTTCTTGTAATCCTCGAAGGTTACGGAACCACCCATCTGGCGAACCCTAACTTGGGCAAACCCCACTGTGAGAAAATTCTTACCCTTAATCTTGTTTACTTGGTTTGCTGTTTAGAATCTTTGACCGGGTTAGGGGTACCGGTATTCTGGCTATTGTGTGTTACAAATAGTATATTGATTCAATCTCTGTGCATCACTTGTGTGATTTCGATTATTTGTGTGCCTGCATTTCACCACAGTGATTAATCCTTGATCTACCAACAGGATTGGTGTGAAAACCTGGCTCTGATCACTTGTGGTTCATTTGTGCGTGTGACTGTGTGCTATTCATACATTGTTTGATCTTAATAACAATATGACTGAACCTACTGGACCTGTAGTTGTCCCTACTGAAACCCTTGTTAGTAAACTTGATTCGAGTGACCCACTCTACTTGCATCCGAGTGATACAAGCAGTCTTACCATTGTCTCAATTAAACTAAAAGGGACTGAAAATTACCTGGTTTGGGCTAATGCTATGAAACTCGCATTAGAAGTTAAAAATAAATATGGGTTCATAGATAAATCATGTGTTAAATCCACCACTGATCAAGTTCTTTCCAGACAATGGGATAGATGCAACTCTGTTGTCATCTCTTGGATCCTTAACTCTATTTCTGAAGAGTTGTATATGGGCCAAGTTTATTCCAAACTGGCCTCTGAAATCTGGTCTGATCTAAAAGAAACCTATGATAAGGTAGACGGATCTGTTGTGTTTGGTTTATACCAGAAAATCAACTCATTAACTCAAAATGGAAGTCCTGTGTCTGAATATTATCATAAACTGAATATAATGTGGAAACAACTTGACCAAATGCTTCAACTCCCCTCTTGTACATATCAAGCAGCAAAATCCTTTAATGACTTTAATCATCTAATAAAACTTATGCAATTCTTAATGGGTCTTGACAATGTATACCAACCTGTGAGAACAAATTTACTACTAAGGGAACCCCTCCCTACTATTAAAGAGGCATTTGCCATAATCTCTAGGGAAGAATCTCATATGAGTTCTTCCTCAACCAAAACTCAAGTAGTTGGCTTAGCCTCTAAGCCATCTCAATTTTTTGAAAGAGTTAATCACACGTCTGATAATAAAAGGAAAAATACCAGGGGTCCCAATCCAAACCTCAAATGTTCTCATTGTAATAAAGTAGGACATACTGTGGAAAGATGTTTTGAGGTGGTAGGATACCCACCTGGATTTAAACCAAGAGGGGGCCAAAATCAACGAAATGTCCAATCGAATAACACTGTTGCCCCCTCTGTTCCCACTCCATGTGCATCTGTAGAAGATAAATCAAGGCTCGGCAAAACATCATATGCGAAATTCAGATCCACGCGACAGGAAGAAGTCACGCGAGAAGCAGCCTATGCGAGAGCAAGATTCCACGCGAGAGAAGCTTCCACACGAAAGCCACAGCCGCGCGAAATGCCTGTCGCGCGAGAACTCAATGTTTAGTATAAATAGCTTGTTTTCGTTTTTGTAAAAAAGCTTTTCGTTCATTATCATTGTATCTGTGTGAAATCGCATAAGACCTTTTATAGGTTTCTGTTTATCAATCTAATATCTTCTTTTGTGATTCAATTCAATCTTCTTCTAATCCAATCACGTTTACATTCCGCATTCACGTGATTGAGATCGTGTGTTAGTGATTTCTTGGGAGATTTCAGAGGTTTTACAATTGGTATCAGAGCAAGGTGTTGCTCTTGATACAACGGATTATTATTCCGCGATCTTCCGTTCGAGGACGTTAAACAAGATCAAAAGTTGTCAACCGCACACCAAGTGTTTGTGGAAATGCTCAAGAGACTTTGTTGCATGATTTTATGAAGATTTAAAGCTCAAAAGTTGCTGCATCAAAGTCAATTATCGAAGTGTGCGAGAACCTTTATTGAGAAAGGTTTATTCATCAAATCCGCTGATGCGAGAACCTTCATTCGAGAGGTTTTGTTGAAGATTGAAGACCTCAAAACTATAGCATAATCCAAGGGGGAGATTGTAAGGATCAAACATTTGGATTACACTATAGTTTAGAGATGGACATTTTGGAACACGAGGAAGCTGCATGCAAGCATGCGACAGAAAGCAGTTTCGCATGCATGCGAAAATGCATGCATGCGAACAACAGACAAGCGAGTCGCGTATGCATGCGAAAGGCATGCGAGTCGCTCAACCAAGCGAAACGGTGATGCGAATCGCATGCGAGATGCGAATCGCATGCGAGATGCGAAATCTCCATGCGAAAACTTACAGACATGTATATATTTGTACATACGATTTCAGTTTTAGGTGTGCTTCAATTTACCAAAAGTTAGTCTAGATAGTTTGTGTTTTCTCTGTTTATTTCGCTCAATTGAGCAGATCACCGTTGTGTGATTTTCCACCCTCGGGTGAGATCGATCTTGTATCGATTATCATTGTAATCGTTCTTCATTGAATAAACATTTCAATTACAATGATTTGGTTGTAAACTTTGAAAACACCTTGTTATCTAGATTGCTTTGAAGTTGATTGTTCACCCGTCTTCGCAAGATATCAAGTGCAACAAGCAAACAAAGCGAGATCGATCGGTTTCAGGACTTTACAATTGGTATCAGAGCATTAGGCTCTTGAACCACGATTTGGAGAAGAATTGGATTGAGTTCTACCTGATTTTTGAAGAATTCATCATCGATTACCTTAGATTCTGAAATGGCAAAGTTATGCTGCTCGATTGTGGAGGATTGGGACTGATTAGAACCGAATTGAACTGAATTAGTGGACTTTAAGCTTAATTTTGATTAAAATTGACTTAAAACTCATTAAAATTGGATTAAAATGGGTTCGAACAAACTTAATCAGTGAATTGGAGGTGAAAATCGTAAGAACAAACAGTTGGTAATCTGTTTCAGCACAAAATCGACGTTTTCGCTTGATCTGCAAGTTCTCGCACGCGAAAAGGTGTTGTTTTCGCAAAGACAGTTATTTCACTTTTTTTGTGCGATTCGCATAAAAAGGTATCTTTGGAATTTCGCACGAAGAGATACTTTGCGCGAAAACTCTTTCCACGCGAAATCTGATTTCGCACAAGTTTGTATTTCGCACGCGAATTCTGATTTTAAACTTTCTGCTCATCATGGCTTCAACTACACCAAATTTGAAGCATCTTACTGCTTCACTTCATCTAGACACTGAGATTGGAACTGGTAACAAGCCACCGAGGCTTTTATGTGAAGATGATTATACCGATTGGGCGTTTCGATTTGAAAGATATGTCATTTACACGGAACCTAAAATGTGGAGATCCATTCAATATGGTCCTTACATTCCGTTGTACAAAAATGACAAAGGAGAAATGGTTCAGAAACCTGAACATTTGTGGGATGAAGACGACATCAAGAGACTGGAATTGGATGATAAGGCGTATGCTGCAATTACTATGGCTCTTACTACTGAGATCTCACAAAAGTTTCAAGAGTTCAGGGGTGCTAAAGTGCTATGGGATGCTCTGGAATCTCAGATAATGGGCAACAAAGACATGAGAGAGAGCAAGAAGGATATGTTGAATCAAGAATTCAATATGTTCAATCACATTGTTGGTGAGGAATTGGAAGCTCAAATGGCCAGGTTTGTTAGACTGGTCACAAAAATGAAGAGTGCTGGTATTACTATGGAACCCATTACTGTGAATAAGAAGTTACTCAACTCACTTCCTTACAGTTGGAATAACAACTGTACATTGATAAAGAGAACCAAAGACTTATATACTCTTCAGTTGACCGATCTCATCTCAACTATCAAGTCTTATGCTATGGATGATAAGCAGAGAGCTGCTAATCATCTCAGTTCTCTAGGTGCTGAAGGAACTGCTCTCTACGCAAAGATGGCTAGTAATCCAAATTACTATGTCAGTTATACACAAATGTGTCAGCAACAACAATCGGGAAGTGCAGCTTCTTCATATATGCAACCAGCAGTAACTCATCAAGTTCATGTTCCAGCAGCTCAACATTATTCCCCCATCATCCACCAACAAGTCTCTCAACCTCAAGAGTCTCATAGTGGTCAACATGCTTATGTTGCTACCACTAATCCATCCAAACAGACTGTCCAAATCGCTGAGGAGCATCTTGCTCTTTTCACTACTTTCATGACAAGTTATGAAGCTTTTATGGCCGGAAGACTTTCTGCTCCTAATATTCTTGTTGATGATCTTCAACAAGTTAATCCGGATGATGTTGAAGAAAACGACATCAAATATCAGATGGCCATGGTAGTTTACAGGGCGAAGAATTTTGCTAGAAGAACTGGAAGGAAAATGTTTGGTGTTAATAATTCTAGCAAAATCGGTTTCGACAAATCCAACCTGAGGTGTTACAACTGTAACAAACCAGGTCATTTCGCCAGAGAGTGTACTGAACCAAAAACAGTTCAAAATGAAGCCCCAAAGAAGATGGTGACTGTGGAGATAGAGCAGAAGAAAGACAAAGCTGGTACTTCTAGTGGCAATAAAGCATTAGTTTCTCAAACAAATGCTGAATACGATTGGTCTGATCAAATGGAGGCCCTTGATCTGACTTTGTCTCATGCACTCATTGCAAAGATTGTACCAGAACCAGAAGAGGAAGAAAACTTGTTTGCTGAATTCGTGTCTGATGATTTGTTGGAAGGATTGTTTGCTACAGAAGAAGAAGAGAAGGAGAGAATTGAAGAGGAGAAAGAGAAAGCTGAGAAGAAAGAACAGGTTGAGAAGGTTGATGAAGAAAAGATTGTGTTTGAAGATGACACTGTTGAGCTCACAGTCAAAAGTCCATGTATTAATCCAAAGACTGTTGTTAGTGCTCCAGTGGAAGAATCAGATGGTGAATTGAAAGCATTCATGGTGAAGAAGGTCAAAGAAGCAGAAGGAGAAACTTCAGAACCCAAGGTATATGATGACTTATGTCAAAATGCATGTGTTGAGAAAGTTCAAAGATACAGAGTTCACAATGAAAGCCTGATAATGGAAGTTGAAAAACTTCAGTATCAAGCTAGTAAACACAAGTCAAATGAAAGGATTTTTAAAGAAAAACTTGAAGGTTTAAACAAAACAATTTATAATTTGAAATTAAATCTTCATGATAAAGAATGTACTAATAATGACTTGACAAACAGAAATAATGAACTTGCTCTAGAAATTAACAGACTCAACAGTGAATTAGCTACGGTTAAATTGACTGTTGAGAAATTTGAACTTTCATCAACGATGGTTGAAGGCATAATCAAGTCACAAATGACTCAGAAAATCAAAGGAGGAAAATGTGGTGTTGGGTTTTCTAACATTGCACCTCCAATTAATCATGATTATTCATGTTTACCTTCATCTGAGAACATTTATGATTCTGATATGGTCTATGGGATTGGATTTTCTCCATCTCAAAACATAAAACCTTCTGTTAAAATAAACTTATCAGTTGATCCTATCATAGCACCCAAAACTAAACAATCACCTGAAAATCTTTTTGCAGATAAAATGAAGGTGGATGGGTTGGTTGAAGATTGGGAAAGTGAGAGTGAGGATGAGAATGAGAATGATTGTTTAAATAATAAGAATGTAAAAGTTTCACAATCTGCATGTACTCAAAATTTGTCTGGAAATGAAAAGAAGGTTGATTTGAATGAGTTGCAATCTAATAGTAAAAATCATTTGAATGCAAATCAAAGGGCTAATCAAAAGAAAAGAATTGAAAAGGATTTTAAGAGTCGATTCATTTCTAAGGGTGTAATTGAAAATGAAGAACATATTTTTAAAGAAACGAATTCTCGATTCTTTAAAAATAAACTTCATTATAATGCTAACCTTGTGAATCAAGATGTTTGTAGCCCAGATTTGCAAGTGAATAATTCTTCTGCATGCAATATCACAATTCAAAAGCCTGGTCCTTCTCCAGCACCAATCCGTATATCTAAGCCTGGTCCTTCTCCAGCACATTCAAAGTCTGGTCCTACTCCAGCAAAGACAAAGACTGTTCATATTCCAACACCAACAATTTCACAAGTCAAAATTGCCAAATCTCCAAATCAAAGTGGTCATAATACTTCGATTTCCTCGAATCTGCAAAAGATGAATTTGCAATTGTCAGACATGGCAAAGATTCGAGAGACTGTGGAGAAAGTTAAACCTAGTCAATCTGACTTTGGTTTTTATGACAATTTTCATAATTGTCATCCACAGTTTGTTTTCCACACACAACAAAAGAGATGTTATCAGTGTGGAAACACAAATCATTTGGCAAACAATTGTCCTTTTCGACAAAAGTCTTTAAGTAAACAAAGATTTCATAATTCTATTTCTCATAATAGAAAACTGTTTTTCACTCGTGGAAAACTTTCAAATAATATGAAATCAAAGGTTGTTAATGATTTTAATGTCAAACGGGATAAGAATTTGACTAATGATGTAAAGGAAAATGTCAAGCTTAAAAGTGTAAATAAAAAGGCTGATGTGCAAAACAAATATAACAATCTCAAATCATTTTGTCTTGCTGCAACACATAATGTACTCAAGGCATGTTTGACTTGGGTACCAAAAACTAAGTAAGTTTGCTACTTATGCAGGAATGACCGCAAAAGATCATTGAAAGCTTATGGCATGTAGAAAGCGGTTGTTCAAAGACAAATGACAGGAAACTTACAACTTCTTAAAAATGATTCAGCCATATAACGGAAAAACTTGAAATAAGCTTTGAATAATATTTTGGTCTTAGGGGGAGTCAAGATTGGATCAATAAAAATGAATTTTCATGATTAAATGAGAAATGATTTTACACTGTTCAAAAAGAGTCTAAGTACTTTCAAAAGCTTAAATACGAATAGACTTGGATTATATTTGATGTGTCAATAGGCTTTGCTTTGAGAAATGAAAAGATCATAATTGAGTGATTAAACTTAAATTAAAGTGATATAATTTAGTGGGGAACATATCAGGATTCTGTGCCAAAAATGTTCTAACACAGACTGAGAGATATAATCTTGTCATACTCAAGCCTGTATGTGATTGATTCAGTGATTATCATAACTATATGTATATATAAAAGATAAAATACAAAAAGGTAAAAAGAAACAAAAAGAAACAAAAAGAGAAAAAGCACAAAAGGAAAATAATTGAGCAAAAAGATGCCAAAAGGAAAAGGCCATATAGGATATAAGATGCCAAGAAGCACAACAAATCAAAAGATATGTCTAAAAGACATACATACTATATGGTATATATTTTCTATTTTGAGAATAGTTTTTAACTTTGGAAGGCAAAATCGAAAGATGGGGCATGTAAGTCCGGATGGCTTGTAAGTCCTAAACATCTTGAGAGGGCAGACGTAAGTCCGGATGGCTGTCAGTAAGTCCTTAAACTTGTTAATATTCCGGGTTAAGAAATATTTCTCAGGCTAGTTATGCTCAAATAGTTATACTTAGGAATACAATAAATGGTATCACTGATCATCAATACATGGTTTAAGTCAAATTGGGGTGACTTGAAAATCTCGATAGTGTCTTGAAGGATAATAATTACTTTACAGAAGTTCTGATTGTGGGATCCACTGACTTATATTAAATAAACACAAAACATGATATATATCACTCATTATGTTTCTGAGTAAAACCTGAAGTATAAGTTTAAAAGGACAAATTATATTGACAATCAACTTAACCAGTTTATTTTAAATAAAGCTGGACAGAGTCTTGACTTGATAAAGATCTATATGATCTCATTTTGAAAATTCTTTCAAGAAAAGGAAGATTCCAGTCCATGCTCCTGTTCCTCCCAACTAGTTAAAGCAATTACTATCATGGAGATGTGAGAAGGATTCCGGTCACGCTGTGATCAGATGTATAGACAGGTCATATCGAATCATTGATCCAGCAGACTTGATGAAGTTTGGCAAAGACGACTTACTCAAGCTGTTACACTGCCCTATTTCAGCTGATGAGTCCGTTTATTTTCTATCTTGCCAGTACGTATGGATGATTAACCGGATCCTGAGGAACAAATGGTATGCCTATGCAGGCTCATACAAGAAGGCGAATGTTGACTTTGATTGAATATGTTTCACCGAGCCTAGGGGAGATTGTAGAAGATAAATCAAGGCTCGGCAAAACATCATATGCGAAATTCAGATCCACGCGACAGGAAGAAGTCACGCGAGAAGCAGCCTATGCGAGAGCAAGATTCCACGCGAGAGAAGCTTCCACACGAAAGCCACAGCCGCGCGAAATGCCTGTCGCGCGAGAACTCAATGTTTAGTATAAATAGCTTGTTTTCGTTTTTGTAAAAAAGCTTTTCGTTCATTATCATTGTATCTGTGCGAAATCGCATAAGACCTTTTATAGGTTTCTGTTTATCAATCTAATATCTTCTTTTGTGATTCAATTCAATCTTCTTCTAATCCAATCACGTTTACATTCCGCATTCACGTGATTGAGATCGTGTGTTAGTGATTTCTTGGGAGATTTCAAGAGCCTAATGCTCTGATACCAATTGTAAAGTCCTGAAACCGATCGATCTCGCTTCGTTTGCTTGTTGCACTTGATATCTTGCGAAGACGGGTGAACAATCAACTTCAAAGCAATCTAGATAACAAGGTGTTTTCAAAGTTTACAACCAAATCATTGTAATTGAAATGTTTATTCAATGAAGAACGATTACAATGATAATCGATACAAGATCGATCTCACCCGAGGGTGGAAAATCACACAACGGTGATCTGCTCAATTGAGCGAAATAAACAGAGAAAACACAAAACTATCTAGACTAACTTTTGGTAAATTGAAGCACACCTAAAACTGAAATCGTATGTACAAATATATACATGTCTGTAAGTTTTCGCATGGAGATTTCGCATCTCGCATGCGATTCGCATCTCGCATGCGATTCGCATCACCGTTTCGCTTGGTTGAGCGACTCGCATGCCTTTCGCATGCATACGCGACTCGCTTGTCTGTTGTTCGCATGCATGCATTTTCGCATGCATGCGAAACTGCTTTCTGTCGCATGCTTGCATGCAGCTTCCTCGTGTTCCAAAATGTCCATCTCTAAACTATAGTGTAATCCAAATGTTTGATCCTTACAGCATCTGGTGTCCTCACTGCTGAGCAGGTTACTAAACTACTGGGGTTGATAAATGAAAAAGCTGTCGAAGGTACCCAAGGCTCCAACTTTGCAGGTACCTCCTTTTGCCATAATCTTGATGGTACCGTCCCCCTGTACTGTCTAAATGGTCTGTTCTCTAATATTCAAAAATCTGGGTGGGTTATTGACTCGGGGGCGAGTCAACACATGGTTAGAACAGATGAAAACCTGTTAAATCCAATTGATGTGTCTGAATTCAATGTCAAAGTTAAGCATCCTAATGGGTCTAGTGCCCTAGTGTCAAAACTTGGTGATATAAAAATAAATGATCAAGTAATCCTACGGGATGTTCTGTTTGTACCTGACTACTGTGTTAACCTCATGTCTGTGCATAAGTTAGCCAGAGATAGCAAACTTAAAGTCGTCTTTGATGAATCTTCCTGTTCCATACAGGATTGTCGTACAAAGAAGCCCCTGGTGACTGGTAACCAGGTTGATGGATTGTATCTGTGTACTAACGTGTCAAATTGTGTAAAGGTGTGCTATACTAGTTCTGAATTATTTCATCTCTAGCATGCTAGACTAGGACACCCCGCCGATCAGGCTCTTGCTGCCCTTAAAACCAATTTTAAGGAACGTAATACAGACTTACAACCATGTGATATTTGCCATAAGGCTAAACAGCACCGTGTGCCATTTCCCTTAAGTGAACATCAGTCCAATAGTCTTGGAGAACTCATTCACCTTGATGTGTGGGGTCCTTATAGGACTTCCAGTCATGAAGGCTACAAGTTCTTCCTGACCATTGTTGATGATTACTCAAGGGCAGTGTGGATTTTCTTAATGAGACACAAGGATGAAGTGTGCTCACACCTTCACTCCTTTGTCTCCCTAATTAAAACTCAGTTTGGTGTCCTTATTAAGACCTTTCGGTCTGATAATGGAACAGAGTTTGTTAATCACCAAATGTCTAATTTGTGTTCTACAAATGGTATTGTTCATCAAACTACGTGTGCGTATTCCCCTCAGCAAAACGGAATTGCTGAAAGAAAGCACCGTCATCTTCTTAATGTAGCAAGAGCTCTAATGTTTCAAGGGGTTGTCCCAATTAGGTTTTGGTCAGAATGTGTTCTTACTGCTGCATATTTGATTAACAGGACTCCCTCCTCTGTCTTGAAAGGCAAAACCCCCTATGAACTTGTATATGGTCTATCTCCCTCTGTTGAACATCTTCGTGTGTTTGGATGTCTCTGTTTCTCAACCATTCTAAATAACCAGGACAAATTTGCTAATAAAGCTGAAAAATGTGTCTTTATGGGATATTCAAATCACAAGAAAGGGTACAAACTATGGAGTTTGGAAAGGAAACGGTTTTTTTATTCTCGAGATGTTAAGTTCTACGAAAACATTTTTCCCTTTAAAAATAATAAATTGGATGAGTCCTCTGTCGCAGATAACATTACTACTTTAAATTTTTTTAACTCATATAATTGGCCTGAAAAACACACGGACGAAGAGGTACAGCTCCCCGATGATGAAGAGGGAGACAATGGACATGTCAGCCCTCGGTCTCAGCAGCCAGAACCTATCTCTGGGGAGACTCAAGGTGTAACTGATGCTCAGTTGCCCAGTCATCCCGAGGTAGAAACTGGCGGGGCAGAGGGGGCTGCTGACATAGATGATATAAATATAACCTCTGAGGGGCAAACACATAACTCTTGTGATCCTGTCCCTCTTCGTCGGTCGTCTCGTGTATCCACACTTCCTCCAAAACTTAATGATTTTGTTGTTGAAGGAAAGGTTAAGTATGGTTTTGAAAAGGTTGTCAATTATTCCTTCTTACCACCTGACCAATACTGCTTTACTTCAAATTTAAATAAAACTATTGAACCTCGATGTTTTCGTGAGGCTGTCACTGATCCCAATTGGGTGAGTGCCATGAATAAAGAAATGGAGGCACTTCACCGCAATAACACATGGGATCTAGTCGATCTTCCTCCAAACAGGAAAACGATTGGCTGTAAATGGCTGTTTAAAATAAAATATAAGTCTACGGGGGAGATAGATAGGTATAAGGCAAGGCTTGTCGCTAAGGGGTATAGCCAAAAGGAGGGGGTTGACTTTGATGAGACTTTTTCACCTGTAGTTAAAATGGTAACTGTAAGATGTGTTATTAGTATAGCAGTCTCTCATGACTGGCCTTTGTTTCAGCTTGACATTAATAATGCTTTCCTGTATGGGGAATTAAACGAAGAGGTTTATATGCAGCTGCCCGAAGGGTATTACTCTAAAGACGAATCCAGAGTGTGTAGGTTAAAAAAATCCTTGTATGGCTTGAAACAAGCTCCACGTATGTGGAATGAAAAGCTTGTTAGTGTTCTTAAGGGTGTTGGGTTCACTCAAAGTAAATGTGATTATTCTATGTTTATTTTTTCAAAAAATAGTGAGTTTGTGGTTCTTCTTGTGTATGTTGATGATATTATTATCACTGGTAACAGTGTTCCTTGTATTAATAATATAAAGAATTTACTAAAGTCTGAGTTTTTGATTAAAGATTTGGGCTTGTTAAGGTATTTCCTTGGCATAGAGGTCATTAGATCCTCAGCCGGAATTACCTTGTCCCAAAGAAAGTATTGCATGGAGTTGCTCGCTGAGTATGGCATGTCTGGTTGCAAACCTGTGACTACTCCTATAGAACAGAATTATGCTGTTGTGTCGTTATGTGATAATAATTCCTCTGTGTTAAGTAATGTTTCTGGCTATCAGCAGCTTGTAGGCAAGCTCATTTATTTGTCTCACACACGTCCTGACATTGCATACGCGGTTCATTTTTTGAGTCGTTTTATGCATAAGCCCACTGAAGGGCACCTTCAGGTTGCGTTTCGGCTGCTTAGGTATTTGAAATTGTCGCCTGGTAAAGGCATATTTTTCCCGAAGGGATCGCCCCTTAGTCTATCTGCTTTTGCAGATTCAGACTGGGGCAAGTGTGTTGTGTCTCGACGGTCTGTAACAGGTTATTGCCTGTTTTTGGGTCCATCTTTAATTTCTTGGAAGAGTAAGCAGCAGTCCACTGTTGCGCGTTCCTCAGCTGAGGCTGAGTATCATGCCATGTGTGCTGTTGCTTGTGAAATACTCTGGGTTATTAGTCTGTTACGAGAGTTACAAGTGGAAGTCAAGCTTCCTGTAAATTTGTCTTGTGATAACACAGCAGCATTGTCTATTGCTGCAAATCTTGTGTTTCACGAACGTACAAAGCATTTTGAGATTGATCTTTTCTTCTTACGAGAAAAGATTGCTGCTGGTGTTATTTCTGCTTGTGGGGTAAAGTCTATAGATCAGCTTGCGGATCTGTTTACCAAAGGCCTGCTTGTTCATCTTCATTCTGATATGTGTGCTCGAATTGGACTGCGGGATGAGTTTAGTATTAGAACTGAGGGGGGGTGTTAAAAAGGTGTTCTCCTTCCTTTTTTATTACAGTTCTAATACTTTGTATTGGGTATTTTTATTTGTTGTGTTTTGTTTTATTTGTTGTAGGTTTGCTGGGCTCGTAGCTGGTAGCTGGGCTTGTTCGTTTGCTGGGCTTGTTTGCTGGTTCGTTTGCTGGGCTCGGTTCGTGGGCTTTCCTATCCGCTTCTTTATAATGAAGTCGGCTAGGGCATTGTGCAGAAGAGAAGTTCTAGAGTCTTCATCGAGAGTCTTCAGTTCATACGCTCTTGTTTGTCTTCACTATATCGATCCACTGGATCTGTTCTGAGTTCATCGTGTTGATGACTCGTTGTGTTCTTGTTTAGCACTTTTAGTTTCGTGCTTGTATTAGATCAATCCGTTCATTGGTCTTTGTATTTCTGTTGTGTTGGATCTGAATCTGAGTTACGAAGTGTTCGATTCTACGGATTGTTAGTTCTTGACAGGGTCAATTCTTAAAATTTTCTAAAATTCAACTTTTGACAAATAAAGATGCATGATTACACACAACCCTCACCCTTGATGAGTTTGTTTGGTATTACTATTCTTGATCCAGTGACCCATCAAACATAATAAATCAAGATTTTGAAGCAAGAATTCTTTTTTAATAAAGGAACTGCAAGTTGTTTTGATTCTAGATATTCGACTACATATATTTATCTTTTTGAAAATTGTCTGATGAGTTCATGATCATATAGTGTGCTATATTTATTTACCTTTATGTATTACTCATCACGGCATCAATCAAACCAAATGCTTGAAACTTGAGGAAGAAAAAACAGAATTTGCAGTACATACAATTAGCATAAAAATTAAATTTCAAAATTAAAACTCTTCAATAAAGATTTTCGTAACCGACAAACATGTTGAGGCTTGGTAGTGTCGGTGAACCCTGGTGGTTGAAACATATACACGGTTTCCTGAAGATTGCCATGTAAAAAAGCGTTTTTGACGTCAAGCTGATGTATAGGCCAGTTGTTATGGAGTGCAATAGATAAAACAGTACGAATAGTGGCAGGTTTAACAACTGGGCTAAACGTCTCTTGGCAATCAATGCCAACGGTCTGTGATTTTCCATTAACAACAAGTCGGGCTTTGTACCGTTCTAAACTGCCATCCTGTTTAAATTTGTGGCGAAAAAGCCACATGCACCGTATTACGGGGTGGTTTATGGGTCGTGGAACCAATTCCCAAGTATCATTATCAATTAAAGCCTTATATTCAGTAAGCATAGCCTTTTGCCAATTAGGGTTAGTTAGGGCCTTAAGGTGAGAGTTAGGGACAGGAGATATAGGTTCGGTCATGGGTGTGGTGAGAGTGTATTTAGGATTGGGCTTAAGAATACCATCCTTACCTCTTGTTGTCATGGGGTGAAGATTTTGAGGGGTTTGGGCCGGGTCAGATTATGGCGGGTGGGTTTGGTGGGGTGGCAGGGTAGTGGGGCGTTGGTGTAATGGGCTTGAGTGTGTTGAAGGGCCGGGGGGTTGGGGTGTGCGGATGGGCCTGGAGGGGTGGTTGGGCCGTGGGTGGATGTTGGGCTTGGAGGGTTGGGTGGACCGGGATTGGGGGTAGGATGGGAAGGCACTGGACTATTGTAGTGAAACATGGTAGATGAAGGCGGGTCATTATCTAAAAATTGATATGCATTGGATGAGGGTGGGGTGGTAAAAGGGAATGTGGACTCGTCAAAATCCACATGGCGGGATATATGGACTTTACCGGTTGAAGGATCCAGACAACGGTAACCTCGGAAGTTTGGTGGGTAGCCAAGAAAGATGCACCGGAGAGAGCGGGGGTTCAATTTATTATTTTCGGTTGCAGAGAAGTTAGGGTAACAAGCACACCCAAAAACCCGAAAGTGATCGTATGTGGGATGGCATAGGTACAAGGCGAAGGTGGGTGTGTTGTAGTTGAGACGAGTGGTGGGGAGAATATTATGAAGGTAGGCCGCGGTATGTAGGGCCTCAACCCAAAAGGTAGGAGGGATGTGGGCATGTGTGAGTAGTGCACGAATGATGTCATTAAGGCGTCTAATCATGCGCTCAGAACGCCCATTTTGTTGTGAAGTTTGGGGACAAGAAAAACGGAATGTGAATCCGTTTGTTGAGGCAAAATTATGAAACGCGTGATTGTCGAATTCTCCCCCTAAGTCCCATTGAAAAGCTTTTATGTTTTTATGAAATTGGGTTTGGATGTATTTATGGAATTTGACAAAGGCTGGAAAAGTTTCGGACTTGAATTTGAGAGGGTAGACCCAAACATAATTAGAAAAATTGTCTACTAAAACCATATAATATTTATAAGCAGAGTTACTAAGGACGGGTGAGGTCCATAAATCGCAGTGAATAATGTCAAAAGGTGCATAAGTAAAAGAAGTTGATGCAACAAAAGAGTGCCTTTTACTGTTAGATAAATGACACGAATCACAAAAACCAAACGATTGTTCATTACAAGAAAGATGAAAAGTACTAGAAAGAAATTTCAAAACATGTGTGCCAGGATGTCCAAGACGATCATGCCACTTATTTTGTTCAGCAACTTAAAGGACTTGACGAGGTGGTGTGAAGGGGTAAAGATCACCGGTGCTATCATGGCGCGAAAGAGGTTGTCCAGTCTTGAGATCCTTCAAAGTAAACTATATGGGTCAAATTCAACAGAAACAAGGTTATCACGGGTAAATTTTCTTACTGAAATAAGGTCTTTGATGACAGTTGGGGCATATAGGATGTTGTTTAAATGGTAAATAGTGTTGGATGTTTTATGGTAACCCTTACCCGGCCCCAATATTGGCAAAGATTGGCCATTACCTACCAAAATATTAGCGTTAACCGAATTAGATAAAAGGGAATCGATTTTACCTGGATCGGATGTGAGGTGAGATGAGGCACCGGTATCCATGTTCCATTGTGGCGGGTTTGGATTGCGGGTTAAGGCGGATAAGGCGGTGCCAAGTTCGGTGGGTTAGAGATGGTCGATGGGGGGTGGTTGGTTGTAATCGGTTGGGTTTGAATAGGGGTAGTGAGGGTCCTGGTGGGTGAGCCCGTAGCCGGCTGATTGAGGGGTGTTGATGGTGGGCTGCTGTGGGGCTTGGTTGTGGGCCGGCCTGTTCCAGTAGGAGGTCCATGGGCTTTGGGCTGGGTGTGGGCAGGGTGGTGGAGAGGCCCACCAGGGATATGGTGGAGGCTGTGGGCTAAGGTTTGGAGGTGTTGTTTGGGCCGGGTAGTGGGAAGGTGGAGTTTGTGTGGGATAGTTGGAATAAGGTTGTTGGTAGTTTTGATAATACGAGTAGCGACCCCGACCGCGCCCCCGAAAAGAGGAACGGCCACGGCCCCCTGCCTCGTGGGTGGGTTTGGCCTCGGGTGTCAAAGGATTGAGCCGGATGGTATGGTTGAGGAGGTGGTGGGTTCGGGTTAGGAGTGGAGTTGGGAGTGGAGTTTCGTGGTGGTGGGTTCGGGTTTGGTGCAGCAGAAGAAGCGGTCAAAGCCGTATGGATGGACTGTCGGGCTGCTTGACGACGTTGTTCTCTTTCAATCATATCGCGAGCATCATCCCACAATTTTTCAGCTTGAGTGATAAAGGAAGCAACCGTGTCGTATTCCTGTGGTAAGCCGGTTACCATTTGAAGAACGAGTCGAGACTCGGTAGCCGGATGATCAACATCATTTAGTTGATCTGCCAGATCCTTCATTTTTTGAAAGTAGTCATTTAACGACGAACAGGAAGCCATGGTTGTGGTTGTGAAAGCGTGTTCGAGGGTAGCGGCTCGAGCATTTTTATTGTTAAGAAAAACGGTATGAAGACGATCCCATGCTTGTTGTGTCGTGCCAAGATGTAGTGTCTTGCCAACAGTTTCGATGACACGCTTCACATAGAAGTCGGATAAAGAACCAAGGATCCATTGAAGGACGATGGCGTCAATTTTGGACCACGACTCGTAAGCCGGATCGGATTTTGCAGGGGGTTCGGTGCCGTCAATGTGGGATAAAACATCATAGGCAAGGGCATGAAGGCGAAAAAGTTTGACCCAATCCGAATAGGTCACCTTCTCGCCATCAAGAACACGCACTTTGTTTTGAATATGGGTGACTGAATAGACCGGATGAAGAGGCTTTGGTGTGGGAATGGCTGCCGAGGCTGGATTGTCTCCCATTGTGATGCTTTGTAAAGTACAGAAACAAGAAAAGAAAAAAAATAGGATCGGAGGTTTACAAGAAGAATGGCTCTGATGCCATGAAATCTTCTTTATTATCAATAATGTGAAAGTGCCCCCCATTACAAGACAATGCCCCACCTTATATGGAGGTGGTAGTCTAACTAACCTCCTCAATCTATGGCACGTTTCCATATCTATAATATAAAATATAGTAACTAATGAATGAGATAATAATGGTGATTGAGAGCAATCTTCGGCTGCTAATAATCACAGCATCAATCAAACCAAATGCTTGAAACTTGAGGAAGAAAAAACAGAATTTGCAGTACATACAATTAGCATAAAAATTAAATTTCAAAATTAAAACTCTTCTGAAGTTTATACCATCAAATCAATCCAAGAACACAATATGTTTGCCTTGAACATTTTTCAGAAAGAATAAGAAATGTACTGGAACCCACAAAATGTCTTTGAAATACAATCTACTTACCAATGTGTTGGAGTAGTGAATGAATAGGAAGATTAAAAGTAAAACTTTATCAAAAAGAAACATCTAAGAAATCAAAACTTCCCCAACACATCTTCGAGGTACAATTGAAGAAAAACATTGGGGATTTTAATCACTTATACCCTCCAGGGAATATCGAGATGCAAATTATAGTAGAATCGGTGACGCGATCGACATTTGTTAGGTTACAAGAAAAAGGAAGAAGAAGTTGACAGAAGATATGGATCATCCCGACCCGATTCTACCAAATGATGAAGAATTGTGTAGGTTTTTGATTTTTAGTAATGAAGAATTGTGTGGTGGAAGATGACATAGGGTTAAGAAGAACTCATTTTTTTCATTTGATTTATCCTGACCCGTTTATTTCTTTTTCTGGTTTTGTATATACCCATTCCGACCCCCTAAGAATTATACTTAACCCATAACAATCCATGATCTTTTATTTAGAGACCAAAATAAACCCAAATATAAAGAATTGGGTCAAGATTGTTGGGTCTAGTCCCTACCCACGTAACTCAAAGTAGGGGTGTTTAAAAAGATTCAAAATATTGAACATGAAATATCCGAAAATTCGGATAATTGAAATTTTTGGAATCAGATTCCAATAGTGTTTTTGAAATTTTTTGGATATTTCAGAATCCAAATTTCTAAATATTTTCCTAAAAATTATTAAATAATAAATATTACTTAAAAATTTCATACTTTCTCATATTATTTTGAAAAATATTTGGATATTCATAAGAACTTTTAATAAATATAGTTAAATTTTTATAAAATTTATTAAAGAATACATGATATACATTTGGATATCTAAATCCAAGTCCAAAATTTCAAATATCTGAAATTTCTATTCTGATTCGGATATTGAAATCTAGAATCTGAAATTTCCGGATTCAAACATCTTAGTTATCCGAAATATTTTTAAAAAACTATTAAATAAAAAATATTAGTTAGAAATTTCATATGATTTTGGGTATTCCGGATAGTTGTAAAATTTATTGGATGACAAAAAAAAAGTTATAATTAATTTATCAAATTTTAATAAAAAGTTATTAGATAATACATTTTTTTTGAATTCGGATATCTGAATCCGAACCCAAGATCTATGATGTCCGAAATTTAAATTCGAATATTAATACCCACTATCCGAAATTTTCGGATATAAGAAATTCGGATATCAAAAAATCCAGATATACGAATTTGAACACCCCTACCTCAAAGTATAGATATTAACCATGCATAAGAACCTTAATTCAATAGTAGTCATACGATAACACACACGACACACGAACAATTTGATGAAGTTTCCAAAAGTGTAACTTCAGTAACACATAATAGTTTTAGCTCAATCGAAAAGCAACGAATTATAAAGGTAGCATATATTGTTTAACAAGGAAAAAAAAGAAAGGTAACACTAAAAGAAGTATGTAACTAAATATACTTAAGCAACTTACTACGATAACTATGATAGACTTAGCTAAACCAATTACGTAAATTAGACTGATTTAAATATTCTTGATTTTGTTTGATTGTGATTCTTTTATTAAACCAACTTGTCTTAATTAAGTTACTAGTGTGTGAACCCGCGCTTTGCCGCGGGTTATTAAAATTTATAACACTTGATTTCGATTACTTGTACATTAGTATTCAATCCGTAGTATGGATAAAAAATATATCGACAACTCTGATTTTAAAAAAATCATGTCGGAACGTTGATATAATTAAACACATTATAACAACAAATTTAGATTTTATAAACCATCATATTTTTATTATTATAAGAGCTTATATGTTTTTAGCTTGATAACTTGTATATTATTACGTATTATTACTTATTACTAAAACTAGGTTATAATCCCGTATGATACACGGACTAAATAAATTTATTATTACATGGTTTATAAATAAAAAGTTTTTAAATATTGTGTATTATACGGATTGAATAAACACATGTATTACACACTAGCTATAGTAACCCGTGTGTTACACGGGTTGAATAAATAAAAAATTAATATAATAAAATTTATTAATTATAAAATAATATTTTAAGATATAATATCAGTGAAATTATGTATTAGAAACGACTTTAAGTTATAAAATAGTGATATCAACTTTTTAAAACTTTATTTTTTTCAAAAAAAATAAATAAACGGTTTTGTTCTAAAACAAACCGTATAAAAATGTCATTTTTAAAATTTTTCTTATTATAACTCTTAAATTTAATTATTTTGGTTTAAAAAAATAACTTTTTAAAAATACCAATTTTAAATATTTGTATTTTTAAAAAAAGTCTTATGCTTTAAATAAATTTATTATTTTATAAAAAAATTATTTATTTAGAAATAACATTAATAAATAGATCTCTTTATTAATTTATTAAATCTAAAAAAGTGTTAAATAGTATTATTAGTAATTAAGGTAATTATTTAATAGGAGAGAGAGGCGGGAAAATTTTGGTGAGAATGATTGTGGTGTTGACATGTGTCATCCCATATACCTTTTTATTAGAATAGGAAGATTCGAAAACTTAAAGTTAACATATTTAAATTTTAATTATGGATATTTATTAATCAATAAATAGATATTATAGCATTCATAATTAAGAGGAGAGAGAAGCGGGAAAACCAATTATTAGATGACATAGAATGGTGACACGTGTCCGGATTTATTTTTATTTATTAGTAAGAGATTGTTTTTGTGTTGTAAATAACTATTATAATTACTTTAAATACTATTACTATTATTATTATTATTAAATTCAATAAATTCATATGGCATAAAAAATTAAATTAAAAGCCACCGTAATATTACCAAACTAACCCTATAGTTGTCTTAAGGTCAAGATAAAATTATTATTTTAATATCGTAAAATGTTTTATAAATAGTAAAGATAATATAGATATTCATTAATCTTTTTTATATGTTATGTATAATGAATTGGCTCGCGTGATGCGTGGGTGCTATTGAGTATTTTATTCGACCAATCTTAAATACTGATTATCTTGTTGTTGTTGTTGTTGTTGTTATTATTATTATTATTATTATTATTATTATTATTATTATTATAACTATGTAAATATTTGGTAAATAGTATTTAGTTAATAATATAATACTAAATTTAAATAAGAAAAATATAAATGAAAAAATTAAAATATAATGTTTATTTAAATTATTATAAATAAAGTAATACTTAATATAGTTAGTTTAGTTATATGCATTAACTCATGTATTAATTAGAATAAGTTTATCAAATAAGGATAATTTAGGAACACTTACATAAAACAATTGTACCATATGCTTAAATAGTTGTTCTAGGTGTCTTACAAAAATTGAAAATTACCAATCTACCCATGGTTTTGTATTATATAGTTGTAGAGATTATTACACTGCAGTACTTGTGACATATATGTTATCGAATAGTTTTAGACACTGATTATTGCCTTCAATTGACGGATATTTTGATATCTTTATTCTGATCACTTAATTGGTGGGATAAATAATATAGGAGCAGTCTATTTAAGCTGTAACACTCTTACTGAATTATTTGTTGGGGTGTAAACGAGCCAAGCCGGCTGGTAATCTACTCGGGATCGGCTCGAAAAAAGCTCGACTCGAGCAGAGCTCAAACGAGCTCGAGCCCGAGCTCGAGCTCACATCATTCTTGTTTACTAAATGAGCTCGATCCGGCTCGCGAGCCTAAACAAGCTTTTTGTTTTATATAATTTTTTATTTACATATTAAATATATGAATATATATTTACATTAATCATATTATTATATATATTATTATGATAAAAATAATTAAATAATATATATTATATTATATATAAAAAGTTTGATTATTAAAAATATAAAAAGTAATTATAAAAAATTAATAATTTAATAATTTAACAATAAATGAGCCGATCTGATAATTTGTTTACGAGCAGAGCTCGAGCTTTAGAAATAAAACTATAAACGAGCCGAGGTCAAGTTCAAGCTCGAGCTTTCTAAAACTAAAACGAGCCGAGCTCGAGCCTCAGCGAGCTCGGGCTCGGCTCGTTTCACCCCTAATTATTTGTAGGATACTCTCATAATAATTATCTTATACATTAATTTGTGAAGGAAATTAACATTGATTTACTATGTCTTTTGCTTTGTGTACTACTATTTAATTCGTGTAATTTTTCCCTTTTAAACAGTCTTGGTGGCTGGTTTTGTTATCTAAGCGTTTCTATTTTCGGCTGAAAAATGTTGCTGTCGTATACTGTTACGTGTCGGCCCTTTATCCTCCATGTTTCTCTTTAATGTCGTATTGTTTTTTTTTGGTTTTTCCGATGCTATTGATGTCGGTTTTAGTTGTGGTGAAAGAGACACCTTCTCCATCGTCATCTGTTCTGTGTATAGGGTGGTTAAACGTCCTTTATTTTGTGAACCCTAGGCAGTAGGGGTGTTCAAAGTCGGATATCCGAAAATTTCGGATAGTGAAAACCACTATCCGTATCCATATCCGAAATTTCGGATATGGATTCGGATAGTGATTCGGATATCCGAAATTTCAATTTTCTATTTTTTATTTTTTTATTTTTTTATTTTTAGTTTTTTTACAATAATTAGACATATAGTATTATAAAAATAATATAAAAACCAACTCATATCATAAATTTCACAATATACACTAAAAATCTCAATATAAAGTAAAAATATATCTAAAATTAAAAAAATTAAAAAAATATTTTTTAGTTTTCGGATAATTGGATATCCGAATATCCGAAACTTTTGAAAATCAATATCCGAATCTGAATCCGAATTTTCGTGTCACACCCCAACCTTGACGGCAGAAACGTCGAGGTGTAGGGATTACGATTGTTCACAGCCACATAACGCTATTATTAATTCCAAATATATTAATCAAGATTCATTTGTAACATTACAAGTAAAAGTTCAAACAAAGATACATCTAGAATACAAAAATATAAGTAACAAGATCATTCGTTTATTTCTCTAAGTCCAATCCTAAGTGTGATAAGCTTCAAAGAGTAGGACGCATACTTGGGTTATTCCTAAAACATGTTAAAAATAAAAGGTCAACATAAAAATATTGGTGAGCATTCCATAGTTTTCATTACATAAGTATATAAAAGATGACAATTCATGTTGTAAATTAGTGAATAAAGTGATTAGGGATGTTATGAACAATGCAACAATCAAACCTTGACAAAGTTTTACAAGTGTCAAACGTTAAAAGTATATACGATTAGCTAAGTGTACTTGGATCAACCAAGCAGGCTTGTCAGGCCCATAGATCTATGACGTCGCCAGGCTAGCAATAGTTAATGATTGTACATATAACGTCATAACATGGTAACCACAAAGTTCAACTAATCACAACATACAGGTGAAATGCCATAAGTTTACAAGAATCAAACGTTTTACAAGTGCAATGATATAAGTTAACATGTTTCACCCCAAAGTGTGAAAATAAGAAAGAGGGTTATGGAAATACTCACAATGACGTATAAGTATATAAGAGGATTATAAAATCGAGCAGATAGATGTTAAAGAACGCCCCCAAATCCAAGAACCCTAAATTTGATTTCGATCCAATTGACCATCCAAACGATTATGTTAAAGAAAACATTCATGGGGCTTTTGATCCCCATCTAAAATCGAGCAGATAGATGTTCTTAATTACCTGAATTGATGTAATTTTAATGGAGAATGAGTACAGAAACAGATCGCGACCATGTATCACTGGTTTGATACCCAAAAGACGATGATAATCAAATTAAACTTGTGGGTTTCTTTAGAGAACCACCACGAATTGAAGCCCTCACTTAATTTCAGGTTTCGAAGTCCCGAAGGTGGTGTTCGACCAAGTTGCAGGTCGATGATGAAGATGATGATCGATAGTCGTATGAGGTTGTGTTCGAGTGAAATTGGAGTTAGGAATGGGTTGTAGATAGTTGGACGATTATTTATGCTGATTTAATTCGATTATTATTGATTGTTAGTGCGGATCGTGGCTGGAAAAGGGGCCGAAAACGTGGGTCGAAGTGGGTGGAGAAGAAGGTGGGGGGTGGGGTTTCAAAGTTACAGAAATGGTCCCTGAGGTATTGGGTGGTTATTATTTCATGAGAAAACTTCCATTTAAAGTTTTTAAAATGACATTAAGGCCCCCTTGACTTATCAAATCCAAGTTTAAACTTTTCTAAGTTTGATATTTTTACAAATCATTATTATTAATAACAATGTTATTATTATTACTATTATTCTTAGTTATTATTATTTTTGTTTTAATTTTATTGTTACTATTCCTATTATTAACATTATAATCATTATTATTTTTATTGTTTATTATTAGTATTATTATTATTATTAGTATTATTATTGTTATTATTATTATTATTATTATTAATTATCAAAAGCTTTATAATTGAATCCTCATGATTGTATTATTAACAAACATTAACAGAAGTTAATATGAAAAATACGGATGGTTACAGTCTCCCCAACTTTTAAGAATTCCGTCCCGAAATTAAGAATGAAACTTATATGAACAAAAGGAGTTATAATTAAAGGTAAGTGTACAACGGCCAGTTATAGCCGTTTGATTACAGATAAGATGTTTCACTTTAGGGAATCCTTCAAGTCTCTTGACATAATATGCCAACTTGAACTCTTCCAGTGAAAAACGAAACGTTTTGAGAGGAAACATTGGATACGATAACGAGTTACCATGGTATGTTAAACCTTATAGTCACAACTTCCATAATATAATTTTATGGTAAGGTGATGTCTAGAAATCAATAAAAGACCAACAATGATAAGAAAGGTTAATCGTCTAAATTTAAGAATCCTAAACATCACCATATGAAACGACCTTAACGCATACGTTGTGAATATGTATTTCTCTTTTGACCAACCATCGGTCTGTGAATAATACGCTATGTGAAGATCTTGGAATGAGTTCACGGCGATGGTTAAGAATATTATTAAAAACAGAAAGTGAATCAATCATTCAAAATAACGATCGATGTTTTAACGTCATACCACGGTATATGAATATTTGAAACAGATACAAGTAAATTTCTCGACCCATTATCTCACATGAGTCAATATGAAATTAGCCCATCGGTCTATAATGCACCAATTGTCATCATGACCTCTAAGATAAGAAGCATTTTAGTTGAAAAGAAAGTTAACCAGGAGATCCATAGGATCACGAATGTTAGGTCTTGTCATATGTGAAGGTAAGACACTTGGACACATACCAAGCTACGTCCTTTCCTTCATGCCAAACCCATGACTACTAGTTTTGAAGGTTTATGAACCATTATATCCACATCGCAATGAGGATAATAACGAGTCTTGTTGTTCAAAACCAGGTTAGAATTTTAATGATTTTCAAGGTTAAAGATTCAAAAACGATTCAAGAAATGACACAAACAGTAAGATAGGTATTTGTAACCATGTTTTGCAAGGTAACGAATTTCCAGATGCAGATTGCATATGTAATTCTTCAAACCCATAAGTACAGTCGAGAACATTCGTATGTCTAGAAGGACATAATCATAAGTTGATAATGTCTTTATTTAGCAGAAAGATTGCTTAAGAAATCTACCATCACTCAATCATGTGTTGATGATATCTTAATATGAAAGTTGATAAGTAAGGACTAAATGGTTCCATATAGCTAGATCATATCAAAACATGAGGATAAAGGAAAAGAAATCAAGTTAAGAATTTAAATGCTCCAAGCTTGGAATCAAAGTCAACCTAAAGCGATCGGGTCTCCTTTCAAGTTCAGAGATCATGCTTTGGCTTGATAGGTTGAAACACTAACATTGTTTCACCCGTCAAGTTACTACATGCTTCTCGTCACTTGATTACAACCATGGTAAATTGAAGATCAAGAAATGAGAGTAGTCATCAAGGTGTGGTTTTCACTCCTAACTTGTAACACCCCAACCCGGCAAGGCTGACGTGTCACTAATACGGATATCAAATCAAAAACCAATCCATGATATTACAGAAACGGTCAGACGAAATAACTTCAAATACACTAAATAATCCGAAAGAACCTAATTATGATGTTCAATACATTAATTAAAGTAACAGATAATCTTGGTCTTCAATTCACTCTTCACTGGTTTCCCGGATTACCCTGCTGACCTGACGTGCATGAAAACAAAAGCACGCCTGAGCATAACGCTCAGTGAACGGAATAGCGGATAACAAAAATTAAACAGACATGGTAATAATCAAAGACTGGGCAGATATAAAAAATAAACAGAAATGGTGATAATCAATGAATCGACAGATATCAAAAATAAACAGACATAGTGATGATCAAAGAATAGGCAGATCTCAAAAATAAACAGACATGGTGATAATCAAAGAATAGGCAGATATCAAAAGTAAACAGACATGGTGATAACGGAGAATCAAAGATCATAAAATATATATGTCAAACAGAACATAACGGCATAAGACATATATCAGATAGAACATACCCCGAGCTAATAATCATATCATATAATAACTGAACAGGGGGAACACAGGTAGCGAGCCCGTGAACCAATGTGAAATGGAGTATGGGCAGACATACAAACCATTCACCAGAGTCCTGAATGGAATGGTGTGTAACCATCCATCAGGAAATAACAGAACTAACTAGGATCGATCCATACGCCTCTGAGGAAATAATAATATAACCAGACATAATTTCAGAGTCCTCTTTAGAGACGCCGTGATCTCAGCTCACCGCCACGGTTGGTGCCACGTTATCGATGCCGCAATAACGCGTCTTGGTCACCCCCAAGATAGGGAGAGCTCGGGTAACAAATTCAGAAATATATAGTAGTCAAGCTACTTATAACAGAATCAAAAGCAAATTATCTATGTATGACAGGAATCAAAACTAGAGATGAACGGAAATCAAATACAAGACAGAAATCAGGAATCCGTACTACAAAGTAACGGAAAACAAAAGTAAATACTTATGATAACAAAGAAACAAAATCCGTACAATAAGTAACAGAACAAAAGTGAATATTATGATAACAAGGAAACAGAATCCGTACTATAAGTAACAGAACAGAATTTATGTTACGATAAAGATAACCAAGAATCCGTACCTTATACACGAATGATAATAATCAGAAACAAGGTCTAGGCTCGGTTAACGCCGCGAGAACCTACGATAACGTAACGTAAATTATAGTTTGGAAAATTCCAGTTCTGCCCTTGTCTTTTCGCACTCGTTAAAAATACTAAACGATGTTTAAAAATTCTGAAAATCTCCAGTTTACTAGATTAGTGATTTCTAAACAACTTTCATTTAGAAAAGTTTCTGATTTGGGTTACCAAAATATGAGAAAAACGTGGATCTTTACAGCTGCGCAGAACTGCTAGCTGTTACGAAAACGATCGTTTGAAGGTCTAAACGAATGAGTTTTTCGATGTTTTATATATCAACAGATTCGTCTTTCGACGAGCTTCGTCATGGACATAAGTTTTAACTGATTTGAATCTGTTATGAAAACGTTATGGCCTCCGTAAGTTGGCTGTAAAATACGACGTTTGTTAACATTATTTATAAAAATTCGTTAAGGTTTTTAGGTAAATAAATTCATAGAAATTAATCAGATAGCTTCTAAAATAAACAAGGTTTATAAAACTAATTTATATAATTTTTTAGAATTTTTACATACTTGTTTCAAGGTTGAAAAAGCCTAAAAAAAATAAATGAGGTTGCCCGGGGTCGAACCCGGGACCTCAAAGTTGACAAGGGAGCACAGAACCGGTGAACCAAAGGCCTAAGCCGCGGTTATAACCCGGTTCTAATTGTTTATAAACTGTGTAACCCAATTCCCCCAATTCCATTACAAGCCCTAGGTTTGAATCCCATCCAATTGGTCACGAATTCGATTTCGATTGCTTCTAAAATCATAGGGCTTTTAACCCTCGTGTAAAATCGAGTATAAAGATGTGTTTAATTACCTGTTTGGTGACGGATTGAAGGCGATTAGAATGAAGAACAGGTCACTGTCGATGTGATGATTGATGGATGAGAAAACCTTGATGGAATTTAAATTAATTTCATGGGAAGCTTCGTATGATGATCGTGATCAAAATCTCTATATTAAACTTGGTTAAAATCGATCGGAGAGGGGTTCAAAATCGAGTTGCAGGTCCGCGGCTTTGAGGTTCGAATGGTGGTGTTTTTGGAGGATTTTTGATGATATTGAAGCCAATAGATGTTTATAAATCATCAAATGTTCGTTAGTGCAGGATTTCTTTGATTATTAAAATGGTGTAGTGCCTTATTTTGCTGAGCTTGGTCGATCATGGAGGAAAAAAAAACAACAGACACAACGCAGGGAAATGGGGGGTGGGGTTGGGTACTTTTCAAAATTTACAGGAATGGTCCCCGTGGTTTGATTGCTTTGACAATTTTTTTTTGTTTTGTTTGTGGTTATTATAATTCTACCCCCCTTAAAACAATTTCGTCCACGAAATTGCTAGGTACAGAATTGAACAAGATATGACACAACCTACACGGAGTAGAAAAATCAACAAGTGAATGAAATCACTCATAGTTATTCAATGGTGAAACGGAATCGATTCGATAGACGAAATCGTATAAGAGATGACTACTGTGATGTTCAAGAAACAAATAACTGATAACTTCATAACTGATAACAGAAACATATAGAAGATAATAACTAAGAGGTAAATAGATACGGATATTGAGAACGGATTTCATCTTCTATCTCCCATGTAGCTTCACGTTCGGAATGATTTTTCCATAATACCTTAACGAAAGGAATAGTTTTCTTACGCATAATGCGTTCTTGTCGGTCAAGTATGGCCTCGGGTTCCTCCTCGAACGATAAGTCTTCACGAATCAAATGAAGCGGATAATTCACAACGTGAAGAGGATGATAATTGTACCCCCTTAAAAGAGATACATGAAAGACGTTGTGCACATGTGACAGTTGAGGTGGTAAAGCCAAACGATACGAAACCTCACCAACTCTTTCTAGAATTTCAAAGGGTCCGATAAACCGTGGACTAAGTTTCCCTTTAAGACCAAAACGTCGTACGCCTTTGCAAGGCGAAACCCTTCAGAACACTTTGTCACCGATCTTAAACTTCAAAAGTCGACGGTGTCGGTCTGCATAACTTTTCTGTCTACTTTGAGCTTCCTTTAACTTTTCTCTAGCAATAGCAACTTTCTCATTCGTGATCTGAACTAACTCGGGTCCTTCGATGACTCTTTCACCGACCTCTTCCCAACAATTAGGTGCTCTACATTTACGACCATACAATAATTCGAAAGGTGCCATGCCAATACTAGCTTGCCAACTATTGTTGTAAGCAAACTCGACCAAACACAAGTATTCATCCCAGTTCCCAGTCCACTCTAAGGCACAAGCTCGAAGCATGTCCTCAAGTGTCTGAATAGTACGCTCTGACTGACCGTCAGTCTGAGGATGAAACGCCGTACTAAACCTCAACTTGGTACCCCATGCAGCTTGCAAACCCTTCCAAAAACGAGAAGTGAACCTCGGGTCGCGATCAGACACGATAGACACCGGAGTGCCATGAAGTCTAACAATCTCTTGTGTGAACACTTCAGATAGTTGCTAACCGAAAATCCTTGCTGAATTGGGAGAAAGTGAGCCGACTTTGACAATCTGTCAACTACAACCCATATTGCATCATTCTCTTAAATGTTCTTGGCAACCCTGTCACAAAATCCATGGAAATATCATCCCATTTCCATACAGGAATAGGTAGTGGCTGAAGCAAACCACTAGCTCTCTGATGCTCAATCTTGACTGCTGACAAGTAAGGCAACGGCTAACATACTTAGCCACGTCTTCTTTCATACCATTCCACCAGAAATTCTGACGAAGATCACGATACATCTTAGTAGATCCAGGATGGATAGAGAACGGAGAACTATGTGCCTCAGCTAGTAACGATTCTCGAAGAGAAGAATCATTAGGAACACATAACCGTTTACCACAACAGATTACTCCATGTTCATCTACTCTGAATTCTGATTGTTTACCAATCTCCACATTCTGTAAGATTGCCCAGAGTTCACCATCATCTTTCTGTGCATCCTTAATTCGAGATACCAGGTCTGGCTCAATCTGAAGTCTAGCGAGATATCCATCATTCTTACCAATCTGTAGACCAATACCAAGTCTATCAAGATCGGTAATAATCTGAGGTTGTAGCTGTAGGGAGGCTACTGTTCCTGAACTCTTACGGCTAAGAGCATCAGCTACCACATTAGCCTTTCCTGGATGATACTGAATGTTAGCGTCATAATCTTTCAACAGCTCTAACCATCTCCTTTGTCTCATATTTAATTCCTTTTGAGTGAAGATATACTTCAAACTCTTATGATCGGTAAAGATATCACAAGTCTCTCCATAAAGATAGTGGCGCCAGATCTTTAACGCGAAAATAACAGCAGCAAGCTCAAGGTCATGCGTAGGATAATTGACCTCATAAGGTTTCAACTGCCGTGAAGCATAAGCAATGACCTTTCCGTGTTGCATCAACACACATCCAAGTCCTTTTTTTGATGCATCACTGTAAATCTGGTATCCACCCGTACCGGATGGAAGTGTAAGAATCGGGGCAAACACCAATCTCTTCTTAAGCTCTTCAAAACTTTTCTCCCGCTCATCATTCCAAGAGTACTTAACCCCTTTCCTTAGAAGTTGCGTAAGGGGTAAAGCAATAACAGAGAACCCTTCGACAAATCTGCGATAGTAACCAGCAAGACCAAGAAAACTCCGGACTTCTGTGGCTGAAGTAGGTCTTGGCCATTTAGTGATTGCCTCTATCTTCGCTGGTCCACCATAATACCATCTGCAGAGACCACATGACCGAGAAAGGCGACTTGACTCAACCAGAATTCACATTTTGAAAACTTAGCATAAAGCTTCTTTTTACGCAAAGTTTCAAGCACGATACGAAGATGGTCTTCATGTTCCTCCTTACTCTTAGAATAGATAAGAATGTCATCTATAAAAACGATGACGAACTTATCCAAATAGTCACGGAACACTCGGTTCATTAGGTCCATGAAAACAGCCGGGGCATTCGTTAATCCGAACGGCATAACCAAGAATTCATAGTGGCCATATCGCGTACGGAAAGCGGATTTTGGAACATCAGAATCTTTAATCTTCAACTGATGATACCCGGACCTCAAATCAATTTTAGAAAAACATTTCGCTCCCTGAAGTTGATCAAATAAGTCATCGATACGAGGTAGAGGGTAACGATTTCAAATAGTGATCTTATTTAATTCCCGGTAGTCAATGCAGAGTCTCATAGATCCATCTTTCTTCTTCACGAACAGGACCGGTGCACCCCAAGGTGAGACGCTGGTCTAATAAATCCAAGATCTAATAACTCCTGTAATTGCTCCTTCAGTTCTTTGAGTTCAAGTGGTGCCATACGGTAAGGTGCCTTGGAAATCGGTTCAGCACCAGGAATAAGATCAATAGTGAATTCCACCTCGCGGTCTGGTGGAAGTCCAGGTAACTCCTTAGGAAACACATCGGGAAAATCACAAACAAACGGATAATCAGAAATACTAGGCTCTTCAGAAGATAAAATTTTAACTGAAGCAAGAAATCCTGCAGCGCCGTGCAATAGGGATTTACGAGCCTTAAGTGCTGAAATTATTTGAAGAGTTTTTCGAGGTTTAGTCCCCTGATAAATGAGTTCAGGATGATGGGGATCTCCAAACAGAATGCGATGAGTCTGACACTCAATTGTAACATGATGCCGAGTTAACCAGTCCATTCCCAAGATGATATCAAAATCTTCCATTTGCATGGGCAACAGATCCACTGTAAGAACGAGCGATTCAACTCGGATCGGACAATCCTCATACACATGAGAGATTGTAACAAAGTTTCCCATAGGAGTCATAATATTCAAAGTATTTTCTAATAATGTTGGGCTCATCGTTAGATGTTTAAGAAAAGATTGAGAAACTATGGAATGTGTTGCTCCAGTATCAAATAAGACTTGAACTTCACGAGTTCCTAACATGAGAGTACCAGAAACAGTACCTAAAGAATTTATGTTACCATGACACACTTAGTAATAGATAACAAGTATAATTTACATGGTAAGACTACTAGATTATTCAGATACGACAGATTCACATATGGGAGGAATATCAAGAGTCATACCTGGTGTGTTTGCTGCATCCTTTGCGTTCAGAGCAAACACTCGTCCTCCATTAGTGGTTGTTTGGCACCATTTCCAGCCTTTCCTTTGTTATCAGGATATGGACAGTCTTTCAGTACATGGTTGGTCTTTCCACATCTAAAACAGGCTCCTGAAGCTCGACGACAAACACCAAAATGACGTTTTCCACATGTAGTGCATACCGGAGCTTGCTCTTGACCTTGGTTTTCGGCAGGCTTAGGATTCTGCTGTTTTTGTTTCCATTGATTACCTTGGCGGTTATTATTTTGTTGAATTGGGCTTTCCGATCACCTGTATTGTACTTGTCGTTCGAAGATTGCCCAGACGGTGCGGTATGGTTCCCTCACGATTTCTCTTACGGCTCTCCTCAGCTTTAGCTAACCTCTTCTTGTTTTCCATTTCAAGTGTTTTCACAGCATCAGTACTTCATTGATGTTGTTAAACCTTTGAGTCACTATTCATCTCCGAGTTCTCTCATGAACAGCCCATTTCAACTTTTCTGCTTGGACCTCTGGGCTACCTGCAGCTTCCCCAAGAAAACTAGCCAGCCTACAGAATCTTGCCATGAATTCTTGCCAAGGTTCACCATCTCGTTGCTCAATAGATGCATATTCCCGTGCATACTCACTTCGTTCCACTTCAGAGAAATACTTTCGGAAGATATAGTGCGAAATTCAGCCCAAGGAAGAGTAGCAGCATAACTCTCTCCACCATGTGCAAGTTTGACTCCTTCCCACCAAACTAGAGCGTCATCCTCCAGTTTGTAAGAAGCCAACCTAGTTTTGAATACATCGCCGACTCCTAGCACTTCGAAAATCTTTTCCACATGGGCTATCCAGTTCCGAGCATCCATCGGTGTAGCAGCATCACTAAAAGATCTTGGTCTTTGCTTCATAAAGCGCTCAAGCCAAACATGAATCTCAGCCACAGGTGGTGTTGCATTTCCACCGGAAGGTGGTCCCGTGTTGTTCCCGCCAGAAGGTGGCTCTGAGTTATTTCCACCGGGTGGAGGTCCTGTGTTGTTTCCACCAGGTGGTGGTCCATTGTTATTTCCCTCCGATGCTGATCCGATGTTATTCCTCCCAAATTCGCCTGTTGTATCTGCTGGATGACTGTTTGAGCAGTTTGAGTCATCAGATTAGGGAGTATTCCAGAAATAGCAGCGTTTACGGAATTAGCAACGAGGGTTTCAAGAGGAGTATCAGATGAGGGGCCACTCGAGTTATTGCGGTTGTTCATACGTCTCTTAGGAGCCATCTGAAATGAAGATACACGTGTGAACACTGGAATTTAGATTGGGAACAAAAATTAGATCCTAACCCAACGTCTACCCATTACCTCACAAGTTTATTATTAATGTTTAAGTTTTCTACAGGAAAGAGCCTTTGCTCTGATACCACAACTGTATCACCCCAACCGGCAAGGTGACGTGTCACTAATACGGATATCAAATCAAAAACCAATCCATGATATTACAGAAACGGTCAGACGAAATAACTTCAAATACACTAAATAATCCGAAAGAACTAATTATGATGTTCAATACATTAATTAAAGTAACAGATAATCTTGGTCTTCAATTCACTCTTCACTGGTTTCCCGGATTACCTGCTGACCTGACGTGCATGAAAACAAAAGCACGCCTGAGCATAACGCTCAGTGAACGGAATAGCGGATAACAAAAATTAAACAGACATGGTAATAATCAAAGACTGGGCAGATATAAAAATAAACAGAAATGGTGATAATCAATGAATCGACAGATATCAAAAATAAACAGACATAGTGATGATCAAAGAATAGGCAGATCTCAAAAATAAACAGACATGGTGATAATCAAAGAATAGGCAGATATCAAAAGTAAACAGACATGGTGATAACGGAGAATCAAAGATCATAAAATATATATGTCAAACAGAACATAACGGCATAAGACATATATCAGATAGAACATACCCCGAGCTAATAATCATATCATATAATAACTGAACAGGGGGAACACAGGTAGCGAGCCCGTGAACCAATGTGAAATGGAGTATGGGCAGACATACAAACCATTCACCAGAGTCCTGAATGGAATGGTGTGTAACCATCATCAGGAAAAATAACAGAACTAACCTAGGATCGATCCATACGCCTCTGAGGAAATAATAATATAACTAGACATAATTTCAGAGTCCTCTTTAGAGACGCCGTGATCTCAGCTCACCGCCACGGTTGGTGCCACGTTATCGATGCCACAATAACGCGTCTTGGTCACCCCCAAGATAGGGAGAGCTCGGGTAACAAATTCAGAAATATATAGTAGTCAAGCTACTTATAACAGAATCAAAAGCAAATTATCTATGTATGACAGGAAATCCGATCGAACTCACTCGTTTGAATTGTTGCACTTGATAATACGCGAAGACGGGTGCGCGGTTGAATGTATCAACCGAGAGAACAAAAACATTCAGCACAAATCATTGTAAATCAAACATATATTGTCGAATGATTACAATGAAAATCGATACTAGATCGATCTCACCCGAAGGTGGAATCACAAACTTGTGATCTGCTCAACATGAGCGAAAAACACACAAATACAACTTTGTAGCTCTCGGTCGAAATAGGAATTAATTAGCACACACACAATCGCTAGTCCACATGCATATTATATAATAAATCCTCCGCACATGCATGCGATTCGCTTCCAACAAAAGATTTCGCAAACTGCCAACTAAGTTCACTTTTCGCATTGCACACTAAGTTCACTTTTCGCACATGCATGCACATTTGTTTCTGCAATTGTTGTCGCATGCATGTAGTATGCATGCACATTTTCGCCTGCTTATTTCGTTTGCATATTTGTCGCGTGAGATGTGTCGCGCATGCATGTTGTCGCATGCATGGCATACTTTGAATTCAAATACGTTCACGCGATAACGATATTGTAATCCATATGATTTATCCCTTACAATCTCCCCCTTGGATTATGATATCGTTTTTGTCACTTGAGCATTTTCTCAAACACTTGGTGTGCGCATCAATACATCACCTCAACCATTTTGTTTGAACCGAATTAGTCTTCATTTTTTTTAACAAACCGAATCTTCAATAAAACCTTCGGAATAAAAGTTCTCGCATAAGCGGATATCGAATTGACTCAACTTGTAAGCTTCAAGTCTTCACAAAATCATCCAACTCGATTTGAAGTGTTCTCGGTTTCGAATTGAACTTTGATGAAACCGGATAACTTGCAACTTGTTTAACGTCCTCGAACGGAAGATCGCGGAATAATGATCCGTTGTATCAAGAGCAACACCTTGCTCTGATACCAAATGTAAAGTCCAGAATCCGATCGAACTCACTTCGTTTGAATTGTTGCACTTGATAATACGCGAAGACGGGGTGCGCGGTTTGAATGTATCAACGAGAGAACAAAAACATTCAGCACAAATCATTGTAAATCAAACATATATTGTCGAATGATTACAATGAAAATCGATACTAGATCGATCTCACCGAAGGTGGAAATCACAAACTTGTGATCTGCTCAACATGAGCGAAAAAAACACACAAATACAACTTTGTAGCTCTCGGTCGAAATAGGAATTAATTAGCACACACACAATCGCTAGTCACATGCATATTATATAATAAATCCTCCGCACATGCATGCGATTCGCTTCCAACAAAAGATTTCGCAAACTGCCAACTAAGTTCACTTTTCGCATTGCACACTAAGTTCACTTTTCGCACATGCATGCACATTTGTTTTCTGCAATTGTTGTCGCATGCATGTAGTATGCATGCACATTTTCGCCTGCTTATTTCGTTTGCATATTTTGTCGCGTGAGATGTGTCGCGCATGCATGTTGTCGCATGCATGGCATACTTTGAATTCAAATACGTTCACGCGATAACGATATTGTAATCCATATGATTTATCCCTACACTCAAACGTTTGTAAGTGTATGATATATAAGTATCATGTTTCACCCCAAAATAGTGTGAAAAAGTAAAAAGGGGCAAGGAAAACTACATGTCAAATAAGTAGGTAGTGAAGATTGATAAGATTAATAATAAGTGTTATTTCAAGATGAAACGTCACAAGGCACCTAAATACATATATATTCACAAGGTTAAAGTTTAATATTGAGTGTAACGAATTATAATGGGCTAGGGTTTAATTTGATGTTTGGGGTTTATTTATCAAACGAAAGCTAATTATATTTTCGTAGAAATGATTTATTTATATTTTGTATAAAATATGAAATAAGTATAGCATTTATAAAAATTTTGTAAGATTAATATAAAAATAAGTTTCATAGCTAAATAAGATAAGCACGTTTCAAACAATAATTAAAAGCAACGTTTGAAATAAGCCTCATTTCACAAAGATAATGTTTGTTATTTAAGTAAATAAGAATTTAGTAAAATACATCAATATTTAAAGTCTCTTTTTTTATAGGAAAATAATTAAATATATCGTTTTTGAATAATTAATTTGATAAGTTTCAACAATATGTTAAGTCTAACAAAATATATATTTTGAATTTCATAATATTAAACAAGAATAAGCTTTATTTTTAAAGAATTATTCTATTAAAAATTAGCTAATTATATACATTTTTTAAACTTAAATAAATACTTAAATATATGATAATTAATTAAATAATTTCCAAAATTTATTCGGTGGCCACAAAATATTAGAGTTTATAAAGACATTTTTTCTATTTTTAAGAATTTTCCCAAAACAATTTTTTTAGGCTAAAAGCCTAAAAAAAATCAAGAGGGTCCCCGGGTTCGAAACCGGGACCTCATGTTTAAAGCACCCACACCTTAACCGTTGAACCAAGGCTGGGCCACGAGATAAGATGGTTTTGAAGGTTTAAGAACATAAACAAAAGAATTCCCCAATTCCCTATGAACCCTAATTTGATCCACACCAAATTGAGGATCAATTTGATAACTTTAATCAATTTAATGTTAGGGCTTTTGTTCTACAAAGAAAGTAGAGTATGGGTGTTGTGATTAATACCCGTATGATGTTTGAATTGATAATAATCCAACGAAGAGCAGGTCGCGGCGTGTGGGTACCCAAAGGATGAGCAATCCTCATGATAAACGAATTAAACTTGCATATAATTCCTGTGATGTCGTTGATGCAAAGCCCTCAATCAATTGAAGTTAAAAAGGCTCGGAAGGTAGTCTTTGTTCGAGTTGCAGGTTCGCGACGAAAGGGAATCAGTTTGCTTTGCTTGTGTGTTATTAGATGCAATTGATAGTTGTGAACGCTTAGTATTGGTTAGATGATTGTTTAATTTCGTTTAATCAGGTTATTATTAGCGTTTAATGCTCGAACGGTCGTGGGGTTTACGTCGCCGGTTACTCGATCGATTACGGTTGTAAACGACTCGTAAACACGATAAATGATACCATCAAGTCTGAAACATGTACTTGGTTGCATTTGGAACGATTTGGAAACGTTTTTGAGCAGTTTTAATGGGTTTTTAGGGCCGCTGGTGCGTGGCCGGAGTGTGGCCGGAGGGTGGCCGACTGGCCACGGGATATAAACGGGGGTGAAAGGGGGGGAAAGGCTTGGGTTAAAATTTTACAAAAATGGTCCCTGTATTTTGACTTGCTAGCATTTTATGTTTAAACCTCCCTTTTAAAGTTTAATAAATGACAAAAACAACCCCCTAATTTTTAGTTTAAGTTGAAACACTTTTAAGTTAATAATATTTTTATAATTATTACTATTAGTATCATCATTATTATTGTTTTTATAAATATTAACATAATATTATTATTATTATTACTTCTATTATTTTTATTATTATTATTATTATTATTATAATAATATTATTATTTAATTGATTTAGAAAATTTAAGTAAACAAGGAATGAAACAAGAATAGCCCACAAAGTTTCATAAATGGCATAAAAGGTCCTTACAAGAATTTACGACTAGTTAACTTATATTTAACGAAAATACGAAATGTTACAGTGAACCCGGGACCTCTTGTTTAGGATGTGCGCGCAGAACCAGCAAACCAAGGCCTCAGCCGCGATAGTTCTCAGTTCCTAATGTTTTAAAAACCAATTTCAATCAAACCCCTAATACCGTATGGCCCTAATTTGAACCTCACCCAAATGAGGTTCGATTCGATTTAAAAAGCATCTGCGAACATGGGGTTTTAATCCCATGCCAAAACGAGTACGTATGTATGTTCAATTACCTGAATTGAGTTCGGATTTATGCAAAAGACACCAAGAACAGGTCGCGATCGTGTATCACTGGTTCGATGCCCAAATGATGATGTTGATCCAATTAATTGCACAGAAAGTTTCCAATAAACTCAAGGATGAAAAGCCCTATGTTGAATTCGAGTTTTGAAGCTTTGATGGTGATGTTCGTATTATGACAGGTCGACGATGGAGATGATGATTGAATTCAATGCATGTGTGTGTTTCAGATGAATTGAAAGCTGAGTTAGATTAGGAACAACTATATAATCGTAGATGTGTGATTTAATTAGTTTATTATTGAAGTTTAGTACGATTTGTGGCTGGTACTTTCGGCCGAAGTGGAAGTGGGTCGGTTTAGATCGATTGCACTCACATTTTTTAAATTATAGTGGGTCACGAGTTCGATTATTTCACGCGATGCTGTCGGGATTGTTTGATTTGTTTAAAACCAAGTGGATTTGGGTGGTTGGCTTCGTCGAAGCGATGGCCGGAGTTGGCCGGCGGGAACGGGGTCGACGGTGGGGAATGGGATTTAAAACAATTTTACACCTTTGGTCCCTGAAGTTTGTGTTGCTTATTTTCATGTTTGAAGTTTATAAAGCAAAGTTTCTAATATTACATTTTAAACCCAAAAGTTTAATAGGGTTAAGTTTTTAACAAACTTATATTTTCATTATTATTATTATTATTATTATTATAAGGTTTTATTGTAATTATGGAATTAACATCAACATGTTAAACTCTTTGTTAGTAAAATTAACTTTTATTTACCGTAAAATACGAGATGTTACAGTCTCCCTACTTTAGGAAATTTCGTCCCGAAATTTTTTCACGAGGAGGCTGTAACGAAAAGATGAGGATACTTGGATTTCATTTGATCCTCACGTTCCCAGGTGAACTCTGGTCCACGCTTTGAGTTCCATCGACTTTGACAATAGGGATACGACTATGTTTGAGTGTCTTGACCTCTCGGTCCATAATTTCCACTGGTACGTACCTCGTCTAACGGAATGACGAGAGTCTAGTCAGTAAGGCATTTCCTCAGGTTTGAGACATGGAACACATCATGTACTCCACTGAGTTCTTCAGGTAGGTTCAACTGATAGGCTACGGAGCAACCCGTTTGAAAATCTCAAACGGTCCCACGTACCTAGGGTTTAGTTTTCCACGTTTCCCGAAACGAATCACGCCCTTCAAAGGTGACACTTTCAACAGTACTTTGTCACTAATCTGAAACTCCAATGGCTTACGACGCTTGTCGGCGTAACTCTTTTGTCGGTCACGTGCTGCTTCCATACGGTTACGGATCTGCACGATCTTCTCAGTCGTCTCGTGCACAAATTCAGGACCGGTAAGTTGACTTTCTCCAACTTCCGACCAGCAAATAGGTGACCGGCACTTACGCCCATACAGTGCCTCAAATAGAGCAGCTTTGATCGACGTGTGATAGCTATTATGTATGGAAAACTCAACTAACGGTATGTGAGTTTCCCAACTGCCGCCAAAATCAATCACACAAGCGCGTAACATGTTTTTCAAAGTTTGGATCGTACGCTCACTCTGGCCGTCAGTCTGTGGATGATATGCCGTACTCATATCTAACCGCGTTCCCAATGATCGTTGTAGGGATTGCCAGAAGTGTGAAGTGAATCGAGCGTCACGATCAGAGATAACGGAAATTGGCAACCGTGCCGAGAGACTATTTCCCTTAGATAGATACGTGTCAACTTTTCCATTCGGTCAGTCTCCCGGATTGCCAGGAAATGTGCGGATTTCGTCAACGATCTACAATCACCCAAATGGTATCGCATCCGTTGGGCGTCTTAGGAAGTTTCGTGATGAAATCCATTGATATCTGTTCCCACTTCCATACTGGAATTTCCGGTTGTTGGAGCAAATCGGATGGCCTTTGATATTCCACCGTAACCTTAGAACAGGTTAAACATCTGCTTACATAAGTAGCAATACCAACTTTCATATTTGGCCACCAGTATAGAGTCTTCAAATCCTGATACATCTTATCCGAACCAGGATGAATAGAATATCGTGATGTCACACCCCCGCTTATAGCGGAAACACGAGGATGTGACAGACAGGATCGTCATAAACACATTGTTAATAATAATAGAGATGCAATAATTAATGAAAGACAACGTGTCATGACGTCACCCGACACGATGGAAACTTGTGTCGTAGTTAGTCAATTTCACGACAACATAGTCATAACCAATAATCCAAAACACAATAAGTAATCCCAGATCCAACAAGCACACCATCAAAACATCAAACATAATTGGTCCAAAAGTGCCATAATTAATAAATCCAAATAAGAATCCAAAATAGTCTAATGCTCCCGAAAGAGCGGTCCCATCTAAGTCCACATCCATTCCACTTATGCATTGTTACCTGAAAAGACATGCTCATAAAGGTCAACATACGTTGTTGAGTTCACAGGTTTAATGTACAAAACTTGTCGTGTATCCATGTAAAACGAAAAGAGAGTGTGTGAGTAAGAGAACATAGTAGCCATAGAATCCATACAAATCAATAGTCATGCCCATATCCACAACCGGATTATATTCACCCAAGGGCTCGCACAAGGCCAAGTTGGTCTTAGCTAGCATACCAACAACAAGGTGGGGTGTCAGCCCGTTAGTACTAATAATACCTCTCCATGACAGTCCAATCCACATACAGTCTAAGTATAGATAGCACATTTGTAAGAACTCTAGACTAAATCCTATGGTCCAAACCACACACAAGTTATTTGTAACACGGCGTAGAACAAAACATTGAGCAAGCTTTTCCCCCAAGAAAATATATTAAAAAGGGGCCGTGAAACTCACCTTGAGTGCGATGAAATAAACAGAACAAACACTTCAAAGAATGCGAGCAACGAATGTCACACACCTATAGTTAGTCATAATTAAGTCTTTAAAATATATTTGACGAGAAAAGGGATATTAGGTTGGTTCGGGTCGGTTCGGGTTTGACGCGCGACACACACGCAAATAGATGTATATATATATGTAACACATACAAACACCAGATTCGTCCACATATATATATTTATTAATAGTAAAAGGGAAAAATACAAGTAACAATAATAATATTAATAATAGTAATAACAATAATAAAATAAAGATAAATATAATATTAATAGTAATAATAGTATTAATAATAATAATGACAATATTAATAATAATGATAACAATAAGCACTAACAACCATACCACCCAATTTATACATATATATATACGATAACACATATACAAACGCATATATACGTGCATACGACCAATGTTTCAACGTTCACACACCCACTCACGGGTCATATAAACGCAACTAACAACTCACACAAAACACACAATTACATATATATACATGGCTGCATACACACAGCCATATTCAAGCATGCATACCTGAAACCTACACATACCACACATGCATTATCCCTCGAATGCACAACCCCAATCACGTCCTATAATTTATCCATACATAACATACAATCTATACATGCATGAATGCCCACAACCTAACACCATATTATTAATCATAACATGCACTAAATATACATCAGAAGCCATATGTGCAGCACTCACAAAACAAACCATCGTATACAAATACATCATCATGTATCCATACATACAAATGTGTACAATGTGTACACAGCGGCTTTTGGCTGTTGTGTCCTCCCCTTTACTCATGTTACGCACACATTACACGCTTATATAAGATACATACAAACAACAAATACACATATACACACAACAGCCCATACGCATACACAAACACAACATATGCACATACGCACACAGCACACACAACATTATACATATACATACAAGCAGCACATAAACATACACACACGCTGCACTATACATACACACACACTGCACATATACATACACACACGCTGCACATATACATACACACATACTGCACATACACATACACAGGTGCATAACATACATATATACGACACATAAAAATATATATATGCATACACACATATACATCGCGTACGCCGACACATATTACATACATACACGCTGCCACGCACACATATGTGCATATACATACACGCACACTGCACAAAACATACATACACACATATATATGACATACAAAGCATACACACACACATATACACCACGTACACAGCAGCCGAAGGCTGCTGTGTTTGTCCTCCTGCGCAACACACACACACGGCCAAGCATTATAAACACACATATATACATACATTCATAACATATACACACCTATACATACGTTTTACAGCATATACATATACATACGCACAAAATACATACATACGCGCGCACGAGGGCTTACGAAACAACCCGAAACGAACCGACTCAAACCGAGATGAAAACCGAAACGAAACGTAACGAAACGAAACAAAACGAGATTCGAAACGACCGGTTACCTGCGAAGAGGCTAGACGCGATACGACGGTGTTTGAACGGCGGTGTATGGTGGCGAATGGGGCTGAACGGTGGTTTACGGTGAGGAACCGCGAGAAAGAAGACGACGGCAGTAGGGTTTTGCGAGGGGGGGCTGGTTCTCGACTTTTGTATATAATTTGGCATAATTACACATTGGCCCCTCAACTTCTAAATAATTAATCCCTCAAGTTTCATAAAAATACAATTTAAACCCTTAACTATAATTCTAATAATATCACAATATTAGTAATATTAATGATATAATAATATTATTGATAATATTATAGTAATAGGATTAGTAATCATAATATTAGTATTAACTAACTAAAAAAAATACTTAGTTTTGTCAGTTGTCTATTATGTAATATTAGTCAAAACGTCTTATAATAATATTAGGGTTGACACGAAACGGGTATACGATTCGATAAAAAAATGAATAAATACGCACAATAATAAATGTACGGAAAGAATTAACGAGTTTCGAGTCAATTGACGGACCTGAAAGTGACGGATGTCACACGTGACTTGTGGGCCTCGTCCATTACCAGCTCTCGTAGGTTTCCATACAAGGGAACCCATATCGGTCCATGAAGTAGCGAATTCCGTCAGGTTTGACCTCTAATTGTTTCTCCATGCCTCGCAGTGACTCGGCTTTCAGATTCTCCGTCTTCAAAGCCTTAGATTGAGCAGCTTTGATTTGCACTGGTAAGTCAGAGTGGATAGTCATTTGTAATGCACGCACCCGACGAGGCTTTAGGGTTTCCTTACGACTAAAGGCATCGGCCACCACATTAGCCTTGCCTGGATGATACTTGATCGCGCAATCGTAGTCGTTCAACAACTCGACCCAACGACGTTGTCTCATGTTCAGCTCTTTCTGTTCAAAGATGTGCTGGAGACTCTTGTGATCGGTGTAAATGGTGCATTTGGACCGTACAAGTAGTGTCTCCATATCTTGAGTGCAAACACAACGACCCCCAATTCTAAATCATGTGTCGTGTAGTTTTTCTCGTGAACTTTCAATTGTCGAGAAGCGTAAGCAATCACCTTCTCGCGTTGCATTAGCACACAACCGAGACCTTGAATAGAAGCATCAAAATAGACTACAAAATCGTCTGTTCCCTCAGGCAGGGATAGAATTGGTGCCGTACAGAGTTTCTGCTTCAGAACTTAATATGCAGATTCTTGTTTGTCACCCCAATTTACGTAGTGCCTTTATGAGTTAACGCGGTGAGAGGTTGAGCAATCTTCGAAACCCTTCGATGAATCGTCGATAATAGCCAGCCAACCCATGAAACTGTCGTACCTCAGTCGGAGTCTTAGGTGTCGCCCAGTTCTTGATGGCTTCTATTTTTGCCGGGTCAACATGTATTCCTTTCTCATGACCACATGACCCAAGAATTAGACCTCTCGTATCCAGAAGTCACACTTTGAAAATTTGGCATACAATTGTTCCCGTTTCAGCAGCTCCAGAATCAGTCTAAGGTGCTCCTCGTGTTCTTCCTTATTCTTTGAATAAATAAGGATGTCATCGATGAAGACAATGATGAACTTGTCCAAATAGGTTTGCACACTCGGTTCATGAGATCCATGAAAACCGCTGGTGCATTGGTCAACCCGAATGGCATAACCAGAAACTCGTAGTGGCCATACCTAGTTCTGAACGTAGTTTTGAAATGTCTTCATCTCGAACTCTTAGCTGATGATATTCTGACCTCAGATCTATCTTGGAATAGAAACTCGACCCTTGAAGCTGATCGAACAAATCATCGCTGCGCGGAAGAGGATAACGATTCTTAACCGTCACTTTGTTCAGTTCACGGTAATCAATACACATGCGAAAAGTTCCATCCTTTTTCTTGACAAACAGGACTAGAGCTCCCAACGGTGATGAACTAGGTCTAATAAATCCTTTATCCAATAGCTCCTGCAATTGCGTAGACAGCTCTTGCAGTTCTTTTGGAACTAATCTGTACGGTGCTTTTGCGATAGGTGCGGCTCCAGGTACCAAATCAATTTGGAACTCGACTTGGCGATGCGGTAGGAGAGCAGGTAGGTCTTCAGGGAACACCTCAGGATAATCACGTACAACAGGAATATCTTCAATCTTCTTTTCTTCGGTGGTCTTCTCTGTGATCATAGCTAAGATGGCAGTATGGCCTTTGCGTAAGTACTTCTGAGCTTTTATATACGAAATGATGCTAGAAACGACACCATTTTTCTCACCCTGAACGGATAAGACCTCACCACTAGGGAGTGGTACACGAACGATTTTCTCGTGACAGAAAATTTCGGCTGGTTTTTACATAACCAATCCATGCCAACGACTACGTCAAAAACTACCCAGTGTAACAGGCATAAGGTCTATCCCAAATTTATGTCCTGATAGCTCTAATTTACATCCTTTAAGAATATGAGTTGCCTTGATCATTTTACCGTCAGCTAGTTCTACCGTATAACTAGGGTTCATTTCAGTCAAGGTTACATCTAAAAGCTTGCTAAACTTAGTAGATATAAAACTCTTATCAGCACCGATATCGAATAACACGGAAGCAAAACAATCGTTCAGAGGAAACATACCGGTAACTACGTTTTGATCGTTTCTTGCTTCACCAGAACCAATCACAAAGGCACGACCTCTGGCGCTATTTCCATTGTTGTTGTTTCTGTTATTTCCCCTGTTGCCATTCTTCAGTTATGGGCAATCCTTCCGGTAATGGCCCTCCTTACCACACTCATAACAGCCCTTAGTCGCTCCGCCCTGGCGTGTGTGTTGAGGTTGTTGCTGAGTCATCAGCTCGCCCCTGCAATCTTTGGCAGCATGACCCATCTTTCCACACCTTTGGCAACGGATGCGGTCACACTGGCCATGGTGGTGGAAGTTGCACTTGTTGCATTTGGATACTTGCCGCGTAGTTGCTCGATCCCTGACCATTGTTGTTGTTGTTCTGATTATTGTTTGTGAAGCTTCTAGATGAATCAAACTTTTTGAACTGCTGTTGTTGGTTGTTGTTGGAGTTTGAGGACTTGTTAGTAGTGCCATCCCACTTTCGCTTATTGTCAGATGAGCCAGATGCAGTGCCATGTTTAGGCAAGGTACCCTGTGCCACTGCCTGATCGGTGAGCTTATGAGCTAGCCGGATAGCCTGCTGAATAGTAACAGGATCAGCAGCCATAACACTAGCTGGATTTGAGGAGCAGGACCATCAATGTACTTCTTAATTCGTTTGTAAGCCGGGGTCACCATCTGAGGACATAAAGCAGCCAACTCGTGTGAACGAGTCGTGTATTCCTCAATCTCAGAGCCAGTCATTTTGAGATTCCAAAACTCTGCTTCTAGTTTCTGGACCTCGTTTCTAGGGCAATACTCTTCTTTCATCAAAATCTTGAAGTCTTCCCATGGTAAACCATTAGCAGTCTCAAGTCCTAGGGTCTGAACTGGTGAGTTCCACCACGTCAGAGCTGGACCTTCTAGTGTGCCGGAGGCGTACATGACGCGGCTTCCCACCGGACAGTTACACATAGCGAAAACTGACTCAAGTTTCTCCAGCCAGCGAAGTAAGGTGACAGCACCCCCAGAACCACTGAAAGAGTGAGGCTTACAATCCATGAACATCTTGAAGGTACAGGCTGTTGGGCCTCCTTGATTCAGATTCTGGTTATTCTGGTTCTGGTTGCGGGTCTGTTCATAGGCTGCAAGCGCATTAGCAACACGCTCATTGATGATGGCATCCATCTCAGCTTGAGTCAGGTTGATGTTTCCGTGTCCCCTCGGGCGTCCAGGTCTTCTTCCAGACATGATTCTTCAATTCACAATACACAACAGTCACTATCGAATAATAACTATTGATAATAATAATCTGTTTCGTACTAGTAGGAATGGAGGATTTGTTTGCATATCGATAGTGAGGTTTCATGAGAACCGAGACCTCATGTCTCCAAGTTTAGAAATGAGAATTTGTACTGATTATGATCGTTATCACCCTATAGAGTTGCCAGAATTCTCATGGACGACAAATTACAATTACGTGTGCACCCGTAATTCTAATTTGCTCTGCATGGTCATTCATGGTTCCTCCCATTCGTGATAACATACTTTGTCAAGTACCAAGTACTATCTGTTAAGACTAGCGAAGATGATAGGGCATGTTGGTAGTAGAAACAAGTACAGTAGAGTTAGAAAAGTAATGTATGTTGTTCTCCTTGTTTGTCATCGTTAGGTTTATCGTGTGTGTTAGAAAAGAGTTTTGTGTTCCCAAGTGGTAATGTTAGGTTCGAGCTGTCGTTGTTTCACTCCGAGAGTGAATGATCATATGTAGATGTTGGAAGTGAGCGAGCGGGACTCCCCGCCCCTCTGTTAGTCGGGGATGATACAGGTGACATAGATATTTGTGTATATTGACCATAGTTTATCACTCATCCCAGAAATCCCCAGGTAAGCATAACTGGTCTCGCAATGAGATTTATACGATATGCTTGCCTTAGCCCGGAGGCCTTTTGCTAGGAAATCCAGAATACAGGTGTCTATGTGTCACACAAATAGGTAATGTTTGATCTTTCTGTGATGTACTGTTAGCATGCCAGGAGAATGTTCGTACAATAGTTGCAATCATGTAAGAGTGTCTATGCAGTACTAGTTATGTCTAAGGCTATAGTCTAGATGCAAATGCAATCCTAGTTCTCTATAACCAGTGGCTCTGATACCAATCTGTCACACCCTCAATTTCCACAAATGGGGTTTTACCGTTAGGCGTGTGACATACCAGGATCTCAGACACGGTCATATCAAACGACACTATATGAGTTTAAAAATAAACGTTTGACTTAAATCAGAGTAAACAATAAATAAGTTAAACATCAGTGCGAAAGCGAATAAACGAAATGTAAATAATACTGAAAGTCTGAAAATGCTATATCAAAACAATATTTAATGCAAGATAATGAATCTGATGAATGCATGTCCTGAGTGCGTTCCTTAATCGTGCATCATGAGCTTAAGCGTTCCTGTGACCCGAGAAAACATGCTAAAGTGTGTCAACATAAAGTTGGTGAGTTCACAGGTTTTATCACAGATAAAAATGTTTGTAACTGTTTGAATGTTTGTAACTGTTCGACTGTTTGTAACTGTTCGACTGTTCGAATGTTTGTAACTGTTTGAAATGTTTGTAACTGTTCGGAATGTTTGTACTGTCAAATGGTATAGTAATAAAGCATATCGATAGGTAACTAGCCTATAATCATGTTACTTAGCGTTTTGAACCGAAGCTGACTGTTTGCGTGTCCTATATGTTAGTTGTTTCCCCGTCACGTCTCGCAAGACAGTGACAAATGTTAGGTCAATAATGCACCCGTTTGACCTCCAATCAAGCTACCGCGACTAGCCGGGCGGGGTTTGTCAGACCCAGTAGTACTACTCAGTATTACCTCGCTACACATTATTAACGGTTCGAGAGTGTCAGGACTGTTTGTATGTTTGCACTAACGTAATAGGTGATATCAATAATACTAAAACCATTCATAAAATATGTTTACATGTTTCTCCCCCAAAAGGAAAGAAAGTAAAAGGGGCCGTGAAACTCACCTTGATTGCGTTGTAAAGAAATAACGTTCGCACGACGATTAGAATTTCAGTTAACCTGTGTTTCGTTTAGTATGAACATAGTTAATGTTAGTTATTGTTTTACAAGTGTAAGAGTCGTATGGTTTCGCGTTTCACAACTCTGTTACGGTGTTATAATAATTTTAACGTAATTAAAGTTTTTATAATAACGGATAAAGTTTAATGTAAAGTGTAAATAATTCAATAATTATTTAACTTTAACTAAATGTAGCATTTGAAATTATTAATTTAACCCTAATAAATAGATTTGTTTTATAAGAAATAACTAAATTAATTCTTGTTATATTGTTTTATAAATATTTAATTTAAAGAAAAATTGTAGACAATATTTTTGATAATTTAAAAATAAACAGAGTTTATAAAAATGATTTTTATGATTTTTAAATATTTTTATGTATTTTTAAAAGCTCAAAAAGCCATAAAAAAATAAATGAGGTTGCCTGGGTTCGAACCGGGACCTCTGTTTAGGATGTGAGCACAGAACCAGCAAACCAAGGCCTCAGCCGTGATAGTTCTCGATTCCTAATGTTTTAACCTAATTTCAATCAAACCCCTAATCCCGTATGTGCCCTAGTTCGAACCTCACCCAAATTGAGGTTCGATTCGATTTAAAAAGCATCTGCGAACATGGGGCTTTTAATCCCCATGCCAAAACGCGTACGTATGTATGTTCAATTACCTGAATTGAGTTCGGATTTATGCAAAAGACAACAAGAACAGGTCGCGATCGTGTATCACTGGTTCGATGCCCAAATGATGATGTTGATCCAATTAATTGCACAGAAAAATTCCAATAAACTCAAGGATGAAAAGCCCTATGTTTAATTCGAGTTTTGAAGCTTTGATGGTGGTGTTCGTATTGTGACAGGTCGACGATGGAGATGATGATTGAATTCAATGTATGCGTGTGTTTCAGATGAATTGAAAGCTGAGTTAGATTAGGAACAAATATATAATCGTAGATGTGTGATTTAATTAGTTTTTTATTGAAGTTTAGTGTGATTCGTGGCTGGCACTTTCGGCCGAAGTGGAAGTGGGTCGGTTTAGATCGATTGCACTCACATTTTTTAAATTATAGTGGGTCACGAGTTCGATTATTTCACGCGATGCTGTCGGGATTGTTTGATTTGTTTAAAACCAAGTGGATTTGGGTGGTTGGCTTTGCCGGAGCGATGGCCGGAGTTGGCCGGCGGGAACGGGGGTCGACGGTGGGGAATGGGATTTAAAACAATTTTACACCTTTGGTCCCTGAAGTTTGTGTTGCTTATTATTTCATGTGTGAAGTTTATAAAGCAAGTTTCCAATATTACATTTTTAACCCAAAAGTTTAATAGGGTTAAGTTTTTAACAAACTTATATTATTATTATTATTATTATTATTATTATTATTATTATTATTATTATTATTAACGTTTTTATTGTAATTATTGGAATTAATATCAACGTGTTGAACTCTTTTGTTTGTAAAATTAACTTTTATTTACCGCAAAAATACAAGATGTTACAAAAAAATTATATAATCTATAGAAACAATAACAATAATAAATAAGTGATCTAAAAACATTATACAATAATGAACGCATATAACAAATTATGTAAAATATATGACAAATAAACGTATATGATACAATGAGTTAATGTACTTAATATAATGATCAAAATGTCATCCTGTTTAAAATAATAAAAGGATATGTGTCAAGCCTATAATTTTTTTGTAGACTTTTTAGGTTAAATACATTTTACTATAACCATACCATAGTGTTTAAAATTTAAAATCATAGGAAATATGAAATGTTTAAATGGTATTTAATCAATTTAGGAGTTTAAATTTTCTTTATTAAATTAATATGGAAAATGTTTAGATGAAAAAACAAAAATATAAAGCTTTAAAATGATGACATATGGCAATGAAAATATTTATTATTATAATTGCTAGATAAATACACTACATATATTTTGAGTATAGCTTTATACAATTACCGAAGAAAACATTGCTTTTAAATTCTTAGTGTATTCATTAGGCAACTCAGATGTAACATACTTTAATTTGGTTTACATGTTGACATATATTGATAAATACATTGTATATGGCCTTGACATAGTTTAATGTCCTCACCACCTAATATATTCATGCATTATAATAATTTACTGATTATTAATTCTAGAAAAAAAAAGCACTATAAAACGAACTAAAAATATTGTCTTATTAGAATATCAAAAGCATTTGCTGCCATTCTATTTGCGGTGAAGTCCCAAGTCCTTTTTGCTAAAACTACCACCGTTGAAGATGATTTACACAAGTATCACAATGAACCATGAACCACCGATAAACATATTATCCACAAATCTTGTAACTCCTTTTATTTTTACTTTTGGTTGTTTCGTTAATAAACACTTCTTTAGGAGGAGAAACAAACAATAATAATTTTGTTATTTCGTCTATGCTATTACATTTGCGCATTCATTATAAGAATTTCAATGAACATATTATTCTTCATCCGTTTCATCTTCTCCACAAAGGATGAAATTTATCTAATTACATGTATCCCCGCGTAGACAAGTTGTGTGTTCCTCCACTACAGTAATATTGGTCTCGTACGCCTCGCGATCCCAATTAGAACTGCACGTATGTATGTCTTTTGCATCTTTTTCCAGAAAAATGCTGCAAAGCAGACTTACACCTACATTGCTGTTAACAATTTGTATGTTGCATGCACATACGATATATATACATATATACTTTATACAAGATACGATGATATATATATATATATATATATATATATATATATATATATATATATATATATATATATATATATATATATATATATATACATCCAGCAAACCTTGGTAGCTAAATGATAACAATAAACTACACCAAACTAATATATTTAATTACTATAAACGAATAACATAGAATCGTATACAAACACATAATAATTATGATATTCGGTCGATACACTCGGAAATTTTAGGCGCACCGCCTTTTCCTGGAGAAAACCGACCCAAGCGGTCACGGTTAGGTCTCCACGTGACCGTTTGGTCAGGCGTGAGACCTAACTGTCACGGTTTGCCGTAACCATGACAGTTAGGTCTGGGGATCCGTAGTCAATGATTGGGTATGTAATTATGGGGAATGATTGTGCGCAGGGGGCTATATGTCACGGTTGGCCAAACCGTGACATGTTGCTTTTATTTTTTTTTTATTTTTTTAAGCATTAAACATTGTTTTTTATTTTAATTTTATCACTGTAAACTTGAGAATGAAAAAGCGGGAAACACAGTTCGATCGGAGTTTGATTTCGTGTATCTTCCGATTGATTTCAAGTTGGTATCTATCTGAATAATATTATTATTAATTTTTATGGTGTAAATACTATCATGAGAAGGAAGGGACTTGGTGATCCGGAGGCGGGATTTGGGGATTCTGGGACCGGCGGGCAGGGGTTAGCGAGGGTGGGTAGATTTTGGGAGGCGATGGCTGGAGGCGGATGTTGTAGGTGGAGAGATGGGCGTTGTAGGGGTGGGTCTGTGGTGGCAGATAGACGTAGAAACGCCTGCTGGCGGGAGTCTCAGGTAAGGGGGAGCGTTGGGATCCAAGGATGACGTTTGCTTCGCCATTCGAATCTAAACTTGGTTGTGCTTGTGCTTGTGCTTCTAGAGGAACGAGGAAGAGGTTTGTACGAATGATATTTGAGGAGTTCAGACTTGAGAGAGGGTATGTATGTATGTATGTATATGTTGTATAAACATGTATATGTTTGTAATGATGGAATATGTCACGGTTTGGCCAAACCGTGACATATTGCGTTTGTGAACTTTACAACATCTGAAGCAGCTTGGAAGTTTCATACGTCGGTTAAAAGAAAACATTGGGATTTGTTTCAAAGCAAAAAGATTGCGGATGTTAGTCGTGCTAGAATCCAGGTACTTTATTACTTTTAGTTTTATTAACGTACTCACCTTAGTCATTGCGGAAATTATTATTATTATTATTATTATTATTATTATTATTATTATTATTATTATTATTATTATTATTATTATTATTAATATTATTATTATAATTTCCGTTACTAATATTATTAATATTATTATTATTATTATTACATTATTATTATTACTACTAATATTATTACTATTATTATTATTATTATTATTATTACTAATATTATTAATATTATTATTATTATTATATTACTAATATTATTACTTATAGTATTAATACATACATACATACATACATACATACATACATACATACAACATACATACATACATACACACTACACACATACACACATACACACCACACATACACACATACACACATACATACACACATACATATAGACATACATACACACATACATACAGACATACACACACATACATACATACATACATACATACATACATACATACACACACATACATACAGACATACACACATACATACATACACACATACGTACACACATACATACATACATACATACATACATACATACATATACATACATACATACATACATACATACATTCATACATACATACATACATACATACATACATACATACATACATACATACATACAGACATACTACATACATACATACATATATGTTGATGTGTGTGCATGTTTGTATGTACGTCACGGTTTACGAAGTGTATTTGTTCTTATTGTATATATATGTTGATGTGTGTGCATATTCATGAAAAAAATATCGGATTCGATGTACGTAAATGATCATAAACGGTTAATGTGTGGGTTTAGGGAACCCCAAAAGGTCACGGTTAGACCAAACCGTGACCTCTTATACAAACAAGGTGTCACGGTTAGGTCACCATGTGACACTTTGTGTCAACAAACTGTGACAGCTTCATTCCACACGCCACATGTGAACAAAGGTGTCACGGTTTGCCCAAACCGTGACCTTTTGGTCTAATTCAGTTTAAAAGTAATTGTTTTCTAAACCTTTCAGCGAACCACTCCCGTCCGACCGGTTAAGACGGTAGGGCAATAGGGGAGTGGTGTGGGCTCGAAACCCACTACCACCGGTTTAGTAAGGTGCTTTTTATAAAATTTTTTATTTTAAATTTTTAAAAAATTAGGCAAAAGGTCACGGTTTGCCCTAACCGTGACCTTTTGCCTGATTTTTTGAAATTTTTTCTGAGTAAATATTTTTTATAAAAAATAGCGAACCATGCGCCCGAACAGTGGACATGCGCCCGGTAAGCGGTCACGGTTAGCCCTAACCGTGACCGTTCAAATCTGGAAGCTTCGGCTTTTGATAACGATCTCCCAAACCCGACATTGTTTTCGAATTAACGCGTTTTTGGAATGACGAAGGCTGAAAAATCTCGAGTGTTGGATGAATGAAAGCTCAAAATCCAAGGTAGATTAAAAACTAAAAATTTGGATTATGAAATTGCGAAATGGAAGTTTGGAAATGGATATGCCGATTGTTCTAAGTTGAGAGGTATATAAGGTGAAATTCTGGGGCACAAACCGTCACGGTTTGGCCTCCACGTGACGGTTTGTGCCGGGAATCCCGGCCTTTTGTCAAAATCACGTCTACGTCGTACCTTAAACTGAGGCCTTGTACCCTAGAGGTCACGGTTTGGCCTCCACGTGACGGTTTGGTGACCGCTTCTCAACTTTAACAGCCCATTTTGTCATTTTTGTAGTTTTGTTGTCACGAGGTCACGGGGACTACCACCCCAAACCGTGACAGCAAGACCATGCGGTCACGGAGACTACCACCCCAAACCGTGACAGCAAGCCCATGCGGTCACGGTTAGGTTTCAAAATGTGACCGCAAGATCTAACCGTGACCGTTTGAACCGGCCCACCCCAAAAACCCATGCGGTGTCCCCATTAGGACCCATACACATATACTATACTGATGATATAATTGCAACTTATTTGTGCAAATTACAAAATAAGATTGACCTGACACTCCCAGATCCCATGCACCAGGTTTACCATACTTTCAACTTAGTATTTAAGTTAGTATACCGCAACCGCCCATTTAAACACCACCTACAGGTATAAACTGATAATCTAATGACATCAACTTGGATCCACACACAATATATATATATAATATATATATATATATATTAATATATATATATATATATATATATATTATATATATATATATATATATATATATATTGATAGACACATATACTTGTGTGTATATGCATGCATGCATGCATGCATATCAATAATTAGTTTCAAGTATAATATGTTAAAATGCTGCTATCAAAACTAAAAACACGATGTTAAGAATACGAATTTTAGCAGACATTATTGCATATAACAACACAAATGACAATATAAATTAAGGACACGGTCAATGGTTTCTTACTACCCGATCAATGCATTAATGTGACATTACAAACACTACTATACATTCACTTGTTTCATCGACTATCATCAAATCAGCACCTTATCACTGTGGTTGGTTACAGCATCATCGTAATGCTAGAGACCTCTACAGAATCAGAACCTCTAATAATTACTTCATTATTTGTTGAAGATTCCGACATTACAACATGTGAAGTTGCAGATCAGCGATGGCTTATATCTCTAGAACATGAGGAATTGACGATGCAAATCAAAATTCATGAGGGAAAACATGCTAAAAACTATTACATAAAACTAACCCATTTGATAACAACCATTTTCTCTGCATGCAAATGTACGACATACATGATCGCTTGCAGTGCGACATATATACATTAATGGTCATAAACATACGCCACAAAGATAAAGAAAAATGAACAAATAGAAGTTCGAATTATATATCATGGTTGTCAGCTTTTCTCGTTTGGTCATGACGGATTAATATTCTTTCTCAAATGAGTCTAACTCTCTATTGATCATTTTATCTATTTTGAAAGTAAACATGATTTATTTATAAACAGTTTGAATTAAAAAGAAAAAAAAATACAAAATAACAAAACCTGCGGACTTATGTTCAGGAAATACACACTCTTAAGTCTTATCTATCGAAACGTCAGATTCAAATGGTTGATGGTGATTAGAATCTTTTACACTACAAATATTTTATATATTATAATCTTGATAAATGATAATATCCAAACTAATTGAAATTTATTTAAATATAATCTTAAAAAGTTTATAAAATTACATTTTCAAAATTTAACTTCAAATCATGTATTTATTTCTTATTAACAAAAACATATATAAATGTAATTATATTTCTTTATCCATTAATCTTATAGTAATACAAATAACTTAAATGTATAATGAAAAGGCAGAATAATGTTTTGGAACCAAGACCCTTTGTTTACAAAGTACGTAATAAACCACTTAGGCACTTAGCAAACCCACTTTTTGTTATTTTAATTATATGTAATATTTGTTTTTATGGAAGGAAAGAAAGAAAATAAACAAGAAGAAGAAGCGTGGCTACCGATGGTCGAACTCCAGAATAGTTTGTGAATTAAATTTGAAGCTGGGGATTATAATTAAATGTGTACAAAGCATAAGTACTATTGTCATTTAAGTGTTGCATAATTTTATCAAAGAATTATATATTTTTATAAAAATACACACAAATGCTATTTTTGGATCTAGAAATTATGTTTATCATGACTTGACTTCTAACTATGCAAGACACGAATATATATCTTATACATCTTAATATCTTCAAACTGTAAACTTTGGTTCATAAAAAAGTATTAACAAATCTTGTCATATTACATAAAATTGACATTCCCATTAATCTCATAAACGCTCCTTTTCTCAACCCAGTGTGTCTCGTTTTTTCTTAAATTGAGTTTCTGTCAACTCAATAACGCCATGTTGATATGACTTAGTGTTAGGTTTTGAACTATTCTTGTGACACCCCACCCTGACCCAGGTGGGCGTCTACAATTGATACAAATTACAGCGAAAGCTAACATATGTTTTATTATAAACTATAACATCATCAACTTGTTACACTACAATTTTACAGCCGTATTTAAAAAAAAACTAAAACAAAAACTTCTTGGTCTTCTAGATTCTTTATTTTTAGCACCTTTTAGGCATTTCCTTAAGGGTTACCTGTGATACACATACTCAAAAACACGTCAGCTAATGCTGGTGAGCTCATGCTATACAGTTTATAAAATTAACTTTGACCACAACCACCGGCAGCGGGTTTGTCAGACCCTCCCGGCCGTCAAATAGGTGTGAGCATGTGCCTGATGCATACAAGGAACCCTATCCTCTTTTTAGCCAATTTGACACACCCCATTAAATATATCAGGATCCTGTATACCCCTACCGACCTGTGCATATATGTAAGCATTATAATTATTACCAGTACAGACAGAACGAGTATATTATCACAGTTTTAAAAACAGACATGATAACTCACCATGGTCTTTAGGTATTATTGAGACAGATAGATAGTTTCAGAGTTGCATTCCTGATTAGAATTGGAGCAAGTTTTAGCAACTAATAAAGTATTTTCTAGTAATAATCATGATTGGTTTTAGATAACATTTACCTTGTTTAAGCATGGTTGATCAGTCCATGCCTAATCAAGGTTAGGCTACTTAACACCACCACGATTATGACCCTAAATTCTACTCTTAATAATATATTAAACCTTAAAATTTATAGTTTAAACTGAAAAGATTAAAACTTAAATACGTACCTGAGTGGAGTAAAAGATGTTCAAAATTATGAACACCAAAGGTGTATAATGTATACATATTTATAAGGAGTTAGTTTAAACGTTACAACTTAGGTGAAACACACATACTCCACGTATCCATTGTGAAGATATAGATGGATGAATAAGTGACACGTTAAACATACAATTATGATTCAAAATTCTCATATTTTAATATTTTATTATTTATTATTATAATTAATTTAGCTCCTTAACTAATTTTTCTTTTATAACTTGTAAAATGTAACGTTCTACAAAATTTTGAATACGTCACTGGGACGAGCTTATTTTTCTCTACGAGTCGACCTAAGTTTCGTTAAAAACAGAGCACGTTTAAATATAATATACTATTATATTTAAATATATTTAAACGGTTTCTTACGATACTAAAATTAGTCTAAAATCTTAAAATTTTATATAGTTATTTTACTCGTTGCTTACTCGTTCAACAATATATGAAAGAAAAACTTTATAATTCGCATATTTATAACTATTAAATTAAAATTTGGGATGTTACATCCTCCACTCCTCACAGAAATTTCGCCCTCGAAATTGTCTTTACTTAAAGGGGTGAGACTGCTTTTATTTTATTTCATGTTCTATCATGTATAGTCGTGTCATTTATATATATGCATTTCACTTGACCTTGGCTAGTAGAGTTATGCTAAACTTCTGTACTTATTTGCTTTTAATTTGTAATGCTTCTTTAGCGAATTACAATGATTTACTTATATGCAAATTGCCGAGTGGTATTTATTGTATTTTATACTTTAGACACTTACTTAAGTTTGATAAATGAGATGTATCATGTTTTCAACACAACTTTTGGGACCTTTAGTTAAGATCACTGGTCTAACCTTAGTCGTTATCTCAAACAATACAATGTATTAAGGCTTTAGCTTTTTTATTCAAATTTCCTAATCATCTTGTTCCTTTTGAAGACGATACCTTTAGTGCACCACTTATCCCTTAGTTAAAATTTTAATTGTTTATGTTAAAACTGTGTAAGTCTTTTATGATCTTTGATGTCTTTCATTCTTACTTTATCCTGTTAGTTATTTCTTTAACTACATCTAGTCAAGATAACTGGCTTTTGTCTATTTATTCAAACATATAAGAGTCTTGTATTTTCTCTTAGAATAGTCTTTTGTTAACGGCACATGATCATCTCAACTATCACTAAAGTCAATGACGTATGCATAAAACATGTTCTTCATTGTTTGATTATTTTATTCACTTTTTATTAGTTCAGGGATGGTGCTCCAACTTACTTAAGTTTCAATTCCTTCATGAAACTTTGTTGGAATCTTAATTGAAACACCTGTTTTTCTTAGATATGATTTAGATAGGTACACCATGTTGTGAGACTATTTATAGGGCTTGAATAACTTTTCTAGGTCATAATTCTATAGACATATAGAGATTATACTGATTTAGTAAGTTTATCAACTATTAGCCAGATGGTGTCATGTTTATGACCCGATCTAAGATTAATAAAGTCTATTGTTCATCTTCTGTTTCCATTATAAGATTTAAGATTGTTGTAGCTACTCAGATAGTTTGTAATGTTTCACTATATAGTAACTAAAGCATCTCTACACGTCTTGTGATTGATATTTGATCTTTGATACTAATTATTTTTCTTAAACGTTAATACATTGATTTATGAGCTTCCTCTAGTATCATATCTTATAATCTGTCAAGACTCAGAACTTTATCCGATTGTGGAGGCTTAAGATACTATCACTTCTAGATCTTAATAGTTTTTATCAACCACTCATCTATTTTCGTCTTATTCTAATTTTCCATCAAGGATTTTTATTATACATTCCAATTTAGGGTATGAGGTTTATCTTAAAATTATCTCTAGATGTATAACTTCTTAGTGACTGAGTCATTTTCTTTTAATAGAGTGTATAAGAAACTAACATAGCTTGCTCTACTTACCTCCTCAGTTGGCATGTCATGGCTGACAATAAAAGAACATATGTAGAAACAAGATTAAACGACGTTAACTTTTAATTAACGTAAAATACGTGATGTTACAGTTCGTACAAGTGAACGCGAAGCGATTGGGATCATAAAAGCCAAAAACAATGTTTCAACATATAATGCTCCACTACGAGAGCATAGTACTCTGATACCAGCACACTGACAAGCATATTACAGAGGAAAATCTAAGTTTCGGGGGAGGTCCAACGCATAGTGTTCTGATACCAGTGCACTATGCGCTACCGCTAATAAGCTCTTGAATTTTTGGGGTTTTTAACATTATTTAAGGATAAAACCTAGGGTTTCGAGCCAACCTTCACACCTACGATTTTTGGATGATTTTAAAGAGATTTTGAGTGTGTTTGTCACCACTGATTCACCTGAGATGAAGGTCCAACAACATCTTTAACCGTTGAAGATTGAATAATGCCAATGAGCGGCTAATCCGTTTGTGATCATTTGCGAGTAAACGGTTCTTGTAAGTGAAACTGTAAGTTTAATTTGAATTTGATTGTTTGATTTGTTTTATTTCAAAAGAAGAAATCAATTGTGTGTTTGATTAAAGTTTAACAATTTATTTATATTTAAGTATTTGCATTCTATCATTTACATTTAGTTTTCTTACATCATGAGTAGTTTAGTTTGTGTGTAAATACTTGATATATATGAATTGGTAATTTGATGAACAAGCGAACATTAAAAGTTTGTTTCTTGATTATCACTTTAATTTAACAATGTTACAAAATCATGTTTATAAGATTACCAATTAATTCTTATTAAATTATTGTGGATCTTTGAACTTTAACTTGAAAGTGGTTGTCCTTATCGTCAAAGTTTTCAAAACCATAATCAAGTTTATTGTTTTCCAACTAGTGAGGTTACCCTCGCGTTACGTCGGGGTAACCTAATCTATTATTGATGAGTCCTAGATATTAATACAAATCTAAACCTAAAACTCCTAGTAATATTAATCTAAACCTAAAACTTCTTTTCTGATATGAAGCCTAAAATGATCATAATTATAACTTAATTATGCAATACACAATTTCAAAAGTTCAATTTATTTAATGATCATTATTGTATCTCAAGTAGCAGCCATCACCTCTGACCTCTTTCTTTTGCGTGACAAAAGTCAACAAACATAGCTTGTAGATGGGCTTTAATATAAGAATACAAACCATTTTAGAAACAAAAACATGACAAAAAAAGATGATCTAATAATGACCTTTGCACTACTAAATTATTAAAAAAAAGAGAATGATTATCTAATAAAAATTGAATAGAAAGTAGCCCGTTTTGTATTCACAGGTCTCAATCTCTCAAAAATAATGGCAAGCAATAGCATAAGCATAAACAGAGAAAAAAATAACAACATATGATGAAGCTATTCACACAACCTTTTAATCATGTATCAAACACTCAACTGTTTGTGATTATAACAAATTTTAAGAGAAAAAAACTTTGCGGACCCGCGGTTTTTGCCGGGGTTGCTATCAGTTGACAAAAATATAGCATGTGAAATGTTTCGATCAAAGCGAACAAATGCACATAACAATTGATACTACTTTATCGATGTTGAGGAAGAAATTTATGATGCGATGTAAATTATGGTTTTTCTTCATTTCATTGCATTTGGACATTTAGATTGATAAAAAACACTACAGTTAATGCATTATTAACCTCTTGATCAATGATATATCTTTTATCAAAACCACTTATGATCTCTTAGTTTATGGTCCTATGGATTTCCTTTAATAGCCATGAGTGACCTGCAATATTTATTTAAGAAATCAAGATGATGTTATATAAATATAAATTATAATTAAATACAATATACATACAAACCTAGCACTATAAGCCTTATTCAAGTTTTAAACATGTAGATGAAAGTTATGAACATGATACATTGAGTAGAGAATAAAAAACAGAGGATATTACCTCATCTTTTTCATCATTAAAGTTATACAATCCAACATCAATAATAAAACTCTTTTTCCAATCTAACTACACTGGTTTATTACATAGAATAAGAAAATAATGATGCATTTTATCAAACAGCTGGATACCAGCCGGTCCATTTCACATATGATCTGATAGAGAAAAATATACAATCATTTTCAAACTATTTTATGAGTAAAGGGCTGAAGGCTGTGCTAAGAAAATAAAACAAAATTGATGCAAAGTTGAGTTTTAATTTTTGAATTGAAAACAAAGCCTTTAAAACTATGATGAAGAGAAGGATATATCATGATTCAAAAACGTCTATCTTAATTTAAAAATAAATAACTATACTATAAATCAAACCATGAAAGCAATGACCGGTTATTTTTCCCCAGCCCACACCCACCATATTTAGTTCCGGTGTATAGAGATAAATAACTTTAGTCGTACTTCGAGTGAGACGACAGGGCACCGAACAAACTCACCTTCAATATTGACGTTTAATAAATCGACAGCATCAACGAAACCATTTGAAGAAGAACAGCTAACGCCAATACATTACACAGAGTACCGTCGACAAAAGCTTCATCGCAAGCAGAGAAGTACTTTTGGCTTTAATATAGGCTTCTGATAGGAGGACAAGCCCGACACCCTCATCACCTGATTCTTCAACTCAAACTTGATGTGGAGATGTGGTTTTAATGGTTGTAGGATAAGGACGAACTTGTTTGTTAGGGGTGAAGATGAGGAGGAAGGATGGCCTCAGAAATGTAATAAAGCAATACTATTTTGTACCCTACGAATCTTAAATGATAAATCACTGTTAATAAACTTGTAAATGTTATATTATAAATTTATATGCATTCAGTTTACTTTTCACTATAAATAAAAAAATCCAAAATATTTTATTTTCTATATCCGTGTTTTATGTTATAGTTTTAAGGTATTAAAATTTGATGCTTTCCATCAATTTCTTGTATAGACGGTTTTTACTTACCCGTACTAGTTATAGGTAGTCAAGTCATTTAAATTATTTTATTAAGTTGTATAGATAATAGATTATATATGCCCACGCTTGTGGTGTATGAAATTGTTTTAACAAAAACAAAAATCACTTATATAGTGACAATTCATAATATTTTAAAAAATAAAAAATTAACACCTCTAAATCTTGTTATTGGTCAATGAAAAGTTATTTTACATTTAATGTGAAATGTTCAAATAAAAAGGACTTTAAGTGTAAGAAATAATCTCAATCATTTATCTTCTTAATTAATTCATTATTGAGATCAATTTAAAAAGTTTGTTGAATGTGTATTTTAGTAATAGCCAATTTTGTTAACTTTTTACAAGTTATCCTAATTTTTTTAAATGTTCATAACTATTATGTACGACATTATTTTTTCTTTAGATATTACACCATAAAAACAATTGTTTTTTATCTTTAAAACAAGTATAATATTTTTATTTAATATTTTAGTAAATTATTTTTCGCTTTTTAGCTTATATCTTTCTATTATGTCTTTAAGTGCACTTAATTATTTTTCGCTTTTTAGCTTATATCTTTCTATTTTTCGCTTTTTAGCTTATAACATTTACCTTGTTTAAGCATGGTTGATCAGTCCATGACTAATCAAGGTTAGGCTACTTAACACCCACCACGATTATGACCCTAAATTCTACTCTTAATAATATATTAAACCTTAAAATTTATAATTTAAACTTAAAAGATTAGAAACTTAAATACGTACCTGAGTGGAGTAAAAGATGTTCAAAAATCATGAACGCCAAAGGTGTATAATGTATACATATTTATAAGGAGTTAGTTTAGACGTTTTCAACTTAGGTGAAACACACATAGTCCACGTATTCATTCTGAAGATATAGATGGATGAATAAGTGACACGTTAAACATACAATTATGATTCAAAATTCTCATATTTTAATATTTTATTATTTTATTATTATAATTAATTTAGCTGCTTAACTAGTTTTTCTTTTATAACTTGTAAAATGTAACGTTCTACAAAATTTCAAATACGTCATTGGGACGAGCTTATTTTTCTCTACGAGTCGACCTAAGTTTCGTTAAAAACAGAGCACGTTTAAATATAATATATTATTATATTTAAATATTTAAATGGTTTCTTACGATACTAAATTAGTCTAAAATCTTAAAATTTTAGATAGTTATTTTACTCGTTACTTACTCGTTCAACAATATATGAAAGAAAAACTTTATAATTCGCATATTTATAACTATTAAATTAAAATTTGGGATGTTACATCCTCCCCTCCTCACAGAAATTTCGTCCTCGAAATTTGTCTTTACTTAAAGAGGTGAGAGTGTTTTTATTTTATTTCATATTCTATCATGTATAGTCGTGTCGTTTATGTGCATTTCACTTGACCTTGGCTAGTGGAGTTGTGCTAAACTTCTGTACTTATTTGCTTTTAATTTGTAATGCTTCTTTAGCGAATTACAATGATTTACTTATATGCAAATTGCCGAGTGGTATTTATTGTATTTATACTTTAGACACTTACTTAAGTTTGATACATGAGATGTATCATGTTTTCAACTCAACTTTCGGGACCTTTAGTTAAGATCACTAGTCTAACCTTAGTTGTTATCTCAAACATTACAATGTATTAAGGCTTTAGCTTTTTTTTTCAAATTTCCTAATCATCTTGTTCCTTTTAAAGACAATACCTTTAGTGCACTACTTATCCCTTAGTTAAAATTCTAATTGTTTATGTTAAAACTGTGTAAGTCTTTTATGATCTTTGATATCTTTCATTCTTACTTTATCCTGATAGTTATTTCTTTAACTACATCTAGTCAAGATAACTGACTTTTGTCTATTTATTCTAACATATAAGAGTCTTGCATTTTCTCTTAGAATAGTCTTTTGTTAACGGCACATGATCATCTCAACTATCACTAAAGTCAATGACGTATGCATAAAACATGTTCTTCATTGTTTGATTATTTTATTTACTTTTTATTAGTTCGGGGATGGTGCACCAACTTACTTAAGTTTCAATTCCTTCTTGAAACTTTGTTGGAATCTTAATTGAAACACCTGTTTTTCTTAGATATGATTTAGATAGGTACACCATATTGTGAGACTATTTATAGGGCCTGAATAACTTTTCTAGGTCATAATTCTATAGACATATAGAGATTATACTGATTTAGTATGTTTATCAACTATTAGCCAGATGGTGTCATGTTTATGACCCGATCTAAGATTAATAAAGTCTATTGTTCATCTTCTGTTTCCATTATAAGATTTAAGATTGTTGTAGCTACTCAGATAGTTTGTAATGTTTCACTATATAGTAACTAAAGCATCTCTACACGTCTTGTGATTGATATTTGATCTTTGATACTAATTATTTTTCTTAAACCTTAATACATTGATTTATGAGCTTCCTCTAGTATCATATCTTATAATCTGTCAAGACTCAGAACTTTTATCCTATTGTGGAGGCTTAAGATACTATCACTTCTAGATCTTAATAGTTTTTATCAACCACTCATCTATTTCTTCTTATTCTAATTTTCCATCAAGGATTTTTATTATACATTCCAATTTAGGGTATGAGGTTTATCTTAAAATTATCTCTAGATGTATAACTTCTTAGTGACCGAGTCATTTTCTTCCTATAGAGTGTATAAGAAACTAACATAGCTTGCTCTACTTACCTCCTCAGTTGGCCTGTCATGGCTGACAATAAAAGAACATATGTAGAAACCTATGCAGCCTTCATGTAGTGTTTTGTTTCTAGGCATCATGACTTCCATTTTAATGGCAGCTAACATAGTCTAGACACACAAAACAAAACAAAAAACAACAACAGGTGGTACCTTAGTAAATCTACATCCCTATCTCCTTTTCTTCTTATACATATCGAGATCCTATTAGACCAACATAACCAAGAAAATTGTAAACAACCATATCAAATGGGTGTTTGGATTTGAGTTTATAAAAGTAATTATTTATAAACATTGGATGAGCATACTCTACTTCTGGTTCTTTTGATCACAAATCGTCTCGTGCTCGATCTCAATTCCAGTTTGGTTTGGCGCTTGAGGTTTTAAACTCTAATGTACACTTGTTCTAAATTCTATTTTTGTTATCTATATTTTCTGATTGATATTTAGGTTGATTATGATTAGGGCTCTTATATTTTGACTGTGTATCATTCTTGATTCCTTTCATTTTGATTAGTTTGACTATTTGAGTGATTGGATTTGAAGACTTATGAACACCCAATATAAGTTTGATTTTAAAGCAATGACAAAGATCAAGGTTTTTATTAAAGTTGAATTATTTGGAGTTGATGTTAATAGATCAGTGTTGTTTATTGTGTTTCTATGAACTTGATGAAACCATGGTAGAATTTACTAAGATGAATTAAAAGATAATTAGATGTGCATTTGGATGATGGAATGTAATGATTGTATATGTTATTTTGTGTGTTCCTATTCTTTATGAAAGACTTTATGTTAGGAAACTAGCAATCTACTAGAGCGAGTCGAGAGAGGTAAAACCGTAAAGTCATCCGTTAAGATTCAATGAGTCTTGAATTTACCTTCTACCGCTTCTTTTATGTGTCTAATGCTCATGTCTTTCATGCCATTTCTTAACAATTTTATGCAATTTCTCAACAGGTTATTGCACTAACTTTGCCTTATGAAAAAGACTACAAAGAACCTACAGAAAAAAGTGAAGTTTGGTTATGTTAACTATGAAGATGAGAAGGTAATTTTAAGGTTAGGTTATTACGGTTAAACTACTATCATTTCCTATCATTGCCATAAAAACTGATAGATAATGCTTTCAATCTTTAATGTGCAGATATAAGGTTCAAGGTTTCTTTAATATTTTGATGTTTGGTGCAGACAAATATAGTTAAATCACTTATGAAAGAGAAAAAGACCCTATTGGATTATTTGCCCTCGTCCAGTTACAAATAAATGTTCCTCCATCTAAAGTGACCAAGTTGACCAGCGAAGTAAGTTGGTTAAATCTTTAGTTAACTTGGAAGAGAAATGTGGTTCAATAGCCATCTGCTTTGTTGTATTCCTCCCTCACATTTAAACTCCAAGGCACATGTGACCTCTTGTGACAACCCGAAAATTTTCATGATTTAATAAAAATATTTATGTGAATTTATAGTTTATTATTATGATAATGTTAATAATAATAAAAACAATAACAATAATAATGATAATATTATTATTAAAAATAATAATATTAATAATGATAATATTAATAATAATGAAAATATTGTTATTAATAATAATTTATAAAATTATTAAATTGATTTAATAAAGTCCAGGGTTAGTTTTGTAATTTCTAAAACTTGTTTTATAAACTTAAATCAAGAAATAATAAAACATCAAACTACAGGGACCATTCTGTAAATTTATTAAAACCCAACCCCCATCCCGTCCCCTTCGAAATTCCGGCCATCCTCCGAAGACCAAACACCCCACAATACATGGTTTTAATCAAATTAAACTATGCCGACAACTTCTCGTGGATGATTCGATCTAAACCCCACAAAAATTAGGTTCGATGGAAGTGTGATCGGGTACCTAACCCACTTCGACCCACTCGACCGAATTTTCAACCACTACCGAGCACTAGACAGTATAATAATCAAATTAGATCGACTAAATCGAACTTTATTCACCTATAAATCGAGTGCAACCTTCAATTCCATCTAAAAACACATAAACATATCGATTTGATTAGTTCTCTCGGCCGCGACCTATAGCTACTCGAACACCCTCTGTGGAACTTCGAAACAGGTAATTCAACACACCATTGTGCTCGTTTTTACAAGGGGAACAATAACCCCATGAATTCAGATGCAATCGAAATCGGTTTGGGATCAATTTGATTCGGTTCGAACCTAGGGTTCTTGGGAAATGGGATTACTGGAGTTTAAGTTTAAAAGGATTAAAAGAGGAGTATTACCGCGGCCTTATGCCTTGGTTTACTGGTGTGTGCGTGTGATGGTGAACAGGAGGTCAGGGGTTCGAACCCTGCCCCCAACACATTTTTTTAAAAGCCTTTTTAAGTCTTTTAAAAATGCAGAAAAATTACCAAAAATTATAGAAATAATTTTTAAGAACTTCTTTTATTTTAAATACCTTTAAATGATTTTCTGTAATTTATTTATTTAAAAACACCTTAAAATAAATTTATAAAATAATATTTAAAATATTATAAATAACCATTTTTATAAAATAGACTTTAAATGATGATTTAAAGTATTAATCTATTGATTGGACACCATATTAATTTTTAATTATGGATAAATTATAATAATTGTGGAAATTTATTTCTTTAAATTCCTTATTTAATTATTTATTTATATTGTCACACCCTCAAATTCCGGGTCTGGAATCTATCACGGATGGGTGAGCAAACAGGATCGAATACAGTAGTTACACATGAGATGCAGTTATCTATATGATAAGTTTTAGATAACCATTTCATTAATAATCAGAGTATTAAATATTATACGCAACGGAAATAAATATATATATTGTTTCTTAACAATACTTCTAATCATGTCTTGTTAATAACCAATATGTATCTGGAGCTCTTATATGATCCTATGTGCATATCCATAAGCTCCTAGTGGATACCTGGAATACATGTAAAATCAAGTGTCAACACAGGGTTGGTGAGTTCATAGGTAAGTAAAACATATTTGATAATTCATCCATTATCATTCAAAGAAGGGTTTACTATAAAAGTGTGAGTTTAATTTACTCACCGGTATATGAATAGCCTGTCGGAACCCTTTTAATAAGGTGAACCCGCTATCCCACATACCTACTAAGTACAAGCCCAACAAATCCTTCACATTGAATTTGTCCATGTCACTTAGTTTATTATTTCTATGTACAAGTCCAACAAATCCTTCACATAGGATTTGTCCATGTATCATAGTTTAAATTTTCCCTTTTCCTTTTTATGTGTGTATTATGCCAATTTTAATAATTCAAATCAGAGGGCGCGAATCCTCTCTTTACATTTATCCTCATATGGGTGGTAAGTGAAACTATAATGGCAAAACTTATATAGCGCAACAATCTGCCTTCCCACAGAATAGTCATCCCGAATGACAGCGAGATCTTTGTGCATCTGATAAGGACCACATGTCCAAACCTTTGTGGGGGTTAGTCACTCCCCGATAGTACTATCCAAAAGATCTCTGCCTTGTTTATAGCCCAGTTTACACAGAAGGATTTCATAATAACCATATGTAATCATAAATGTGATCCAATTATTATTTAACATAATACACAAAAATAATTTGTAATTTCAATTACAACATGTATTCCAGCCCCAAAATATTTAAATGATTAAAAAGGGGAATAGTTACGAACTCACCTCAGTCCTTGTGTGTGGTGTTGACAAGCTAGTAAATTCCTGCTAAGGAATTATATTTCACGTAAGTAAATAGTTACAAATCCATAACCTAATAAGTTAGATCTTGAACCTGGTGTTCAATTGATCTAGTCTTTGGTTTTCGGGGATTTGTTATAAACATTAAATCATTTAATTATTTTTGTTAATAATTAATGATTTATATGACATTTAATTAGCTTAATAATGATTTTGACATATCATTGTATTCTAATTATTTTATAGACGTTATATAAACATATAAGTTTATATTTAATTTTTGTAAGATTTTATAAATATTTAAGTTTATAAAATTTACCTTGTATTTATATTATCAAAATAAGTCCATAAATCCACATCCATTAATAATTTGATGATCTAATTTATTATTTGTAAATCCATTTTTATATGGATAATAATTTATAACACATGTAATATTTATTTTCATAAATAATTTAGGCTTTTAAATAATTATTTTTCTATAATTATTATGATTTATCATTAATTAAAATTAATATGGTGTCCAATTAATGGATTAGTACTTTAAATCATCATTTAAAGCCTATTTTATAAAAATAGTTATTTATAATATTTTAAATAATATTTTATAAATTTTATTTAAAGTATTTTTAATTAAATAATTTACAGAAAAAATATTTAATGGTGTTAAAAATAACAGAAGCTTTTAAAAATTATTTTTATAATTTTTAATAATTTTTATATATTTTTAAATAGTCCAAAAAGGATTTAAAAAAATATGGGAGGTGCACGGTTCGAACCCGCGACCTCCCCCCCCACAACCCTGCGCACAAACCAGTGAGCCAAAGGCTCCATATCGAACAGAACACAGCCACAATTCCTTTTAACACTTAAACCCAGTTTATCCCCAAATCAAGAACCCTAGAAACCATTTCGATCAAATTGAAGATCGATTCGGTTATGTTAATGCACAGATTCATAGGGCTTTTGATCCTTGCATAAAAACGAGTTTGATGATAGGTTCAATTACCTGTTTTGGTTGTTTGAATGATAAGAGCAGATGCAGAACAGCTTCGACCGAGGTTCGAATCAGTTCGATGTGAATTTGTTGTTGTTATTCAAATTAAACTTGGGGATAGCTTCGGATGATGGTTAGGAACAATAACCTTCTGCCAATTTGGGTTTATAATGGGTCTAAGTTGGATTTCGAGTGGATTGCAGGTCGCGGAGAAGGAAGAGTTCGAATTCGATGATGAGATTGTTTCAGGTGCAATTGAATGTGTAGACGGTTTGGTAATACTTATAGCCTTGTTCAGACTCAATTAATTCGATTATGGTTGCATTTCTAGTGCGATTTGAAGCTGTAAAGTAGCCGACATGTTCACGTGGTGGTTAGATCGCACCAGCTGATCCTTTATTCGAATTGTTGGGTGGGTCGAGTTCGAATCGTTCACATGAGAGTGTCGGGACCATTTGTTTGATGAAAAACCGTGTATATTTGGCGTTTAGAGGTCTCGCCGGAGCCGCCGGAGGTCGGCCGGATCCGGTGCCGGAAAACCGAGGGGGTCGGGGTTGGGTTTTCGGAAATTACAGAATAGTCCCTGAGGTTTCACATGTTATCATTTTGTGTTTTAAGTTTATAAAACATGTTTTAAAATTTACACAACAGCCCTATACTTTATTAAATCAATTAAACTAATTTTGTAAATAATAATATTTTCACTATTATTATTATTTTTATTATTAACATTATTATTTTTAATAATAATATTATTATTATTTTTGTCATTATTTTTGATAATAATATCATTATTATTATAATTATTATTATTATCATTATTTGTAATAATAATAATATCATTATTATTATTATTATTATTATTATTATTATCATTATCATTATTCGTAATAATAATATCATTATTATTATTATTATTATCATTATTTTTATTATTATTAATATTAATATTAATAATAAAAATATAAAAATAAATCATAAATTCACATAAAAATCTTATATTAATTCACGGAAAATTTTGGGTTGTCACATCATCCCCCTGTTAGAGGAATTTTCGTCCCGAAAATTAAGATGTACTAGCGACATTTTTGAACAGGTTAGGATATTTGCGCATCATTTCGTCCTCTCGTTCCCAGGTGAACTCAGGACCACGTCGGGAGTTCCACCGAACTTTGACAACCGGAATCTTGCTATGCTTAAGTTGTTTAACTTCTTTATCCATGATTTCAACTGGTGCCTCAACAAGTCTGAGTTTCTCACATACTTGCAGTTCCTTTAAAGACACAACCAGTGATTCATCGGATAAACACTTCCTTAGATTTGATACGTGAAAACATCGTGCACACCACCAATTTCAGCAGGTAGATTTAATTCATAGGCTACTGGGCCGATCCTTCTTACAATTTCAAAAGGTCCCACGTAGCGAGGGTTCAATTTCCCTCGTTTCCCAAAGCGTATAACTCCCTTCCAGGGAGATACCTTTAGCGAAACTTTATCTCCTTCCTGAAATTCAAGTGGCTTGCGGTGTTTATCAGCGTAGCTTTTCTAGCGATCCCTGGCAGCAACCATGCGTTCTCTTATTCAGACAATTTTCTCATGAGTTTCAAAGATCAATTCTAACTTGTCTTGGGTCCTACACACTTATGGTAATAGTCGGAACTCCAACCTTCTTAATGTCCCCGTTTAACACGTTAGTTTAATCGTATCAATCAATATAGCTAGGTTCACAACATTGACATTAAAGCAAATCATTTAAACCATCAGAGAGGCTTATTCTACTACTCACTAGATTTTTCCCAGTGTCCTTCTTAATTCTATTTGGTCTAAGGTATGATATCAGTTTTATCAATTCATGGGGTTTGTTAATATAAAGAGCACGACTTAATCCTACCATTGCATGATTTTAGAATTATAATTCTAGCTTTTGCATTTCATTCCTTAGGTATAGTAACCCTTTTATAAGCATTACCGGTATACTAAGAATATGCTTAAACCGGTTACACAACATCCTAATTTATTATCATCCCAAAGAATAACTTAATGTATGTAGGTATCATCACCCTTCTATATCTCCTGTAGTCCACTTTCATTCTAAGCATTCAATCAGTCCCTCAATTACTGAAATGCTAAGTGGAGGAATGCCTCTTAAAGTTTAAAATTAATATTATGATTGGAAATACCATGAAGGCTCTAAGTAGGACAGGACTTAAGTAACAGCAGGTAAACTACAAGCACATAAGTACAATATGTCTAATGATAGCTGCCTATCCTTCATACCTTCAGGATTTCAGGTATAACCATGTCAGGGCAAGTACTAGGGAAACAAGTCTCACTTTAGGTTAGGACAAGTGTAGCACAGATTACCAAATGAAATACGTCAAGGTAATTTTGATTCATATGTCTTAAAGGCTTGTATATTGACCACAGTAACTTCACGTGCTACAATAGCAGCAATCTTACGACTAGAGTTTCTAGACCGTGAACGGATTTGACAAGAAGTCATTCTGAAAGATCATTAAGAGTTTTCATGGAAATTGGGTAATACGAGTTATTCAATACGAAAACGACGGTCGAGAATTTGGCATAATAGCAATGAGATGTTCCAGGTGTAATCGTTTGATTCGTAAATCAAAGCGAGTACGTTGACTAATCAAAGTATTGGGTCAATCACAACTTTGTTGAAGACATGCGTACCTATAAGCAGATACTCATCCCAAGGGTTCCCAGGTAAGGTAAACAGTCCATCGGTTGATTTGGATATATGCGAATACCTTGCCTAGACAGAACACCCCGAGATACAGGCATCACGCTCTTCCAGCATTACATGTTTCAAGTTGTAAGACACAGACTTTGACAAATTTGAAAACCTTGAATAACAATCGAGTTTTGGAGTTTGAAATCACTTGAATTAGGCACACAATGCCTTAGAATATGATTTAAGATTCGTGTGTGTATTGATAGGAATCAAAGTATAAGAGGAATCACATAAGGCATATAACTTCTTAATCTTAGTCAATCTCTAACTAAGGCAATTTACTTTGTGCAACTATTGTGTGTGGCTATAGGCTAGATGCAATTCCTAACTCACTATAACCAATGGCTCTGATACCAATCTGTCACACCTCAAATTCCGGGTCTGGAATCTATCACGGAGGGGTGAGCAAACAGGATCGAACACAGTAGTTACACATGAGATGCAGTTATCTATATGATAAGTTTTAGATAACCATTTCATTAATAATCAGAGTATTAAATATTATACGCAGCGGAAATAAATATATATATTGTTTCTTAACAATACTTCTAATCATGTCTTGTTAATAACCAATATGTATCTGGAGCTCTTATATGATCCTATGTGCATATCCATAAGCTCCTAGTGGATACCTGGAATACATGTAAAATCAAGTGTCAACACAGGGTTGGTGAGTTCATAGGTAAGTAAAACATATTTGATAATTCATCCATTATCATTCAAAGAAGGGTTTACTGTAAAAGTGTGAGTTTAATTTACTCACCGGTATATGAATAGCCTGTCGGAACCCTTTTTAATAAGGTGAACCCGCTATCCCACATACCTACTAAGTACAAGCCCAACAATCCTTCACATTGAATTTGTCCATGTCACTTAGTTTATTATTTCTATGTACAAGTCCAACAAATCCTTCACATAGGATTTGTCCATGTATCATAGTTTAAATTTTCCCTTTTCCTTTTTATGTGTGTATTATGCCAATTTTAATAATTCAAATCAGAGGGCGCGAATCCTCTCTTTACATTTATCCTCATATGGGTGGTAAGTGGAACTATAATGGCAAAACTTATATAGCGCAACAATCTGCCTTCCCACAGAATAGTCATCCCGAATGACAGCGAGATCTTTGTGCATCTGATAAGGACCACATGTCCAAACCTTTGTGGGGGTTAGTCACTCCCCGATAGTACTATCCAAAAGATCCCTGCCTTGTTTATAGCCCAGTTTACACAGAAGGATTTCATAATAACCATATGTAATCATAAATGTGATCCAATTATTATTTAACATAATACACAAAAATAATTTGTAATTTCAATTACAACATGTATTCCAGCCCCAAAATATTTAAATGATTAAAAAGGGGAATAGTTACGAACTCACCTCAGTCCTTGTGTGTGGTGTTGACAAGCTAGTAAATTCCTGCTAAGGAATTATATTTCACGTAAGTAAATAGTTACAAATCCATAACCTAATAAGTTAGATCTTGAACCTGGTGTTCAATTGATCTAGTCTTTGGTTTTCGGGGATTTGTTATAAACATTAAATCATTTAATTATTTTTGTTAATAATTAATGATTTATATGACATTTAATTAGCTTAATAATGATTTTGACATATCATTGTATTCTAATTATTTTATAGACGTTATATAAACATATAAGTTTATATTTAATTTTTGTAAGATTTTATAAATATTTAAATTTATAAAATTTACCTTGTATTTATATTATCAAAATAAGTCCATAAAATATTATAACATCCATTAATAATTTGATGATCTAATTTATTATTTGGAAATCCATTTTTATATGGATAATAATTATAACACATGTAATATTTATTTTCATAAATAATTTAGGCTTTTAAATAATTATTTTTCTATAATTATTATGATTTATCATTAATTAAAATTAATATGGTGTCCAATTAATGGATTAGTACTTTAAATCATCATTTAAAGCCTATTTTTATAAAAATAGTTATTTATAATATTTTTAAATAATATTTTATAAATTTTATTTAAAGTATTTTTAATTAAATAATTTACAGAAAAAATATTTAATGGTGTTAAAAATAACAGAAAAAATATTGGTAATATTATTAAGACATGGTGTTGTTTGTATACCAAATCGTGTACGTCAAACCGAACCGACCCGAATCCGACCAAATATATTTATTCGTGTTGAACATGTTTTAAAAACTTAATTACAATTAATAATAGGTGTAGATCGTGTTTGATCGTGTATTGCCTTATTCTTTGAAGTTCTTGTTCATTTCATTACATCAAATCAAGGTGAGTTCAAGCCCCTCTGTTTTACTAAATCTTTTTGGGTGAGTTCAAGCCCCACTATTTTACTAAATCTCTTTTGGATAAGTTCATTTTATTAAAACTCTTTTGGGGGAGATAGCATACTGGTAATGTTACAAACGTTTTCATTATATATTTAAGATGTGTATGATATTAATATAGTGTTGTTTATCATTATAAAAGTCCTCACACTTTCGAATTGTTAATATTGGATAGCGGAAAAAGTTGGGTAGTACTACTGGGTGTGACGAGCCCCACCTGTGTGACTTGAGGTCAACCGGGTGCAATTTGTCCTATGATTATTCGTCACGATATGGTGAAGTCGTGACGGGAGGCAAACATAACATAGTCAGCTTCAATGTCGAAATCACTATTTAATATCATTTGTGAATGGACTAGCTAGCCATTACAATGCACATGCTTAAATATACGCTATTGTTAAACTGTGACGTTTAACTGTAAACTCTTGAACTGATCAACCGTTGGGTTGATACACGCTATTGTTAAACTGGGATGTTTAACTGTAAACCCTTGAACTGATCAACCGTTGGGTTGATACACGCGATTGTTAAACTGGGATGTTTAACTGCAAACTCTTGAACTAAGCAACCATTGGGTTGATTACACCTTTGTTAAACTGTTATATTTAAACGCAAACTCTTGAACTCACCAACCGTGTGTTGACTTTTAGTATGCTATTCTCAGGTCATTAATCTGGACTGCTGTTAGGGGCACTACACGGGTCAAGCATGCATCCTAACGCTTAAACAATGATACATTTGTTTATCTTTATATTTTGGGTTTGTTTTATTTGTTTAAACGCTTCCGCATGAAATTCAAATGTTTGAACTTTGGTTTGTTATGTTAAACGTTGCATATAGAGTCGTTCCAAGTAACTAATGATTGTGATCCTGGTTTGCTCACCCCTCCGTGATAGATTCCAGACCCGGAATTTGAGGGTGTGACACCTCTCGTATATTTGTTAAACTGTTCGTTATTTCCGTTATCTCTTGTAAGTGTTTGCTTAGTCATTAACAATAATACGAGGGCTCATTTGTAATTTCTTTTATCTTGATTTTATTTAAATTCTTTTAATTTGTTAAGTTAACGATTCAATAAAATTTACATATTCAAGCATCGACCAACGTTGATAAAGTTCAAAAGGTTTAAATATCGAGCAACCATGGATGCCTTATAGTTGAAGCTTTTCCAACAATATCATCTGTAAAAGCCACTTACGTGGAGTTGCAATATGCTCCTATAGGAATTCAGTTGCCTAATCTAATAGGGTGATTGATAGATGCATCTAAATTAAATGTGGATTGGTTTTGGTTGATAGTTAAACTAAGATTTCACCCGCCGCATCAATTTATAATAGAGATTGTTTCGCACGTAATCTTTTTTTAGGTGATTAGTACTAACGTATAAATCATTAAAATTAAATCTTTCAACCTTTATAACCTCGCCACATAGCGCGGGTCACACCTATAGTGATTAATAAACTAAAGTTCAAAAATAAATGCTTTTATTTGCTTCTATGTTTCTTTACACTTTTTTTGTTGACGAATTTTTTTCGTGATTTCCAAGCGCACCATCACATTGTTTTTCTATTCATGTTTTGATGCTTAAAACCAATTAGCCATTTTTTTTATTATCAATTGATTTTTTATAAAATTCCAAATATTAAAGTTTTAATTTTATGAACATTATGATTTTTATTTTTTTAACAACGTTAGCATAAATACTAATGTATAAATCAATGTAACTAATTTTATAAATTTAACTTCCCGCTGCAACGCGCGGGAATACCCACTAGTTTCTCATAATGTATATTGTTACTCTGATAAGTATACATTAATAGAGTGGGTAGATTTTTAAAGATCACACAATGGGGTAGTTTAATGACGAGTGGCGGAACTTTAACACTTTCATAAAGGGCGGGGACGAAATCAAAATTTTTAAATGGAGACGAACTTGATATATATATACACACACACTACGTGACAAAAAAATTACACTATCGACGAAAAAAAAAGGACCCTTTTAACCTCCGCCATTGTTAAGGACCAAAAATAAAGTGTTTTTCATAAAAATATATATATATATAAATGTATTTTTCTTTTGGGTCATTGGATTATAATAATCCTAACTTTCATTTATTAGTCGAGATTAAACCAAACTAAAAAAATGTATACAGTCACTCCTAATTTTAAGCTTATTTTCCTACAATGATCATTTACTAACTGAGAGTTAACCCTTGTTAGTTTTTTAATGAAATGTGGCTAAATTTGAGCCATTTTTAACTCCGGCGGCGCCTATCATCTATTAGGTCCGTTTTCCATTGTCTAGCCTCCATCCTCATCTGAAATCTACTTCCAACAAGTCAATTGGTTCAAATTGTGTTCTGGAGATTGATGAGTTTTAGAGTGCAGAAGTTTCAGATTTACGGACCTAATGGTAGATTTCAAATTTTTGCTTAGTATTTTAGCCACAAAAGCAGTCGACATCATCAAAAAACTAACAGTGTTAGCGCTCAGTTAGTGAGAGATCGTTGAGGAAAATAACTCAAAGTTACGTGTGTCTGTAAACATTTCTTTTGTCAGAATTAATCTCAGCTAATAAATGAAACTTGGGATTATTGAAACCCGATAACTCATTCTTTTTATAGTTTGTTACCATATTTAATAATTTAAAAATTACTAATTTCTTCGAAACTTTATATAATTGTTATAATAACAAATACTATGTACGTTACTATATAAATAGGAATACAATCAGTATAATTATAAAAATACTATTCAATTTTTTTTTTTTACCAAAATATATTTGTCAAGTTACATCAAAATAGAAGGTAGACGGGCAACAAGCTGCGCCGCCACCTCTTTCTGAATTGCAAATCCTAACCTTCCAAAAACAAATCCTTGCCTCCCCGGGGTTGAGCAATGGTTGTCTATTCAAATCATTTCCTTTTTATAATAAACTAGTAAAAAACCCACGCGATGCGACAATTAAAATTGACAACGCAATGAAAAGGTTACCTAAGGCTTCTTATACAGATAGGTACAAAAATATACAAAAGACACTGATAAACAAACTTTCTATTTCAAAAAGATATAAAAGACATTGATAAACATATATAAAAGTAACCCGTGCGAAGCAGCGACGACAACAATTTACAACGCAACAATCTTTGAGGATTTGCTAACAATTTCGGATCACTCTCTATCCAGGTGAAGCTACTGCAAGTCTGCATCATCCATATCAATATTTGGTAACACATCACATATACAAGTAACCAAACCATACTAAATACAACAAACAAAGGAAAAAACATCCACTTTGACATAACAAGATCAATACGACAATACATGTTAACATCCAAATTTATGTTAATCCTTATAGTGTTCGTCAACGCCTGTTTATATCCAAATACATGTAAAGCATTGGAAACCTTAGATATTACAATAATGGCCTGAACATAACGGAAGTTGGAAATTAGAAATCGAAATGCAAGGTGATACCTATCAATTTATTTCTTGGCATCAAGAGATGTTTCATCACCAAAAATTTGGGAGCCCCAAGCTAGGGCTTTACCTTAGCACAAAGTAGAGCCGGCCCTAGCTTTTTATAGAAGGAAAGAAAGAAAAAAAAAACAAGAAGAACAAGAGTGGCTACTGAGGGTGGAACTCCAAAATAGTTTTTGAAGTAAAACGAGTATTTCAACCCCGCGTGATGCTGTGTCACGGTACGATAATTAACGTGGTAAAGGGTGTGTTTGCAAACTTCCTAACCAGCGTTGGAATTTGTAATGTGCGTTACCTCGGTGACACTAACGTGGTTATCATGACTCATGCATTACGACTTAAATGGGACCTGACATTAATACGACAAACTCGTTAAAAAGTTTATAGTAAAGAGAGTTAAATATTAAAAGAAATTAATTTACAAAAAAAAAGAAAAAAGAATAAAGAATAAAACTTAAAAAACCAAGAAATGACAAAACTAAAAAAACTCAATTAAGGTGTTGAGACAAAGCAGAGAACTTTGGTGGGTGTTGTAGGTGTTTAATGGTTTACTACCAGCGAAAATACCAACCTTTATGAAATACCAACCGCAAGATATTTAACACCAACAAAATTACGTGAAAATAAAAAAGAAGATATTAAAAATGCCGCCATCGCAAATTGAGTTGGTATATAATTTGAAGCCGAGGATTATTAATGTAAACAACGCATAAGTGCTATTGTTGTTGAATAATATTATTAAAAAGTTATATATTTTTATAAAAACACACACAAATCCTAGTTTTAGATCTAGAAATTATGCGTATCATATGACTTGACTCCTAACTATGTATAACAAGAATATATTTTCTATACATCTTAGTATTCGTCAAACCATAAACTTTGGTTCATAAAAAAAATAAATAAATCTTCTCATTTTTACAGAAATTGACATTCCCATTAATCTCATAAACGCTCATTTTCTCAACCCATTGTGTCTTGTTTTTTCTTAACTTGAGTTTGTGTCAACTCAATAACCCCATGTTGATATGATTTAGTGTTAGGTTTTGAACTATTCTTAACCGCGATAATAATTGATCAAAAGCATCTGTCGGTAAAGATGATGTCACACCACCTTCCATCTCCTTGATCGCGGTCATGGGAGCATCATCAATGCTCGAATTACATAAATTTGATGAAATCCTGTCAACAACTTTTTGGATGAATTTAGCTTCATGCCTGTATATTAAAGAACGTTCAGTTAGCTTGTTTAGAGTCTAACATTATAGTTTATTTTTATTTATATTACTTAAGTTATTCTTTTAGTAAGACTCGAGTTAACATGAACTAGAAAGAATCCATATTATATAATACTTGGGTTGTTTGATAAAGGATCAATTAATTACCCATTAATTAGAAGTGTTTTTCAACTCCCATCCACCCAGTCCTGCTGCTTCTATCAGAGCCTCTCTCCATACCCCAACCCGTGTTTCATTTTTAAGTTTGGCAAAGTGTTGAAATATGTGGTTGATGTACATATTCTATATGTACATATATTTAATCTTCTTTATCAATTTGATGTTGTTTTGTTTTGTTTGCATATCCGCTGCTGTGATGGGTTGCTTATTGCTGCTGGGCTGCTTATTGCTGCTGGGCTGCTTATTGCTGCTATGCTGTGCTGGGCTGCTTATCGGGCTTGGATGGTTTGTGGGCTTGCTGCGCGTGAGATATTTTGGCTTTAAAGATCAGTGGTGTTTGTTTGACTCGGGTATTCTAGAGTCTTCACAAACACACTTTACATCTCTCCAAAACGTATCGTCTTCTCCAAGTTTCAGACGATTGTTCTTGTTCTTGATGGTTGATTCAACCTATTTTGAATCTTCTTGTGTTTGTTTGTATTCTGCTCGTTGTATTCATAAGCAGATACTTGTTCTCTCTTTCTAGATTCATATTACTTGTTTTCAGTCGTGGTTGTGGCTGTATTCATTATATTTTGTACAGCCGTTGTAAACGCTTAAATCCAGACGTTTTGACATGGTATCAGAGCGTTGAGTTCTGATCCATTGCCTTCAAGTTCATCGTTCTCGTTTGAACGACCTTTTCTCGGTATCTAGGGTTTCGAAATACGAACCCTATCCGCTTCTTCTATCTGGGACTCGCTGGTGGATGATTCTCATATACGTGGGTGTCTATCTCAGAAGCCCTATCGCATTTCTGATCAATCGTGGTACTCATACCCATTGGTAACCCTAAAAGGTTACTTGCGTCATCTGAGCAAAGGAAAGCTGTACTGTGGATCTTATTTTCTTCGTGTGGCTCTGTAACCCTAGAAGGTTACAAGCCTACTGCATTTGGAGAACCCTAACTTGGGTCCCCCTTTCGGAAAGCTGTATTGTGGATCTTATCTTCTTCGTGTGGCTCTGTAACCCTAGAAGGTTACAAGCCCACTGCATTTGGAGAACCCTAACTTGGGTCCCCCTCTCGGTGAGATCTTTCCTTAACTTTCTTTAATCTTTGTGTATTAGTTGTGTTTGGCTGGGTTAGGAGTACCAGCATCTGGTTATTCTGATCTTGTTGTTCCGCTGTGTTCTGATCTTGTTTGCATCACTTGTGTGATTTTTTGTTCATTTCTTGTGTGTTGCATTTCCAACTCTGACTAATCCTTGATCTGCCACTACGAGTGGTGTGAAAACCTGGCTCTGGTCTGAGTTGGTTTATGTGCGCTTACGTGTGTGCCTTTCATTCCGTATTTGTTCCTGTTACAATGGGTGAAGAATCCGCTGTGACAGTCACTACCGAAACCCTTGTTAGTAAAATTGATGCTAGTAATCCTCTATACCTTCATGCAAGTGATTCTAGTTGTTTGACCATTGTTAGCACCAAATTAAAAGGAAATGAAAACTATACAGTCTGGGCTAATTCTATGCTTCTTGCCCTACGTGTTAAAAATAAAATTGGGTTTATAGATGGTTCTTGTAAAAAACCTACTGATAATAATGTGCTTGCTACACAATGGGAAAGATGCAATTCTGTTGTTCTTACTTGGCTGTTGAATTCCATTTGTGAAGAACTGTATGTAGGTCAAGTCTATTCAAAACTTGCCTCTGAAGTATGGAAAGATCTAAAAGAAACATATGATAAGGTTGATGGGTCGGTTGTGTTTGGGTTATATCAAAAGATTAATTCTGTTAAACAAAATGGCTCCTCTGTGTCTGAGTATTATCATAAACTTACATCCATGTGGAAACAGTTTGATGCAATAGTGCAACTCCCTGCCTGCACATGTGAGGCATCAAAAGACTTTAATGATTTCAGTCACCTAATAAAACTGATGCAGTTTCTAATGGGTCTAGATGATGTTTACCAACCTGTTAGAACTAACCTCCTAACTAGAGACCCTCTCCCAATAATAAAAACAGCCTATTCTATAGTGTCAAGAGAAGAATCTCATAGAGGGTCAAGTGAAAATGGGAAAAATCAGAATGTTAGTTTTGTCTCTAAATCAAACCAACCAGTGGATAATAAAAGGAAAAACCTAAGACGACCCAACCCTAATCTAAAATGCACTCATTGCAACAAATTGGGTCACATGGTTGAGAGATGTTTTGAAATTGTGGGATATCCACAAGGATATAAACCCAGACCTAGTACTGGGAACTCTCAACAGAAAAAACCCAGTGTAACTAATAATGCTTCTTCATCAACCTTTCCTGAATTATCCTCTGAACAGATCAATAAGCTACTAAATCTACTGAGTGATAAAAATGATGAGACTTCTCCTAACCTAAACTCGAACTTCGGAGGTATTACCTTTAGCAGTGGATGTACTACACTTAACCCCTCTGTTTTTAACTTTGCGAGTCTGACATCCCCATCCACATCAGGATGGATTGTTGACTCTGGGGCCAATCAACACATGGTCATGAGTGATGAACATGTCTTTAATAAAATTGATGTTTCTAAATATGATTTTAAAGTAAAACATCCGAATGGCACTGATGCCAGGGTAACAAAAATAGGATGTTTGAAGTTAACTAATGAAGTAACTCTAAATGATGTACTCGTGGTCCCTGATTATTTTGTCAACCTCATGTCAGTTCACAAACTTGCTAAAGATAATAGGATTGAAGTAGTGTTTAATGAACATAAATGTATCATTCAGGATTCTCTTACAAAGAAAACGTTGGTGACTGGTAATCAAGTAGATGGACTGTATTTGTGTGGTGATATCTCTAAACTGGATAAGGTGTGTTTTAGCAGTTTTAATTCATCTGACCTTTGGCACTCTAGACTGGGACACCCCTCTAATAAGGTCCTAAATGTCCTTAAAAATGATTTAAATTTGAAACTTCAAAATCACCTTAGTCCTTGTGATGTTTGTCACAAGGCCAAGCAACATAGAGAGCCATTCCCATTAAGTGATCATACCTCAAAAAATATAGGTGACCTTGTTCACTTGGATATATGGGGACCTTATCGTACTCCCAGTCATGAAGGTTATAAGTTCTTTCTAACTATTGTTGACGACTTCTCCAGATCTGTTTGGGTGTATCTACTTAAAAGTAAAGAAGAGGTCTTTTCAAATGTTGAAAACTTTTATAATCTCATTAAGACACAATTTGGGAAAAATGTTAAGGTGTTTCGAAGTGATAATGGAACTGAGTTTGTCAATAACCAAATGACCACCTTCACAAGTAAAAATGGGATTATACATCAAACCTCATGTGCTTATACCCCACAACAGAATGGTGTAGTAGAAAGAAAAATCGTCATCTTCTTAATGTTGCCCGGACCTTACTATTTCAGGGAAATATTCCTATTCGTTTCTGGTCTGATTGTGTGTTAACTAGTGCCTATTTGATTAACAGGACCCCATCATCTGTTCTGAATGGAAAAACACCCTATGAAATCATGTTTGGCTTTAAACCCTCTCTTGGTCACCTTAAAGTGTTTGGCTGCTTGTGTTTTTATACAGTTCTTAATAATAATAATAAGTTCTCTTCTCAAGCTGAAAAATGTGTTTTCTTGGGATACTCTTCTTTTAAAAAAGGTTATAAACTGTGGTGTCTAGATAAAAAACAAATAATTTTTTCTCGTGATGTCAAATTTTATGAACATATCTTTCCTTTTAAAAATTCAATTAATAATGAGTCAGTCACTATAGATCAAAACTCTTTAACAAATGTTAACTTTTTTGATGAAATAGACACAAGTCAGTCAAATAGTCCCAATGGTGAGTTACCCGATGATGAAGAGAGGGAATATGTGAATGGTGAATCTAGTTCTCAGCAGCATTGTTGCAATACTCCAGACGCCTCTGACAGCCAAAAGGAGGCTGAGATGAGGGAGTTACCCAAGTCTCCAAGTGGTCTGAGACACGGTATACCCTTAACTCAGCAGCCGGGTGTCCAGAGTGATGGCACAAGCAAGGCTGAGACTAGTAAATCGATGAATATGACAGAAGGTCACAATACCTCTGAGGGTAACAGGATCTATCTGTGTCAGTTAGACGGTCCTCTCGACCTGTTAAGTTTCCAAGAAACCTTGATGATTTTGTTGTTGAAGGAAAGGTTAAGTTTGGTATTGAAAAAGTTGTCAATTATTCATGTTCACCATATGATGTTAAATGTTTTCTGACTGCTTTAAATAAGTCCGTTGAACCTCGAAACTACTATGAAGCCAAACATGATGATAGGTGGGTTGAGGCCATGAACGAAGAAATGTCTGCTTTACATAGGAATAATACCTGGACCCTAGTTGATTTACCTGCTGGTCGAAAACCTATAGGTTGTAAATGGGTCTTTAAAATTAAGTATAAGTCAACTGGGGAAATAGAGCGTTATAAGGCTAGGTTAGTGGCCAAGGGATATAGTCAAACTGAAGGAATTGATTTTGATGAAACTTTTTCACCCGTTGTGAAAATGGTTACAGTTCGATGTGTTATCTCTTTAGCTGTTCAAAATGATTGGCCATTGTTTCAGCTTGATATTAACAATGCTTTTTTATATGGTGATTTGTCTGAAGAAGTGTATATGTCGTTACCTGAGGGTTTCTATTCTAAAAGTGAAACTAAGGTGTGTAAGCTAAATAAATCATTGTATGGCTTAAAACAGGCACCGCGAGTGTGGAATGAAAAATTAGTTAGGGTCTTACTTGAACTTGGTTTTATTCAAAGTAAATGTGATCATTCGTTGTTTATTAAGTCAAAACAGAATATGTTTGTTGTGTTATTAGTTTATGTGGATGATATTGTTGTTACTGGGAATGACATGAAAGAAATTGATAGCATAAAGCGGTTTTTAAATACCAAATTTTTAATTAAAGATTTGGGTATTTTGAAATATTTTCTAGGGATTGAAGTTATTAGAGATACAAGTGGTTTATATCTTTCACAAAGAAAATATTGTCTTGATTTGTTAACTGAATTTGGTCTTAGTGGATGTAAACCAGTTAGTACACCTCTTGAACAAAACTTTCTTGTTACTAACTTTTGTAAAAAGGATGAAACTGTTTTGAAAAATGTTAGTGGTTTTCAAAAGTTAATCGGTAAGCTAATTTACTTGTCTCATACAAGGCCTGATATTTCTTATGCTGTACAATTTTTGAGTCAGTTCATGCATTCTCCAACTAACTCTCATCTTCAATTAGCCTTGAGACTCTTGAGATACTTAAAGGGAGCGCCTGGAAAAGGAATTTATTTTTCTAAATCTTCCTGTTTTAATCTTAGTGCGTTTGCTGATTCTGATTGGGCTAAGTGTCTTAGTTCTAGGAAATCAGTTACTGGTTTTTGTGTGTTTCTTGGAAATTGTTTGGTGTCATGGAAAAGTAAGAAACAGTCTACTGTCTCTCGTTCATCAGCAGAAGCTGAATACAGGGCTATGTGTGCTGCTTTTTGTGAACTTATGTGGTTAATTAATTGTTAAGAGAATTACAAGTTGTTGTCACGCTTCCTGTTACTTTGCATTGTGATAGTAGCGCAGCCTTGTCTATTGCTGCTAATCCTGTCTTCCATGACAGAACTAAACACTTTGAAGTTGATTTGTTTTTTTTAAGAGAAAAAATTTCTCAAGGTATTATTCATACAAAGTCTACAAATTCTTCTAATCAAATAGCGGATGTTTTTACAAAAGGGTTGCCAGTGCAGCAACATAATTCGTTATGTTCCTTGCTGCATATGCGTGATGTGTTTTCTTCATCAAATTGAGGGGGGTGTTGAAATATGTGGTTGATGTACATATTCTATATGTACATATATTTAATCTTCTTTATCAATTTGATGTTGTTTTGTTTTGTTTGCATATCCGCTGCTGTGATGGGCTGCTTATTGCTGCTGGGCTGCTTATTGCTGCTGGGCTGCTTATTGCTGCTATGCTGTGCTGGGCTGCTTATCGGGCTTGGATGGTTTGTGGGCTTGCTGCGCGTGAGATATTTTGGCTTTAAAGATCAGTGGTGTTTGTTTGACTCAGGTATTCTAGAGTCTTCACAAACACACTTTACATCTCTCCAAAACGTATCGTCTTCTCCAAGTTTCAGACGATTGTTCTTGTTCTTGATGGTTGATTCAACCTATTTTGAATCTTCTTGTGTTTGTTTGTATTCTGCTCGTTGTATTCATAAGCAGATACTTGTTCTCTCTTTCTAGATTCATATTACTTGTTTTCAGTCGTGGTTGTGGCTGTATTCATTATATTTTGTACAGCCGTTGTAAACGCTTAAATCCAGACGTTTTGACACAAAGGCATTTCCAACTGCCCCAGTTTGTTCGCGGACTTCAAAGGGTTCCACATCATAGAAGATCGGGTAAACAATAAGCTCATTTGTCGTCCTATGGCACTCCATAATCTTTACAAGCTCATCCAAACACGATGATGAAGACGCATAGTTCTTGGAGAAAACAATGATGTAGAATTTTGAGTCATCAATGGATTTGATGAGCTCGTCATTAATATTCATTCCTTTCTCGATTTCCTCATCATCTTTAAAGGTGTGAATGTTCTTCTGCCGAAGAGCAAAATAAAGATGATCAACGAAGTTTTTACGTGTATCAGGACCTCTAAAACTTAAAAACACATCATATGTGAAGCTCTTGTGAACGTATGTAGATGAAGATGACGCCATAACATATATGATCGGAGTCCTATAATCCAAAATCTTTTTTAGGGAAATTTATAAGAAATGATTGAAAAAATCATTGGAATGATGATTAACCCTCGATATAGCAAGAAAACAAGATTCAAGCATCGGTAATTATACATGTTAATGTTTGGAAAAACTATGAAACCTGGAGGGGAAACCGATTATCCCCTTCTTAGCTTTAACGTGATCATATGTTTAATTATTTGTTCCATGATAATGGCCAGTATTATAATTATATTAAATTTTAACGGTTTAAGTTTAGTTTTTTCACACGTTTGTTTTCATAGATATATAAAACAAGTTATGAAACATCTTTTTCAAACAATATCAAAAGTCTTCCTTTCTTGATTCCAATTAAGTTGATCTATAGTTTTTACGGCTATCTTTACCTCTTGAACTAAACACGTTGTTATGATGATTCTACTTTATAATCAACTGGTCGGACCACTCTCGGATGCTACAATGAATGCCATATGGAATATGTACCATTTCAGGAGTATATGGTTGGAGACCCGCAACTAATTATGAGTGTAAACAAGTCGTGTCGCTCGTGCAGTTACTTTGTCCAGGTGAACTTAATGCAGGGGCGGACCCAAGTGTCCAGGTGGGGGGTGCCCTCGGCCCATGAAAATCTTTTTGTATTAGCAAATATACGATATAATCCCGACCGACCTTTAAGAAATTTGACACTGACCCCACCAAACTTTAAGTTCGACCCCAAGAAATTTTGACAATTATGTTTTGACACCAATACAAACAAAAACAACTTTAGATTTTGATATTTTGCAAATATAAGCCTATTATAACCTAATTAACACCTATTATATAAAATTTTAAACCTAATAAAATATATATTATCCATTCACGTTACTTTATAGTTGATTATTTGTTAGGTTAGTTATAAAAATATTGATTAGTAGATTCTTATATCAGATTACTTAAGCCCAGGCTAGAGCTCCACTCGTTTTGTGTTAAGAGAGTTTGAGTTCGGCTCGGGTTTAATTAGGCTCCAGTCAAGCTCAAACTCTCTTGTTTATTATTTAATTATTTCTATCATAATCTTATATGTTATAAAAATTATTTATATAATTATTTATTTAATATATTTTATAAATACATATTAAATAGATTATATAAATTAAAAGCTCATTTAGGTTCATGAGCTCCCATCTCGAGCTTATTTAAACTCAACTTGATCCGAGCTTTTGACGAGCAACTTACAAACCGCCTTGACTTATCTACACTTCTATCGTTGCAAGTTAATGTTATTTTGAAAATTAAAATTATCGGTAGATCAATTATCAGATTATTTGTTTAACTTGGTTTTATCTTTATATCGTGTGACGAAACCATACCCAACCCACCGTACTATAACTAAAAAGTTTATATTTAATAATAGACAATCTGCCCTGAAATTCCAACCCCCATGAAAAAAAAATTATGCGTCCACAACTGCTTAAATGAGCTAGAGAAGATTGAATGAAATGGAACAATAACTTGTGCTTGAAAGGTAGATTACTTGATTTGTTCATTGATTGGAGTCTGGAGATAAGACAACAGAGTGGGGGATATTTGAGGGGTCACCGGTCACGACCATTGAGCATGAATGTGAGTGTTTATGTTGATCCCGGTTCAACCATTTAACCCGTGTCATGGGCTTGAGCGTAACCAGTCGGTTTACATCCGAGCGGTCTAATGCATGCGGGTGAAACCGACGACAGGTTAAGTAGTTTCTTTCTACTTGGAATGACTAGTGGTAAAACATCACGGCGAGAGGTGAAATGGAGAATGAGAGCCACCAAATGTATATATATTGAGGTGAATTGAGTAGATACCATTACAAATAACGTCATTCATATCCATCATTGTTTACAAATTAATCCCTAAGTATAATAAATTATAACTTTAATCTCTACATTTAGTCAATGAAAGTAATTGTCGTTAACTCTTCTGTTAATTCTTTTTTATAAAATTACAACAATGTCGTTATCTAAAAAATAAAGAAAAATATATAAACTCAAAAATTGTCCCTGTCGTGTTCGTCGTCTTCTCCGACTCGACAATCGTAAATGGTAGAAAGAGAAAGAACATTGTTAGCCTCGCCTGAAACCATCACCAAACCTAATTCTCTTTCCTTCTATCTATCCACCGTTCATTGATATTCGGTAACCTTAAACGAGTTTGTTATGAATTGAACCGTAAGGTATTAAACTTGTCTCACATTGGTTGTATGGACAACTGATCAAATTAGCTTCTTCACCCACCGGGCTAGTCTTTTGGGTTAAGTTCTCCTGTTTGTCCGTAACAATGATATCAAAGCTAGGTTCGGAGTGATGGCCCACTGATTAGTGGTGGAGCCAACCATGACCAACAAGTACGTTGGCCCTTAAGCAGGGTCAAATGTTATAAACAGAACTATTATTGCAAGGTATATAACTTGTCCCATATTGGTTAAGTGTGCAAGTGATTAAACGTTTATGGATCAAATGAGCTGTCTAATTTATTCCGATGTTACAGTAAACCTTGAATGAGAGGTGCTTTGGAGATTGGTGACGGTTGTTATAATTTGAGGGCATGAATAACAAGGCGGGGGTAGGGTTATTTGTTTTAAATTGTTTTCATTTTTTGTTAATACAAAAGTAGATTAAGTTGCTCTTTTAAAGAAAGTTTTCAGAAAAATAAACTAATGGTATTGTTTTAAAAATATTACGATTAGTGAGGACTAAATATGTAATTCTAAATACTACATAAACATACGACAAATTCGGAATATTGATGGAGAGAACGATTGACAGGCTAAAATATGTCGTGAGCTATAAAAATAATGAGTCCCACATAGTGAATATAAACAGGATCATGGTGAGATAGGTTTGTTTAATAATAGACAGCAACCCCATAGACCATAGGGTTTACCGCAAATTATATTTTATTTATTATTCGATGACAACTTTCATGTTATAACATTCACAGCTCATTCTTTATATATCTATGAGTGTGTTTTATATATTATAAAGAATGGTTATAAGGGGTTGTGAGTGAAGGATAGAGAACATGTTATTGTTTATTCTATATTTGATAAAACACTGTTCATCTTTATTAATTTTTTAATATTTGCTGAAAGTAGTTGTGAGTGGAGGAGAGAAAAAATGTAATGATAAAATGTATAAAAATATATTTAATTGAAAAGGAGAGAGAAAAGTAATAATTTCTAGCATAATTATAAAGGTGAATTTATTCTACAAAATGTATTTTTGCTACAAAGTGTAAGAAGACACAATGAGGATAAAAAGTCACAAAAAATATATCTCACAATCTAAATCAAATTTCAAAAAAGTAATTCAGAGTCTCTGTTCCTCTCATCGTCCTCTTTCAGAAAAATAAAATAAAAAATAAATTGCATTGTGTCTTTTATGACACAATGACGTCATCATGTATTTCATAGTGATACAATGACGTCATTATGTCTTTCATAATGACATAATGACGTCATTGTGTCTTTCTAAATGATACAATAAAAAAACATTAATTTTTTATTTTTTAAAATTTTTCGTTTATTTTTTTTAGTGTGGACGGCTAGGGGAACAAAAGCTCCGAATTACTTTTTTAAATTCGATTTAGATTGTGAGATATAATATTTTTTGTGATATTTTTTGACTTATTGTGTCTTCTCACACTTTATAGCAAAAATACACTTTGTATTTGAACCTATTTCTAATTATAAAGATGAATATGAAGAGTTGGTTGTGAATTCTCTTAGCATATAAACTTTTATTCATCGCCAATATTGTCCAAATCTAGCAAGTAGCTAGAATACACATTTTCTTTCTATAATTTATAAAGAACTTGTACACCACATTTTTTATTTCGCCAACACTAATTTAACTCTATATTTAATTCCACCATTGGATAAAACTAATTAATTTCTCATCTTACTACTCTAATAAAAGGGTAAATAAATTAACACATGTCACTTTTTAGACCCATCTAACGCCACATGACATCTTAATATTTACCAAAAAATATTTTTTTCCCGCCCAAAAGAATTCAATCTATCATTTTTTATATTAATTTTTTTAAATACACGTTTTGTTTCCAAATATAATTCCATCCAAAATTAAACGGATATAAATTAAAACCTTCCAATATTAAACTAAAAAACGTATATCTCTTACTTTTACTCCTAGCAAACTCTATTGGTTAATTTTTGAAATTATCTTCTTATCAAATCTTTATTTTTTAAAAGACAAAATGAATCATGATTCGAAGATAAATGTTTACTTTAAGATTGTATAGTTCAACTAACAGGCACACCAATTATAATGTTTTATACGTTTTTTTTATATAGAAACTACTATTAGTAAAAACAAAGAATTGCTTTTAGATATTAAAATAAAATACTATTAAAAAAGGTATTTAAATTAGACATCAGTAATTTCAATTGTCTTTTATTTCATTACCGTCTCTTTTTCTTTTTTTATTTGTTACCATAAACAAAATTAATTTTTTCCAAAATTTAAGATATTTTTAACTAATATTTGAAACGTGATCTTATTTCGTTAGAAATATTTTATTTTATTCTATATAAATGATTTCTTTAATTTATTAGATAACGTTTTTTTATGTTTTCTTTTTATCCAGTTTTATTATATTACTTTTTATTTAGATAGAACTCTTTAATCAAGTCTATTAAGATATAGATTAGGCATTTTTAGAGTGGAATTTAGAAGGTTCTTTTAATTGATTTTTGCATTGTCCATGCTTCGTTGTATTATAATGTGAGCGTAAGTTTAATAGTAAACTCAACTAAATATGTGCATGATTATGGGTTATTATTAATACCAAAATGCATTACGAACACTTCTTTCTATGAGTCTCTTTCTTTAGTAAATTTCCATACAATTTTTATTTACACTATCATATTTTACGTTTTTTTGTCATTTACAATTGCTCGAGACGAGATTAGTTAATATTTTACTTTTTTTTAATTGTCACGTTAGGTTATTTAATTAAAATTTTTAACTCATGTACATGCCAATGGTTTCTCATACAATACTTTGATAAAAACTTGATATCATTGTTTATTACTTATAATTTTTACTCATACGTATTATTAATCATATATTTTAAAATATCATTTTATAATTAATAAAATTTTATTTTATTTAATATTTTATTTATTCAACCCGTGTAATATACGGGTTCACTAAAGCTAGTAATATATATTTGTTACTTTGATCGGTAGTTCAGAAATAGAGTTAATAGATTTGTAAAGATCACACAATGGGGTAGTTTAAGGACCCAGAATAAATGTTGCTCATCAAAAGTATATAAATGTATATTTTTACAGTTTGTAACTTTATTTAAAATTTTAAAAATTGTTAATTTCTTCTAAACTTTGTATAATCAATTTAATAATAAATACTATGTACGATACTATATAAATAGGAATACATTTAGTATGATTAGAAACACCTATTCAAATCAAATTCTTATCTTCCTACTCTAATAAAAAGTAATTTAATGTGTCACGTGGCAACACCACAATCATTCTCACCAAAATTTTCTTGTCTCTCTCTCATCTTAAAAAATTATCTTAATTACTAATAATATTATTTAACATTCTTTTACATTTAATAAATTAAAAGAGATCTATTTATTAATGTTATTTCTAAATAAACAATTTTAATATAAAATAATAAAATTTTCTAAAGCATAAAACTTTTTTAAAAATATAAAATATTTTAAAAGTGATATTTCTAAAAATTTAATTTTTTAAAACCAAGAATAATTAATTTGGGAGATATAATAAGAAATTTTTTAAAAATGACATTTTTATACGGTTTGTTTTAGAATAAAATATTTATTTTTTTTGAAAAAATTTTAAAAATAAAATTTTAAAAAGTTGATATCACGGTTTTATTAGTTATAGTCATTTCTCATACGTAATTTCAGTCATATCATATCTTAAATACCATTTTATAATTAATAAATTTTATTATATTAATATTTTATTTATTCAATCCGTATAATATACGGATTTACTAAAATTAGTCTAATATAAAGCAAAATAAGCTTTGCCACGTGTCGCATTCTCACATCGTTTTACCACGTGTCGTTATCTAAACAGGTGAACCATTTAATGATGACATTAAATATTAATTATACTACTTATATACTTTCCAATTATAAAATAGATTTCTTGATAAATTAAAAATATGTTTATTTTTATTGACAAACGTAAATTTTAGAAAAATTTTTTTTTTGAAATATGAAGGTTGTTAATACAAAGAACTTTAACTAAATGATAATTTTCAAGAAACAATATTTAAAAAACCAGTGAGTTTAAGAAACCTATTTTTTTAAAGCAAAAGTTTTTTAAAGACGAAAATTCAAAAATATTATTATTATTTTGTTACTTAAAGTGATTAGTTATACATGATTCAATCATATTTTAAATTTATTTTATAATTTTTAAAAATAAATTATTAATAGTTAGTTTAATATTTTATTTAACCTATGTATCACACAAGTATTTAAGCTAGTTATTGTGACAACCCGAGTTTTTCCATTTTACTATATTTTATAATAATAATAATAATAATATTAAAAATAATAATAATAATAATAATAAAGTCCAGGGGGCTGTTGTGTTATTTATTAAACTTTAAAAGAAGTTTTTAAACATAAAATGATAAAATTTAAACCACAGGGACCGAATCTGTAATTTGGAATTTTAAAACCCAAACCCCCGCCCATCCCGTAATTCCGGCCAGTCTCCGGCCAGATTCCGGCCAAACTCCGGCGACGGCTAAAACAACAAAATCACCCGATTTCGAATCCCACATTCGGTCCGAATTCTTTCTTGGATTCCAATCGAACAAAATCCAACACAAACACGCGTATACACGGTCAAACCAACGGCTAATTTTCCACTTTATTCCCGACACATTCAAACGGCTAGATAACCCACTCAACCACTAAAGTTAATCAAATTAATACCGTTTAATCAAACTTTATCAACTCATAATCGAATGCAACCTGTAATCTCAATCACAAACACCTAAACTCTCTGAAAACGATCATCATCTTCATCCCCGACCTGTAACTCATTCGAAATCCAACATAGGAGTTCCAATACACGAAATTAACATAGGGCTTTTGATCATAAGCCTCATTCGAAGCTGTCTGTGCAAGTAATTGAGTTTTCATCAGCGTTTGATTCCCATTCGAATTCGAGATAGTCGCGGCTTGTTCTTGTCTGTTCTTACCATCAATTCAAATCAAAACAGGTAATTAATCGCATCTATACACTCGATTTAACATAAGGAACAAAAGCCCTAACATTATAATCGTTAACAATATCGATTGGATGTTCAATTTGAAAGATTTCGAATTAGGGTTTCGATTGAATTTGGGGGAAACCGGGGAAGGCTGTTTAAAAAGAAATGGGGCGTAGTTCTGTCGCGGCCTTGTGCCTTGGTTCAGTGGTTGGTGTGTGGGATTTTGGGTTAGAGGTCCCGGGTTCGAACCCGAGCCTCTACCATTTTTTTTAAAACCTTTTTAAAGCCTTTAAAAATTATACAAAAATTACTAAAAATTATAAAAATAAATTTTATAAACATCTCTTATTTTAAATCCCACAAAATTATTTCTGTAAATTTATTTTATTTAAAAACCGTAATAATATTTATAAATTAATATTTATAAATATTACCAATAACTAATTTCATAAAATAGACACTAGATTCGTGTTTAACTATAGCCATGAAAATCAAAGGAATTATATATCCTATAATACGGTAACGAACGTTTAGATTATAAAATAATTACCGGATAATACGTTATCGTAATAATATTGATTTCGAAAGATTACAAAGAATATATACATAATATATTTAAACATTGTCAGATGTTGAACCCTAGTTTATAATTAAACTCAAACATGTATATATATATCAAATCGTTTACGTCAAACCGAACCAATCCAAATTTGACCAAATATATCTATTCGCATTGAATAAATTTCAAAGACTTAGTTACAATCTGTAATAGGTATTGCTCGTGCTTGATCGTGTATTGCCTTATTCTCTGAAGCTCTTGTTGTTTTTATTACATCAATTTAAGGTGAGTTTACAGCCCATTTTACTTATATACTCTTTTAGGGGAGAGAAACATGCCGTTTCATAAACATTACATTACATTTGGATTTCTGTAATACTGCATATACTTGATACTATGGTGTTATACTTGCCCAACGGACCGTTAATATGGACTTAGCGAGGTAATTGTTAGTAGTACTACTGGGATTGACATACCCCACCCGGGCTAGTCGCGCTAGCACAACGTTCGTCAAACGGGTGAACGGTTAGCCTAATTACAAGTGTTGTGGTGTGATCCACATCCGGGCCTGTTTATTATTTGATTACATGTCAGCTCGGCCGCGATTTCATACACATAGTGATCATTATGGATTAGCTACCCACTATATGCTTTAATTACATAATTCGGGATTTTCATACTTGACGGATTACATAATCCAGGATTTTCATACTTGACGGATTACATAATCCGGGAATTACATACTTGACGGATTACATAATCCGGGATTTTCATACTTGACGGATTTCATAATCCGGGAATTACACACTTGACGGATTACATAATCCGGGAATTTCATACTTGACGGATTACATAATCCGGGAATTACATATTTATCGGATTACACAATCCGGGGATTTCATTACTGATAATTACTGTTTTCTGATAAACCTGTGAACTCACCAGTCTTGTACTGAGATTTTGCATGTTTTCTCTCAGGACATTGATATGGCACGTTTAGGAGCACAGCATCTACCGCATGTCATTCAGCATTCATCACAAACTGTTTTCAAGATTAAGTCTTCATTTATGTTGTATAAACTAGATTGGACGCGTGTTTACGTGTTCTAAAACAATTGTTAAAAGTTATTTTGTTTACGCTTCCGCAAAACTTAAATATAATTGGATTGTTTCATTATTATTAAGCAATCTATCTGTTTTGTAATTATCGAGTCGTTTGGTGTAACTGATGCTTATCTGAGATCCTGGTTATGCCACACGCCTGACAGTAAAACCCCGTTAGCGGATTTTGAGGGTGTGACAGATTGGTATCAGAGCATTAGTTATAGCGAACTAAAATGAACCTTGCATCTCATTTGCATTACATTTTAGACTATAGCTGGATTTGCATTAGTTACACACACATAGATTACTAAGCTATGTCTACTAAATTGGTTGCCTGAGAATTTTTGCTTTAACATATCCCTGTGAGCATATGGCTACCGGGATGGTGGCTCCGAGTTGCTGTGAATCACGGGAGAGTTGGTGTGCATTTAACATCGCCTAAACGTTCTTCTTGAATTGTGTGACACATAGACACCTGTATTCTGGATTTCCTGGCAAAAGGCCCTCGGGCTAAGGCAAGCATATCGCATAAATCTCATTGTGAGACCAGTTATGCTTACCTGGGGATTTCTGGGATGAGTGATAAACTATGGTCAAGACACAAGTCTCTAAGGCAAAAGGGTCAAATTACCTTGACGTGTCAACGATTCTTGAACCTTACTGATCTTTTCGTCTACTCTGATTGATCGACCCCGATATAATACTTACCTATTTGGTACTTCTATCATTGATGACCATTATACTTGACAAGATATGTTAACCTGATAGGAGGAACCAGGGGTGATCATGCAAAGCAAAGTACCATTACGGGTGCACACGTAATTGTAATTTGTCGTGCATGCTAAGTCCGGTGAATCTAGTCGGGTGGTAACATTGTAGTCAGTATAAGTCAACATTCCTACACCTTGAGCAAGAAAGTCTTGGTCTTCATAGAACATAACCACTGATGTGGAAACTATCTATCAAGTTTTACTTGTAGGAATGCTCACCCTTACCCTGAATTTGGACGAAATCCAAATCCTGACATTTATGTTAATCCCTCGGATTCGGACTGATTCTCTAGCTTGTCTATTTCTTTAAATCCTTGAATTTCCCTTCCTTTTCATTTCAAGACAAAAGGTCTATTTTCATACGACTGATCGCTTTTGATATTTGGTAATTTATAGAATGTCTGGAAGAGGACGTGGACGCGGGAGAGGTAACATCTCAATGACACCCGCAGAATTGGCAGCAATAATCAATCATAGTATTACCGCATCGTTGGCAAACGAACACCCTCCATAGCAGAACCCTATTGGACAACCGACTTGCACCTACAAGTCCTTTATGGACTGCAAGCCTAACCCGTTCAATGGAACTGAGGGAGCGGTGGGACTGCTCCGTTGGTTTGAAAAGCTAGAGTCAGTATTCGAAATCTGTAACTGCCCTGCTGGAAATAGGGTAAAATATGCTGCTGGCACACTGGATGGTGCTGCTCTGAGCTGGTGGAACACACAAGTTCAGATGTTAGGCGTTGAAACTGCAAACGCCACGACATGGGAGGAATTCAAGGACCTGCTAAAAAAGGAGTACTGTTCACGAGATGCAGTACAAAAACTAGAAACCGAATTTTGGAACTGAAAATGGTAGGTTCTGAGATCAAAGCCTACACAACTCGTTCTCACGAGTTGGCTACTCTGTGCCCTACTATGATTAACCCGGCTTACAACGGGTTGAGAGGTACATTGATGGGCTAGTCCCAGAAATACAGAGCATGGTCACCACTGCAAGACCAGCTACCATACAGGAGGCTATCCGACTGGCGTACAAGCTGACGGATCAGGCCGTCGCACAGGGCAAGCTACCCTCGCGAGGTGCTGCATCGGATTCCAAGGAAAACAAGAGGAAATGGGAACCTTCCACCAGTGAGAAGCAACTTATATCCTCCACTCATCAACAACAACAACACAAGAAGTTTAATCCGTCCCAATCTTCTCATTCGGGCAGCTATCATGGAAACCTCCAAAATACAACAAATGTCAGCTCCATCATACTGGGCAGTGCACAAGGAACACTTGTGAGAGATGCGAGAAGTTTGGGCATGTTGCCAAGTATTGCCGGGTAAACCTCTCTGGAAAAGCACCCCAACACCAACAGAACCACAATCAGACGGTGTGTTATGAATGTGGTCAACCCGGACACTTTAAAAGGGATTGCCCGAGACTGAAAAAGGATGGTGACAATGGTGCTGCTGATAAGCCCAAGGACAACAACAATGGTGGTGGCGGTGGCAGAGGCAGAGCCTTCATCATGGGTTCAGGTGAGGCTCGAAATGACCCTACTGTAGTGTCTGGTAGATTCACTATTAATGGATGTTATGCCTCTATTCTATTTGACTCTGGTGCTGATAAGAGTTATGTGTCCATCAAGTTTAGTAAACACTAGGAATGGTGCCTACTGACTTGAGCTCTAAGTATGCCATAGAAATAGCCGATGGTAGGACAATAACAGCAACATAAGTGTTTAAAAACTGTAAACTAGGCCTATCCGGACACATTTTCTGCATAGACCTTATTCCTGTCACACTAGGAAGCTTCGATGTAGTAGTCGGGATGGATTGGTTATCCCAAAATAGTGCTGAGATCGTTTGCAAGGAGAAGCTGATCAAGTTACCTATTTCGGACGATGAAATTCTTACAGTGGAAGGAGAAAAGGTGGGCGCGGTGGTCGGCATCATATCATATTTGAAGGCACAGAAATGACTCAGAAAAGGACACCTTGCCTTGATGGCACTTGTTACCGAAACAAAGGCGGATGAAAGGCGAATTGAAGATATTCCCGTTGTTAGAGACTTTCCCGAAGTATTTCCCGAAGACCTACCTGGCCTTCCTCCACACAGACAGGTGGAATTTCAGATTGAATTAGCACCTGGAGCAGCTCCAATAGCTCGGGCGCCGTACCATTTGGCACCGAACGAACTACAAGAGCTGTCTAAACAATTGCAAGAATTGTTAGACAAGGGATTCATACGTCCCAGCTCTTCACCCTGGGGAGCTCCAGTGCTTTTCGTTAAAAAGAAAGATGGAACCTTCAGGATGTGTATTGACTACCGCGAACTGAATAAGGTGACAATCAAGAATAGGTATCCACTCCCACGCATTGATGATTTGTTCGACCAGTTACAAGGATCCAGCTACTATTCCAAGATTGATTTGAGATCAGGTTATCATCAGTTGAGGGTTCGAGAAGAAGACATCTCCAAGACTGCGTTCTGGACACGCTATGGGCACTACGAGTTCACCGTAATGCCTTTTGGGCTGACCAATGCCCCAGCAGTTTTCATGGACCTCATGAACCGTGTCTGCAAACCTTATTTGGATAAGTTTGTCATTGTCTTCATTGATGACATACTAATCGACTCCCGTAATAAGGAAGATCATGAGGGACATTTGAAGACCATACTGGAATTGCTGAGAGATGAACAGCTTTACGCGAAGTTCTCAAAATGTGACTTCTGGATGCGTGAAGTGCAATTCCTTGGGCATGTGGTGAATGAAAGGGGTATACATGTTGATCCTTCAAAGATTAAAGCAATCAAGGAATGGCCGGCACCAAAGACGCCTACTGAGGTACGACAATTCCTTGGTTTGGCAGGCTATTATCGAAGGTTCATCGAAGGATTTTCGAAATTGGCGCAACCTTTAACTGCCCTAACTCGTAAGGGAGTAATATACAAGTGGGGCAGCAAAGAAGAAACAGCGTTTCAAGCGCTTAAAGACAAACTCTGCAGCGCACCAATCCTAGCATTACTAGAAGGAACTGATGACTTTGTTGTTTACTGTGATGCATCCATCCAAGGTTTAGGATGTGTACTGATGCAACGCGACAAAGTCATAGCTTATGCATCTAGACAGCTCAAGGTGCATGAGAGGAACTACACAACGCATGATCTGGAGCTGGGAGCTGTAGTGTTTGCCTTGAAGATCTGGAGGCACTACTTATATGGAACCAGGTGCACGATCTATACAGACCATAAGAGCCTCCAGCACATATTTGACCAGAAGGAATTGAATATGCGGCAACGACGATGGTTAGAGTTACTCAATGATTATGACTGTGCGATCAAGTACCATCCGGGTAAGGCTAATGTAGTAGCCGATGCCCTGAGTCGCAAGGAAACTCTAAAGCCTCGTCGGGTGCGTGCATTGCAAATGACAATCCACTCTGACCTGCCAGTACAAATCAAAGCTGCTCAATCTGAGGCTTTGAAGAAGGAAAACCTGAAAGCAGAATCCATGCGAGGCATGGAGAAACAGTTGGAGACTAAAGCTGATGGAATCTGTTATTTCATGAAATGGATTTGGGTACCCCGGTACGGGAATCTGCGAGAGCTGATAATGGATGAAGCCCATAAGTCCCGTTACTCGATCCATCCAGGTTCAGACAAGATGTATCAGGACCTGAAAGAATTTTACTGGTGGCCGAGAATGAAAGCGGAGATAGCCACATACGTAAGCAAATGCCTAACTTGTTCCAAGGTTAAGGTGGAATACCAGAGACCATCTGGATTACTCCAACAACCGGAAATTCCAGTATGGAAATGGGAGCAGATCTCCATGGACTTCATCACGAAGTTACCTAGGACTCCCAGCGGATGCGATACCATTTGGGTTATAGTAGATCGCTTAATGAAATCCACACACTTTCTGGCAATCCGAGAGACTGATCGAATGGAGAAGCTTACCCGTATCTATTTAAGAGAAATAGACTCTCGGCATGGCGTACCGATATCTATCATTTCTGACCGTGATGCTCGGTTCACTTCTCACTTCTGGCAATCATTACAACGGTCATTAGGAACGCGGCTGGATATGAGTACTGCATATCACCCGCAGACCGATGATCAAAGTGAGCGTACAATCCAAACACTGGAAGACATGTTGCGTGCCTGTGTGATCGATTTTGGCAGTAGTTGGGAAACTCATCTACCATTGGTTGAGTTCTCCTATAATAATAGTTATCACACCTTGATCAAGGCAGCTCCATTTGAGGCATTGTATGGACGTAAGTGCCGATCACCTATCTGTTGGGCAGAAGTAGGAGAAAGCCAACTTACAGGACCTGAACTTGTGCACGAAACAACTGAGAAGATCGTGCAAATTCGTAACCGTATGGCAGCAGCACGTGATCGACAAAAGAGTTACGCCGACAAGCGTCGGAAGCCATTGGAGTTTCAGGTTGGTGACAAAGTACTACTGAAGGTCTCACCCTGGAAGGGTGTAATACGCTTTGGAAAGCGTGGGAAGTTAAGCCCAAGATACGTGGGGCCATTTGAGATTGTCAAACGGATTGGCCCAGTAGCCTATCAGTTGAATTTACCTGAAGAACTCAGGGGGATACATGATGTGTTTCACGTATCCAATCTGAGGAAATGTCTGTCTGATGAATCATTGATTGTGCCTTTAGAGGAACTAAAGATAGATGATCAACTACATTTCATCGAAGAACCAGTGGAGATTATGGATCAAGAAGTCAAGACACTAAAGCGTAGCAAAATTCCCATTGTGCGCGTAAGATGGAACTCCAAACGGGGACCAGAGTTTACGTGGGAACGGGAGGATCAGATGAAGTCTAAATATCCGCACTTGTTCGTAGATACAACTTCGGAACCTAACTCCAACTGAATTTCAGGACGAAATTCTCTCAAACTGAAGGATACTGTGACATCTCACAATATCAAGCAAAGAACATTGTGGGTTTACTTTCACATTTGTTCTACCTCGTAAAGTTTCACATGCGTGTGACAGTTCAGATGATACAGATGGATTTAATGAACAAAGTTTTAGAAACATTTAAGATATTCCCAAATCAGAAAGGAAACCTAAGATTCTTCTTGTTGAAGATCATGTGATGAATGTGATGGTGTGTGACATCTGTCACTAACAAGTACGTCAATTAGCAATAAGCTTGTTAACTCATCGTGTGTATTAACTGTCCTCATGTATTTTCATGGTCTATTTATCAGTTTAACCGAATTCTCCGTATACTTGTTTGTTAACCCCGGTGTTCCAATTTTCGGGACGAAAATTCTTTCAACATGGGGATAATGTGACAACCCGAGTTTTTCCATTTTACTATATATAATAATAATAATAATAATAATAATAATAATAATAATAATAATAATAATAATAATAATAATAATAATAATAATAATAATAATAATAATAATAATAATAATAATAATAATTAAACTTTAATTAAAATAAAATGATAAAATTTAAACCACAGGGACCGAATCTGTAATTTTGGAATTTTAAAACCCAAACCCCCGCCCATCCCGTAATTCCGGCCAGTCTCCGGCCAGATTCCGGCCAAACTCCGGCGACGGCTAAAACAACAAAATCACCCGATTTCGAATCCCACATTCGGTCCGAATTCTTTCTTGGATTCCAATCGAACAAAATCCAACACAAACACGCATATACACGGTCAAACCAACGGCTAATTTTCCACTTTATTCCCGACACATTCAAACGGCTAGATAACCCACTCAACCACTAAAGTTAATCAAATTAATACCGTTTAATCAAACTTTATCAACTCATAATCGAATGCAACCTGTAATCTCAATCACAAACACCTAAACTCTCTGAAACGATCATCATCTTCATCCCGACCTGCAACTCATTCGAAATCCAATATAGGAGTTCCAATACACGAAATTAACATAGGGCTTTTGATCATAAGCCTCATTCGAAGCTGTCTGTGCAAGTAATTGAGTTTTCATCAGCATTTGATTCCCATTCGAATTCGAGATAGTCGCGGCTTGTTCTTATCTGTTCTTACCATCAATCCGAATCAAGACAGGTAATTAATCGCATCTATACACTCGATTTAACACAAGGAACAAAAGCCCTAACCTTATAATCGTTAACAATATCGATTGGATGTTCAATTTGAATGATTTCGAATTAGGGTTTCGATTGAATTTGGGGGAAACCGGGGAAGGCTGTTTAAAAAGAAATGGGGCGCAGTTCTGTCGCGGCCTTGTGCCTTGGTTCAGTGGTTGGTGTGTGGGATTTTGGGTTAGAGGTCCCGGGTTCGAACCCGAGCCTCTGCCATTTTTTTAAAACCTTTTAAAGCCTTTAAAAATTATACAAAAATTACTAAAAATTATAAAAATAAATTTTATAAACATCTCTTATTTTAAATCCCATAAAATTATTTCTGTAAATTTATTTTATTTAAAAACCGTAATAATATTTATAAATTAATATTTATAAATATTACCAATAACTAATTTCATAAAAATAGACACTAGATTTGTGTTTAACTATAGCCATGAAAATCAAAGGAATTATATATCCTATAATACGGTAACGAACGTTTAGATTATAAAATAATTACCGGATAATACGTTATCGTAATAATATTGATTTCGAAAGATTACAAAGAATATATACATAATATATTTAAACATTGTCAGATGTTGAACCCTAGTTTATAAATTAACTCAAACATATATATATATATATCAAATCGTTTAAGTCAAACCGAACCAATCCAAATTCGACCAAATATATCTATTCCCATTGAATACATTTCAAAGACTTAGTTACAATCTGTAATAGGTATTGCTCGTGCTTGATCATGTATTGCCTTATTCTCTGAAGCTCTTGTTGCTTTCATTACATCAATTTAAGGTGAGTTTACAGCCCCACTTTACTTATATACTCTTTTGGGGGAGAGAAACATGTCGTTTCATAAACATTACATTACATTTGGATTTCTGTAATACTGCATATACTTGATACTATGGTGTTATACTTGCCCAACGGACCGTTAATATGGACTTAGCGAGGTAATTGTTAGTAGTACTACTGGGATTGACATACCCCACCCGGGCTAGTCGCGCTAGCACAACGTTCGTCAAACGGGTGAACGGTTAGCCTAATTACAAGTGTTGTGGTGTGATCCACATCCGGGCCTGTTTATTATTTGATTACATGTCAGCTCGGCCGCGATTTCATACACATAGTGATCATTATGGATTAGCTACCCACTATATGCTTTAATTACATAATTCGGGATTTTCATACTTGACGGATTACATAATCCAGGATTTCATACTTGACGGATTTCATAATCCGGGAATTACATACTTGACGGATTACATAATCCGGGATTTTCATACTTGACGGATTTCATAATCCGGGAATTACACACTTGACGGATTACATAATTCGGGAATTTTATACTTGACGGATTACATAATCCGGGAATTACATATTTATCGGATTACACAATCCGGAGATTTCATTACTGATAATTACTGTTTTCTGATAAACTTGTGAACTCACCAGTCTTGCACTGAGATTTTGCATGTTTTCTCTCAGGACATTGATATGGCACGTTTAGGAGCACAGCATCTACCGCATGTCATTCAGCATTCATCATAAACTGTTTTCAAGATTAAGTCTTCATTTATGTTGTATAAACTAGATTGGACGCGTGTTTACGTGTTCCAAAAGATTGTTAAAAGTTATTTTGTTTACGCTTCCGCAAAACTTAAATATAATTGGATTGTTTCATTATTATTAAGCAATCTATCTGTTTTGTAATTATCGAGTCGTTTGGTGTAACCGATGCTTATCTGAGATCCTGGTTATGTCACACGCCTGACGGTAAAACCCCGTTAGCGGATTTTGAGGGTGTGACAGTTATAATAAATAAATAATTTTACAATCATGATTCTACTTCTGACGAAGTCAATTTGTACATTTTTCAGTCTATTTTTCTATTAAATAATAAAATTTAGAGTAAATTACGCTTTTCGTCCCTGTGGTTTGGTGGTTATAACCATTTTCATCCAATAGTTTAAAAACGCCCGGTTTAACCACTATGGTTTGAGATTTGTCACAATCAAGTCCATGCCACTAACGTCCATCCATTTTTTCTGTTAAATAGAAGTAAAAAGACAAATATACCCTTGCCTTTAATAAAAAAATTTATGTATATAAATATATACACACTCACACACACTCACACTCTCTCTCCTTGCCCTTGCCACCGCCACCATCCACTTGCCACCGCCACCATCCCCTTGCCACCGCCACCATCCCCTGCCACCGCCGCCATCCCCATGCCACCGCCGCACCATCCACCACCACCACCTTCTGGCCACCATGTTCACGATTTTACAGCTTTCCACACCACCATCGCCTCCATCGCACCACCACAACACCGATCAAAGCTCAATCGCAGCTCAATCGCCGATGTTTTTCTCTATCTCACTCTCGATTCTCTCTCCGTGAACCCAAAATCTATGATTTTGGTTAAAGATTTCAAAGATTGGGATTCTTTGATGGAGTTCGAAGTTCAACAAGGGAAGAAGATTGCGGTTGCGGTCGATGGTGTTGCACAGGTGATTGGCTGATTGCAGGTGATTAGAGATTCGATTCTGGTTTGTCGGTCGATGGTAAGGTGTCGGTTATGGTCGAAGATGGTCGATTGTTTTCGCCGGCGAAGGTGATTTAGGGGTGGAGAGGTGTTCGGTGGACAGGTGATTGGGGTTAAGGTTACGGTCGAGGATGATTCTGCGGGGTGTGTGTCGCCATCGGCTACGAGCCACCTCTGCCGCCTAGTCCTGGCCGTCTACGAGCCCAACCTCCACCGCCCCAAATTCCCACCCCCCGGCGGTACGATGAAACCCTAGGCCGAATGGATCTTGTCTCCACATGATATCAAAATCATATTATTATTGTTATTAATAATCCTAGATCACCGTTCATATCATCATTTAACATCCTCCGAATCTTGATTTCTTCTTATTGTCAATCATCGTCTTCACTCAATTGAACCCTCTTGAATTTGCCGTCTGTGGGTCTAATCAACCCACACCCACTTCATCTTTTTCGATTCTTTTCAAACCCTTTTGAGATCGAGTGATAATTTCCCAAGTGGGTTCATGGCCAGTGAGAAGAAACGTTGCCGGTGTCCGACGTCGGAGCATGGGCCATGAATGTCATAAGCTCTGTTGGAATCATCATGGCCAATAAGCAACTTATGTCCGCTAATGGCTACTCATTCAGCTTCGGTTTGTCAATTGGTCCTCAGATCTTGTTAATGGGTGTCTTTAATCGATTCAATTGATGGTTTGGTTAGATCTGATAATCTGATTGTCTGAAACATGTTCTTGATTTATGGGTTTATGATCTTAAAACACATCTGTGAATTTATCATTGATGGTTTAATGGGTTTGAATTTGATCAATTTATGCTCCGTGTGTAAATATATATATATATATATATTATATATATATATATATATTATATATATATATATATATATGTGTGTGTGTGTGTGTGTGTGTGTGTGTGTGTGTGTGTGTATTACAGTAACAGTTTTAGTCCAAGGGTATTTTGGTCTTTCTCTAAAAAATTAACGAAGAAATTGGATGGAGTTAACGGTTTGGACTTAATTGTGACAAATCTTAAACCATAGTGGTTAAATCAGGCGTTTTTAAACTATTGGATGAAAATGGTTATAACCACCAAACCACAGGGACGAAAAGCGTAATTTACTCTAAAATTTATTTTAAAATAATAAAACTATTTGCTTATTTAGCATTAAGTTCTTAAAATGAATAATGAAGTTTAATTATTATTCCATTTAAAAATGAATACGTTTCTTCTATGTTAATTTAAATTAAAATTTAAAAAGACAAATTAATAATAATCAATCTGATTTTTAAAATCCAACACCTAATATTACTGTAGAAGACAAATCAAGGCTCGGCAAAACATCATATGCGAAACCAGATCCACGCGACAACAAGAAGTCACGCGAGAAGCATACAATGCGAAAGTCCAGATCCATGCGAGTCGCAGACTACGCGAAAGACAGCTGCCGCGCGAAAGCTTGATCCACGCGAAAGGGATCTCGCGCGAGAACTCGTAGTTTAGTATAAATAGCTAGTTTTCGTTTGTAATTAAGCTTTTCGTTCATTATCATTGTATCTGTGCGAAATCGCACAAGACCTTTTATAGGTTTCTGTTTATCAATCGAATATCTTCTTTAGTGATTCAATTCATTCTTCTTCTACTCCAATCTTGTTTATATTCCGCGTTCACAAGATTGAGATCATGTGTTACTGATCTTTGGGAGTTTTCAGAGGTTTTACAATTGGTATCAAAGCAATAGGCTCTTGAACCACGATTTGGAGAAGAATTGGATTGAGTTCTACCTGATTTTTGAAGAATTCATCATCGATTACCTTAGATTCTGAGATGGAAACGTTATGCTGCTCAATTGTGGAAGATTTGGACTGATCTGGACCTAATTGAACATAATTAGTGGACTTTAAGCTTAATTTTGATTAAAATTTACTTAAAATTCATTAAAATTGGATTAAAATGGGTTCGATCAAACTTAATCAGTGAATTGGAGGTGAAATTCGCAAGAACAAACAGTTGGTAATCTGTTTCAGCACAAAATCGACGTTTTCGCTTGATCTGCAAGTTCTCGCACGCGAAAAGGTGTTGTTTTCGCAAAGACAGTTATTTTACCTTTTTGTGCGAGTCGCATAAAAGGTATTTTTGGAATTTCGCACGAAGCGCTACTTCTCGCGAAAACTCTTTTCACGCGAAACCTGTTTTCGCACAAGTTTGTATTTCGCACGCGAATTCTGATTTTAAACTTTCAGCTCATCATGGCTTCAACTACACCGAATTTGAAGCATCTTACTGCTTCACTTCATCTAGACACTGAGATTGGAACTGGTAACAAGCCACCGAGGCTTTTATGTGAAGATGATTATACCGATTGGGCATTTAGATTTGAGAGATATGTCATTTACACGGAACCTAAAATGTGGAGATCCATTCAGTACGGTCCTTACATTCCGTTGTACAAAAATGACAAAGGAGAAATGGTTCAGAAACCTGAACATTTGTGGGATGAAGACGACATCAAGAGACTGGAATTGGATGATAAGGCGTATGCTGCAATTACTATGGCTCTTACTACTGAGATCTCACAAAAGTTTCAAGAGTTCAGGGGTGCTAAAGTGCTATGGGATGCTCTGGAATCTCAGATAATGGGCAACAAAGACATGAGAGAGAGCAAGAAGCATATGTTGAATCAAGAATTCAACATGTTCAATCACATTGTTGGTGAGGAATTGGAAGCTCAAATGGCCAGGTTTGTTAGACTGGTCACAAAATGAAGAGTACTGGTATTACTATGGAACCAATTACTGTGAACAAGAAGTTACTCAACTCACTTCCTTACAGTTGGAATAACAACTGTACTTTGATAAAGAGAACCAAAGACTTGTATACTCTTCAGTTGACTGATCTCATCTCAACTATCAAGTCATATGCTATGGATGATAAGCAGCGAGCTGCTAATCATCTCAGTTCTCTAGGTGCTGAAGGAACTGCTCTCTACGCAAAGATGGCTAGTAATCCAAATTACTATGTCAGTTATACACAAATGTGTCAGCAACAACAATCGGGAAGTGCAGCTTCTTCATATATGCAACCAGCAGTAACTCATCAAGTTCATGTTCCAGCAGCTCAACATTATTCCCCCATCATCCACCAACAAGTCTCTCAACCTCAAGAGTCTCATAGTGGTCAACATGCTTATGTTGCTACCACTAATCCATCCAAACAGACTGTCCAAATTGCTGAGGAGCATCTTGCTCTTTTCACTACTTTCATGACAAGTTATGAAGCTTTTATGGCCGGAAGACTTTCTGCTCCTAATATTCTTGTTGATGATCTTCAACAAGTTAATCCGGATGATGTTGAAGAAAACGACATCAAATATCAAATGGCCATGGTAGTTTACAGGGCGAAGAATTTTGCTAGAAGAACTGGAAGGAAAATGTTTGGTGTTAATAATTCTAGCAAAATCGGTTTCGACAAATCCAACCTGAGGTGTTACAACTGTAACAAACCAGGTCATTTCGCCAGAGAGTGTACTGAACCAAAAACAGTTCAAAATGAAGCCCCAAAGAAGATGGTGACTGTGGAGATAGAGCAGAAGAAAGACAAAGCTGGTACTTCTAGTGGCAATAAAGCATTAGTTTCTCAAACAAATGCTGAATACGATTGGTCTGATCAAATGGAGGCCCTTGATCTGACTTTGTCTCATGCACTCATTGCAAAGATTGTTCCAGAACCAGAAGAGGAAGAAAACTTGTTTGCTGAATTTGTGTCTGATGATTTGTTGGAGGGCTTGTTTGCTACAGAAGAAGAAGAGAAGGAGAGAATTGAAGTGGAGAAAGTGAAAGTTGATCAAAAGTTTGAGAAAGTTGAAGAAGAGAAAGAGAAAGCTGAGAAGAAAGAACAGGTTGAGAAGGTTGATGAAGAAAAGATTGTGTTTGAAGATGACACTGTTGAGCTCACAGTCAAAAGCACATGTTTTGATCTAAAGACTGTTGATAGTGCTCCAGTGGAAGAACCAACTGATAACATGAAAGCATTCATGGTCAAGAAGGCAAAGGAAACAGAAGGAGAAACTTCAGAACCCAAGGTATATGATGACTTATGTAAAAATGCATGTGTTGAGAAAGTTCAAAGATACAGAGTTCACAATGAAAGCCTGATAATGGAAGTTGAAAAACTTCAGTATCAAGCGAGTAAACACAAGTCAAATGAAAGGATTTTTAAAGAAAAACTTGAAGGATTAAACAAAACAATTTATAATTTGAAATTAAATCTTCATGATAAAGAATGTACTAATAATGACTTGACAAATAGAAATAATGAACTCGCTCTAGAAATTAACAGACTCAACAGTGAATTAGCCACGGTTAAATTGACTGTTGAGAAATTTGAACTTTCATCAACGATGGTTGAAGGCATAATCAAATCACAAATGACTCAGAAAATCAAAGGAGGAAAATGTGGTGTTGGGTTTTCTAACATTGTTCCTCCAATTAATCATGATTATTCATGTTTACCTTCATCTGAGAACATTTGTGATTCTGATATGGTATATGGGATTGGATTTTCTCCATCTCAAAACATAAAACCTTCTGTTAAAATAACTTATCAGTTGATCCTATCATAGCACCCAAAACTAAACAATCACCTGAAAATCTTTTTGCAGATAAAATGAAGGTGGATGGGTTGGTTGAAGATTGGGAAAGTGAGAGTGAGGATGAGAATGAGAATGAATGTTTAAATAATAAGAATGTAAAAGTTTCACAATCTACTTGTACTCAAAATTTGTCTGGAAATGAAAAGAAGGTTGATTTAAATGAGTTGCAATCTAATAGTAAAAATCATTTGAATGCAAATCAAAGGGATAATCAAAAGGAAAGAATTGAAAATGATTTTAAGAATCGATTCATTTCTAAGGGTGTAATTGAAAATGAAGAACATATTTTTAAAGAAACGAATTCTCGATTCTTTAAAAATAAACTTCATTATAATGCTAACCTTGTGAATCGAGATGTTTGTAGCCCAGATCTGCAAATGAATAATTCTTCTGCATGCAATCTCACAATTCAAAAGCCTGGTCCTTCTCCAGCACCAATCCGTATTTCTAAGCCTGGTCCTTCTCCAGCACATTCAAAGTCTGGTCCTACTCCAGCAAAGACAAAGACTGTTCATATTCCAACACCAACAATTTCACTAGTCAAAATTGCCAAATCTCCGAATCAAAGTGGTCATAATACTTCAATTTCCTCGAATATGCAAAAGATGAATTTGCAATTGTCAAACGAGACAAAGATTAGAGAGACTGTGGAGAAAGTTAAACCTAGTCAATCTGACTTTGGTTTTTATGACAATTTTCATAATTGTCATTCACAGTTTGTTTTCCACACACAACAGAAGAGATGCTTTCAGTGTGGAAACACAAATCACTTGGCAAATAATTGTCCTTTTAGACACAAATCATTAAGTAAACAAAGATTTCATAATTCTATTTCTCATAATAGAAAATTATTTTTCACTCGTGGAAAATTATCAAATAATATGAAATCAATGGCTGCTAATGAGTTTAATGTCAAACGGGATAAGAATTTGACCAATGACATAAAAGAAAATGTCAAGACTAAAAGCATAAATGAAAAGAATGATGTGCAAACAAAATATAATAATCTCAAATCATTTTGTCTTACTGCTACTCAGAATGTGCTCAAGTCATGTTTGACTTGGGTACCAAAATCTAAGTAATTTTGTTACTAATGCAGGGACAACCGCGAAAGGCTACTGACAGTCTATGGCATGTTGATAGCGGTTGTTCAAGACATATGACTGGTAACTTATCATTACTACAAGATGTGCAATCATACAACGGAGGAAGAGTGATATTTGCAGGAGATAGAGGAGGACGAATTACTAAACGGGGTACAGTTACAAATGGCGTCCTGAGTTTTGAGAATGTTAATTTTGTTGAGGAATTAAAACATAACCTGCTAAGTGTGTCTCAAATCTGCGACAAACAATATTCAACACACTTTACTAATAACGAATGCTTAATATTAAAACCAGGTTTTGTTGTTCCAGAAGAATGGGTTTTGATGAGGACTCCGAGAGACAATGACACATATCTTCTTGATATGCATTGTTCTAATTCTTTGGTAACAGCCTCTTGCTTATTATCCAAAGCCTCGGAGAATGATTCCATGTTATGGCATCGTCGATTAGGACATGTCAATCTTAAAAACATGAATAAACTTGTACGTGGAAATCATGTAATTGGTTTACCTGAAAAGAATATCATTTAACTGAACATTGTTTGTCATGTTCAAAAGGTAAACAACATAAACTTCCTCACAAACCAGTTGCACACAACTCTGTCGAATCAATCTTGCAACTCTTACACATGGATCTTTTTGGTCCAGTGAGTGTTCTAAGTTTGGGTCGAAGATCTTATTGTTTGGTTGTTACTGATGACTTTTCTAGATTTACTTGGGTGTTTTTCTTAGCATCTAAGGATGAAACTCCACACCTCTTGATCAAGTTCATTACTTTGGTGGAGAATCAGACTGAGAAAAGGTAAAATGCATAGAAGTGACAACGGAACAGAGTTTTGCAATCAAACTCTGAATGAGTTTTGTGAATCCAAGGGAATTGCCAGACAATTTAGTGCTGCTGGCACTCCACAACAGAATGGGGTTGCAGAAAGAAGAAATAGGACATTAATTGAAGCTGCTAGAACAATGATCTCTGCCGCCAAATTACCTTTGTTCTTCTGGGCAGAAGCAGTAAATACTGCATGTTATGTTCAGAATCGTGTGTTAATCAACAAAAGATTAAATAAGACTCCTTATGAAATCTTTTATAATCACAAACCCAAAGTTAAATATTTTAAAGCCTTTGGTTGTTGTTGCACTTTGTTGCATACAACTGAATCATCTTCAAAATTTTCTGAAAAGGCTGATGAATGTTACTTTGTGGGATATGCTGCCAATAAGGTTGCATATCGTGTTTATAATAAAAGAACTAGACAAATAATCGAGTCATTTAACATTGATTGGCACGAACTTAACATAACTGATGCAGGTTCAGCTCCTTCATGGGTTTATGATTATGAATCTTTGTTTATAAATTTTCATATTTCTAAATCTTCATCTGCAGATTCTAATTCTCAATCAATCACCTTGGATAACCAAATAATTGAGGAACTTCCTTCTTTGATATCTGATGATTCTGCTACTGTTTCATCATCCAAAGATATTCCGACAGTTTCTGAGTCTTTAGATACTTCTTCAGAACAAATTCCTACTCAGGAGCTGGAAGAATCGTTGAGTTCTCCGTTATCTTCATATTCTTCAGACACTATCCACACACCGATAGAGATCATTCAGGTTCCATTCGATGAGTCTCCAAATGTGTCAACTGCTTCTGAAACTCCTATTTCAGATGACACAATTGATGAAACTTATGTGCCTCTATCTCAACATACTGAAGAAGTTCTTGATAATGTTGAACATATTACAAATTTGGAAGATGGAATGGTTGCAGATGAGATTCCTCAATTGAGAATACATAAAACTCATCCAACTGAAGCAATCATTGGCCCGTTGCACGAAGGTGTAGTTACCAGAAGTCGATCAGGAGCAATCAACACATGTCTGTATGCTTGCTTTCTATCACAAATAGTGCCCAAGAATGTGGAAATGGCACTTAAAGAAAACAGCTGGATAGAAGCAATGCAGGATGAGTTGATGCAATTCAAAAAGCTCAATGTTTGGCATCTTGTTGAACTACCAAAAGATAAGCTTCCGATTGGAATAAAGTGGATTTTTAGGAATAAGACGGATGAAAAGGGTGTTATAGTTAGAAATAAAGCACGCCTTGTGGTGCAGGGATTTTATCAAGTTGAAGGCTTAGATTATGAAGAAGTGTATGCTCCAGTTGCAAGACTAGAAGCAATACGCATTTTCTTAGCCTTTGCCTCATTCATGAACATCAAGGTGTACCAGATGGATGTTAAGACTGCGTTTTTATACGGAGAAATGAAGGAGGAAACTTATGTTTGTCAGCCTCCTGGATTTGAAGACCCAGATCATCCTGATTATGTTTACAAGTTGGATAAGGCTTTATATGGTTTACATCAAGCACCTCGTGCTTGGTATGCAACTCTGACTGAACATTTGCTTGCAAATGGTTATTCAAGAGGTGCAATTGATCAAACCTTATTCATCCGAAAATCAGGCGATGATATCATTTTGGTTCAAATCTACGTCGATGATATTATTTTTGGCTCCACAAATGATAGTATGTGCACGGAGTTCGAAGCAGTGATGAAGAAGAAGTTTGAGATGAGTTCACTTGGAGAAATTTCATTTTTCTTGGGTATTCAGGTTACTCAATCTGAAACGGTATTCTCATTCATCAAGAAAAGTATGTTCAGACAATTCTTGAGAAATACAAGTTTCAAGACTCCAAAGTAGCTCCAACTCCAATGGCTTCTCGTCCTACTCTTACTCCAGATCCATTAGGAGAATCAGTTGATCAGCATCTTTACAGATCAATGATTGGTTCCCTTATGTATCTCACTGCAAGCAGGCCGGATGTTATGTTCCCTGTTTGTCAGTGTGCCCGCTATCAAAGTGATCCAAAGGAATCACACATGAAAGCTGTCAAGAGGATTTTCAAGTATCTCAAGGGTCAACCCAAACTTGGTCTTTGGTATCCTCGAAATTCCGATTTCAATTTATTTGCTTATACTGACAGTGATTATGGTGGTTGTAATTTAGACAGGAAATCGACCACAGGAGGATGTCAATTCCTGGGCAACCGACTCATTTCTTGGCAGTGTAAAAAGCAGAACACTGTCTCTACATCCACTGGCGAAGCTGAATATGTGGCTGCTTCGAGTTGTTGTTCCCAGCTTGTCTGGATTCAGCAACAACTTCTCGATTATGGCCTCAATATTTATGACACACCAATTTGGTGTGATAACACGGCAGTTCTAAACATCGTAAAAAAATCCCATCCAACACTCAAAAACTAAACACATTGACATCCGCATACATTTTATCCGCGACTGTTTTGATCGTAAACTTATTCATCTTAAACAAGTGCCGTCAACTGAAAATATAGCTGATTTATTTACCAAGGCGTTTGATCATTCTCGATTTGATTTCCTAGTGCAATCATTGGGAATGATTAACTTTGGATAAATTGGTTTAATGAATCTTCACAAAAAGATTTTTCAGTTTTTAATAATGAATAAAATTGCAATTGTTTCTTTTTCTTAAAAGGACAATCACAATTTTAGGGGGAGAAAATTAGAAAAGCAAGTTCTGAAAAATATTTTTGGTCTTAGGGGGAGTTAAGATCAAAGGATTGCCAATACAAAAAGAAACAAAATTTTCATGCTTAAATGAGAAATGATATTACAAAGTTCAAAACGAGTATAAGTACTTTCAAAGGCTTAAATACGAATACACTTGGATTATGTTTGATATGTTGATAGGCTTTGCTTTCAGAAATGAAAGATCATAATTGGGTGATTACACTTGAATTAAAGAAATATGATTTAGTGGGGAACATATCAGGATTCTGTGCCAAAATGTTCTAACACAGACTGAGAGATATAATCTTGTCATACTCAAGCCTGTAGATGATGATTCAGTGATTATCATAACTCTATATATATATATAAAAGATAAAAATTACAAAAAGAAACAAAAAGAGAAAAAGACAAAAGGAAAATAATTGAGCAAAAAGATGCCAAAAGGAAAAGGCCATATAGGATAAAAGATGCCAAGAAGCACAACAAATCAAAAGATATGTCTATATGACATACATACTATATGGTATATATTTTCTGATAGTGAGAATAGTTTTTAACTTTGGAAGGCAAAATCGAAAGATGGGGCATGTAAGTCCGCATGGCTTGTAAGTCCTAAACATCTTGAGAGGGCAGACATAAGTCCGGATGGCTGTCAGTAAGTCCTTAAACTTGTTAATATTCCGGGTTAAGAAATATTTCTCAGGCTAGTTATGCTCAAATAGTTATATTTAGGATTACAATAAATGGTATCACTGATCATCAATGCATGGTTTAAGTCAAATTGGGGTGACTTGAAAAATCTCAATAGTGTCTTGAAGGATAATAATAATTCTACAGACGTTCTGATTGTGGGATCCACTGACTTATATCAAATTAACACAAAACATGATATATATCACTCATTATGTGTCTGAGTAAAATCTGAAGTATAAGTTTAAAAGGACAAAATATATTGACAATCAACTTAACCAGTTATTTTAAATAAAGCCGGACAGAGTCTTAACTTGACAAAGAACTATATGATCTCATTATGAAAATTTATACAAAACAAGCAAATCCGATCTTGATTCTTTAATTGTTTTTTATTTCTTTGTTATTTTGTTTGTAAGTGTTTGTTTTTATTTCAATTTTATAGTGTTTTATTTTAGGACAAAGAAATAACAAGAAAAATATTTGAAAATTGAAGATTCATTAAGTTAATTAATCACTTGGTAAATAACATTTTATGTTGACTTTGATTCATTGAAAATAAAAGGACTTAAGGTTGTGTAAAGTTTTAAAAGATTTAAAAAGTTGAAAAATTTGAAATTCCTTATTTCGCACGCGAAATAGAGGGTCACGCGAAACAGAAGGTTTTGCGAAATTGGTTTTCGCGTGATTTGTCTGTGGTATAAAAGGCACAATGTTCTAGATAATGCCACTTTTCGCTCAAAACCTACCCGAAAACCCTTTTCGCTCACATACCCGAAATCTCATCTCGCATACTTCAAACATTACATTATCTCACTCATCTTCTGTTATTTTGATTCTCGTCATACTCAGTACGTGTTTAGTGTGATTTTCAAGGTATAAACAACTTGATTTGGTTACTGTAGATCTGAAATGTTAAGGGGAACTTAACAACTTGAACTTAAAATCTAAATAAATGGACTTAAATGATGAAATTGATGAATGAAATTAACCTAATAGATCTAGGCGACAGCAATGATATGCATTTCATGGATTAAAATCGATTTTTGAAAGGTTAATTTGAAGTTGGGGTTGTGCGAATCGCACAAGAAGCTGAACAGTCGCGAAAACGATTTTCGCGTGAATTGGGTTCTCGCATGAGTCTTATTTTCGCATGAAAACCTTGTTAATTTCGCATGAAACAGCTTTATCGCGTGAACACATTTCGCACATATTGAGTTCTCGCATGAACTGAGATTTTGCGTGAAAAGGCTTATCGCGTGAAAACAAGTTTCGCGTGATAATGGTTTATCGCATGAAATCATTTTTTTTCAAAAATTGTTGAATTTCGCATGAGCTATTTTCGCGTGACAGAAAAATTCTAAAATGTTTCTAAGTGTTGATTCTGTTGTTGTAGTACATGGATTTCTCACTTATAACTTTTGATAAAATCATAAGTGAATTACATGTAATCACTTGTGACTGAGCCTTGAAATGAAAAATTTTCTAAGTGATAAATTTTTAATAATAAGACCTTAAAAGCTAAAATGTTTTAAGTGTTAAAATTCTATATGCATAATTAAGTTATTTTCAAGAGTGTTCTAACTTTGATCTTATTGGACAATGCAGATGGCACAAATGATCTTTAACAAGAATCATAATTGTGTTGCTTATCTGGACGAGGTGTCGGAAGGAAAGGAACTATTTCATTCTATGATCGAAGGCTTGAAGAACTCTCGTATTGTTTATTCTATTTCTGCTGATCCAGCCATCTATGCTGAACTGATAGACTCTTTCTGGAGCACTGCTGCTCTAGAAAAAGACGAAACTGGAAACCATATCATTACAGCAACTGTGAAGGATAAAAGGGTGATTGTTTCTCAAGCCATATTAAACAGAGTTCTTCTGTTTAATGACCAAGAGGGAGCACCAACAAGATTAGATGATGATACTGTCATGGACTGTCTATCTCGGATGGGTTATGAGTATAGATATCCAAGTTTGGAGAAGAAATGGTTACCACCGTATTGGAAATACTTATTTCATGTGGTGATTCATTGTCTGAGCAACCTTAAGGCTGGGATGGATAGCTTGAGTGCAGTGTTTGGCTCATTACTAGTTTCATTGGTTGATGACATTCCCTTTAGCATATCTGGGGTTATATTTCAGGAGATGGTAAAGAATGCTACAGCAAATCCTGGAAGGAAGTTCATTATGTACCCGAGATTTATCCAGTTGGTGATAAATGATGCTTATCCTGAGCTTGCTGCTCAGAGATCTCCTAAGTATGTTGTACAGACTGTGAAGAAGGAGATTTTCTCACATTTAACTGGAGCCAGAGGCAACAAATGCTCTGGTGAAAGTTTTGCCAAGATTGGAAGATTTTCTGAGATTGATGAACATAATGATGAGGTTGCTGAAGGTGATCATGCTGATGATGCACAGACTGGTGCTTCTACTTCCTTTACTAGAGAAAATATTGAGGAAGAGATTGAAAAGCTTTTTGAAGATGACCCTACACATGAAGGAGGAATGGAAGAAATTGTTCATTCTGCTTCTAGTTCCGATACTGTTAGTGATCAGATAGGGAATGTTCCTTATGTGATTCAGACTGATCCAACTCCTTCTACTCCAACATCATCTAGACCTAGTGAGGAAGAGAGGGACACTGATTATGTCCCGGAAGAGTCTCCAAGTACATCATCGAGACGCAAAAGAATGGCAAAAAGAAAAGACTTCCCATCGAGAAAGAGAGGTCGTGGTGGTATTATTCCCAGGAAACCACGAACACAAGTGGTTATTACAGAGGCTGATCAGACCACTTCTTCTGAAGTTCAGAGATCACCTGCAAATGTGATCACGAGGGAAGAATCTCATGTTGATACGACTACTGTTAGTCCTGAAACAGAAACTGTTCCTGTTTCTGGAGCATCTAATGTTCCTGTTTCTGGTTTCTCTACACCTCCTCATCAGGAGAATTTGGAGTTTGATGTAGACACACTGTTGAATACTCCTCCTGAGTTTCAGAGGAGAGAAGAATCAACAAGTACTCCAGGTGCTATTACTTTAGAAGAACGAATAAAGAACCTGGAGAAAGAGAATTTTGAGAATATGAAGATGATTGCAGAGTTGAAGAAAAGTAATGAAGAAAAGTCTAATCAGATAACCATGATTCATCTTGACTCAGCTATTAAAGATACCAGATTAGCATCTCTTGAGCAACAAATGAAAAAATATTTGACTACTCATCTGGGTTGGAGAGACAACTAAATGAGCTTAGAGAATTTATCTCTCAGACCTACTTTCATCAACCACAGAACATAAGATCTACTACTGTGGTTGGTGAATCTAGCAGACGATCTCCAAGCCCACCTCCTACTGAGACAGTTCATGAAAAGGAAACGGTCAACGAAGCCCAAACATCTACTGTACAGCAAAGTGGTAGCACTACTGAAGATGTTCCAGTTTCATCTGAAGTACCTATCACCGAGGCTTACACTTCTACTGCTTTTGTTGAACCAGAACACATGGTTACTCTGCCTATTATTCATGAACAGGAGGATGAAGAGCTAATTGATTATGCTGATTCTGATGAGGATGAGGATGAAGATGATGAGAATGACGATGAAGATGATAATGGTGATGATAATGATGATGGAAATGATGATGGAAATGATGGTGGAGATGATGGTGGAGATGATGGTGGAGATGGTGGAAATGTTACAGGCTCTTCTTCAAGTCCTACTGGAGAGACTAACACTGACAATGTCGATAGACCAAGTGTTAGTAATCCAGAAGGATATGATCCAATAGACCCTGCCACAGAAAGTGTGTATGAAAAGGAATTATATTCTTTTCAACAAACTTCATCTGAAACTATTGAAGAAGAACTTGATATTTTTGAAGATCTGGAGGAACAGACTGAATACACAGATATTTTTGGCAACAATCTTCAGGAATTATTCAAGGACATTAATCTTGAAGAAGGAGAAATTCCTACAGAGACTGTGAGTGGTGAAACTCCTACTGATACTACAAAGACAGATACTACTGGTCATATTGCCCTATACACTAGAGGAGGTTTACAGTTCAAAGCACCACCACCACCTACTGAAGCTCACTTTCTGTTTATATCTAAGCCAAAACAAAAGTATGGTGAAATGTCTCACGTTATCAGCTGGGCTTATGATGGTGAGAAAAGAATGTATGTGATAAAGAGAAGAAATGGAGAGATTGATTATTTAAAGAGCACACAAGACTTTCATACATTACGTGCTGCTGATTTATACTCTATGGGCAAAGCTCCATTCTTCAATGAGAGTAATCACAGTGAAGCTGAGCTCATAAGATCTATGATTAGAAGGGAGATGCGCACAAATTTCAAAGACTTTAGGACTGCAAAATCGAAGTTGATAGATGACTCAACACGAATTGATGAAAATACCAAAGCTCCAATGAAGATACGAGTCTATCAACATCCTAAATTTATCAGAAAAGTCCCTGTGCATGCTCCAGTTCCTCCAAACTCTTTGAAGCAACTTCTATCCTGGAGATGTGAAAAGGATTCCGGTCACGCTGTGATCAAATGTATAGACAAGTCTTATAGAATCATTGATCCAGCAGACTTAATGAAGTTTGGCAAAGACGACTTATCCAAGCTGTTACACTGCCCTATCTCAGCTGATGAGTCTGTTTACTTTCTATCTTGCCAGTACGTATGGATGATTGACCGGATCCTGAGGAATAAATGGTATGCTTATGCTGGATCTTACACTAAGGCGAACATTGACTTTGATTGATTATGTTTCACCGAGCCTAGGGGGAGATTGTAGAAGACAAATCAAGGCTCGGCAAAACATCATATGCGAAACCAGATCCACGCGACAACAAGAAGTCACGCGAGAAGCATACAATGCGAAAGTCCAGATCCATGCGAGTCGCAGACTACGCGAAAGACAGCTGCCGCGCGAAAGCTTGATCCACGCGAAAGGGATCTCGCGCGAGAACTCGTAGTTTAGTATAAATAGCTAGTTTTCGTTTTGTAATTAAGCTTTTCGTTCATTATCATTGTATCTGTGCGAAATCGCACAAGACCTTTTATAGGTTTCTGTTTATCAATCGAATATCTTCTTTAGTGATTCAATTCATTCTTCTTCTACTCCAATCTTGTTTATATTCCGCGTTCACAAGATTGAGATCGTGTGTTACTGATCTTTGGGAGTTTTCAGAGGTTTTACAATTACTAAGTAATCAAATAAAATAAAATATAATAGTGATATAATAACATAATGTTTTTGGGTTTACTCAAAGGATCAATGTAACTTTTTAGAAATTTTTAAGAGTTTTACCAAAAGTTTTAAAAGGAAAATGATGCATATTAAACAAAGGTAAAGTTAAATTAAAATAAATAGATAGACAGTAATTAAAACCAAAAAAAACTTTAAAAAACAGGCATATATTAATAAAACACTGATAGAAAACCCGTTTAAGTTTTTGGTGTTTATGGTGGACCAAGGATGTGTATGGGAAAAGAGATGGCGTATACGTAGATAAAGCTGGTGGTGCGACCAATATTAAAGTGTTTGAGGTGGCGGTGGTGGCGGAGGGGAGGAGAAGATGCCACCAGTACATATGTTGTGCTGTCGATGAGGATGAAAGATGCGTTGAAGAGCCGTTAAATCACGGCAAGAACTCATCGATGAACCATGCCATGCGGCGTGAAAATAGGGTTGGCGGCGGTGTTGTCGCACGGCGTCGGGCACACAGCGAAGCACAACTTGTGTGCCCGCTCCACCAATCCCTAAAAATTAAGAAAATAACTCATAAAAAAATAAAATACTTAAAGTCTTTACTGTACAGTATTATAATATATATTATATTTATTTAAATAATAAGCTTGATGTATTCACTAGCTAGCTTAAGCTCAATATATAACTACGTCTTTGATTTATTCATTAAAAGAGATTTCATTCAGCCGTAAAGTCGTCAAATTAAGTTTAATTTGAGTTTTTAACAAATAGTTTATTCATAGGCGGACCTACATTGAGTCGAGGGGTAGCATCTGCTGTGTATCATTCAATTTTTTACGGGTAGTGTAAAGAAAAAAAATTATGATTTTATGTAAAAATAAAAAATAAAATTACGATTTTACGTTGCCGCTGAGAAAATATTCCGTTACCCATTAAATTTTTTGTAAAAACAACACTTCATAAAAAGTTTTAAAGTTTATAAAAAATAATCTTATATTTAAAAAAACATTACATTTTATAACATAAATAACTAATAAGTTCAAAATATCCAATAATCCAATATAATAATAATTAACAAGCCCAAAATAAAAATAAGCCCAAAAAACATTAAACAACTTAAAAAAACCTAACTAATCTATACTATATATAAAGCATATGAGAGGGTATTTTAAGATACCATAAAATTAAGAACACTTACTACATTCAACTACTATATAAACGTAATATTCCATTTCAAGTGACGAGATGCAATATTCCATTTCAAGTACTATATTAACGTTAATATTTATTTGATATGACGTAATATTCCTCGATATTCATGTTAATTATGTGACAAGATGCAATATTCCATTTCAACTACTATATAAACGTTAGTTTATAAATTCATTTCATAATTCAAATTTCTACGATATAAATTCATTTCATTTCAACTACTACATAAACGCAATATTCCATTTCAAGTACTATATTAACGTTAATATTTAACGTTACGATGTCTTTCTGGGATAGCAACTATTTATTCGGTTCGGAATCTAACTATTACCCTCAGGAGGGTTACGGTTATTACGATGAGGCTGCTTCAAACTATTTAGGACAGTTCGCGTCCAATACGGCGGGAATGACGGCGGCGATGACGGGGGTGATAACGGTGGCGATAGCAGCGGGGATAATGACGGTTCTGGTTCCGGTAAAAGAGGTTTATACGACACGAATCAGCTTATAAGATATATCATATTTAATTTTACTTTCATTTTACTTTCATTTAGTAATAACTAACTAATAATATTAAATTGATTAGGTTTTCTCATCTCGTGAAGAATTAGTTGATTGGGCAACTAACGTGGGGCGAGAAAATGGGTTCGTTATTGTCACCAAACGTTCAAAAAGAAATTCGAATGGTTTGGTGGTTAAAATTTGATTGAAATGTGATCGGGGTGGTGTATATAAGGGAGCATCCACTCTAAGAAAAAGTGGCATTGTAACACCCGTATTTTTATTATCAAGAAATAAAGGAATAAAGAGAAAGAAAGAAAAAAAAAAAAAAAAAAAAAAAAAAAAAAAAAAAATGGAAGTCAACCCCAAGTTGGAGGACCAAAAGTGCAAAATGATAAAAGATCTTATAAAGTTGGTAAAAAGGTGGCATGGCCGCCCATTACCATCTGCACAACATTTTCAATCGGGTTTTAGAGAGAGAAAACAGCAGGGGCAGAAGACCATCGAGATTTTTGAAGAGGAATCTGAGGAATTCGAAGTTTTTGGTAAGAAATCCCGAATTATGATGTTTAGGACGATTCTAGAACCTTTTATGAGTCTATAAATGTAACTTGTGTGTGTTCGGGTGATGTGGTGTGTGAATTCTAGGTGTTAGAACCAGTTGAGAAGGTTCGGGTGCAGGGTGTAAATTCGGAGAAGACAACTAAGGTGAGTTCTAGACCCCGTTTTTACTGTTTTTAAATGTTTTGGGGCTGGAAATGCATGTAAAGATGTTTTTATAAAAGTTTGGGTCGAAACCCGTATGAATGACTGTATGTATGTTTATGTTTATGTTAAAATTTATGCTTAGAATTTATGTGCATATGCTTAGAAATAGGCATTTTGGATGTTCTGGACTTGAATTATGAATTAGACATATGAGTAGGATGCTAATGTGTCTGAAAATGGGACTTAGAATAAATAAGAAAAGTTGATGTGTCCAGCAGTGCTCATACGACCAACAGTGGTCGTATGATCAGGATTTTCTAAGTGTTGATGAGTCCAATAGGACTCATACGACCAACAGTGGTCGTATGAATATGTTATATTTTCTAAGTATGAGGCCAATAGGGCTCATACGACCAACAGTGGTCGTATGATTATGTGAGAATTTCCAAGTCTGAGGCCCACAGGACTCATACGACCAACAGTGGTCGTATGATGATGATGAAAATTCTAAGTGTGGACTCATACGACCAACAGTGGTCGTATGATCCGAATATGTTTCTAAGTCCAGAGTGGTACGACCAGCAGGGGTCATACGACCAGGTCGTATGACCAGTGAATAATTCTAAGTGTTAGGTGGAAAAGTCCAGCAGGACTCATACGGCTAATAGTGCTCATACGACCAGGGGGTTATACGACCAATAGTGCTAAAACGCCTAGACACTTAGAAATTTTCAGGAAATTTCCAGTAAGCTCGAAGTTCGAGGTTTGACCGGGGTTGACTAGGGTTAATAAATGATGATGTCTCATGCATATAATGATGAGAATGATTAACCCTAATCGTCACTAATATTATTATTAGTAGTATATTATTGTTAACAATATTATTAAAATATTGTTAAGTAAGGTATGATGCTGTGCATGATGATGTACGTATGAGGATGAATGTATGAGGATGAATGCATGAAGAATACTTATGATGTGTGTATGTTCCTTGTGATTGTGTATGTTTATCTTTCTGAAACTTTACGAATAATGAGAAAATAAATTAATGAAGTATTATGTATCGTAAAGTGAAAGATAATGAAAGAGGAACATGATGACGAATGCATGTATTAACGAATGAACGAAATGAAGAATGATAATGAATACATGCATTAATGAACGAATGAGCTATGTCTTGCAAGCATTGAATAACGCGATTGGTCCTTCTATGTGATTGACCATGGTCATGGTACCTCTACCGCTTACCTTTAGTACCGGGCATACGTTTTGTTGTTCATATGTTGACTTCGGCCCGGTAGCTAATGACGTTACCTCTAGTACCGTGGCACTATGTTTTGCTGTCCCTCCATAGACTTCGGCCCAGTACGTGGCATATGTTTGTTGTTCATTTGTTGACCTCGGCCCGTACTGTGGCAATACGTTTTGCTGTCTATGGATTGACTTCGGCCCGGTAGCTAAGACTGTTCGAGGTGTAGCATATGGTATTGGTACAATTAACCTTTCAATGCGTGCAAGTAAGTATTTATGTGTATGGAACCCTACCGTTTACTTCGAGTACCGGGCATACGTTTTGCTGTTCATTTATTGACTTCGGCCCGGTAGCTAATAACGTTTGGGGTATAGCACAAGGTAGTGGTACAAAAGATAGTCAAAGTGCAAGTAAGTATGAACGGGATTCGTGTCATTCGACCACAGTAATCATAGCCGAGTGCTATGAAGTGGGAAAAGTCTGACAGAATCCATACGAGATGTTAAAGAGAACGATGAATAATGAATGATGAAGATAATAATGAACATTATCTATGTGTACGTATGATGTATGAACGCATGCACGAAAGGATACTTTTAAATAAGTAAAAGTATGTTTTATTACAAAACTAGAACTCACTCAGCAACGCTGACTTTTATGTGTTTTCCAGTTGGCAGGTAGTGTTGCTGAGGATGGCGCGAGGCGGCTACTCAGCTCTTTTGGGATGGCATTCTTTTGTTAATGTTTTTGTATTGTAATACAAACAAATGATATTTTGTAACAGGTGTTGTATTACTTTGCAAAAGCATTTATAGTAAAATTTAAAGTTTCCGCTGCATGGTTTTTATTAAGTTATGTTAAATGTATGTTTTATGGGTAATGATGACCAACTGTGGGGTGCCCGGGAACGGGGCCTTACAAGTTGGTATCAGAGCCAAAGTTTAAGTGAATTGGGTAAAATTTTTTTTTTAGAATAAACCTAAGACTTAAACTGAGAATGGGACAGGGGGAATGGGAATGCCATCTGAGTAGCTGCGTGCCATCAGGTATTTTCTTGAAAGTTAACCAGTGTATGTGTGCATGTTATGTGTTTATGTGTACTGTTAGACTTAGATACTAATGTAGTCAGGACAGGTAATGCTCGGGGTGTGAAGAGTAGAGTAAGTGGCTAATCACAACTGGCCACTGTAATTAGGGACTTACTGTACTTAACATAAACTGAGCTATTTCCTTGAATGACCGTGTTGGTGTTTAAATCTTTCAGTGTGATAGAAGATGGTCGGTGGTAGATCATCGAAAGCCCCAATTGGTGGAGGCAGTGGCGGAAGTGGTACGGAACCACGAGTCACAAGAGGTAGGCCTAGAAAAGAGAAGAAGGTTCCCGAAGGACCTAATACTACTCCCCGGGGGGAGTGGATGAGAGTGATGATTTTAGGGCCTCGGTGAAGGAGGCAGTTGTCGAGGAGGTGCACCAGGTTATGCAGACGATCTTACCGTCTGTAATGACAGAAGTGTTAAAGGCAGTACGAGAGGATGAGAGACGGGGGAGAAACCAGTCCTCCGGTGGACAACAACAGACAGGGGCAGAAACGGTATTGTCCGATGATGAGGAGGAAGAACAGGTACGGGAGACAGCCCGGGGCTGTGATTACGGGAAATTCATGAGGTGCAAGCCCCCAACTTTCGATGGGTCTGGTACTGCTACTGATGCTCACCAATGGGTGATGGAAATGGAAGCTGTCCTCGATATCAGTGATTGTCAGGAGGACAAGAAGGTGAAGTTTGCTACCCACTCTTTTACAGGGTCGGCCTTATGCTGGTGGAAGAATATAGTCCAAGCCGAGGGTAGCAGGGCTATAGGGAAGATGAAATGGGCTGAGCTGAAAAGGCTGGTGATCGAGGAATTCAGTCCTCGACGGGAAATGGATAGGATAGAGAGAGAGTTCCTGCAGTTGGAGGCGGGGACGATGACCCACCAACAATATACCACCAAGTTTAACGAGTTGGCGCTGTTGGTGCCAGAGCAGGTGACGCCGGTGTCTCGAAAGATCAACCGGTATATTCAGGGGCTGCCAGCTGAAATTCGTTGGCACTTGATTTCTGCCCGACCAAGCACTTTCAGGTCGGCAGTGGACTTGGCGGGAAGGTTATTCGATGAACGTGCTGCTTTGGTGAAGGCTGAGGGAAGCAAGAAAGGAAGTGGAGAGAAGAACTGGCAGGGGAAAAGATTTGGTCGGGGTGATACTCCGACAAACAACAAGAAAGCAAGGGTGGATGACCGCCGAGTGGTCGTGTCTGGAGCTGGGGTGAAGAAGTGTGGTAAGTGTGGAAAGGAGCACTCAGGGGAGTGCAAATGGGGATACAACATCTGCTTCAAGTGTGGGAGGACTGGGCATATGGCCAAGGATTGTCTGAAGGGCAAGTGTTTTAACTGTGGGGAAATTGGTCATATGAGCAAGGATTGCAAGAAGCCGAGGGCTGAGGGCTCGGGAGAGAAGAAGAAAGGAGGAGAAGCACCGAAGGCAAAGGCTAGGGCGTTCACGATGACACAAGAAGAGGCTAGGACGGACCCCGATGTGGTGTCAGGTACGTTTCTAGTAAACCAAACTCTTGCTTCTGTGTTATTTGACTCTGGTGCTAGTAAGAGTTTCATTTCTGTTACTTTCTGTGCTAAGCTGCCTGTTAGGAGTAAATGCCTTGATAAGTCCTTTGATGTAGAAACCGCTATTGGAAAATCCACTAGGGTTACAGATGTGATAGAGGGCTGTACCATAGAATTAGAGGGCCATAGGTTTGCTGCCATGTTACATGTGATGCCTCTAGGAGGATTTGATGTAGTGTTAGGGATGGACTGGTTAGCAACCTACGAAGCGAATATCGTGTGCCAAAAGAAGATGATTAGACTGACAGCGACCGACGGAAGTCCGGTGACGATTTATGGCGATCGGGTTACGACGATTCCAAAGGTGATCTCGATGGCGGTGGCGGGAAAGTGTATGAGGCGCGGATGCAGCGCCTACTTATGTTATGTAAAGAACGTAGAGACGCCAACACCACAGCTATGCGATGTGCCAGTGGTGTGTGACTTTCCAGATGTGTTTCCCGAAGACTTATCGGGTTTGCCACCTGACCGAGAGATCGAATTCCAGATCGACCTGATACCGGGTGCCCAACCTGTCGCAAAAGCACCGTATCGCTTGGCTCCGACGGAGATGAAGGAATTGATGGATCAGTTGCAGGAGCTGCTGGATAAGGGGTTTATTCGACCGAGTATCTCACCGTGGGGTGCTCCGGTTCTGTTCGTAAAGAAGAAGGATGGTAGTATGCGGATGTGCATCGACTACCGCGAGCTGAATAAGCTGACGGTGAAGAACAGATACCCCTTACCAAGAATCGATGACTTATTTGATCAACTTCAGGGTGCTAGTTGGTTTTCAAGGATAGATCTTCGATCGGGCTACCATCAACTGAAGGTGAGGGAGCAGGATATCCCTAAAACAGCCTTTCGTACGCGCTATGGTCACTACGAGTTTCTTGTCATGTCTTTTGGGTTGACCAATGCGCCGGCCGCTTTTATGGATTTGATGAACAGAGTATGCCGACCAATGTTGGATAAATCAGTAATTGTATTCATCGATGATATTTTGATTTATTCAAGAAGTGAAAAAGAGCATGCTGGGCATATTCGGGAAGTGTTGGAAACGTTGAGAAGGGAGAAATTGTACGCCAAATTCTCCAAATGCGCCTTTTGGCTACGCGAGGTGCAATTTCTGGGTCACGTAGTGAATGCAGAAGGAATAATGGTGGACCCAGCAAAGGTTGAGGCTGTGATGCAATGGAAACCCCCAAAGACGCCATCCGAGATTCGTAGCTTCTTGGGATTGGCGGGCTATTATAGAAGGTTTATTCAAGACTTTTCAAAGATAGCCTCACCTTTGACAAAATTGACTCGTAAGGATGTGAAATTCGTGTGGGGTCGAGAGCAGGAGATGGCTTTTGAGGAGTTGAAGGCAAAACTAACACAAGCTCCTGTCTTGACTTTGCCTGAGGGAAGTGAAGACTTAGTGGTCTATTCGGATGCGTCTTATTCTGGGCTAGGTTGTGTGTTGATGCAACGTGGAAAGGTGATAGCCTACGCATCTCGACAACTGAAGACCCACGAAGTCAACTATCCCACACACGATCTAGAACTAGCTGCGGTGGTTTTGCGTTGAAGATTTGGCGGCACTATCTATACGGGACGAAGTGCACAATCTTCACGGACCACAAAAGCTTGAAGTATTTCTTCGAGCAGAAGGATCTAAACATGAGGCAGAGGCGGTGGTTGGAACTGATAAAAGATTATGATTGTGAGATCCATTACCACCCGGGCAAAGCCAATGTGGTGGCTGACGCCCTTAGCCGAAAAGAAAGGCCTGAGCCGATCCGGGTGAAGGCTTATCAGTTGATCATGACCTCCGACGTGATGACACAGGTTAAGGAGTTCCAAGATGAGGCTTTGAAGGAAGATCGTCTTAACTCCGAAAGGATGAGAGGTCTAGTGACGGAGTTGGGTGAGAACACTCTAGGTGTTAAGACCCGATTTGGGCGAATGTGGATTCCTCGATACGGGGATCTACGTAGTAGAATTATGGATGAAGCTCATAGGTCTCGATACTCCATTCATCCCGGCGCCACCAAGATGTACCAAGATATGAAGAAAGATTATTGGTGGCCGGGTATGAAACGCGATGTGGTGGAGTATGTGAGTAAATGCCTCACGTGTTTGCAAGTGAAGGCGGAGCACCAGAAGCCGTATGGAAAGATTCAACCTTTGGACATCCCGGAGTGGAAGTGGGAACACATCACCATGGATTTCATCACAAAGCTGCCACGTACCCCTAAAGGGTATGATACGATCTGGGTGATTGTGGATCGATTGACGAAGAGTGCTCACTTCTTACCGATGCGGGAGACATATTCGTCCGAAAGGTTGGCCGATCTTTTCATTAAAGAGATCGTAACTCGTCATGGTGTACCGGTGTCGATTGTGTCTGATCGCGACACCCGGTTTACATCCAAATTTTGGAAGAAATTCCATGATGCCATGGGGACGAGGTTGCATATTAGCACGGCATATCATCCTCAAACAGACGGTCAGTCTGAGAGGACGATCCAAACACTCGAAGATATGCTTCGGGCGTGCGTGATCGATTTTGGAGGAAGTTGGGATGATCACTTGCCGTTAGCAGAATTCTCGTACAACAATAGTTATCACGCCAGCATTGGCATGCCACCTTACGAGATGCTATACGGTAGGAGATGTAGGACGCCCGTGTGCTGGGGAGACATTGGGCAGAAGGAGTTAGGAGGTGTTGAGGTGATTGAAGCAACGACTGAGAAATTAGAGAAGATCAAAGCCTTCATGAAGGCGGCGAAAGATAGGCAAAAGTCGTATGCTGACAAGAGGCGTAGACCGATAGAGTTCAAGGTTGGTGACCGGGTTATGTTGAAGGTCTCACCTTGGAAAGGAATCATTAGATTCAGGAAACGAGGTAAGCTAAGCCCGAGGTACATAGGACCTTTCCGAATTATCGCACGAGTAGGAGAGGTGGCCTATCGACTTGAACTGCCAGATGAGTTAAGTGGAATTCATCCCACATTCCATGTATCTCATCTGAGGAAGTGCTTAGCTGATGAAGACATGGTTGTACCACTGGAGGATATTGAAGTAGACGAACGGCTCAACTACGTGGAGCAACCAGTGGCAATCATTGATCGTAAAGAAAGGAGGTTGAGGAATAAAGTGGTTCCTCTTGTGCGTGTACAGTGGAAGCACAGGAAGGGATCCGAGTCTACGTGGGAGACTGAAGAAGAGATGAGACAACACTACCCACATCTGTTTGAGGAATAACAGGTTTCGGGGACGAAACCTATATAAGGGGGGTGGGCTTGTAACACCCGTATTTTTATTATCAAGAAATAAAGGAATAAAGAGAAAGAAAGAAAAAGAAAAAAAAAAAAAAAAAAAAAAAAAAAAAATGGAAGTCAACCCCAAGTTGGAGGACCAAAAGTGCAAAATGATAAAAGATCTTATAAAGTTGGTAAAAAGGTGGCATGGCCGCCCATTACCATCTGCACAACATTTTCAATCGGGTTTTAGAGAGAGAAAACAGCAGGGGCAGAAGACCATCGAGATTTTTGAAGAGGAATCTGAGGAATTCGAAGTTTTTGGTAAGAAATCCCGAATTATGATGTTTAGGACGATTCTAGAACCTTTTATGAGTCTATAAATGTAACTTGTGTGTGTTCGGGTGATGTGGTGTGTGAATTCTAGGTGTTAGAACCAGTTGAGAAGGTTCGGGTGCAGGGTGTAAATTCGGAGAAGACAACTAAGGTGAGTTCTAGACCCCGTTTTTACTGTTTTTAAATGTTTTGGGGCTGGAAATGCATGTAAAGATGTTTTTATAAAAGTTTGGGTCGAAACCCGTATGAATGACTGTATGTATGTTTATGTTTATGTTAAAATTTATGCTTAGAATTTATGTGCATATGCTTAGAAATAGGCATTTTGGATGTTCTGGACTTGAATTATGAATTAGACATATGAGTAGGATGCTAATGTGTCTGAAAATGGGACTTAGAATAAATAAGAAAAGTTGATGTGTCCAGCAGTGCTCATACGACCAACAGTGGTCGTATGATCAGGATTTTCTAAGTGTTGATGAGTCCAATAGGACTCATACGACCAACAGTGGTCGTATGAATATGTTATATTTTCTAAGTATGAGGCCAATAGGGCTCATACGACCAACAGTGGTCGTATGATTATGTGAGAATTTCCAAGTCTGAGGCCCACAGGACTCATACGACCAACAGTGGTCGTATGATGATGATGAAAATTCTAAGTGTGGACTCATACGACCAACAGTGGTCGTATGATCCGAATATGTTTCTAAGTCCAGAGTGGTACGACCAGCAGGGGTCATACGACCAGGTCGTATGACCAGTGAATAATTCTAAGTGTTAGGTGGAAAAGTCCAGCAGGACTCATACGGCTAATAGTGCTCATACGACCAGGGGGTTATACGACCAATAGTGCTAAAACGCCTAGACACTTAGAAATTTTCAGGAAATTTCCAGTAAGCTCGAAGTTCGAGGTTTGACCGGGGTTGACTAGGGTTAATAAATGATGATGTCTCATGCATATAATGATGAGAATGATTAACCCTAATCGTCACTAATATTATTATTAGTAGTATATTATTGTTAACAATATTATTAAAATATTGTTAAGTAAGGTATGATGCTGTGCATGATGATGTACGTATGAGGATGAATGTATGAGGATGAATGCATGAAGAATACTTATGATGTGTGTATGTTCCTTGTGATTGTGTATGTTTATCTTTCTGAAACTTTACGAATAATGAGAAAATAAATTAATGAAGTATTATGTATCGTAAAGTGAAAGATAATGAAAGAGGAACATGATGACGAATGCATGTATTAACGAATGAACGAAATGAAGAATGATAATGAATACATGCATTAATGAACGAATGAGCTATGTCTTGCAAGCATTGAATAACGCGATTGGTCCTTCTATGTGATTGACCATGGTCATGGTACCTCTACCGCTTACCTTTAGTACCGGGCATACGTTTTGTTGTTCATATGTTGACTTCGGCCCGGTAGCTAATGACGTTACCTCTAGTACCGTGGCACTATGTTTTGCTGTCCCTCCATAGACTTCGGCCCAGTACGTGGCATATGTTTGTTGTTCATTTGTTGACCTCGGCCCGTACTGTGGCAATACGTTTTGCTGTCTATGGATTGACTTCGGCCCGGTAGCTAAGACTGTTCGAGGTGTAGCATATGGTATTGGTACAATTAACCTTTCAATGCGTGCAAGTAAGTATTTATGTGTATGGAACCCTACCGCTTACTTCGAGTACCGGGCATACGTTTTGCTGTTCATTTATTGACTTCGGCCCGGTAGCTAATAACGTTTGGGGTATAGCACAAGGTAGTGGTACAAAAGATAGTCAAAGTGCAAGTAAGTATGAACGGGATTCGTGTCATTCGACCACAGTAATCATAGCCGAGTGCTATGAAGTGGGAAAAGTCTGACAGAATCCATACGAGATGTTAAAGAGAACGATGAATAATGAATGATGAAGATAATAATGAACATTATCTATGTGTACGTATGATGTATGAACGCATGCACGAAAGGATACTTTTAAATAAGTAAAAGTATGTTTTATTACAAAACTAGAACTCACTCAGCAACGCTGACTTTTATGTGTTTTCCAGTTGGCAGGTAGTGTTGCTGAGGATGGCGCGAGGCGGCTACTCAGCTCTTTTGGGATGGCATTCTTTTGTTAATGTTTTTGTATTGTAATACAAACAAATGATATTTTGTAACAGGTGTTGTATTACTTTGCAAAAGCATTTATAGTAAAATTTAAAGTTTCCGCTGCATGGTTTTTATTAAGTTATGTTAAATGTATGTTTTATGGGTAATGATGACCAACTGTGGGGTGCCCGGGAACGGGGCCTTACAGGCATGAAAAAAAAACTGTCAATTTGAATTGCAGGGTAAGTACCAGATGCAGAGAGATGGGTGGATTATAGTTGTTGTGAATGATACTCATAACCATGAACCTGCTGAACACCTGGAAGGACATGCATACGCAATGAGGCTCACCGAAAATGAGCTTTCTACTGTAAAGAATCTGACCGAGTAAATATTGACCCTCGAAACATTCTAGGCACGTTGAGGGAACAAAATCCCAATAACGTGTCTGTGTTACGAACCATATATAACGCTCGGGCAAAAATAAAAAAGTCCACCAGAATTGGTGAAACCCCAATGGAGGTTTTTTTTTCTATACTACAACAACATCAATATATTTACACCCCTCACATAGATGAACCGACAAATACCGTCGACAGGGTTTTTTATACATCCCACATCTCACACATTATGGCGTGCATACCCACACGTGCTGATGATTGACACAACATACAAAACTAACTTGTATAAAATGCCATTTGTTCAAATGGTTGGTGTGACATCCACCCTGAAATCTTTTTCTGTTGCTCACGCATTCATTGATTATGAGCGTGAAGCCAACTTCAGATGGGTGTTAGAGCAACTAAAAGCAACGCTGGAAGATAAGTGTATGGAGCCTCGTGTTATACTAACCGACCGAGACCTCGCTCTGATGAATGCGTCAGAAGAAGTTTTTCTGAGTGCTGTTCGATTACTTTGCAGATGGCATATTTCGGAAAATATGGCTAAACATTATAAGGCGAGTTTTTCAAATGAAGAGTGGGGTGCTTTTCAGCATGTGTGGTCGGTACTTATTAACTCTGAAACGGAGGACATATACGCTTATAATTACGACCGGCTTTATCGCAGATTGGTGTCCAAACATTCAAGTAAGTTTTCTAGTGCTATTCTTAAAAATATATGTATATTTACATAAAAATAAGTACATTTTTTTTAAATAGGAGTGCTGATGTACCTCAAAAATAACTGGTTGGACCCCTACAAAGAGAGATTTGTGTCGGCGTGGATAAATAGAAGTTATAACTTCGGTCAGCACACAACGAACCGAGTTGAGAGCCAACATTCGTTGTTGAAAAATTACCTGAAAGCAACCAATAGCACCCTGGATAGATTTATTCCTTTCATTAATAATATCTTAGCTACCCAGGAAATTGCTATAAAAGAAAGTTTTACCAAAAGCAAAATCATGCTTATGGTGCAGCATAATCATGAAGTGATTAAATTGCTGCGAGGTAACGTTTCTATTGCGGCTTTGGATATGTTAGTCGGTGAGATTAACAGGATAAATCATCTAATTATATCCAAAGAATCATGTGGCTGCCATCTTTTTACCAGCTGTGGTCTTCCGTGTGCTTGTAAATTAAACAATTACTTTCAAACAGGTGAATGTTCTTTACGTTTTTTATTTTTCATGAAAACTTTTATTATATTTAATTTAGTATATTATTTTATAGGTCAATGTATCCCGCTCGATGCCATTGATGTTTTTTGGAGGAAGCTAGATTTTTCACCCGCGTATATTGTACGGGAGGTTCAAGTAGATGTACATAAAGAGATGGAGATGGTGACAAAACATTTACTTGTCCAACCCGAAAATGTGAAAAGATCTTTGATTAATATTTTCAAATCTTTCATTAATCTTTCAAAAACTGATAAAAAACCTCCTAAAGTCCAAACACATACACGGGGTCGTCCAAAAAAAGATAAGCAAAAAGAAACAATATTAGACCCCCCAGACATAGTTCATATGTTCAACCGAGAGAAAATTTTGAAGGTCCGCCAACATATTCAAGTTCGGTGGTGAAGTCAAAAACAAGGGTATTTGCAACGCAGTCAATCTATGTCTTCGAAATCAAGAGCCAAAGATGGATTATCTCAACAGAGTTCCAAGTTTTCATATATCCCGGGCGACGAAGATAAAAATAATTTTTTCTGGTTTAACCGCTGGATTCCATCATTCTTTTTCCCGTATATTTCAGGTGCGGATGATGTTTTAGCGGACAGCAATTGTGGTTTTCATGCTATAGCACTCGCACTGGGATATGGTGAAAATCACTGGCGTTTTATACGTAAGAAACTTATATATGAGTTGGATGAAAACAGACATAGGTACGCTGCGATGTTTCCTGATATAAACGAAATAAAGGAATCATTAAACTGGAATGGCTTAGGTGCGGCTCCACACAAAATTGGATGACAGTGCCACCTGCTACAATCCTTATTGCTAACAGGTTTCGAGTGGTTATAATTTTTATATCTATCGGCAACTCCGCTACTTTTTTCCCGTTCTGGTTATCTCCTCGTGATATCAGTGAACATCATATAATTTCAATTGCTTATGTTCAAGATTGCCATTTCATTAGAATTCGATTAGTGGTGACTATCCAATGCCTGTTCCGAGCAAATATTGGCATTTGTACAAAACAGAAAACGCCAATGATTGGGAGGCTATATACGGAAGTCGAATTCAAAAATATCTTGAACTAAGGCCCGTAGACCCGGTTAAACGTATAGATTTAGTATACTTTACACATTTATCAATTCTTTCAATTCTTTATTTATTCAATTCTTTATTGTTGTTGAATTGTAAACATGTAATCTATTATTTATTCAATTCTTTATTGTTGTTGAATTGTAAACATGTAATCAATTCTTTCGTTTTCCAAAGAAAAATGCAATAAGAAGATTATCGAATTTTTTTCAACCTTTGAATTTTGTTTATATGAGTTGGGCATTTGGTTAGCATAAAAGGTGTGTAGGAATGTTAATGATATGAGATGCATAATATTTGTTCAGATTCAAGTATGTTTTTCAGTGCAACTTTTCCGACTGAGATTCAAGTATGTTTATATAATTGCAGAGCCTGGCGTCGGATTTTCTGAAGGATTATATATTTCTTTCTGTGGGACGAGTAGGTTCAAGTACTGATTTTATTCTCCAAAAGGTTGATTTAATATTATTCGTACAAACCACTTCCTCCATAAGCACAACCAATTGTAAACATATAATTAAGCATTTAAACGTCATTCAAAATAACTCATAATATATAAACATAATTTTCAATTTTTTACATGAAAGGTAAATAAAATAATAAAATCCTACTATCTATGCGTCATGACCACCACCAGCATCACCACCACCAGCATCTTCCGCATCACCACCACCAGCAGCCTCCTCGTCATCACCCGCAGGTCGTCTGACAAACGGAGGCAACTCAGGCAGAGGGGGGAGGTCGATACCCTGGCTAGCAGCAAAAATTTTGTACGCATCCGCCATCCATACTAGCAAGGCGTGGGACTGGCGCGCCAAATGTAGTGACTCCGCCATAAACACCCCCGTCGGCGGAATCTGCCGAATGATGGTCCTGGGAACAGGCGGTGGGACGGGTGCTCTGGCGTGTGGCTGGGGCTACGGCTGCTGCTGCGGCGCCGGATGCTCCTCCTCCTCACCAACGTCCGGCACCGGCTGCCAGATGGTCCGACCACCATCAGTGGACCATCGGAGGTCGTCGCCAATTTGGCGGCAATACCCATGGCCATGACGGTCTGTCGACCCAGAATCCGAGGCGGCGTGTTCGTCGTCTGCCTCGCAATTAGGGCGTCCGTAAACAACCCTAAGCGCGAGGCAACGACGGTGATGTACGAGCCGCAAACAATCGGGCTATCCATCTGCAAAACAATCAAATAATAGGCATCATTATGAATCGCATAATAGATAATACTTATTATTAAGAATTAATATAAATATTTTTTTACCTTGCCCTGAATGACGCTGAAAAATAGGCGGCCATGCAGTGAGCAAGATTCACCCGCCTAGGTGAAAGCAAGGCCCTCAGAAAAAATAAGTCAAGGAGCGACACCTGCTTTATGCTCTGGTCTCTGCCGGCAATGGTGCCGGCAATGCACCGGTGTAGATACCGGTGCAAAGGATCCCTAATGGAGGTCGCCCTAATGGCGCCCTCCCACGGCTGGTCGGAAATGGTCGGCCACCATCCGACCAAAGGAGCCGCCTCCAACTGGACCTCGTCAGAATAAAAACGAGGATCCTACGTCTCCTCGTGGGTGTAAAACCCAATAGTCACTGCCCACTGGGCGAGGGTGAACTCGTACCTACCGCTCCCCAGCATAAATCGAACCGCTATGTGCTCGCGGGGGTCCTGATCCTCAGTGGCGGGAGTGAATACAAACGTAGACAAAAACTGCAACGTCAGCTCCCGGTAGCCCCTCCTCGATCCCAAATCAAACATCCGCCTCCACGGCGTCTCTCCGTCCAGCCCAACGATATCCTGGGCACGTGCTATGTCTCCGACCTCCTCTTGCACGTCCCAGTCGATGGTGCGTGTCCCCTTCAAGGGACGTCCAATCAGCTTCCACAGCTTAAGCCGTGGCTGTGTCTCCCTCGGAAAACGAAGATCAGTGTGTGGGTCCAGAAAGTCACCCTGACCCTCGGGCTCAGTCTCCGGACGTGTACGTTTGCGGGGCGGCATAATCTGCAAAAAAAATTAAATTCACAAAAACAACAAACAGGGTTATGGCCCGTGAAGCTGACTCACGGCCCGTAACCCTCTGAATTTTCAAAGGGTTACGGCCTGTGAAAGGAAGTCACGGCCCGTAACCCTTTGAAAATTCAAACGGTTACGGCCCGTGACACCTGTTCACGGCCCGTAACCCCCCAATATTTCAGATTTTTCAGATTTTTGAAATAAAATTTTAATATATTTAAACGATAAATACACAAAAATAAAATACGAATTTGCATACGTACCGTAGTAAGGAGTCGGCGGTATGAAAATGATGAAAATACGGAGGTTGTGACAGAGTAAATCGTATGTGTGTTTAGGGGCGTAAATGAACAAATGGGCCGTGAGGTCCTATATATTATCCGGCCTCACGGTCGTGACGGTCCTCACGGCCCGTTACATATTTGCCAAACGGCCCGTGACAACTCTCACGGCCCGTGAGACTTTGTAATTTTTAAAAATCAACCGTTGACACTACACGGCCCGTATGGTGACAATGAAACGGCCCGTAAAGTCCCTCACGGGCCGTATAATAATTTTTTAAGTCTATAAATTCAACCACTTCACACAATTAATTCACACAAATTTACTCAATACCCAAACGATGAGTGCTACAAGTGATCAAAATCCGTGGACGGATGAAGAGGAGGTCACTTTAGTAAGATCTTGTATCGAAAATTCAGGGACTATCCCTCCAAATTCAATATTTTGGAACCGTGTTTCAACTCGTTTTTATCAAATTCTCGAGCGTGAAGAATATCGCACCACTCGTGAACTTAGCAACAAGTGGTCTGACTTGAGAAGGAAGGTCACGACATTTCACCAGCTCTACAAAGACGTTTACAAAAATCGAAATACGTTATGGAATGATACGGATATTATGACAAGAACTCAAGAAAGATATCGGGAGAATTTTGGAATTTCTTTTAACCATTTTGCGACTTGGATCTTTTATAAAGATCAAGAAGATTAAAAATTATGTGTTTTATTTTTGTGTGGTAATAACGGTTTATTGTTTTTAACAAAGTGTACTAATAAACGTTTATGTTTTAATAAAATATTTAATTATTGTTCTACATTACATGTCTACAATACAGTTCGTCTGTCATAAATCTTTGGAATCTAAAGCAAGCATCATGTAAGCTAACCTCTTGCCACTCTAAAGATCTATTTTGAACCAACCTACGCAATAACATACAAATTACAACTCCCGAATCTCGACCAATATGACCGGAGTTAGGAGGCCAAACGGTTTCACCCGATACCACCAGTTCTTCGATTTGTTCTTGTCCGGAGTGCTGCCAATATTGTATACGTGGCAGAAAATGTAAAAAGTACGATTCGAATTGTATGAAAATCGTTCGGGCATTACGATGAATGCACCATGAATCATCACACGTATTTGGTCGGCATTCGTATGGAGAATATATACGAACTTGTAGTGAGTCCATAGAAATCTTAAAAAGATACCAATTTTCTTCGTCATCAGTCATTGACAAAACAATTTAATTCACGGTTATAAATTCATGATTTTTATTGTAAAACATGAAAACAGTATTACCGTATCAACTTCCCATAACGCGGGATATAGACAGTCCCGTCTCCATATTCGTTACCATTAACGGACCCCGAGTATATTAAGTTAAACCACTCAAATGGGAGAATCGTCCAACGATCACTACCCGACAACTCTTCGGTTCTACGTATTTCTTCGTATCTCCATATTGTGAGTCTATTTGTCCACGCCCGAACATGCTATAAAATAACAACTTTTTAAATGTTAGAATTCTAAAATAAAATAAAATATACAAAAAAAACTTTAAATCATACCTCTGTACCTAAAGACACGTTTCCGAGTAATTCACGCCAAAATTGTAACGGAATATCGGAATGACCCATGTAATACACTCTACATGTTTGGGAATCACCGTTACGTATAAAGTGAATAACATTCTGAGACCAGTTCCTCCCGTTCTGCCACTTATGTTTATCTATTGGATCAGGAATACTTTCCACAATATCTCGTGAGTTTGAAGAGGACTCATTTTGACATCTTCTACTACCTCTTCGAGAAGACATTTTAACTGTTTCGTTTCTCACTAACCGTATATAACAAGTCATATATATAACGGTTTATATAGAATCTTAAATCGAATCAAGGAATAATACGTCGCGTCACATAATTATAAAATTTAAAAGTGCACGCAAATCAAGGAAAGTAAATTCTCAGAAGGACAACAACGGCCCGTGACGGGCCTCACGGGCCGTTATGGATCTTGTTAACGGGCCGTGGGTGTGGACATTTACGGGCCGTTTGTTCCTATACGGGCCGTGAGTAGATGTAGTTGTGAAAATTAAATTTCGAACACCTCACGGCCCGTGAGGCCCTTCACGGGCCGTGGGAAAAGTCAAAGGGCGTCCGGGTATCATCTGACAGAGCGTGCAATTAGCTGGGCCCATATGAAGTAGGGATTTGAAATATTAATTAGAGATTTGATATTGAAATCAAGTATTTGAATTGTGTTATTTCTAAGTACAATTTGTAATATTATTGTATTATTTGTTATAAAATTAGGAATTTGAAAGATGAAAAACAAGTTTTTTATTGGTAATTTTTAAAAGAAAATTTTAATAGTAGGATATTGGTTGTAATGATGATTATGATATTAGATCAACAACTCCTTTGAGTTTGATTTCTTCAGCTTCAATTTATTCGATCTCAAATCGATTTGATTTCAATGATCTTCTTTCATATACCTTTATTAATATAAATGTACGATAAAAAATATTTATTTTTTATGTTATCTCTAAACTTTTTTTGGATCCGTCAGTGATTTTATCAATCACTCGACTCCTGTACTCTAATCATATTACGTTGGAAAATTATATATAAAAAATGATGGAGACGCGTAAATTCAAAACGTTTGGGTGTGAATACCAATGATTCCCTTCAGAAAATCCATGAAAGTGGTCTCATACTCTCATATGATAATATGGATAAAAAATAACTTCTTTTTCAATTTTCTCACTTTATATATTAGATAAGATATATTTTTGTCACACAACTACGATCCTAAGCGCAAGTGATTAAAGTAATTATGGGCGGACTTAGTTTGAACGGACCGGAATCACATGTATATAGTAAACTTTAGTGCGTATATGGAGATGTATATACAAGTTTTTCGAGTGACACCATTGTGTTTTTGACAATGATTCAGTTAGTTAAAAAAATTAATATAAACCCAAAACTTGCAAAAATAAACATCTGAGTTAACTAATTAGAAAAACTAAATAAGCACACTCATTAAATACCCATAAAGCCCATGAGTTAATTAAATTATACTAGAAGGGTGTCCGCGCAACGCAGCAGGACGACATTTTACATTTGACACGTGCATTTAATATATTTTTTATTCTTGTAGTAGTTTTACAAAAGTTTATTATATTTTTTCTAAGCTAAAATTTAAAACACCAAATAAATGAGTTATGCATGACGACTTGTATATACGCATTAACTTATTGTACCTCACAAAATACAAATCGTTTCAGCAAAAGTTTACACCAAAATGTTTAAAATAAAAACAGGTTAAGTTGTAGTCTCAAAAGTTTTTTATGTGATAGATTAAAAGATATAGCTGAAATCTTAAAACATATTAAGTTTTTTTGGTGTACGTGTAGATAATATAAAATTTTATACAAATATTAGTAAGTGTAAGATTATTATGTAACTAATTATAAGGGGTAATGTGTAAATAATGTTATAAATACTATTTTACCCTTAAAAGTGATTGTATTTTATGCATTGAATATAGTAAGTGTTCTTAATTTATGTTATCTTAAAATACTCCTCTCATATGCTTTATATATAGTATAGGTTAACCCACTTCCAAAACTCAAGAGGTAGAACTAGAAGGGATGATTTGTCCATTGGAAGGCAAGAATCAAGACTCATCACTCAAGGGATTGTCGATAACTAATTGGTTAATTTTGTAGAGAGATTTTCTTCTATACTTTTTAATGTGTAATCGAACGGGTGATGAATATCTAAATAATTCTTGCATTTGTTATATTGAAAATGAATTCTTTCAACAAGCTTCTGTCGAAAATGTATGCAACGTTCTAAAAAAAACTTGCAGGGAATAACTATAAAATGTTTTATTTCACTTCATAAAAACCATCACCGTTATACTCTATGGATTTTACATCTAATACGATGTTCTTTTATTATTTTATCTTATTTTTATTATAGGTAAATTGGATTCTAATAATCTAAACTATGACATATTGGTCAATAATAATCCATACTATCATTTGACCAAACATAATCCTAACTTGTATGTTTATCATCAATAGCAATCCTAGTAGCATTGTAACACCCTAGGTAAATTCCACATCGACCGTAGACAAGAGAGATTCATGGTTCATAAGTGCATCAGCAACGCGTTTTGAGCGCATTGACTGTGGATGAAGGAGAACCACAGTTAAGCGTGCTCTTAGGTGACATCAATCCATTGATGGGTGACATCCCTGGAAAGTTTTCACCCGGGCAACAAAAAGCAAACCCGTGAGCTCCTCGTGGACAATCGGACAATATTGGTGGTATGAGAGACCGGATGTTACAAATGGTATCAGAGCCAGGGACAAGACCGATATGCAAGTAAGGACACTAGCCCCCGTACGAGAGGTGGAGATGTAAGTCCCACATCGGTTGAGGGTGAGAACGAAACCCTCCTTATAAGGGGTGGGAACCTCCTCTACCAAGACGCGTTTTATCTGGGCGCACAAACTCGTCGGGTGAAAAAAACCCATGAGTTTCTTGATGGGCAACCCATCGAGGGCGAAGTGGATAATATATTGGTATGATTTACAGGAACTGTTACAGATGGTATTAGAGCCAATCATTTATCGTTCGGGATGGTAAGACAAACCTCATCAAGATGGTAAGTCCCAAGGGTGTTCAAAGGGATACTTAAGGCAAATTCCACATCCATGGATGGAATGGTGGGGCAAATCTCATCAAGGACGATGAGTCCAAAGAGGGTGATTGTAACACCATAGGAAATCCCATATCAGCTGTGGATAGGAAAGATTCCTAGTTCATAAGTGATAATCTACCTCTAATATCACCAACGCGTTTTGGGCGCATTGACTGTGGATGAAAGGAAAACTCTATAGTTAAGGGTGCTCAGGTGACAACAATCCAGGGATGAGTAACCTTCCTATGAAGTTTTCACCTGGGCAACCAAAGCAAATCCATGAGCTCCTTGTAAACAAAGCAGCCAATATTGGTGGTATAACGGGCCAGATGTTATAGGCGTAATTATCATCGATTTACACTTGATCTCCACTCCATTTTTTATTTCATTACGTTTTATGTTTCCCTGTTTATTCACAATAATCACCGTGAGTAAAATTGAGTGAAAATCAAGTGTAAATTAATGAATGGTTTGCCTAGTAGGATTTCCTTTAGCAACAAAAATGCAAGTTAGGATTATTGTTGGCTAAATAGAGAGTGCGGATTATTATTGGTCATTAAGTCATAGTTTGGATTGTTACAATTCAATTTGCCTTTATTATATGACCACCTTGACTCGAATCGAACCGACTAGAAAATTAAATATTTGATTCTATATAATTGGAACATTCTAAAATAGTGACTTCATTGAAATAAATTCCTGGATCCACGTCTGGAGGTAAAGTACCTAAAAAACATGTAAGTATGGGAAGATATTGGGTTCAAGTCTTACTTTGAATAAAATATTCAGAATTGAGCCAGGTGGTTTTCCTAGTTAAAGGTTTCCTCCTGAGTGGTTAGGGGTAAGACTGTAAACGAACCCAACGAAAACGAAGGCAAGGAAACGCACACAAATATTCATGAACATTAATGAATATAAATGAAATTTCCTAAAACAAACAAATACAAACCATAATATATTGATTTTATTATTAAATCACAAACATTATGTAATATACAACGAATATAAAAAAGTGCTTAACATAATTATCTTAAAGATTATTTTTAAATGAACGAAAATAAACGAACACATTATCGAACATTCATGAACATAAATGAACGAACGTGGCCGCTGTTCATGTTCGTTTGTGTTCGGTTTGTTCATTTATTAAACGAACTTCCCGTCAACGGTTCACGAACTATTCGTTGAACGTTCGTTTCGTTTACAACCCTAGTTATGGTGTAGTCTAGGCTGGAAAACGAATAGATGAGCAAGATTAAATAACATTTATCGTTTGAAGTGGGTTCGGTCATTTGTGGTTAAAAAATACATAGAAAATTTATCTGGCAATATGGTAAGCCTTCACTCTCACCTTGGTTCGACTCTTAAGTTGTTGTCTTCAACCTCACTTTATTTTTTATTGTGAAGAGTTATTATAAATAATAATATAATGGTGATAATAAATAATATAATAATAATAATAATAATAGCGTAGCGGTAGCGTAGCGGTAGCGGTAGCGGTAGCGGTAGCGGTAGCGGTAGTATAAAATAATACTAATAATACTAGTAATATAGTAGTAATAATAATAGTAATAATAGTAGTAATAATAACAATAACAATAAAAATAATAGTAATAACAATAAGAGTAATAACAATAAAAGTAATAACAATAAGAATAATAACAATAACAGTAATAACAATAAGAGTAATAATAGTAATAATAATAATAATATAATAATAATAAATAATAATATAATAATATAATAATAATAATATAATAATATAATAATAGTAATAATAATAATATAATAAAATAATTGTGAAGAAAGATAAAATCATATGCAACAGTTTCAACACAAAGACAGATTTTGACTTTATCACGTCGGACATCCAATTTATCGAATATCTAGGCAAGCGTCATATATTTGTTGATTAAATAAGGGCCCTACTAAAGAGACGCCCTGGGGGATAAAGAGACGTCCTGAGGGATAAAGAGACGCCCTCCTTACGGGCCATAAGGCCCTTCACGGGCCGTATTGACTGTCGGGCAGTCAAATCAGTCATTCAAAAACTTAACGGCCCGTGAAGGCGTTCACGGTCTAAATTTTACACGGCCCGTTAAGCTTTTCACGGCCCGTTAAGCTTTTCACTTACGGGCCGTGAACTTCTTTACGGGCCCTATTTTCACCTTTAATAATTTGATGAGATATATTATTCTCGTTTTTCGTGTAATTTTGTATTTATTACGTTATTTGATATGACGTAATATTCCTCGATAGTCGTGTAATTTTGTATTTATTACGTTATTTGATATGACGTAATATTCCTCGATATTCGTGTTAATTGTGTGACGGGATGCAATATTCCATGTTGAACTACTATATAAAACTTAGTTTATAAATTCATTTCATAATTCAAATTTTACGATAAGTTTGAAATAATATTTAACGTTACGATGTCTTTCTGGGATAGCAACTATTTATTCGGTTCGGAATCTACCTATACCCTGAGGAGGGTTACGGTTATTACGATGAGGGTGCTTTCAAACTATTTAGGACAGTTCGCGTCCAATTACGGCGGGAATGACGGCGACGATGACGGGGGTGATAACGGTAGCGATAGCAGCGGTGATATGACGGTTCTGGTTCCGGTAAAAGAGGTTTATACGGACACGAACAGGTTATAAGATATCATATTTAATTTACCTTCATTTAGTAATAACTAACTAAAAATATGAAATTGATTAGGTTTTCTCATCTCGTGAAGAATTAGTTGATTGGGCAAGTAACGTGGGGCGAGAAAATGGGTTTGTTATTGTCACTAAACGTTCAAAAAGAAGTTCGAATGGTGTGGTGGTTAAAATTTGGTTGAAATGTGATCGGGGGTTTGTATATAAGGGAGCATCCACTCTAAGAAAAAGTGGCACCAAAAAACAAACTGTCAATTTGAATTGCAGAGTAAGTACGAGATGAAGAAGATGGTGGATTATAGTTGTTGTGGACGATACTCATAATCATGAACCTGCTGAACACCTGGAAGGACATGCATACGCAATGAGGCTCACCAAAATGAGTTTCTACTGTAAAGAATCTGATCGAGCAAAATATTGACCCCAATGCTGGAAGGACATGCTACGCAACGTGAACAAAATCCCAATAACGTGTCTGTGTTACGAACCATATAAACGCTCGGGCAAAAATTAAAAAATCCACAGAATTGGTGAACCCCATGCAGTTTTTTTTTTTCTATACTACAACAACATCAATATATTTACACCCCTCACATAGATGAACCGACGAATACCGTCGACAGGGTTTTTTTTATACATCTTATATCTCACACATTATGGCGTGCGTACCCACACGTGTTGATGATTGATACAACTTACAAAAGTAACTTGTATAAAAGTCATTTGTTCAAATGGTTGGTGTGACATCCGCCCTGAAATCTTTTTCTGTTGCTCACGCATTCATTGATTATGAGCCTGAAGCCAATTTCAGATGGTTGTTAGAGCAACTAAAAGCAACGCTGGAAGAAAAGTGTATGGAGCCCCGTGTTATACTACCGACCGAGGCCTCGCTCTGATGAAAGCGTCAGAAGAAGTTTTTCCGAGTGCTGTTCGATTACTTTGCAGATGGCATATTTCGGAAAATATTGCTAACCATTGCAAGGCGAGTTTTTCAAATGAAGAGTGGGGAGCTTTTGAGCATGTGTGTCGGTACTTATTAACTCTGCAACGACGGACATATACGCTTATAATTACGACGCCTTTATCGCAGATTGTGGTCCAAACATTCAAGTAAGTTTTTCTAGTGTTATTCTTAAAAATAAGTATATTTTTTTAAATAGGAGTGCTGATGTACCTCAAAAATAACTGGTTGGACCCCTACAAAGAGAGATTTGTGTCGGCGTGGATAAATAAAAGTTATAACTTCGGTCAGCACACAACGAACCGACTTGAGAGCCAACTTTGTTGTTGAAAAGTTACCTGAAAGAAACCAATAGCACCAATGCACTGGATAGATTTATTCCTTTCATTAATAATATCTTAGTTACCTAGGAAATTGCTATGAAGAACGTTTTACCAAATGCAAAATCATGCTTTGGTGCAGCATAATCATAAAGTGCTTAAATTGCTGCGAGGTAACGTTTCTTTTGGCAGCTTCGGATATGTTAGTTGGTGAGATTAACAGGATAAATCATTTAATTATATCCAAAGAATCATGTGGCTGCCAACTTTTACCAGCTGTGGTCTTCCGTGTGCTTGTAAATTAAACAATTACTTTCAAACAGGTGAATGTTCTTTTACATTTTTTTATTTTTTATGAAAACTTTTATTATATTTAATTTAATATAGTATTTTATAGGTCAAAGTATCCCGCTCGATGCCATTGATGTTTTTTGAGGAAGCTAGATTTTTTCACGCCGCGTATATTATACGGGAGGTTCAAGTAGATGTACATAAAGAGATGGAGATGGTGACAAAACATTTACTTGTCCAACCCAAAAATGAAAAATCTTTGATTAATATTTTCAAATCTTTCTTAAATCCTTCAAAACTGATAAAAAAACATCTCCTAAAGTCCAAACACATACAGGGGTCGTCCTAAAAAAGATAAGTAAAAGAAACAATATTAGACCCCCCAGACATAGTTCATATGTTCAACCTAGAGAAAATTTTGAAGGTCCGCCAATATATTCAAGTCGGTGGTGAAGTCAAACAGGGTCTTTGCAGCGCAGTCAATCCATGTCTTCGAAATCAAGAGCCAAAGATGGATTATCTTAACAGAGTTCCAAGTTTTCATATATCCCGGACGACGAAGATAAAAACAATTTTTCTGGTTTAATCGTTGGATTCCATCATTCTTTTTCCCGTATTTTTCAGGTGCGGATGATGTTTTAAGCCGACGGCAATTGAGGTTTTCGTGCTATAGCACTCGCACTGGGATATGGTGAAAATCACTGGCGTTTTATATTCGTACGGAACTTATAGCTGAGTTGGATGAAAACAAACATAGATACGCTGCGATGTTTCCTGTATAAATGAAATAAGGGAATCATTAAACTAGAACGGCTTAGGTGCAGCTCCCCATAAAAATTAGATGACAGTGCCCCTGCTACAATCCTTAATGCTACAGGTTTTCGAGTGGTTATAATTTTATATCTATCGGCAACTCCGCTACTTTTTTTCCCCATTCTGGTTTCTCGTCGTGATATCAGTGAACATCATATGATTTCAATTGCTTATGTTCAGATAACCATTTCATTAGAATCGATTAGTGGGTGACTATCCAATGCCTGTTCCGAGCAAATATTGTATTTGTACAAAACAAAAAACGCTAATGATTGGGAGTTTATATACGGAAGTTGATTTCAAAATATCTCGACTAAGGCCCGTAGACCCGGTTGAACGTATAGATTTAGTATAATTTACACATTTATCAATATTGTTGCTGAATTGTAAACATGTAATCAATTATTTATTTAATCAATATTGTTGTTGAATTGTAACATGTAATCAATTCTTTTGGTGTATACGTGTGCGAGTGAGTTTGAATATAAGTTCTAAGTTCTACAAAGAAGGGGGATGTCAATACCCTGGCTAGTAGCCCAATGCTATCACATCCGCCATCCATACAAGCAGGCGTGGGACTGGCGCGCCAAATGGAGTGACTCCGCCGACTCCCCCCGTCGGCGGAATCTGCCGATGATAGTCCTAGGAACAGACGGTACTGGCGGTGGGGCGTGTGCCTGCGGCTGCGGCGCTGCTTGGCTGCGACGGCTGCTCCCTTTCACCACCAATCGCCGCCATAGGCTGCCAGATGGTCCACCACCATCAGTGGGACCATCGGATGTCGTCGCCAAATTTGGCGGCAATCCCCATGGCCATGACGGTCTGTCGACCCAAAATCCTAGGCGTGTGTCCGTCGTCTGCTTCGCAATTAGGGCGTCCGTAAACAACCCTAATCGCGAGGCAATGACGGTGATTAAAAGCCGCATACATGGGGCTATCCATCTGCAAAACAATCAATTATAATATAATAATAGATCAAATATTTTTACTTATTTATTAAGAATTAATATAAATATTTTTTTACCTTGCCTGAATGACACTGAAGAAATAGGCGGCCATGCAGCGAGCAAGATTCACCCGCCTAAGTGAAAGCAAAGCCCTCAGAAAAATAATCAAGCAAGGAACACACTGCTCCATACTCTGGTCTCTGCCGGCAATGGTGCCGGCAATGCACCGTGTAGGTACCGGTGCAACGGATCTCTAATGAGCTCGCCCTAATGGCGCCCTCCCACGGCTGGTCGGAAATCACCGGCCACCATCCGATGGGAGGAGCCGCCTCTGACCGGACCTCGTCAGAATAAAAACGAGCATCCTGCGTCTCCTCCTGGGAGTAAAACCCAAGAGTCACCGCCCACTGAGCGAGGTGTGAACTCAAACCTAGTGCTCCCCAGCCTAAATCGAACAGCTAGGTGCTCCCGGGGGTCCTCATCCTCTGTCGCGGGAGTGAACAAAAACGTAGACAAAAACTCCAACGTAAGCTCCCTGTAGCCCCTCCTAGATCCTAAATCAAACATACACCACCAGGGCGTCTCTCCCTCGAGCCCAATGATGTCCTGGGCACGTGCTATATCTCCAACCTCCTCTAGCACGTCCCATCGAAGGTGCGGGTCCCCTTCAGAGGCCGTCCAATCAGCTTCCCCAGCCTAAGCCGTGGCTGTGTCTCTTGTGGAAAACGAAGATAAGTATGTGGGTCCAGGAAGTCACCCTGACCCTCAGGCTCGTCTCTTGACGTGAACGTTTGCGCGGTGGCATAATCTGCAAAAAAAAATTGAAAATATAAGAACACATAAAAGGGTTACGGCCCGTGAAGAGAGGTCACGCCCGTGAAGAGAGGTCCCCCCATAACCCTCTGAATTCAAAGGTTTACGCCCGTGAATGGCAGTCACGGCCCGTGACCCTTTGAAAATTCAAACGGTTACGCCCGTGACTGCTTTTCACGGCCCGTAACCCCCAAAAATTTTCAGAAAATTTTCGTTTTTAAATTTAATTTAAACGTATTTAACGATAAATATACAAAAATAAAATACGAATTTCAATACGTACCGTAGTAAGGAGTCGTCGCGTTATGAAAGTGATGAAAATCCGGAGGTCGTGACAGAGTGAATCGTATGTGTGTTTAGTGGGCGTAAATGAAGAAATGGGTCGTGAGGCCGCATATATAATCCACCTTCACGTCGTGAAGGGCCTCACGGCCCGTTAACTATGTGACACCCTACACATATCCCACATCGGCCGTGGACAGGAGAGAGTCCTGGTTCATAAGGAATGTCTGGCCTCTAATACAACAACGCGTTTTGGGCGTATGGTTTGTGGATAGAGGAGAACTCCACAGTTAAGCGTGCTCAGATGGAAGCAATCCAGGGATGGGTGACCTCCCTGGGAAGTTTTCACCCGGGCAACCAAAAGCAAATCCGTGAGCTCCTAGTGGGCGAAGCGGACAATATTGTTGATGTGAGAGGACGGGTGTGACAGAATGGTATCAGAGCCACTCTTGTGCCATTCGGGTGTGGGACATACCTCACCAAGGATGATGACTTCTCGGCTCATCGAGGACGATGAGTCCAAACAGGGGGTGTTTTGTGACACCCTACACATATCCCACATCGGCCGTGGACAGGAGAGATTCCTGATTCATAAGAATGTCTGGCCTCTAATATCAATAACGCGTTTAGGCGTATTGGCTGTGGATGAAGGAGAACTCCACAGTTAAGCGTGCTCAGATGGGAGCAATCCAGGGATGGTGACCTCCCTGGGAAGTTTTCACCCGGGCAACCAAAAGCAAATCCGTGAGCTCCTCGTGGGCGAAGCGACAATATTGTTGATGTGAGAGGACGGGTGTGACAATTGGTATCTTTTAAGATTTCTATGGACTCACTACAAGTTCGTATATATTCTCCATATGAATGCCGACCAAATACGTGTGATGATTCATGGTGCATTCATCGTAATGCCCGAACGATTTTCATACAATTCGAATCGTACTTTTTACATTTTCCGTCACGTATACAATATTGGCAGCACTCCGGACAAGAAGAAATTGAAGAACTGGTTGTATCCGGTGAAATCTTGTGGCCTCCTAATGCCGGTCATATTGGTCGAGATTCGGGAGTTGTAATTTGTATGTTATTGCGTAGGGGGTTCAAAATAAATCTTTAGAGTGGCAAAAGGTTAGCTTACAGGATGCTTGCTTTAGATTCCGAAGATTTATGGCAGACGAACTGTATTCTAGACGTATAATGTAGAACAGTAATGAAATTTTATTAAAACATAAACGTTATTAGTACACTTTATTAAAAACGATAACCATATTATCACACAATATCGTTTTTGAGCTGTTGTCATAATATCTGTATGACGAGTTTGGGCTTATTAAGAGCTGTCTGTTCTATGGGCTGGATCCGTATAAAGAGAAATATCATTGTAAAGGTTAACGGCTGTTGTCATAATATCTTATGACGAGTTTGGGCTTATTAAGAGCTGTCTACTCTATGGGCTGGATCCGTATGAAGAAAAAATATCATTGTAAAGGTTAACGGCCGTGAAGGGCCTCACGGCCCGTATTTTAAAAGTTAACGGGCCGTGAAGGAATTCACGGGCCGTGAGCTCCTTCAACGGTTTTTTTAAAAACCCAGCCTCACGACCGTGAGGCGTCTCACGGCCCGTTTAAGTAATAGTTTGTCCAACACCTCAAAATCCGCTACGGGGTTTTTACCGTCAGGCGTGTGACATAAACAGGATCTCAGATAAGCATCATTTACACCAAACGACTCGATAATTACAAAACATATAGTTTGCTTAATAATAGCAATCCAGGATGGGTGACCTCCCTGGGAAGTTTTTCACCCGGCAACCAAAAGCAAATCCGTGAGCTCCTCGGGGCGAAGCGGACAATATTGTTGGTGTGAGAGGCCGGGGTTACACAATTTTCTTCGTCATCAGTCATTGGTACGTAAAACCTACAAACAATTTAATTCACGATTATAAATTCATGATTTTTACTGTAAAACATGAAACAGTATTACCGTATCACTTCCTAACGCGGGATATAGACAGTCACTCCCGTCGCCATATTCGTACCCTTAACGGACCCGAGTATATTAAGTTAAACCACTCAAATGGAAAACGTCGACGATCCACCATCACTACCCGGCAACGCTTCTGTTCTACTATTCTTCGTATCTCCATATTGTGAGTCTATTTGTCCACGCCCGAACATGCTATAAAATAACACTTTTTTAATTGTTAGAATTTTAAATAAAATAAAATTTATAAAAAAATTTAAATCATACTTCTGTACCTAAAGACACGTTTCCGAGTAATTCCGCCAAATTGAAACTGAATATCGGAATTACCCATGTAATACACCCTACATGTTAGGAATCACCGTTACGTATAAAGTTAATAACATTTTGAGACCAGTTCCTCCATTCTGCCAGTTAATGTTATCTATTGGATCAGGAATACTTTCCACAATATCTCGTGAGTTTGAAGAGGACTCATTTTGACGTCTTCTATTACTCTACGAGAAGACATTTTAACTGTTTCGTTTCTCCCTAACCGTATATAACAAGTATATATATAACGTTTTATATAGAATCTTAAATCGATCAAGGAATCACGTCACTCACATATTATAAAATATAAAAAGCACGCAAATCGAGGAAAATAAGTTCTCAAAGGACTACTACGCCCGTGAGAGAACTCACGGGCCGTTATGTAACATATTCACGGGTCCGTGTGTTTTGAGGCTTACGGGCGTGATGTGTTTCACAGCCCGTGAGCTTATAAAGCTGTGAAAATTAATTTCGAAAACCATACGGCCCGTAAGGGCCCTTCACGGGCCGTGAAAAAAGTCAAAGGGCGTTCCTTTAACACTGACAGGGCGTTTCTTTAGCAAAGGCCTTAAATAAACCCGCTACTCTGAGTCATGTAATTCAGATGTTAGCTTGTAGGTGTGGTGGCATAATATAGGTCATTCGAAAGGTTTAATTGATTGAATGATTCCATACTAATTTTGTGTTCATAGACAACACATAATATTATTTTCTTTGTATTAAAATTAAACTAGATCAGGTTTTAAATATTAAAGAACGTAACAAAAAATAATAGTAGAGCAGGTTTTTCAAAATCTAACATATACGTATTAGATCAGAGTTAAAATTAATAATCAAACACATAAGCCATTCAAATAAACAGAACACATAACATTTCAAATAAATGTGATATGTGAATCAAAATCGAAGAAACCACAAAGTAATCAAACTAAATAACTAGATCAATCAACCCAAACAAATTTATCACGGACGGCGACCGAAACATACATATTATTTTTGAAAAAATAATAAACCTTCAAACTAAATGATGTCTTCTTGTATAATAACTAAACCTATAAATGAACCGAATAAACACGAACATCAGCATGTTCGTGTTCATTCATTTAACTTTTACCGAACACGAATACGAACACGAACATATAATCGAACATGATTTTTTGTTCATGTTCGTTCATTAAGATAATAAAAATTTCATATTCGTTCATGTCATTCGTTAAAAGCTAAGTAAACACTTTACTAACATAAACGAACACAAATGACATAATAATTAAACATAAATGAACCACAAAAGGAAAAAAACAACATTAAATGATCATTTTTGAAACTTTTAGGTGTATTAGTGGAAATTGAAATATCACTAAACTTATAGGTTTGTAGTATAACATAATACACTTATTTTTTAAATATTAATACATAATACACTTTTATTTATATTAATAATTATAAATAAACGAACATAGACGAACGTAAATGAATGAAAATATACGAACACATATGACGAACATAAACGACGTTCATGTATGTAAAAAACGAACAAACATGTGTTCATGTTTGTCCGTTTACTTAACTAAACACAATTTTTTTTTCCATGTTCGTTCCTATCTCGCCTTTTCTTTTCCTCTTGGTTATGGAAGTGCTCTCGTGGTTATTGGGAAACCTAAAAAGCCATTGGGGTTTTCAAGGTATTAGCATGTCGGAGTCTAATATTATTATTTCTCATCTCTTTTTATGCGGATGACGCTCTTATCCTTGTGATTGGTCTCGAGAGAACATTCAAAGTATAGCCAGAGTGTTGAGGATTTTCTACCTTTGTCGGGCCTTAAAATCAACCTCCATAAGTCAAATTTATTCGGGATTGGAGTCAAAGACGCTGAAATTGATGAGATGATGGAAGTTTTGGGATGTAAGAGGGGTTGTACGCCATTCACATACCTCGGTATTTAAGTTGGTGCCAAGATGACGCATGTTAGTAATTGGAATCCGTGGTGGATGTTTATTAGACACCGCCTTGCCTCTTGGAAGGCAAGAACCCTATCGATTGGCGGTCTGTTTATTCTCATTAAATCGGTCCTCTCTAGCTTACCTATTTATTACCTTTCGCTTTACAAAGCTCCAAAGTCGGTGTTGGTTCTTGTGGGCGGGTACTAAGGATGAGAAAAAATCCCTTGGGTGTCTTGGGATACTATTGCAAAACCAAAAAGAAAGGCGGCTTGGGTTTGACTAAATTAAAAGATATGAATGATGCACTTCTCCTAAAGTGGTCGTGGAGATTCAAAAGCGAAAGTAATAGCTTGTGAAAACATTATTGTGACTTGTCACGGCTTGAGTAGACCTGGGCGATGCTTCCATGTAGCGCCTCGGCGAGCGGTTGTTGGAAACAAATTGTAAAGAGTGGAGAACAAAAACATCCCAATGGTGAGCTTTTGAACTTTATTTTGATGTTTCTCTTGGTGACGGGTCTAACGTGAATTTCTGGGGAGATTTATGGCTTGGCGATGCTCCTCTTCGGGTTCGTTTTCCGAATCTTTTTTTCTAGAACGAGATAAATGGGTTAAAGTTTCTAGTAGAGTTCAATTCGATAATAATGGTAACATGCTACTGTAGAACTGGAAACGAGCGTCGTCTTCTTACCAGGAGCTTACAGAATTGTTTAGTCTTCTTGGTGAGATTCATGATGTTAGAACCAAGGGGATAGAGATGTGTGGAAATGGAAGGCTACCGCTGATGGGAGTTTCCCGGTTTCCTCGGCTACGAAGCTCCTTTCTGATTATGTTCCAGTGGACAGCAACACAAGATCAATTAGAAATGCTGGGTGCTGCTTAAATGTAAGATAATGACGTGGAGGGCTGCTAGAAATCGGCTTCCAACTACGGCTGAACTTATGAAAGAGGGAGTTTGTACTCGATTGAGGTGTGGAACAGAGTGGAGACTTGGTGCCGGCTCCCTCCTTTCTTTTTTGATGTACAGGATTTGATTATTTTAGCGGAGAACTCTCCCTTCTTGAAGAATAAGCGTCATATCTAAAGGGGTATTGTGTATACTACTTTGTGGTCCTATGGAACGAACGAAATGCACGGATTTTCACAAACAAGAAAGGCAGACCTCCCAAGCTACTTGAGATCGTCAAGTCTACGTCGTATTTTTGGTGTCGTAATAGATCTAGATGGAAAAATATAGTGTGGCGGATTGGTGTAATTATCCCTGGATTTGATGTAAGCTGTTTGTTTTTGGCCCGGGGGTCCTCGCTTTGAGGACCGCTTGTGGCGGTTTAATGAAGTTCTCCTTTCAAAAAAACAAAAACAACATAAACGAACTTTCCACCGAACGATTAATGAACGGTTTATAAATATTCGGTTCATAAATGTTCGGTTCATTTACATGCCTAGTGTAACTCCTGTGCCCACGTGGACCTTCAAGTCGAAAAGAAACAAAATAACATATGGTGATGATATGATGATATGGTGCAATACTGTTAACACAAACTTGTAAGAGGTATTATACAAATGATATAATACTAATCCAATTCCGTGTTGCCATCTACTTGGCGATTCGGCTAAAAATACAAAAATAATATTTCTTTTTCCTTTTGTTATTTCTAAGTTTTCTATCAACAAATTTGGTGGTAAAACCTTGAAGATAAACCCAGCATTATAGAATAACATTTTAAAATTCACATTAATTTATCTTTTCAAATATTTAATACAAGTATCTTCTGTTAAAAAATCTTTCAAAACTTTTCAATTTGTCATGTTCATTAAGTACACACTCAGATACTATTCTAATTAATGAACGGTAATGACCTAACATGTAAAGTGTGTACATATATAGATAACGAAAAGTAAAATATATACTCTAGACACAAACATTGACAATTGTATAAACATATGTTGAAACATATAAACATTAGAATGTTTTTTTTTCCTACAGTAATTTACAACAACCTTTAACTTTTTATGCATGTGGCACTAATGGTTTGTTTAATAGTTTAAGCATTTGCCATGTGTCCTGAATTAAAAACCTCTTAAATATAATCAACTAGTTGAATTCGACTTCGCGCATTGCGCGAGTATTCTGAAGTCGATAATCTCTAGTACACCCTAGTTACAACCCTTGGCTCAGATCCGGTTTCCGTTATGGCTGCAAACCAAACGTGTTTGCCACACCAAAACAACGATTCTTTCTCTCCAATTCATCACAGTCATTTTATTATATCCTCAAACCAGAAAAATCAGGCTAAACCACGAAACCAACAACTTATTACATCTGTGTTTTAAACATGTAGGTTCATATAAAAGGACATTAACGATAATGCGCAATCCCACAAATTGAAACACGAAATAGCACAGCGATAGAAAAACGTTGGCTCAAACTGTTCGCCGCCTCTAGCTGCAGAACATCTGCAATGGTTGAACAACCTAAAATAAAGCAACAACATGTGATCCAGCGAATCGAAGCCACCAATATCAGGCAGATCGTCAACACATGGAATACCCAAATCAACATCAAACATTAGAGGTCTGTAAGAATAAAAAAACGAAACCCTACATGAAGAACCAGAACATTGTCACATACAGGGCGATAAGTACTGTACATGCAGGGCATACCGAGAATCGACGGCACTCCCTTCACCACACCACCACACCACCAACCATCAACAGTGTTTGTGAACTTATTAAAACTTGATCGTTTTGCAATCTTTCACTTTTCATTCTATCTGCAAACACAATATTATTGTTAAATATTACTACATTTCACCATATTACTCAAAACAAAATTCTAATATCCTACATACCTGTTGTCATTGTGATTTTAGTAAAATTATATAATGTTCCAATTCCTACACAACCAATTTCAAATGTCAAACGAAAGTGTTTATAAAAAATAACTACATTCACAATAATCAAACTAATATGAAGAAAAAAAATCCTTCATAGCATGACGGTTTTGTTTGATTGAGTCAAAGATACATATACATATCAAACTCATCTACTTTCCCTTTCATAAAAGTTGAAACATACATACATGAATCAATACTTTTAATTAACCATCTACATTCCAACACCATTACTCAAGTAGATTATCAACATCGTCGATCTACTACTAATAATTAAACTGCATACCTTTCATATTAGACGACGGTTCATTGGTGTCGTCAATTTCTATGGGTTCATCAACAGTGTTTGTGAACTTACTAAAACTTGATCGTTTTGCAATTCTTTCACTTTTCATTCTATCTGCAAACACAAATATTATTGTTAAATATTACTACATTTCACCATATTACTCAAAACAAAATTCTAATATCTTACATCTGTTGTCATTGTGATTTTAGTAAAATTATACAATGTTCCAATCCTACAACCAATTTCAAAACGAAAGTGTTATATTAAAAAATAACTACATTCACAATAATCAAACTAATATGAAGGAAAAATCCTTCATAGCATCACGGTTTTGTTTGATTGAGTCAAAGATACATATACATATCAAACTCATCTACTTTACCCTTCTCATAAAAGTTGAAACATACATACATGAATCAATACTTTTAATTAGCCATCTACATTTCAAGACCATTACTCAAGTAGATTATCAACATCGTCGATCTACTAATAAGTTTTACCATACCAAACCACTAAAACACTCATTTGTTTATGGTACATATATGAACTAAATTCCATTTCATGTCTGATAATTACAAACTATTAGCCGCCCCTTAAACCTAATTTTCCTTTACAAATGACCTGAATTTTGCACAAACCAATTACGAACTAAAATCTCACAGGCACCCAAACACTAATTAAATAATCTCCATTTCAGTGATTTTTGCGACCTTCAAACATTAAACCTAAATCTAATAGTTATACAATGTCAAGAACGCTACTGAAATCTCTTAATAGTGCTCAATTTCGTATCGAATTTATGTATTTCAAGAACCTATTTCATCAAAAAACACATATCACAAAGTGAAGATTACGTACTTCAATTCCGGTCACGAATTGGGGGTTCGTCTTTCTGTCAAAACCTCGATTTAAGAGAAACTACCTTTTCTTGAATCCTAAATGAAGTTAAATCTAATCAAAATTAACCTTCGAAGATACAAAATCGGAACCCAACACAGGAATCTAGATCGGAGGGAAGGGGGCCGGAGAGTGCGTTTATAGCGGAAGCTGACGGTGCGTAGGCGAGTCAAATTCCGAAAATGCCGAGGGGGAGTTGGCCGGAGAGGGAGACACGGGGAGGTGGAGGGCGGTGACGGGTGAAGGGTGTCGTCGCAATGCACACCTGCCCAGACGCAAGGGTTTTGCTGGGTGGTGGTCTAGAAGAGGGTGCGGCCACCACGGCTGAGCGGAGGGAGAGGAGGGCAGCACGGTCGGAGGACAGATCTGCCGTCACTCCGGCGGGTATGAGGAGCAGAATGTGTAGGAGAATGAGGGAGAAAGATGCCATTGTTGAAGAAGAAGGGGAAGGCGCGGAAACTATAACTGTTACTATTCATCGATGAATACTTGCTTTTTTCATATAAGATAATAAATATGTAGCATATTATGCGACAGGGAGTTGTCATGGACTTCTCATTGTTCTTGGGTTTTATTCGGATATCACACTAATGCCACATTTTTTTTCTTAAATTATTAAGTTTTTCTTATTTTGGAGGATATCATCTAATTTTTCTAGTTTTCTTCACATGACACATTATCTTACCAATTATTTTTTTACTTATAAATGAATTAATTGTAAAAGATTAGTTAACAAATAAAGTTTCATTAATTAATTATAAAAAATTACAAGATAAAATAAAAATTACAAAAATAATTTAAAAAATCTAATAAAGTAAAATCTAGTTTGCATAATATAATAAATGATACAAACAATTATAAACACATATTTCTAACCCGCAAACACAAACACTCTCTACAACTCTACCTCTAAAATAACCACACATGCATTATGAATGCTTTCCACAACCATTTGATTGCAGAGTACTTAACACAACCATTTGATTGCAGAGTACCTAACTTTATAATCAAGATATCGACATTAAATATAATACATAACTAGTAGAGTAAATTACACTTTTCGTCCCTGTGGTTTGGTGGTTATAACCATTTTCATCCAATAGTTTTAAAAAACGCCCGGTTTAACCACCATGGTTTGAGATTTGTCACAATCAAGTCCAAACCGTTAACTCCATCCAATGTCACCGTTAAATATTTTAATAAAGACGATAATGCCCTTGGATTAAAATTGTTACTCTTAAATTAATCACCATACCATCACACCCCAACCCCACCCCAGCATTATCAGACCACCACCATCACACACATATATATACACACATATATATATACACCACCACCTCCACTATAACACCACCACCACGACCACCACCACTGCCACCACACCACCACCACGCCGCCACCACCGCCACCCCAACACCACCACTATCACCACTGCCACCAACACCACCCACACCACCACCATAACACCACTGCTACCACACCATCACCACCACCACAACACCACCCTCGTCTCCACCACCACCATAACGCGAATCAAAAGCAAACAGAAACAATCACCTGCTCTAACACCAGATGCACCAGCTTTCTTGAGCCCCTTTTTCTTAACAATGAAGCTAGCCCCAATGAACAAACTAGAAGACAACGCTAGCACCAAACCCTTGATATTATCAGCAGACATTCCCCTGTAAGCATCCTTCCAGCTGTGGGAGGCCATTCAACATCAAGATCGAGAAAACCCTTTTCGATTTGTGCTCTCACAGCCCCATTTCTCGTCTTTTTAACCGAAAGGAGTGAAATTTCTGCAGAAATTGGAGAAATCTGATGGCAGAAGGTCGGATTAAGAGGGTTTTGGGGGGAGATCGAGTGGATTGAAGAAGCACTAGTTAGGTGGCAACAGCTGGAGTGTGGTATCAAGATCGGGAGATTAGATTGGAATGAAATTTGGGTATGATATTATTATGGAAAAAGCTAAAGTGTAGGTTTTTGGGTAGTGGAAGAAAATGGGGATTTTTGTTCGAATCCATCTTTTTACGTCTCATAAATCTCATTTCCCTCACTTCTCTATGTTCAACTCTTCTAATGGTCATTAGTTTAATTTGGCTTATGGAATTCAATGAAACATTGAAGCTAGTGGGCTTTGTTAAGAAAAAGGGGCTCAAGAAAGCTGGTGCATCTGGGCTAGCTTCATTGCTACCACACCATCACCGCCACCCCCACACCACCACTATCACCACTGCCACCACACAACACCACCGAATTCGAGGGAGGTGGTGGCGGAGCTGTGGAGGATTAAGGGGCGGAGCCGCGGCGGTGGTGCGACGGTGATCAGGGCGGCGAATTCGAGTAATGTGGTGGTTCCGGATGGTGGTCCGGTGATGGTGGACTGAGTTCCGGTGACTCGCTGGACTGAGTTCACCGGAAAACGAGAGAGAGAGAATAGAAATAGAGAGAGTGAGTGTGTGTATATATATATATATATTATTAATATTTTATACATAGATATTGAAGTAACAGTTTAAGTCCAAGGGTATTTTTGTTTTTACATACACTTAACGGAAAAAATGGATGGGGGTTAGTGTCCTGGACTTAATTGTGACCGATTTTAAACCACAGTGGTTAAACCGGGCGTTTTTAAACTATTGGATGAAAATGGTTATAACCACCAAACCATAGGGACGAAAAAGCGTAATTTACTCTAACTAGTATTAAAAACCTTCGCATTATATATATATATATATATATATACTATATATAAAAACCAAACTTGAAACAATTAATGCATAATGTACAAGTAAAGAATGCATATATTGAGATGCTTTTTACAAAATTATGTGATTGTTTTCACCGTTTCACGTGAGGGAACGCAAACAATTTCATTATTTTACATATAAGCATCTCCAAAGTTTCAAAAGTTTTATTTTAACTCTTTAAGTTAATTGTATATACATTTTATACGTACTTGGTTTTTTTCTTTTTGACACACTCATATTTTTTTCTTACAAATTCAAAAATTTAATATTTATGAATTTCTTAATATATTATTACGACGTGCTTATTTTTAACTAAGTTTTGTTTAAATTTCACTGTATGTAATAATGTATAGTGTATTAATACACAAATGTACAGGCCGTCAAAACTAATATAAGGTTTTGATTATTTTATAATTTCTTTTCGTATTACCCTTCAACTTTTGAAACGATTTTTATAAAATTCTACGTACTATTTTTATCATCATTAATATTTTTAAATGTTTTGTTTCTTTTTTTGTTGCTCACACCTATTGTTATCAACGTTTTGATATTATTATTTTTAACTTTACTTATATTAACATCCATATCTATCATTACTCTCGCCGCAACGCACAAATTTGTAATGGTTTCGTTTTTTTTATATAAGGTTTCAATGTTTTCAATGATGTTCACTTTTTTTTAATCTTTAACGTACAGACTAACAACAACATTCAACATTTGTTTTTTCACAGTTTTACACTCCCGTCATAACGCGAGGACATTAATACTAGTTATATATAAAAACAAACTGCCATAAACCGTATTGCTGCGAGGTAGCTGATAATATTCGGAACATAAACCATTAAAATATACATCAAAACATTGATAAAAATAAACATGTCGGAAAGGAAAAAAAACTAAAGAGATACAACTCAGTTTAAATGAAATTTACACCGAAAAATTATGTCATAATGGTATTTGAAATTTATAAAACATCAGGTTTTAGAATTATAAGAGAAAAAAATATATAAATTTTGAGTGAGCCAAAAAAAATATGAATGATATAAAATGTAGATATAACTAAACTTCATAAATAAAAATATATTTTTGATGTTATATCATGACGAAAACCAAAACCCCCTCAAATTAAAGCTCAAGTATATAGCTGTAAAACCATATGAAACAAAACCGCCACTGAAAACATGGTCTTTTGAAATCGTCACATAAGCATTTATTATATGGGTAGGGTTAAAGTAAAAAGAGGATTTAATGTAAAAAAATTTAAGAAGGGTTGTGGGCTTCGTGTACTTCTATTATTTTAAATAGGAGGGCATTTGGTGATTATGTCAATACATCAGCTAATTGTGTCTTATACGTTTATTATGTTAAATATCAGTTTATTGTGTTATATTTTACATTATTGTTATATATATTAATCATTGTTTAGATCATTTTTTGTTATTTTTATTATTGATTCTATAGATTATATAGACTTGTTATGTATCATTGTGTTTTACAATTAAAATACATAATGATATACTTTCACCATTGTGCTTTTCAAAACTGATAGCATTAAAGATAACATAATGTGTTGTTTTATCATTGTGTTTTATAGTTTATATAAACGTGTTGTGTCTATCATTGTATTTTACAATTAAAAATACACAATGATGTTATCTTACTAATTTTTTTTCAAAACACATAGTGTTTAATATAACACAATGATGATTAAAAGACACAATGAGGCATTGTATTATTTTGTCATTGTTTTTAATGTATTAGATTAATTAGTTATTAATTTATTATTGTGTTATTCATAAAGATACATAAAAATGTTATTCCACCATTATATTTTAATTAAACTAGTTTGGTACCCAAACGCGCGTTGCGCGTTAGAAGGACGGGCTAAACGGAGGCTCAGAACTCTGTCATCATAGCCGCAAGCTAACACTTTCAACAAACGATGAGAGTCGATACAATGACAAATCTAGTACCGCCAATGATACCCATAGCCCTCAGATGCACCCAATGGCCATCGTCATCAAGCAAACAGGCAAACTTGTAAGTATAAGAGCACAAATATAGTATAAGGCTCAGAAGCAGTTGTTTGTTGCGGCTGCAAACATCAAGTTTACCACGCCGTAACAACAAACATATCATTAAATTTAAAAGTGTTATAATTAGGGTTACTAACTTATCGCAAATTTTTAATTTTTTAAATAACTCGCAAAAATTTTAATAATCGATTTTTATAAATATTGTTAATTTTTAAATATTTCAACATTTTAAAAATATTTTGCAAGTTATGAATGACTTATTAAAACACTCCTAAAACTTTAATATCCTGATTAAGATAAAAATTTTATAAGTAACCTAATTGAGATAAAATTTTATGAGTAACCTATTTATAACAATTTTAAAACTTAATTACTATTTTACTAAGTTATCTCGTAACAAAATACTCACTCCATTCAATCTTTATACCCCACCCTTATAATTTGAGGAGAAAATGATATCATTCCCCAAATATAAAGACTCATCTCTTGTTTTTTTTAATATATTTTATTAATAGATGTAAGTGGAACAGAAAGAAATAGTACTAAAAAGAGAATAAATAAGTATCATTTAATTAAGATGATGAGAGGTATATGGGATAAGATATGGAAGTTTTCGAAAAAAAATAAATAAATGTAGAAAATAGTTGTAAATTATAGGGATAAATATAAAGAAATAGGATGGGTATAATAAGCCCAGGGAAAGATTAGTAAGGTGCTATTTGTTTTTTTTTTTTGTTTTTTTTTTTTGCAGCAAAATATCTAAAGTCTGCAAACCACATCTGCGGACATTTGCAGAAGAAGAGGTGGACCAAACCTCTGCAACGTGCAACAAGAAGTGTCTATTTTTTAACGTTTGCAGACTGCTAAAATCAACTGGTGGTGGTATACGGCGGTGCTTGACGATAATGGTGATAGCAGATGGTGGGTGGTGGTGGACGAGGGTGGTGGTGGCGGCGAATGATGGTGGAGACCATGGTTGTGGAGGAGGACGGTGGTGGAGGTGGACGGTGGTGGAGGCGGACGGTGGTGGAGGCGGACGGTGGTGGAGGCGGACGGTGGTGGAGGCGGACGGTGGTGGAGGCGGACGGTGGTGGAGGCGGACGGTGGTGGAGGCGGACGGTGGTGGAGGCGGACGGCGGTGGTGGACATGGGTGGTGGTGGGCAGGGGCGAAGCTTTTAAGGGGGCCCCCGGTGGTGGACATGGGGTGGTGGTGGGCAGGGGCGAAGCTTTTAAGGGGCCGGGGGGCCGCCGCCCCCCTATTTTTCGTCCGTAGTGTTAAATTTTAGACCGATAGTGTAAATTTTTGGCCCAGTAGTGTAAATTTTTATATAAATATCGAGTTCGCCCCCCTGAAAAAAAATCATTTCGCCCCCGCCCCCTACAAAGTTGATTAAGCTCCGCCACTGGTGTGGGTAATGGTATTTAATCATCTGCAAATTTTTAGAAGACTTTAGATGTGATTATGCACGATGCAGAAATCACACAGACTTCTTTTAATGAAAAACTTTCCAAAAAAACAAAGACTCTACAGAGCTCAACGTCTGCGCGTGGTCTGCGCGACGCAGACAAAAGAGGTTAAGAAGAGTGTTTCTCTAGTAATAGCCATGATGAAACACCAACAAAAAAATAAAATATTATATAACAAAATTTCATATAAAACAAACCCCGGATGACAATGTATCCCCAAATCAAGCCTTTTATCTAAGTATATATACTAGAAGTTTTAGTAAACCCATGTATTACACGAGTTGAATATATAAAATTAATATAATAAATTTATTAATTATACAATAATATTCTAAGATATGATATGACTGAAATAATAAAACAGTGATATCAACTTTTTAAAACTTTATTTTTAAATTTTTTTAAAAAACATTTTATTCTAAAACAAACCGTTATAACAATGTCATTTTTAAAAATTCTTATTAAAACTCCCAAATTTGATTATCTTTTGTTTTTAAAAATTGGCTTTATAAAAATATCAATTTATTTATAAATAACCTTAACATATAGATTTCTTTCTTAATTTATTAAATATTAAAAAGTAGATTTAATTACACGAGTGGTCCCTGTGGTTAGGCCAGATTTCACTTTTGGTCCTTAGCTTTCTGAAACTACATGGTTGGTCCAATAGTTGGCACAAACGTAACAAACCTGGTCCCTGAAGTGGATGTCGTTAAGTTTGACCGTTAATGCATGTAAAATGACCCAATTACCCTTTAAAACTAAATATAAACCCAATTCCTTCTCACGATCCAACAAGGCGGCCCGTGTTACCCAATCAACAGTGACGCAAGAACCACCGTCCCCGTCATCAAACTGATCACGATCCCGGCGACGGCGCCGGAGCTCAAACCGCCAGAGCTCCGTTTACAGTCCTTCAATGGCGGACCGCATAAATTCTCATTACCTTCGAAAGATTCAGCCCCCAATTTCATCCCACCGAAATTGGGCAACACCCCTGAGAAATTATTGTACGAAAGATTCAATTTATCAAAGTGGAATCCACCGATTTCATCAGGGATTTCACCGGAGAGATTGTTGTCACTAAGATCAAGCTCACGAATCGCTTTGAAATCCGATATGAATTCCGGAAACCCACCGGAGAACTTATTTCGACCAAAATCGAGATACAATAAGTTGTTGCAGGTGGCGTTTGGTACAGTGGGTTCGGGTATTGACCGGATAACAAGTTCCCATGAACCCTAATGGAGATCAATCGCTCACAGAGGTTCCAAATAGACGCCGGAACAACTCCGGCGAGCTGATTATCCCCCAAATCGATATCCGATAACGACGAACTGTAACCGATTTCTAAAGGGATTGAACCGGAGATGGAGTTAACTGAGAGGTATAGGTTTTGAAGGGCGGAAAACTCGCCGATCTCCGGGGGTAGAAGTGAGGAAGACTTTGGTGGTGGCTGATTGAAATGATGGGTTGAGCAAGGGGTATTTTAGTCATTTTAAAAAGTTTAACAATCAAACTTAACGGACATCCACTTCAGGGACCACGTTTGTTACGTTTGTGTCAGCTATTGGACCAACCTTGTAATTTCAGAAAGCTAAGGACCAAAAGTGAAATCAGACCCAACCACAGGGACCACCCGTGTAATTAAGTCTAAAAAGTATTAAAATAATATTATTAGTAATTAAGGTAATTACTTAATAGGAGAGAGACGGAAAAATTTTTATGAGGATGATTGTGATGCTGACACGTGGCATCCCATTTACCCTTTTATTAGAGCAGTAAGATAAGATTTACTGACAAAAAAGAATATCAAACAAGCCATAGCCATTGAAATGATGCAAAGCAAAACACCAAGTGCAAAATTTGTTATTCATGATGAGGCAGATGCATTACTCTGTCGCGCGTATTTCCCATATCTTTTTGAAATGGCAGCATCCGATAGCGTGTCCCATAACTGCAAGTAATCGAGTAAAGGTTTAGATGATTGATAATGGCGTTATATGGAAAATATAAACAGGAAAAAACAGTTAATTGGTAGATTTATGTTTAAGTTACATAGTTAGCAGATTTAACTGTTTTTTATTGATAGTGCATGTCTAAATTCCATTCATACTAAGTAAATTATAAGTCTGGCAATTTCCGATCTATTTATGACATGATTAAATCTGTTTAATAAAAAAAATATTTTGTAATTTTTACATTTTTAAAAGTAATTAAAACTAAAAGGCTGGACTTCATTATTTCTCATTGTTGGTGCGTTAAACATTTATAAAAAGTTATAGGCATGAATTATAGGTAGTTAAACACGTCATACTCATGTTTGATACTTGTGTTACTCGCGTCAACTTTAACATGTTAAACACGATAAGACTTGTTTTTCCAGCGCTAATAAATTAATACAAGTAACTTATATGTAGAAATTCATCAATTGTGATTGTGGCTTGCTCCAAAATCAAGTTCATATCGACAATTTTGAAAGAGTGGACGCATTTATAGTAATGCACATAACAATCATGAACCTAAACCGATACAAAAACCGATTTCTTTCCATTTAAACATAAAAACCATGCCACTATTCGGTTTTTTGGTTTAAGTCTTTGTCAACACCCCAGTCCAGTTTCACAATTTGAAAGAGAATGGTACTTTAGAACACTGATTATGTCCTGAAAACAAATGTTTCATTCTTAGTGATTGTTACATTTGGTTTGATAGAAGATACATCGACTTAAGCTGACAAAGCAGGCGGGTTGGTTCGTGTCGGTTAAGGGGTTCAGGTAACATATGTAACTTTTAACTAAAATATCAACTCATTACTTGATGACGGGTCATCATTGCCAGGTACTTGTCGGAAAAAAAAAGTCAACTAGAGGGTGTCGATAGATATTTTATGAGAAACTTACCTCCAATTTTCCTTTAGAGCCAGCAAGTGCCAGCAAAAAGGGAGAGTCTTCTGAGAACGATAAAGAAAATACAGCTCCCTGACAAAATTAAAACAAGAAAACATCATGCTCATGTTTTAGATCATCTCTAAGAGAACTAAGCAGTTAATTTCCAAGAATAGACATGAAAATAACTTAGAAATAACATCTTGGTTATAAAAGCGTGAAGTGCTCCAAGGCGTTTAGGACTCGAAAACCAAGGCGCACGCTTCACATATGCGAGGTGTTGTTATAAAACCAAATAAGCTTTATGTGCAGCCAAAATTTGCATCTCTTTCATCTTTTTCACATATCAGCCTTCTTCATTAAGTAAACTATTCATAATCTCTTGATGTTTTTGGTCGTGTATATAGTTTTGACCATTTTTGACCCACATGTGCAAAAATCACTGCCTCCAGACCCTGAGGTGCTTTTTCAAACACCTTGTGCACCTCTTGTGCTTTTAGTACCAAGCATAACATATATCCAGTGTTTGTAAACAGGAAGGGTCTAACTTGTGAAATCATATGTGAAGGCTCAAAGTACGAAATTCGATAAATAAGAGTCGAGAAACATACAGCTTTACGATTCTGTGAGGCAATACATGATGGTTGGTTATTTGACAAATCCCATAGTTTGACCTGTAATTGCATAAAGAGAATTATTAAAGAGGCCATGCACGTACATCATGACATGAGAAACTAATAATAGCACTAACTATTGACTATTAAATTACCATTTTGTCTTCAGAACCGGTTGCGAGAAGCTGGAAAGAGACAATATAACGTTAAATGTATTCCACAAAATAAAGAAAAGGCTAGGGCTAAACCAAAAGGCTTACATTTGGCACCAAGGGGTTATAAGAAATAGCACAAACAGCTTTATCGTGTGCATGCAGAGTGAATTTTCTTATATCTGAGGATGAACTAGATGTTGCTGTTCTGATATCAAAACCAACAACTGTACCGTTCACAAGACTCGCCTGAAAACAGAAAATGAAGTTAAGTTTTTACGTATGTCCCGTTAACACATTGATTTGAGCTCATTCAATCATTTGATTGTACTTGTAACAAAAATGCTCTACCACTTGAGCTTACTGTAAAATGTATAAACATTTACTTTTCATCATGTTAATACAAATGTCAAAGTGTAGCACTAACCACAAACATGTGCTGGTCATGTGGATCCCATGCCAAGCTTTCGACATCAGCATCAACAGACCACTTGAACCCAGAATGTGAAGGAACCCTTCCATCCCTCTGCAACGTAACAATAATATTATCAACCAAGACATCACAAGAAAACTTATACCAAATACATTCAGTTTGTGTAAGATTTGGCAAGACGATCACCATGACTACAGTATGATCAAAGGATCCACTAAGAAGAACTTCATGTTCATGATGATTCCATGCTACTGCTTGAACCTGAAAAAGTTTGAAGAGGCAAAAAACAGACGCTAGTAAGTCCCAAAAAACATACCAAGTAAACCCACGAATAACTAAGCTATTAGTAGGGCCTGGGAAGGGTGCGGTGAGGGCAAGCCCCTACTCAAACAAAAACACCTCGTTTTTTTACAGGCATACAATCCAGATAGCAGATAGCAGATAAGACAGAATGATAGCATACCAAAAAGGTTAAGAAGACCAAAGTGTATTACTAAACTATGGCAACTAATCTAAGGCAAACGAGTATGAACGCATACAGCAAGAAAGTAAGGTACTACAAAGCTGAAGTTAGGCAAACAATAGTGCAGTAAGCAAGGGAAGCGAAGGTAGGCTAAACCAAACAAGATTATATATACCAGCTAAGGCCAAAACTAACCTACGCCATACAAGAAATGTTGAATCAAGCTACAGTAAATGCTACGCTAATGCCATATGGATATAAAAACAAGGTAAGGTGCCTAGAAGTCTATTACCCTAATCTTATGTCTCCAAGAATTCCTATCCTCAACTATGTCCTCGGAGAGGTGCAACTCTATCAAATCATATCTAACCCACTCATCCCAATTCCCAAGTCAGTTTGGGTTTACCTCTACTCCTCTTCCCCTTCATAGTTTTGAATTTGTGTTCTTCATTGATTATCAGTTTTTAATGTTTTAACAAGGATTTAATTCCAACTATCTAGATATGCGGGAGTCAAATAACCAGTTTCATATATGTTTCCGTAAAACTAACAACTAATAATAGAATAAATCTATAGCATTTTACCCTTTTAACATAATTTGGGAGACATTTATTCTCATTTCACAAAACCCTTTTAACATAATTTGGGAGACATTTATTCTCATTTCACAAAACTACTCTTTTTCTATGTGTACGTGAATTTGATCCTTGTATCAGTTAATTCCTAAATAATCAAATTTTACCAAACACTTAAAACACCTTATTATCAAACTGATAAAACTTCAAACAACAGAAGCATATCCAAACTCTATTTATAACAGCCCATTTTATTACTACTCATGGTCTGAATATCTGATACTTATTATTCAATATCACGCACACTTACAAAATGCCACCCAAACGCCCAATAGACACCACCCACTAAATGAACATAGTTCATACATTGTAGAATAGTGAGCTCACACACCAACTTGATATATGTGCTGATGGAAACTAAAGAAGAAGATCAGAACTTGCCTTATCAGTATGATGGTCCATGGTAATCTTGCACTTGCCAGTTGACACATCCCAAATCTTTACCGTTTTGTCAGCACTACCACTCGCAAGAATATTCCTGTGTTAAAAGGTAAAAATGACATCAGCATCACAAAAACAGCATCCAATACGTTCTACTTGAAAAAAACTAACGAACCTAAAGCCCTTATTCCAATCTAGAGCAAGTACAGCACCAGTGTGACTATCTTCTTTGTACTTGATGGATTTCTACAAAAGATTAACATAAAAAAATGGTAACATGTTTACTTAGATATTCATGAGAAAACATAAAGTAACCATAGAACAAAAAAACCAACAAGAAAAAAAATAATAACTTAAAATTTTAATATGTAAGAAACACTTGGTGAACTAATAAATACCTCGACCTTCTTTCCTTTCTTCTTTTTCTTCTTCTTCTCAGCAATACCACCTAATGTAAGCGATGGCTGGACTTCATCCATCTGAAGACATTCGGGAGAACGTATTTGAATAAAACTTAAATACATTTTCAAAAAGCAAAGAATTAACAGAAAAACTCAAAATCTCCATACAATATCAAGGTCCCATATTTCAATTCCTGGTTCCATCGAGCCCACTGCTATGAAATTCCCTGCATGCGTACAATACCAATGAGCCAATACACGATATACCAACCACCCAGAGTATAATTACAAGAACAAATTACACTCCCTGATGGAAAAAAAGAAGCTTAAACCATTACTTGACAACAGTAACTTTGACTTTGGTCCAAAAGTATAATTTGTCCATTTCATTTTAGACCTTTAACAGTAATAATATTTTTGTTAAACTATGTGCCAAGTAAAGCTTTGCAATGTATTTTGGACAACGAAGTAGAGAAATAGATTATTTCCAATTCCTCTAAACATAGTTACCAAAATCTTAAAAGAACATGAAACTTCATGTGTTACCTTTTTCTCCACCATTAATTGGACAATCAAGCCATGCTGTGCACAGAGGAAATGCAGGGATGAGAATTTCATGGTGAACATACATGTTTGGATCACCATCATCATCCTCTATTATACAAACCTGTTTGAACACTCAAATTAGCACATCAAAGCACAAGGATGACCAATGTGTATAACTATGTATATGATAATAAAATCACATGCCAATAAATGACTCATATCATCCTCATTATGTGCACAAACTACAACGGCATCATCAGCTTTGATCATGATGTCTTCAATCTCTTCAGAGTCCTCATCCTAGAAAACAAGAATCAAAACTCTTAAGGCTGCTAATTTAACCTCAAGATAAAAGAGCAAAAAGAAGTTCGGTTAGGAACTATGTTACTTACATTTTTATCTTTAAGGTAAGGGTCTAACTCATTGCTTGGATAGTATGTGTCCCCAAGGCCCGAACCCAGTATGTCAATGGCTGATGACCAAAAAAAAACATGATAGGTTAGAATCATCCTAAACACATAGCTAATAGAAAAGGGGTGTTCGGATGTATTTTTAAAATAAAAGGCATACTCAATGCTTGACTGATCTCCTGCTCTGCGCAAAGGCCAAGGACAGATAAGAAACCCTACCCTACACTTTGTGTCGGGGACTGTTTCCCACAAAGTATCTAACCTTAAGAGTTGCTCCAAGGCCCGCCCTCAATATGCATCTTTAATAAAAATGATTTTGATTTTGATTTTGATTTTTTTCAATTACTTAGGGTCAAAATGATCTTAACAAATCTGATCATTGAGTACCGTAGAAGTCACGTCAAGATTATCTTAAAGACAACAAACAAACAAGTGTTGGTTCAATGAAATACCATCATCCTCATCATCATACTCATCCATGTTCAGCTCATCCAGACCATCTGCAATATCATGAACATTGGATCCACCTTTACCAAGTGCACTAGCTGCACCCAATGCTTGTTCAATTTCATCAGGCTGTTCAGATGCACCATCACTCATAACTTCATCCTCTTCATCATCATCCTCACCCTCCTCTCTTTCAACATCCAAACTGCAAACACCAAACACAAGTAAACACACACATCCCAAAAACTCCCACAAAACTAAAAATCAGCAAAAACCCATGCATCAAACATCCCCAGAATTGCAATCAAATTCACACAACAACAAAAAAATACCTTTTTTCCAAAAGGGCAAGTTTCTTATCTCCTCAATTTCTTCCTTTGAAGGGGGGTCAGCTACAGAGGGGACAGACTTTGAAGCCCCTTTTGGAACCCATGATATTGATGAAATCATTGTTCAAGATTGTATTCTGCAAACAGACGGTGAATCTTTAAGTGTTGAAAGGGGTGTGATTGTTTGGCAAAGGAGTATTACATGTATGAATCAAACACCACTTTAGTATAGAACTCAAAAGGGGTTAATTATGGGTCTTACCTTGTTGTCGGGCGGCGAGTGGCGGTGGTTGTTGGTCGGAGAGGTTTTGGGGACGGAGGCGAGGGTTTTGTTGTATGGTTAACTATGAAATGAGAGGTTTGGGTGTTTGGGAAAACAATCGATGATGAAGGCATGTGTGATTCCTAGGTATTCAAAAAAGAAAAAAGGAAAAAAATTAAATGTTAATTGATAAATTGACGACTTATTAGCTCATCCTATCTTCTTCGTTACTTAGAACATTCACAACCCGTGCCCTATAATCATGTGAGTGTGTTTGGTATATTATATGGAATGATTTTGAGTGGTTGTGAGTGAAGGAGAGAGAAAATGTTATTGTGAATTGGTATATTTGAAGAATTACTGTACAATCCTTATAAATTTTTTAATATTTTGAAAGTGGTTGTGAGTGAAGGAGAGAGAAAAGGTAGTGAAAAAGGTATAAAAATATATTATTTAATTGAAAGGAGAGAGAAGAAGTAGTGATTTTTAGTGTAATTATATAGATAAAGATAAGGAATGGACTGTGAATGCTCTTAACTACGAAAACTCATTCCAAAACTTAAGATCACCCTTATAAGAGAATCCATCGTAGGCGAAAAAACACCTTGATTCAACCCGAAACCTCCTCTTTTTTTTCAAATGAGGTTTGAACCCAAAATCTCCGTATGTTTTATTTGTTTGATTGCTAGGTATTCGAAAAAAGTAACGGTTAATTGGATCGCTGGCGGGTTATTGGCTCATCCAATCTTCTCATTACTTAAGTACGGAACCTCAGTCCCGAACTTAAGACCACTCTTATAAGGAAATCCATCCTAGGTGAAAAAACATGCTGACTTAACCCTAAACCTCCTTTTTTTTTTTTCAAATGATATTTGAACCCAAGATCTTCACATTATTTTAATAAAGTTTTGAGATAACTCATCTCAATCACTTGGGTTAAAGATTATTGGTAGTGTTCTAAAAAAGGTAAATCGCACCGTTCCTCCTACAAAGAGAAAAGTAAAAGTAAGTAAAATGAAACCATGAAATATTTATGTTTCTAAGTTTTGCTATTCAAAAGAAAGAACGAAATACTTTTAATAATCTTTTTCTAATTTATTTTTTTATTTAAATTGTCGGATTTAAAACTAATAATAATTTTTCCTCCTAAAATGAACACATAAGATGTTTAATTTTTTTTGAACTTTATAACATGAAATTAAATTGTATTTTTTCTTTCTCTTAGTAGTTAAGTGGTGTATCTAAAAATTAAAATGTTGGGTTTAAATTTTATAATGTGCATGTCCAGTGTATCGTTTCTATATAGGAGTTGTTCAAAAATAAACAAATTACTATAGTTTTATTAATTTTCACTTAGTTCAATGAAGGATAAAATTAAGTGATGTTCGCTACCAGAATTCGTTTAATTAAATATATTAATATATTACGTATTTTTTAAACAAAAATATATATATAATAAATAGTAAGTTAGAAACTTGAGGTTATTAGAATTATACTTGTAGTTTGGAAATTATTTTTTCAAGTCGGTTATTGAGGTGAATTTAAGATCGAATTTCGAATAAAGGGCATCCCAAACATGTAATTATTAACCACATAAGATTCAAATTGTGTATACTAGACGTTAGAAATTATGTGAAAATGAGTTTATTCACTAACTGTGAAAAATGATTCTTAAATAAATATACGTAACTAATATTAATGTACTTGTTTTTTTTGGGTTTTGTTTTCTACTATGTGATAGTTGCTACGAATCAAATCAAGTCCAAAACACAATTAAAATGAACGAAATATTAATGATCGAAGTTGTGTGTTTGAGTTGTGAAAATATAAAGGAAAGATGGTAGTTTTGTCCTACATTTGTGGGATGATCAAACTTTGAGTGGTTTATAAATATGAGCCTTCTCAGAAGCTCGTTTTCTTTAAGGCAAACACAAGTGGACAAAACTTGAGACTCCTTAGAGTGCCCGAACTCGCACTCCCACTTGTACCTGACTTGAGGGATGGGCCGCCATGAGCACAATGCTTTGATGATGCACTTCGCATTTTTAAAAGCTAGTGTGAGGTTCTACAAGTGGTGTTATCAAGAGTTGCTTCCAAATATAATGCTCGTTGCCGATGACGTCATCACTAGGGTCACCACTAAAGATGGTGTTGATACGTCATTAGGCTTGCTATATACCAAAAACCAATCTTCACGCCGATGATATCATTACTCATATCAGTATTAAAGATGCTATCAACCTACTCCTACAGCCTTATTGCTTACTTGTGCCTGAACTATTTTATCGATCATTTTCAACTGATTAAGTTGAAACGGAAACATTAAAATATCAATCACGACTCTGTTAAACATAACAATTTTCTCTCAAGATGTCCAATGCAATTTATGTTTTCGTTTAATTTTTATTGGGTTGTTTCAACATTTTTTGTATAAATAAAATGGTGAGCCTTAGTTCAAAGACACACAAGAATTTATAACAATCTATATTGGATAACCTGATCACACGATTAATCTTATAAATAAACAAAAAAATGATAACCAAAATAACCATTAGCAACTAATTATATTAAACGCACAAAAGATTGTTAGAATTTATATATACAATATACATGTATAAAAAAGTCAAACGTAACCCCGGTTCATCTAATCTTAAGCTCAACTTGTTTAATACAAAGAGTGCACGAGCTTGACTCCTTTTAAGTTAACGAACTTTGTGTCCGATGCTAAAGTTTGACTCATGAGTAAATTTTAAAGTTAAGGACGCCTCATTTATTATTTACTTTAGTTTTTGTATATTTATTTAAATATATAAAGAGATAGAAATTTTAATATACAAAGTGTTGTTTCTGTGAGAAGTGTACAATATGATAACGACCGTTGATCTATTGATGAACGGCTCAGATTAAAGATAAAATAACTATGTAAGAAAATGGATCCGAATAGATAGATTTGAAAATATCCTATAATTTTTTTTTCCAAATTCTCTCAGTTTTTTAAGGGCAAATACCATAAAAAACACCATATTTTCAATTTATTCTCACAAAAGTCCCTGTATAATTTTTTGCATGTAAAAAACCAACATACTTTATGTTTTATCTCACAAAAGTCCCTCGACAGTTTGTGCACATAAAAAACCAACAAACTTTCTATTTTTTCATGTAAACTCCGCAATAATTATTTACACATTTAAGTCACTTCACTTTTTAGATTCGAGTAAATTCTGAAAAGAAACTAAAACATTTTTGCACCGATTGGTTTGTTTCCGTGTATTTTCCACCCCTGCGTGGCTCGTTTAAGTTATAGGATCCCGAATTCAGATTGTTTAAGCTGTGGGAGCTCAAACTCGACTCATTTAAGTTATAACAAATGAAGTGAATTTAATGTGTAAATAATTGTTTAGTGGTTTCATGTGAAAAAACAAAAAGTATGTTTTTTTTATGTGTAAAAACTATTGAGGGACTTTTGTACCAAAAGTGTTAAGGGACTTTTACAAAACAAAACAAAAAATATGTTAATGTTTTACGTGTAAAAAATTATACAGGGACTTTTATAAAGTGAAAATATGTTGGTTTTTATCGTATTTGTCCTTTTTAAATGCATTTAACAACATAATTTTTTAAGAAAAATATTATATTCTTTTTACCTCATGTATAGTATTACTATACTTTTAAAAAATCAAAATTCTTTTAAAATCATCTATATACTATGCTTATAGCTTACGTGATTATTAACTGCGTATTTATTATATAACTTGCATAATAATAAATATAATTTACGTAATTAGGAATATAACTTTCGTAATTATATGTTTTATATGCATAATTGTTGCGTGGACAAAATTATCTATCCTTCAAAAAACACGTGTCACGCTCAGGTAACTTCGTACGTTCCGCACGTAAATTACACTTTGTATAGCAAGTAACCTCTATGATATCAGAACCATTGATCTTAATCCATTAAAAATATGATTTAGTTTATGTTTTTTCTCAATTCCTCTAGTTTATACCCATTAGTCTAGACTCTATAGATCTAGGACTCAAAATCATTTATCAGTAACCATAGAAGAATCTATATAAATTTTACTCGATTCAACCTTTTAGCTAACGAGTAATTGTCAAGCGGCAAGACTTGTTTATACCCCAAAGTTACTTGTGTGCATACAAGTATGTGTATAGGACAAGAAAGTATGAGCCTACCACAGAAACAATGAGCACAAACCGATGATACATCTCACCAAACCATAAACACAGAGCCTATAAAATCTTGTTACCGACACATGTATAGCCCGCTAACACGATTAATCTTATAAACAAGACGAAAAAAAAGATAACCGAAATAAGCATTAGCAACTAACTAGATTAAACAAGCAAAAGATTACTGAATTCATTAAACTTGTGGAACTAACTTCAAAACTCAAGACTTAAATAACAGTAGCACAACAAATCAAGCATATAAGAGCATCATCAATCCTTCTTTTCAACTGCAGCCTTCTTCTTTGATGATGCCTGTGAATACAAGAAAGTACCCAAAATAGCAATGGCTGACCCAAGCGCGTTCAAAGGCCTAACGGGATTTCTAAAAACAATCACACTAGACACAATCACAACAACCCGTTTCATCGTATTCCCAACTGAAAAGGTCAATGGGCTAATATCATCGAGGGCTTGATACGATGATTGATTGTAAAGATGATAAAACACACCAGATATCATCACCCATAGGTAAAAAGTTGAAGGTGTCCTAATACTAGCAATGGCTTTATGATATCCAGGAACCCATTGAGACCCTTCAACAAAAACTGCCACTGGAAACAGGTAAAAGAATGAGAGGATTGTGATCCACCCATACAGATTCAATCCATTCACTTGTTTAAAGTTTTGTAAACTCTTTTTCGAGTAAATGTTTCTCAGCACGAATCCAATGTTGCTGATCATAGCACCCCATAACCCACCAAGATTGAAGGAAACCTCAGTAACAGCAGCTAAAGAACACCCCATAACAATTGGTATAATTGACAACCAAACAGATAGAGGGTAAGTATCACCCAAAGCAGAGGAAAATACAACAGAAAATACAGGCTCTGCTGACTTTATAACATGAGTGAAAGAAACAGCAACTTTGGAGAATGAAACACAAGCAGAAATGTGACCAATTGTGTGAAAAAGTGCAGGACCTAACAAAGCAATAATAAAAGATTTATCAACTCTGGGGCAAGGTTGGAGCTTTGTAGCCCAAAGAACCAACATCCATACAGACCCAACAAGAAGTTGAAAAGAAGCAAGAAGCCATGGGTATGGGAAGATGTTCAAAACTTTTTTGTTGTAAATATTGAAAACAATGTTCTGAAAGTACCAAAAGCCAAACACAATAGCAAGTTGCAGAGTCTTGTTAGGGTTTTTGTCAATTTCACCATCTGGGGTTGAATCTTTAGAGCTTTCAGACGCTGATTTGACGATATGTGAAGTGGGTTTTCCCCCAAATCGCCCAAACCCATGTGGGTTTTCAAGAAAGTTAGTGAATTTAAAGATTTGAGCTGGGGGGCTATCAAATTTGTTAAAGATTGGTGCTTTAAGCTTCGATTGATGAGAAGTGGAGGTTCCTGGGGTCAAATTGGGATTGTTAATGGGGTATTTATGGTGGGATTTTGAGAAAGTGGGAGATGATGAAGGAAGAAGATTCAATAGCATCATTCTGCAATTCAAAGGCCTTGAATCAGAAGGATGAATGAGTGAATCTGAGTGGTGTTTGAGTTCAAAAGTGTTGGAAGATAGCGGTTTGAAGTTGGAGTATTAATGTATTAATGGAGGTTTGGCACATGTTTATCGCGATTTGGAAAAAAAAATGGCGATGGGCGATGATGATGCCGATGGTGAGTGTATCGAGGTGAGGTTTGTATTCGGGTCGGGTATATGTTTGTTTGGGCTTTCGGATTTGAATTGCAGGCCTTCTCGATTGGGCCTGCTCGAAATCACTTTTATTAGTTTGATTTAAAGGTTAGCATTAAAAGTTAAATCTAAAAATCAATGATTATTGACTCAAAATGGTTACATATGAGATATTGAAGACAATTAAAAATGAGAAGTTTTGTGTTTAAGTTTCACTCTGGGTAAGAATAGTTAGGGTTGAACCAGAAGATTTTTTAGTTGTGGGTTTACTCGTGATGGGGGTTAGGTCGGGGGTGAGCAACGGGTCGGAACCGATCGACTCGCCCTTGACCTGAAACTGATAACTGGTTTATATAAAGAACCGAGAACCAAACCATTTACATACGGTTTAGGCTTTTTAGGCTCGTGTTTTTTATCGAGAGAAAAATGGAACTTAAAAATATAAACGAAACCAATCAAATGGATTTGTTTCTTAGTATCATTATTGTAACATAGACAAATTGATATCAAATTAAAATATAAACTGTACATTAGTTGTTGTCATAACCCCTTTATAAGCTAATTTAGGTGTAGCTATCGATATTTTCATATATAACCGACTAAAAATTTATTGATACGAAAAATTTTATTATATGCTAGTAAAACAATTTTTACATTTTTGGTGTTCAAAGGCACATTTAACATCTAAAAAGCAAAAAACAACTTTTTTTTGCCTAAATGTAATCGGACCGGACTGGAACCGAGCTCATACACATTTACAAAAGGAAAACCGAACATTGGACCAGAACTGTAACCCATATACGGGTCGGTCTTGGTTTTCACGTGTCGGTTCGCAAGTCTTAACCGGTGTACATTTGTTTCAAAAAAAAGTTGAATCGAAAAAGGTGATTGAAAGCAGTAGAAAAGGGTGATTGGAGAGTAGTAGAGTACTACACGCTTGGGTTGGTACCAGACAATAACACCACCGCAACTTGTAAGCAACGTGCCTAGTGTCCCTTGGGTTCAACCACGGGTACTAGAAGCCAAACACAATGCCACAAAATCCACCATTTTTTACTATTGAAAAGTCAATTGATCGATGCCTGTTAAAAAATAGTTTGAGTAGTTTTGAGAAAAAAGGATGAGTTAGGAGTGTGATTCAGCTTTTTTAATCGGGTTTGCGGTTCCTCGAGTTTTTAAGTGTAGGAAATCAACCCTAAGATTAAACCATATAAGTAAAATTTAATCGGTATCCGGGTTTCGGTATTCGGGTTTATTCAGGTCGGGTTACTCGGTAATCGTGTTTAGACTAAACCATTATGTTTTAAATTATTTGTTATCTCAAATAGGACTGTAAACAAACCAAACGAACATGAACGGACCTTGCTCGTGTTCATTCATTAAGAAAAATAACTTATTCATGAACTGTTCACGAACGTTTATCGAACGGGATTTCTTGTTCGTGTTCGTTCATTAAGAAAATGAATATGTTCATGAAGGAAATTGACCTGTTCATCAATTGTTCACGAAGATAAACAAACGCAAATAAAAACAAACACACAAATATTCATAAACATTAATGAACACAAACGAAATTTTCTAAAACAAATAAATACAAACCATCAGATAATATTTTAAAATTAAAATCACAAACAATATGTAATATCCACCAAATAAAGATAAGTACTTAACATAATTATGTCAAACAAAATTTTAATTGAACGAACACAAACGAACGTTAACGAACACATTATCAAACGTTCATGAAAATAAATGAACAAACACGATATCTATTCATGTTCGTTCGTTTAACTAAACGAACGGAGTTTTCTTGTTCGCGTTCATTCATTTATTAAACGAACAAGCATAACAAACTTCCTGTCAAACGTTTCACAAACTGTTCACTGAACGGTCAATTGGTTTATAGCCCTAATCTCATATGTTTGTGTAAGCAATATATATATGATCAAAATGTACGTATGAAATTTAAAATGTGTTATCAATATAGAATTTTATTTTATTATCTCGATCTGAAAGTTTTTGAATATTTACGTTTATTTTGTTATGCATGTTCAAATATTAAAGGACATTATATTTTGATTATCCTTAAAGTTCGTATAATAAATTTCACCCCTAACAATATAATATAATGTTTGAAAAATCATGTGTTTCAAATCCCGTAAATGGTAGCATAATACACACATGCAAAGACACATACACACACACACATATATATAAATCTTGGAATTTTATAAAAGCTAATATTCGAGTTAATCAGGTTGAGTCGAATCTCACAAAATCAACCCAAATGCCAAACCATTTATCAAACCCGGGTTCGGTTTAATGTAATAATCTGGTTCGATTACTCAGATTCAGGTTGATTTTATTCGGGCTTGATATTCGGGTTTGAATAAAAAACACACCCGTATGATGAGTGCCTTGTTCATTTTGAGTGCTTTAGAGAATGAGATGTATTGTTATGGTTGGTTGTTTCTTTGAAAAGTTTTGGGTACTTTCTAGAAACACCTTCGTCACCCTAGGTTATGTGTTATTAGATAGAGCCCATACTTAAGTTATAATGTAATATTATAACATGTAATGCTGACTGGATGTTAGATAGAGCCCCTAATCAAATAGTCTGACTTTGTTATGGATCAGGTTATAATAGGCACTAACGAATTCTTAGTTTATTTTATTATTTTTTAAACCATCTAAATACATGAATATTGAAAATAAAAATTTATATTAAAATATAAATAGATAACATTACTTAATTTTTTTAAAAACAATACAAATACTAGTCTAATAGGAGATTATCGGGTCGTCTAGGCCACAAATGCTCGACCATTCATGATGAAAGTTTCCATGTATTTGACAGTTCTTGATTAATGCTATGTTTTTTAGTCTTTATTGATCTGTGATTGTCAATTGTAATGGGGGAATGTGTCCTTGATAGTATTGACAAATACCCTTACCCTCGTCTTTTAAAATAATGTTATGTAAAATAAGACAAATATAGACTACGCTTATTATATTCTCCTTGACCAAAATCGTATTGGGTTTGCAATCAAATGAAAACATTTTCTAGAACTCCAAACGTTCTTTCAATGTCTTTTCATGCGGATTCTTGCTTTTTTCGTGAAGTATTTACATTTGTCTTCAAGGTGAGACGTAAATGTTTGAACAAGTGTCGCCCATTCGTTGTAAATTCCATCAACAAGGTAGTACCCATATTTAAAAATGTTTTCCATTCGCATAAAAAGATTGAGAGGGTTTGATGTCGTCGATTAGGTTGTCGAATCAAGGAGATTTGAATCATAACATTAAGGTCGTTATTTGACCCGACAACACCAAAAAACGCATGCCGGAACCAAAGATCACACGAGGTCGTTGCCTCAAGTATGATAGTAGGCCGGAGTGATCACCACGATGAAACAGACATCTTCAAGAAGTAGGACACATAACCCACCCAACATGCGTATAATCATGACTACCAAGCATTTCAGGTAAACCATGTCTTTCATCATTCACCTCGTATATGCGCTGAATATCATACATGGTAGATCTATGCAAACATATTCGAGAGTAAGTCGAAACAATTCCTATGAAAGTTTTCAAGCGAATCACGTACAATTTTAAAATATTATAAAAATTAAGGAAATATTTATATACCTTGACAAAAATATTCAAGTGAATCACATGCAATTTTATCGAATATTTGTAAATACTCGGCCAACACGCCCTAAGTAACACTTAAGCTAGTTGCAAAGAGTTGTCTTAACTTTTTGAAAAGTGGTGAATCCGGATATACATCTAGCGTTTTCTCTTTGTTGAAAAAACGATATCGCTTCGACAAATCATTTGATATACGCAAAAATAATTGTCTACTCAAACGAAAACATGTTCTGAAACTCTTTTCGTCATAAATGCAATCGGTGAAAAAATAATGTCTTACCCAAGTGTTGTTAGCACCCACTCTGTCACGATTTCTCTGTGAAGATCTCGTTAGTAATCATCAACGTCAAGACTGCTTGATCAAATGCTCAATCGCACCCCTGATCGCATCACCCTGTTGCGGTGTGCACGACCAAGGCGTCCGGCCACGTGGGTAGCGCCCTTGGTCACGCCTTGGACAACACCAGGTCTAATGGCCATTCGATCAATTTGTTGTTGAAATGAATTTACATAAGGTACTATAATATGTAATTCGTTTTTATTGTAAACCTATTAAGATATATCTCATGTCAGTGGATTCAACAATTATTTTTTGCAGGTTTACAACATACTTATTCATTAAGTAGGGTAATCCATAATTAACCTGTTCAGTTTTTATAGTTTTTCTATTCACGATTAATTTGGTTTTCCAAATTCACTTAAAGTGCCCAAATTATAACCCAAACTATATATAAAAAACATAGATAAACACTAAACTACACCATAAATTTCACATAAAAAACGAACCAAAAAATTCCACAAAAACAAGCAGCATTAGAACCAGATACCCATATGACCAAAAAACATCAACATTCAAGATTCACAAAACAAACTAAATCCCGACAACGACGAACCCTAATCTATAGAGATGGGATTGTTCGCGTTGGACCCTTCTGCCTTTTCTCTCAATTCAGCTGGAAAATCGTCTTTAAGAACCTGAAGTTTGAACTTGATACTAGTACTGTTGGAGCTACCCTCCATCAACTCAAAAACACACGCGTCTCCGACTTCAAGATTATTATCTATCACGAATTTTGCCCATGTTTGGTTTTCCAACCTATAGTTAGTCACTCCTTGGTTACCAAGGTAAAGTAGGTCCCACACCTTTCCGCGGTATACAATCTTAGCCGGGATCCTAGCCACAGGAAGTTTTCAGCTAGACTACGCGGGATGGTCTGTGGTTACATTGGATAAAATAAAATTGTTAGTGTCGGTTTTAAAAATGTAGAAGTTGAGGGGTTGAAATGTAAAATTTGACTCGAAAAATACCAGTCTGTACGTATTTGCAAGGTGTGAGCCCTTAAGAACGACGTAGAAATAAGGTTTTCCCAACAGTGGCCATGTGTCGGGATCTCTTTCACCGATAGTTTGGGCCGCTGGTTTCTGCATATGATGATGCACAGTTCTTGGTGACGGATTGATCTAATTCGGGATCTGCAGTTTTGAGAATGTTTTGTGACACCAAGAATCAGAATAACATAAAAAGAGAATCATGAAAGTAGTCATTTTTCTTGCTGTTTTATACGTGTAGGGTTAGAATCATTTGACAACTCACAAATAATTTCAGAAATACAAAAGCATTCATCAACACACAACTTTTTTTATGATTTATGCAAAAAATGATTAAAAATTTAAAATATAATGTTTAATCATCTTTTTGAAATTCAAAAAGAAAATAAAGAACGAAACTCTAATCTTCATATATGTAAATATATGTAAGTCAAAAATAGGTTATAATACCTACACATGTGGATAAACAAATAAAAAAGCTAAAAACATACAAAAACATTATTTTAATGGTTTTTTATGTTTATAAAAACATATAAATGTGCGTTAAAAATATAAAATTTAAAAAACATGAACTAAAAATATAATTTCTCAGAGTTCTTGTGATATTTATAAGTTCTCAAATGATCCTAACCTTGTACATCTACCGCTACATATGTCAAAACAATTTCACACTATAACAATGACATATGATATATCTTGGTCGCAATGTCGCATGTATACTTTTACTCGTGCATCATACATAATACAAAAAACATACCACAAATGAATAATATGTGAGTCGGATAGTCTGGAAGCTAGTATTTGACTTGTAAATTAATGTATTTCTAAATGTTGCGGATAATAAATGATACGCGAATCAGATTCAAGCATCTGCTTTCGATCCGTGGAAACGGTCTCCCCACAAAATGTGGGGGAAAGACCGCGTACATCTTCCCTTAAATGGGACGGACCCTCCCTGGACCCTGCGAAAACGCGGGAGCTCTTTGCAGCACCAGGTACGCCCTTTTATATAAGAGCATTCGCAAGTTGATTCTTCATCCTTAACAATATAATTACACTAAAGTTCACTACTTTTTCTCTTTTATTTTCAATTAAATAATATTTTTTATACATTTATATTTATTTTTTTCTCTTTTTTACTCGTAATCACTTTCAAAAATATTAAAATATTTATAAAGATTGAACAGTGATTCCTCAAATATACAGATTAACAACAACCACTCAAAACCATTTCCTATAATATAGATCCACACTCACATAATTTAATGATTTCACTGTGAATGCTCCAAGCAGTAAAGGTTAAACAATCTGTTGGTTTTAAGTTTCAAACCGAACCAAACCGTTAAACCATAAAAACCGAACCAATTCAAACCAGCATCGACTTCACGTTTTTAACATACTTTTTCACTTTTCAGTGTCCAAACAATAAAAACAAAAACTTTACACCCGACATACACCCAGACCCGACCCGACCCGAAATACTTTCCAGCCCATACCCATTAACGCTTCACTCTCAAGCTCACATTCACCACACACACACCGACAACCGATTAAACGATGAACCGAAATCAATTTTAACATCATAATCAAGTTGTAATTCAAACCCTAGATGCACATATGAGTAACCCTAGGGTCGCGATTCAATCGAAAACATTTTTAACCAAGATTCTTAAATTCAAACACGAAACCAACACATGCATACAGTTTCAACAAACAATTACGAATCGTACCTTCGAATTCACTTCAATAGTTCAATGGCACCGGTGTTCGATCGGAATCGACCACGATCAGCTTCTTCGATGTGAATTTTTCCCCAATTTTCTTCTGTGTGATGTGTTTGGGTATCAAATCGATGATTTTGTTGTGTTTTGATTCAGCGGATTAACGAATTGGTGTTTGAAAGTTCATATGATTTTGTCCCAAAAAAGCGAAATGATTGAGAATCTGATAGTTCGAATAGATTTTTGCTATTTACATAAAGTTAAAAATGTCTAAAAAAGGTTAGAATTTTAAATAGTAAAAACTAAGAGCATTCACAGCCCATGCCTTATAATTATGTGAGTGTAAGTTCTTAAATTATATGGGATAGTTTTGAGTGGTTATGAGCGGATGAGAGAAAAAATGTTACTGTTCATCTGTAAATTTAAGAATTCACTGTTCAACCCTTATAAATTTTTTAATATTTTTAAAAGTGGTTATGAGTGAATGAGAGAGAAAAGGTAATGAAAAAGGTATAAAAATATATTATTTAATTGAAAAAAGAGAGAAGAAGTAGTGATTTTTAGTGTAATTATATAAATAAAGATAAAAAATAAGATGTGAATGCTCTAAAAAGGTTTAAATATGGTAAACATTGTTTTAGGATGATTTGATTTAAAAGGTATATAGGTAAAGTGTATAAAACTATAAATTAATAATTGAATTGAATCGACATGAAAATTTAATCTTTATAGTTTATTTTTTTATAGATATTATGTTGCGTGTAATAAAGCTTTTATTCTACTATTTTTATAGATAACATATTGGTCTTTTGTATTGTTTTTCTACTCCTTGAAATTTAATTTGATAATATTGATACTATAACATTTAGAAGCTTATGTCTACACTGGTTGACACGTTATACCTTTTGGTTGGCCGTGTGATGCAACTAAGTTTTTTTTTCTTAACTTTTTTGTTAACATAATTTTATATATATGTTATTTGCATCTTTTTATTCTGTGTGGAGCAGAAGAAAGTGGTTAAGTTTTGATACCTTGAGCATTAAGGTTGACGTTTCTAGATCCACTGCATATCTAGTTATATATTTTTTTCCGAGATCTATATTTAAATCAAAATTTATTTAGATGATTTATTTGAATCATGTGGTTATTTGATATATAAAATTGAAAATCACGAACACAATAGATTATATTTATAACACATACAATTCTTCCTACTCTAATAAAAGAGTATCTGGGATGACACGTGTCAACACCACAATTATTCTCATAAAAATTTTCCCGTCTCTCTCTCCTATTAAATAATTACCTTAATTACTAATAATATTATTTAACACTTTTTTAGATTTAATAAACTAATAAAGAGATCTATTTATTAATGTTATTTTTAAATAAACATTTTTTATAAAATAATAAATTTATTTAAAGCATAAGACTTTTTTTTTAAAACACAAAATATTTAAAATTGGTATTTTTAAAAAGTTATTTTTTTAGAACCAAAAATAATTAAATTTAAGAGTTATAATAAGAAAATTTTTAAAAATGTCATTTTTATACGGTTTGTTTTAGAACAAACCGTTTATTTTTTTTTGAAAAAAAATTAAGTTTTAAAAATTTGATATCATTATTTTATAAATTACATTCATTTCTAATACATAATTTCGGTGATATTATATCTTAGAATATTATTTTATAATTAATAAATTTTATTATATTAATTTTTTATTTATTCAACAACCGTGTAACACACGGGTTACTATAGGTAGTTATTTGTATATAACTTGTTATAAAATTAAAACCTATTTGAGAAACTTAAGTTATAAGATCAAGTATTGCTTACGCCATTTAGTAGAAGATATACTTATTATTAGATATACATTTGCACACAAACATATAAACAAACACATATATTAAACATTCTCGTATAGTCGTATATAATTTCTGTTAGAGTATCTCCACAGAGATATGATAATAACACGCATAAAAAAACAAACATGTCACATATATCCTTTAGAAACATGCATTTCGTTCTTTCATTGACATCCTTAGATTTCTAAACTAACACCATCTTTTTTCTTTCTTTTAAACACCTTTTTTACATTTACTTTTTCATAACCAAATTAATTATCAATATTTAAAAATCAAGCAATAAAATGAAAATTTATAAAAAAAACTTAATTTTTATGAAATCGAAGGAAATTTAGAAGTTTGAAATTCAAACATTAAAATTACAAAAATTAAAAAGTTAAAATCATTACAATGGTTCAGCTATTTCTATGTGTTAGATTCTTCTGTGATCTATGGACAACATTTTTATAGTAATCTAAACGTAAAAAATACCCATTTGACTTGTATCCTTATAATGATATCCATTAATATATTTTAAGCTCTTTTAAATTATTTCAACTAGAACATATCTGTTAGTTTGACATAATGACATCATCTACAACTTTGCCTTTCAATGAACTGGTTATAGTCTTCCTCGTGCTCATAGTACAAGGCCATCATTAATTTTGTAATCATCAACTGAACGAGGAAATCGAAACAAGCGTTTGCACCCAAATTAGTGTAGTCGTCTCACAGAGATGTGTGAATTCTTTTAGCTTTTGGGAGTGATGGACGTTTGTTATTTTACATGGTTTGTTTTTTACTAATATTTCAACATATATAAAAATAAGCACATCGCACATGTATTCCAAAGGGTAGTTAAAACCCGACTCGCGTTGGTGGAGGGTGTAAACGTGACAACAATGAGCCATGACTCGTCGATTATGTTTTATTTCAACCTAGTTCTATGTAAAACATTTATTAATAAAAAACAATATAAACACCTGTCATCAGCCATGCAAATTTACTGGATATATAATGGTGCATACTATAAATCATCCATTTTGCACCTTAGATCAACGACCTGACCTAAACCCGACCTGACTGGCCCGCTTAGGTTATAAACACGCCCGGAAAAAATCTCACTCGTAGGGTCTAGAGAGGATGAGATGAAAACAAGCATTAAATGTATCTCATAGGATAAAAAGACTGCTCCTAAAAGAACGCTAATACCTAATAACTAATCCAATCATGAAGGTTTGCAAGAAGAGACTTAGATCACATCTAGAGCAAGACTATAAAAGCATATGAAAAAGGAGGTTATCAACTACAATCACATAAGATTTGAAACAACTAATAACTTACATGTCCGTACTAACCTACTGCTCAAAAATATCATTTTTCTCTTTCTGTTCTTGCTTTTTAGCAAACAGCAGTTGTCGGAAAACGTCGATGAACTTCATAGTAGCTGCAGCGAAAACCCGATTTGTATACCGATTAACAGATAAAATGGAACAGAAAACACTAAGCATACCACTTAACCTGATTATTTTGAAGTCTTAATCCATGTTTGACTTTTAAGGATCAAATGGATTAGTTTAAAATCACCACAACTTAGTCATAGTTGTGTAGGTTGTAGATTGTATGAATACCAATTGCGCTTAAGAATACATACTAATATACTATTGTAACAGAACATTTCAAAACTAAGAAAAGTAATTAAAAAATTATGCCAATTTTGAATTTCAAAGCATATGTCAGAATTTTCAAAATAACATGCAAGATCAGTTTGTAAGTAGGACTTAGAGGTGGCAATTCAATCAACTTTTACGGAAATGGGTCGATTCCAGACTTCCAGTTGTGTTAAATGGTAATGGGTAACTGTCAAAATACAAAAATTAGCTAAAAATCAAATGCTGCCAACAGGTTAAAAATCAAAGGTTGCTGACGTGTACGCAAATGCTTACAAGTTACAACGCCCTAGATCATTTTATTTAGAAGAAAATTATTATTACTGTGCTAATATAGTTTCATAATTATATCTAAACGTTATTTATCAAAAAATAAATGGATGGTGGGTGAGTTCAACCCAACCCAACCCATTTTGACGTTATAAACATCACCCATTTTGACCCATTACCAAGCCCCTATTGCTTCACCTCTAAGAGTAGGTGTATACCTAAGATGCTACAATGTAGATGTGGTCTGTTTTCGGATTAAGAAGTTCCATACCCAAAATGAATGTAAAATGAATATTTGGTTTCGTGACTCGCTACTTGTCTGCATGTGCTCGTTTAGCCTTGCGACGTGTATGGCTTGACTTGCTAGTTTTAGTGGGCTTCTTAGCGGTCCCACTGCATTCCAACAATAAATTCAGGGGATTTGTTAGGTTTTTATTCATACTTAGAATCTAAGAGGTGTAAAATAGACACAGGAAGCATGAGATAATTTCTATTCTATGATAGAAGAAATAGTGGTGAATATATGAAAATGCAGACTGCGAGAACTTACAAAAAGATTGCTGATAAAACTCTGAATAAAATCATGATAGGTAGTACCAACAATGCAGAGGCCTGAACAATAAACATACTATTCATGCTTGCTTGTAGAAATAGTAAAATGTGATTAAATGTGGTAACTTTAACCCTTCATACGAAACTGAGATATTTTGGGTTGTTATGGATAATGGGTCAAAGGAATTACATACTTAGAAGTTATCACTTATCAGCCGAATTGTTTTGACACGTTACCCAACCCATCTATTTTGCTGACGGAATATATGATTTTCCTTTGTGTTCCTAACTTCGTATGTATGTGTGTCTATATATAGAGTGAGAGACTGAGTGAGTGAGAAAGAGAGAGAGACGTACAGAAAACCATACAAACTCCTTGGTTGCGAAAAATCTTGTAATTGCATGTTTTTTCAGTGATTCGTCGACTTTTCCTTGAACCTTCACATATTAACATAATATTATTATATTGGTTTATATCAGAAGTCAGAACAGACAAATATGAGCAACATGTAAATCCCTTTAAAAGGAACTAATCGCATGTTCTAAGATATTAGTCACCGTGATCTATAATGCAGCCACCAACGTCCATCATAGTAACAAAGTTATCTAAATGAAATTAATCAAAGAGGTTCTAAGAGAAATATATAACAAGACTCAGTGCATGTAACATGTTCAGAACAGCTTATAGAGGAATGCATTTTATTTTAACGTCCTAACAAAATCGTTGACACAATCTAGAAGACTAGAACATGAGAAACCACCGATTATCTAAAGGGCGTACCCAATGCTCAACTTAGCTCCCGCTTTGAACAGGGTCTGATGTTGAATAATCAAGATTTAATAACTAACTGTAAACAAACATGTTGCACGAGATGGTGGTTGGATTGCTTATGCTGCTTTTCAGGAGTTGTAATAATCAGGTGCTTAGTTGTTTGAGTGTTTGGTGAGTTCTGATTATTTAAGTGACTAATATAATACTGCATACAAAAACAACATTATTATATTGTTAAAATGTCTATATATAAAATACGTTAATTTTTACCCAATAGTATCATTAACAATGAGAACAGAAAGTGAAAAGTCTTTTAAATATGGTAAAACAAGCGAGTAAATAAGTGATATTAGGTGATCCCTTAAAAAATCAACTGTTGCATCTGGTTTGAAAGTATTTATCCAAACCTAATTATTTGACTCCTGACTTATCAGATTGTGAGAATCAGAATCACTTTATCCAAACACTAAAAAACTGGTTATTTTGGATTAAAGTTTGAGTTAACAGATAATTAGCTTCATAACATCTAACCACTTCCAAACAGCCCATCAAGCAGACGTGATAATATGAAATATGAAAAAAAAAAACATCAATAGAAATGGTACCTGACGATGGTATTTAGTTGCAGATTTAAGAAACGTGCCATACACTTGAACTGCTTCATTTGTGTAAGGCTTCACAGTTTCTCTTGTTTTATCAAGGTGAGGCTTTGTTGCAACTGCAACTTGATCAATGTATGGCTCGCAAAACTTCTTTGCAACCTGACCCACACAGGTTTCATAATATGATTTGCCACACATCTTAAAAAAAAAAAGGTTTGAGTAAAAGTACCTGAAGATGAGGGTCTACAACTTCTTTTATTTTAATCACATGGGAAGTTAGAACCTCCTTTGATCGAACATAGACGTCTTTACTCTTTTTGGTCAGTAGTTCAACGTGTGGCTCAACATAAGTTATCACCTTCATACATTGTTCCTTTGCAGCAGGGAGCCACTTCTGCATAATGTAGGGTTACAGCAAAGTACCAGTGGATATAAATACTTGATGCAGAAAACTGGGCTGGGCAAGCAGGTTCTAGTCAAAACATAATTTTTGTATGGATTGGAAATGGTTCAGATTAGGATGACCCATATTTTTGTATGGGTTGGAAATGGGTCAGATTAGGATGACCCCAAATGCTTTTTTAACTTTATATATAAATAATTAGTGTGTTAAATATAATTACAGATACTACGCAATTACAATAATAATCTAGCTTTCTTAGTCAACCGTTTTAGGAGATTGTATGTACTGATCTAAAAAAACACAGTGGACGGCTTTCGATACACACTTTGTTTAGCTAAAAAAGTTATTTATCCATTTGTCCTGTTAGAGAAAGAACATAACCCAAATCAACCCATTCATAAGTAAATGGGTCACAATTGCAACATTTAGTAGAAACTCAAGAAAAAGTGAACAAGAATGTAAATTTCATACAACTAGTTGGTTATCAGTTAAGTAGCAGGAAAGCATATAACCAAACAGGAGTTAATGTAGCAATTTGAAGAGCATGATTCAAACAAAAAAATTGTAGAGAAACATAAACATAGACCGACTACTTACATCATGCATCTTGACATCAATTTCACATGTGATAACAACAACAACCACCACCATACTCAATAAATCCCACTTATAGCAAAGCTATTGGTAGGGTCTAGAGAGGGTGGATGTAGGCAAACTTTAACTATATCCCTAAGGAAAGAGAGGCTGCTTCCAAAGAGAGCCCAATTCATATGTGATATTAATATATTATATAATACATTAACAAAATCTGAGGAACTTTCTTACGGTCGTGACTATGCCTATGTGAGGTTCAGCCCACGTTTCAGCTTGTGCCTTCTTCTCCAAAGCCTGTTACAATGAAAAGAATACTATGAAAAAAAACATCCTTACAAAACGTATAATAGCATGACTTGAAGTAGATTATGCGTGGAAATAATAGAATAAAATTATAATAAAAAGGTTATGCAAAATTACCTTCTTTGTAAAAGTGTCAAAAGCAGGTTTTCCGTGCTCCTTCCAACGAGCCTCCACATAAGACTGAAAAATCATGATGTAGTAAAACCTCACAACTATGTTCCTTATGTACATGTACTTAATTCAAAAGAGTCAAACCTCACAACTATATTCCTTATGTACATGTACTCAATTCAAAAGAGAGTTACCTGACTAGAAGACAAAGGAGCTGCAATCCAAAGTGGTAGCCATGCAGAATAAACCTGATTATAAACAGGAAGACCAAATAATAGACATAAGTTGGTTTTCAATCAAGCATGGTTAACATCTTTATAATCATATTGACAGGTAAAATAAAGATAGAAGAGAAATAAGTTTATTGAATCAGCTGAGCACGGGAGATGCATCTCTTTTTAACAAAGGATTAGATTAAGAAATACTGACAGTTAACATTAGAAGAAAGCAATCCCCAGATGGAGAGACCCATCACTTTGGTCATGCCAACCAGTGAACCAGTTATAAGATTTCAAATGCTAGTTCTGTCTACATTCTTTATATATATGCAATCAAATAACTTCCTTATATGCAAAGCCTGCCATGATGAAAAGAATAATAGGTTTTGTTGCAGCTTTGTAACTTTACTTATTTTAATTAGAATATTCCACTCAGAGTCCCACGTAAACCATTCCCTTCATCTCCAAACACTGCAAAGGTTTAATTAGGCATGTAGTTGAATAAAGATGTTTGACTATTGACCAATACCTAAATGCCCAGTAAAAACGAATAGTTGTGGACCAGACTAAAAGTAAAAAAATTTCAAAAAGTTATTAGCAAAAAAGGTAAATACGGATCAAACAGTTCCCAAAAATATATGTTGCAACTTTTGGGACAATACAAATAGAAAAACAGAGTTGCATATTTCTCGGATGGAGCCATGGAGGGAGTTATCTTTTTCTTCATTTGAATTAAACTAATCCTCTTTAGTTCTTTATGCCATCATACAGTCATTTAAATATAAACACAAATGTCTAATCTACTGTATCTCTTTCACCTCACACTAAAAACTAAAAGTACATGGATAATAACTAGAAGTTTAAAACAAAAGAAGAAATGGAGGGGAAGGCACACAAAAACTGTAAAATAACTATTGTACATAAGATGATCAAGCTGTAAATGAAAATCATATGTAACATAGTAAACGTAAGATCAAAATCACTTAATTTCCATTCATGATCACTACTTAACGATTTCACTTTATGGGTCCCATTTATATGGTGCAAAATTTACTCTATGTGAGGGGAAATTAAAAGAAAAGCCTGCAAAATGGAAAAAGAATGGAAAATTATAGAAATATATGACAACTAAGCTCAGAAAAGGGCTGCAAATCATGTTTCAAAGACCTAGAATAAGTGTTTTTTAAAACAATATCACATGTTCACATATAGGATCACTTGGCACAATTTAAAACACCAAGAAACTACAATCTTTCAGAATTTACCTCTGTCAATTCTTCAATTTTACGTGTGGCTTCATCCTTAGTTTTCATAAGTTCCTCCTACATATGATAATGGATGTTAATACATCACTTTTCACATCTAGAGTATACCAAGCAACATGTTGTGAACCTACCTCAGCAAACTTAAGAGCACGCTCAGTTTTCTGAAGCTTTGTCTTCTGTTCTTCAACGGTCTGCTCAAGCTGAAACAAAAACAAAAAATAGAACTGTGAATAATTCAGTTAGTTTGGCTTATATTAAATTAACAAGCCTTGTACCACATACGGAGGGAAATGTAATTTAGCCCCTAGCTATAAAGACATTATAGAACAAAGTTGATATATAAATTCTACCACTAATACCATTACCATATATCTAGCATTAGATTGATCTAACCATCAGAAACCTACCACAACGTTGCTATGCGTTCGTTTCTCAATAAATTCAACCTTTTTGTATTTATATATAGCATTTCAGCTAAGATAAGAGAGGAAAGATTGAGATTGTTCGGGCATGTCAGGAGAAGACAGATGACGACATTTGTAAGGAGTGTGGAAACTAGACAGTGAGGGGGAAGAGTTGCAAAGGTGGACTGAAGCCGACATAGAATGAGCAATCAGGAATGATTTGTTAGATTTGCACCTCTATGAAGACATGATCAGTGATAGGAGTTTTTGGAGATGTCAGATAAAAGTTAGGGAATTTTAGGGACTATATAGATTTTGGGCTTTCCTAGGGCTTCGTATCTTAGATTTTACTGCATTAGGTTGCCTTTGGTCATCTGTATCAGTGTTAGCTACTTTCTAGGTTGCTTTTAGTATTTAGGTGTGCCTTTAGTTTAGTGTGCTTCTCGTCTTAAGGTGTTAGCCTTAGGGATTTCTTATGTCTACATGTTCTTGTACCTTCTGCTACTCATAATGTTGTAATGATACTTATTTCCTATTGTACTTTTATGTATTTTTCCATTTCCAAAAAAAAGGTTTCTTAGTCGGGGGTCTCTTTGGGTGCAGCCTTTTTATCTTATGGGTAGAGACCGTAGATGTAAGGTATGCCCTCATCTCACCTTCCCTTAATCCTACTCTCGTGGGGGATTTTTGTTGGATATGTTTGTTTGTTTGTTTAGTTTATATATAGTGGCTGGCAAACACAATAAAATCAGCCTTACACTCTGTAGCTTTGGATTCATTTCAAGCATTAACTTCTCCAATTCTTTTGATCGAGTTTCCAAAGCCTCCTTAAACTGGCCGTTTGCTCCAATGCCAACTGTAGTTTCTCCACCTGAAATAAGAAACAAAATCCCATAAACCATCACAATGCATATCTTGAAATACTTAAAACTTTACTAACTTCAATGCATACCTGCTTCTCTAACTCCTCAGACCTCGTATGAGCCTTTTCGACCTGCTCATTAGCATCAGATGACCCTTTAACCTACCAAACACAAGCTAAAACCATCACAACAAATAATGGCATTCATGAACACCATAAACAGAATCATATGTTCACAACCCTACCTTAAGTGAAGCTACCTCATTTTGCAAAGAACTGATACTATGAGATTTCTCCTTAATCGTTCTCTCTTTCTCTGCTATTGCCTTCTCTTTCCCAGCAATGATCACATCTTTGGATCTTAACTCTTCACTCTTCTTGTTAACAAGAGATTCTTCAAACAGAACATCAAATTCAACACAAATTATACAAACTTCTCCATCTATATGCTTCAATTCAATATTACTTTTCTTTTCCTTTTTAACAACAATCTACTCTACTCCTAATTCTACACGATTATCTACCAATTTAATATTACTTCTCTTTTTCTGAACAACAATCTAACTCCTAATTCTATACAATTACTTCACAATCGAATATTTACTTTTCTTTTTCTGAACAACAATATAATCTACTCCTAATGCTACACAATTATCCACCAATTCAATATTACTTTTCTTTTTCTGAACAACAATCTAATCTACTTCTAATTCTACACGATTATCTACCAATTCAATACTACTTTTCTTTTTTCTAAACAACAATCTAATCTACTTCTAGTTCTACACAATTAGCCACCGCATGACTTGAACCCTTAACTTCTTGTGAGGACACATTTAGGACACCATTTTAAACATCTGGGTACCGCTTTATTATCTAATATTACTTACCAAACAAGTTTCCTCAGCCTCTAATTCTACAATGCTGCTAGCCATACAATGGAAAATAACCTAAATTACGTAAATTAGAAGGTTGAAGGTGAAATACAAACCAAGTGATCGGATCTTCGACGTGAGCTTCTCCAATTCGATCCGAAATCCGTCGGCTTCACCGGATCCGACTGATACCCCGTCACCGGCGTCATTAGCACTAATATGAGTGAAAATTAGGGCGAAAAGGGATAAAAGAAGGAGGATATTGAGCTTTGAGACCGCCATTGATACGAATCAGAACCAAAATACGTACGGAATCGATCGTTTTGAGGTTTTTTGTCGTGAAATTACGTGAATTGTTGGGATTTCAGGTGGAGGAAAGTTATGGAATCCAAATGGATCGAGTGGTGTTGTGTTGTGTTGTGTTGACTGATGAATCTATAAATGGTGAGTGTTGAAATTGTGATTGTATTCAAATGTTTGTTGTTGATTTGTAAGATGATTGAAGCTCTGATTTTGAAGCTACATGGATGAACTATTCTTTGCATGGAATATAGATTGGAGTATGAGAACCTAATAATTTTAACCAAAGGTCCACAACTAAAATAACTAAACAAATCGATTATGAAAGTTTAAAATTTAAAATATCATACAATTTTTTTAAGTTTTAATTTTTAGTATGACGAACTTACACAATCGTTACTCCTACTTTTAAAATCTAAAATTGTGTTCGGTATTCATTATGAAACTAAAATTCTTAAACATTTAAGTTGTTGTAATGAGTCGTCACGTTTCCCCGGATGATAGATTAGGTTTCTTTTTTAGATTCTTCATGTTGTAATGGGTGTTATCTCGTTCTTTTCTCGTTTTTTCTTATGTTTTTCATGTGTGTTGTGTGCGTGGTACGATATGATTGCCAATGGGTTAAATTATTTTAAAGAATATTTCATGAATATATCTGGAATTAAAATTGGTCGTCGGAACTAGGGGTGGTGTTTCCATCCGGGCCGGGATTTCAGCACCTCCTTCATGGTTCCACTCTATGAGGCTGAGGCCAAGAAGTAACAATCGTAAGAAGATATAATGATGGTAAAATGTCTTCTATTTAAGAGATCAAGAGTTTGAGTTCTGCAAGATGTAGATTTAAACAACTAATAAAAATAAATTAAGAGTTCTTTAAATAACTAAATAAATAAACTTGAGAGAAAACACAAACACATACATTTTAATAACATAATAATACCATAAGACTAGATGCCCTTTGTTTATCGCAACTATTTGGATGCAGACTGTCGTTGTCAAAAATTATTGAGAGTTGCTCGGGTTTCGATTACATATATTAACATCAAGATAAAAGTTTATAGGTGTTGGACTGTTGGGTGAACCCTTACAACCCTCTTAGGTCTGCCCCTGGTTAATACTAAAACTAATTTAAATTTGTTAAAGTGAAATTACATATTTTAAAAAAATTACAGTATTTTAATTAACCAAATTATTTGTTAATAAGCTATCATTCCAAAAGAAGATTAAAACATAAATTTTCGATAAGAAAATTAGTTTAACGATTCTTTTGTCTTTTTTAAGTTGAAGAAACTTAGTATATTAAATATAAGATGGGTGACTTTTTCATGAAGAAAAAATAAACTATAATTGTTAGGCCTGTAAATGAACCGAACGAACACGAACATCAGCATGTTCATGTTTGTTCATTTAACTTTTACAGAACACGAACACGAACACATAATCGAACATGATTTTTGTTCATGTTCATTTATTAAGAAAATAAAAATATTCATGTTCGTTTATGTTTGTTCGTTAAAAAGCTAAATGAACACTTCAAGAACATAAACGAACACAAATGAACAATAATAAACGAACATAAATGAGCAATAATAAACATACTGAACACACAAAAAACAACATTAAATGACTATTTTGAAACTTTTAGGTGTACTAGTGGAGATTGAAATCTCATTAAACTTATAGGTTTCCAGTATAACATAATACACTTAAGTTTCAAATATTAACACATAATATCCTTTCATTATTACTATTACTATTCTTATTAAAACCTTTGGTCGGTGGCTACAGTGCCACCACCAAGGGTATTTTAGGTATTTCATCGCCTGTTGAATGTTGATAAAGAAGACGAAGATTCACACAGACACCATCATCATCATCATCAGCATCATCATCATCAGCAGCAACATCTTCTTCATCTTCTTCATCTTCATCTTCTTCATTCTGCAACTCCACCTTCAAAGCACAGGTCTACACACACATGGAGCTATAGATACAGCATCTGACGACGGTGGAGGTGGAGGTTGTGGTGGTGGCGGTGGCGTGGTGGTGGTGTTTGGTGGTTTCGGATGATCCGGTGAGCATTTGGACGAGTTTTTTAAAGGAGGTGGTGTCGGCTTGAATGAAGGTGGTGGGGTAGGGGTGGTTGGGGTCGGATCTGGCCGCCCTAAAAGCCGGAAGTCGGCCGCCGTGGGTGGTCTTGCAGCCGCCGTGTGGGTTCAAATCGCCTCCGGTAACGCTTACTCTTTCCCTCTGTATTCGCACACTTTGAAATCTGTATTGGGTCTCTCGCAACAGCAGCTTACGATTCTTGGTGTTGCTAATGATTTGGGGGAAAATGTTGGTATTCTTCCTGGGATCGCATCGAACAAGTACCCACCTTGGGTTGTGCTTGTGGTGGGTGTTCTTGCGTCTTTCTGTGGGTATGGTGTCATCTGGCTTGCTGTTAGTGAGACTGTTCGTAACATGCCTTATTGGGTTGTAAGTGCTCTTTTCAGTTTACCATTTTGTTTTAAAGATCCTACTATTTTAGATATAGAGTGTGTTGAATTGATCATGAGCTTAAAGATGTTGTCCTTGTGTATCTTGATTTTGTTTGTAGTTAGAACAACTATCATAAATTCATAATCAAGTAATCAACCATTTGTAGGTTTAGTTAATCAGCTATCAGGAATTGGGTAGTTGTCTTTTTGTGTTTTACTGTGTTTATGACTCAAATATATGCAACATCTTGATTGGTTTGTGTTCTTTAAAGAAGATGACACTTTTGAGTGTTTGAATGAAGGGAAGTTTTCAAATTTTAGGGTGAATCATCAGTCCGAATTTAAAATTCGAAATATCTATATTTAGTATGAAACAAGCAGTCTTCACTATTTCAATATATTTTCTGAACTACAAACTTACCACTAGGATGAAAACGGCTGTGTTTTTAGTTAGTTGATTATTTGTATCTGCATATGAGCATAAGCAAAAGCTGTTTAAATGAGCTATAGAATATCTTGACTGATTCGTCTTTTAAGTATGGATATTTATCCATCCTCATTTAGTTTCTGATCATGATAGTTATTATAATAACCTATTATAGGTTTAGTTTCTTTAACTTTAAGGAATCAAGTAGTTTACCTTTAGGCAGTCAAAGGCTCAAGGCGTAAAGGGTGAGCCTATCGCCTATGCGCAAGGTGCTTAAAAAACATGTGACTGAGACAAACAAGCTGCATATGCATACCATTTTGAGTTGTTTTAGATATGCTTTAGGCTGGCTTAGGCTGGTTTATAGTTTATACAGGTTTATGCTGTTTTAGACCAGTTTATATTGTTTTTTTTTTCAAATTTTGGTATTTTTTTCCCTTCAAATTTTGGTCTGTTTTTTTTCCAGTTTTTTCCACCTTTGTGCCTTGATGGACGCACAGTGTTGCGCCTAGGTGCGCGCCTTTGGTCACTTTGGGCTTTGACTACTATGAATTATCTTTTATAAGTTACTGTAAATATTACTCCAAAGATTTATATAGTATGCGGTTGGATTTGTTGAGTGGGCGGAGTAGCGGTGGCGGTGGTGGTGGCTCCGGTGGGAAAAAGAGGAATGTGAGTGTTGAATTTTGGGATTTTGTTGATCTTATGCATGAATTGAGTTTTGTGATTTGATGATTTGTTAATTTTGGTTTGGTTAATTGAATAGATGGATCAGAAGATTACAATGAGTCATGGGTCAAACCAATTTGACCATATTGATATCTTTGTTTTTAAGTTTTGTTTGTTTTTTTTAGTTCATGTGTCAACTGTAAACTAGATTGTTCTTCTTTTTGGCTCAGATTCTAAGGTGTTTAAGTGTTACATGATATTAGAAATCTATTAATAGAGTAGGTTTATAGTTAAAAAAAAGAATATTGTAGCGATTAAAAGTAGTATTAAGGATCTCAAGTAGCGAATTTCATCAAAATTAGATTATAAATGACTCAAGATGAAGCTGTTAATTGGATCATCTATCACTAGCTAGATTTTGGATCTGCAAATCTAGAATCAGTGTTTAACTCAAAATTAAAACCATTGATATTTGGTATAGGCCAGCTTGGGTGATATTAGTTATGGGCCAAAATGGGTGATATTGGTTATGGCCCAAAATGGGTGATATTGGTTATGGCTTAAAATGATTAAAATTTGGTATGGGTCAACATGGGTGGTATTGGTTATTGGTCAAAACAGGTGGCATTGGTTATGGCTCATAACAGGCGCATAAGTTATGGGTCATAACGAGTGGGATTAATTATGGTCAATGAAAAGTGGTGGTATTGGTTATGGGTCAAAAAATATGGAATTGATATGGTCAAAATGAGTGATATAGGTTATGGGTCAACTTTGTGGTATTGGTTGTGGATTAAAATAAGTAATATTGGTTAGGGGTCGAAATGGTTGATATTTGGTATGGGTCAGCTTGGGTGATATCAGTGATATGGTTATGGCTCAAAACTATTGAAATTTGGTATGGGTCAACATGGGTGGCATTGGTTATGGCGTATGGGTGAAAACGGATGGTATTGGTTATAGGTCAAAACGGGTGGTATTGGTTATGGGTCAGTATGAACGGTGTTTGGTTTGGGTTAAAACGGGTGATATTTGGTATGGGTCAAAATGGATGGTTTTGGTGATGGGTCAAAATGAATGGCGCAGGGTAATTCAGGTGGTGGTCTTGGAGGCAACATGACCAGATATACAACATACAACCATTGACAGTCATGCATCTTCAACCGGATTAGTTTGTTATTGTGTAGTTTTTATGTTTAGTTCTGTTTAGTGCAGTTGTTTAGCCAAGTTGTACCGCGGCATCACACGGGTATGTTTGCTAGTTATAATAATATATTTATAAATAAACGAACATAAACAAACGCAAATGAACAAACATAAACGAACATATATGAACAAACATAAACGAATCATAAACGTAAACAAACGAACAAAACATGGTTTAACTAAGCTAACACAAAATTTTTGTTCATGTTCGTTCATTTACTAAATAAACAAACCTAAACGAACTTCCCGTCGAACAGTTCATGAACATTTAGTTCATTTACAGACCTAATAATTGTTATCTATAGTATTATCTTTAGTTAAAACTATGAAAACAACACACTAGTAAAGTAAATAAAGATTATTCTAAAAGATAAATATCTTTACATTCTATTTTACCATTACATGATTCATTTTATTTCTACGTTCACAAATTCTGTATAAATTCTTGGCATCACACATAAAGCTAAGCAATATGCGCTCGACATGAAGTTAAGTAGGAACGACTTGAAATGATTTAAGTGACCCGAACCGAAAGCCAAAGCCTGAATCGGATCGTGCATAGAAAATATATATGTAACTTCTGGGATGTTGTTGTGTATAAACCATAAATACGGTTCAAATACTAGTCATACAAAGATGCCAAAGGGGTCAAAATAGACCCATAAGAACATGTACAACCTTAAGGTGTACTGAGCTTGAATCAAACTCTTTTAGGGTCCAAAATGTAAAATCAGAGATCAGATTTTATAGACAGGTGTAATCCCCAACAGATGAAAGCATTTCCTCATCACCACTGCAGTTGCCTCGCACAACAATAATCTACTGGTCTCCTCAGCAGACCCCACAACCTGCGAAAATCAAACCGTGAGCATACAGGAATTTGTACAGTAAAGCAAGATGTTACAGAATAGTTTTGGCTCGAGAAACACGATATATTTGTCATTAGAACTTAGAAGTGTTACGTAAGAAGGTTGTTTGGGCCCGCGGTCTGAAAGTGACGGTGTCAATGATGCTCGACATCAGTTATCATGATAACAATTGGGATTTGGACGATGGCGTTTAAATGTACATCTATTAAATGAAGTTGTAAAAAATTAGATTGACTAATTGTGTTTAATTTAACTGAAGGTGTGTTTGGTTCACAGAATTGGTTGGAATTTGAATCTTGAATTTAAGATAGCACGTTTGGTTGGATAACGAAGGAGCTAGATTCCAACTGAAATCTCTCAGATTCCGTATATTAAATGATTTCAAGAACTCAACAAAGGAACGAGCATCTCCCCCTCCAGTCACCACTGTCACATTCCAATTTCTTGAAAAAATTTACAACCCGGACATGATTATTTGGTCAACTAAAAGCATCAAATAATCAAATTTAATCAAATTCCAATTCTTTTGACAAATTCTAATTTCAATTTCTTAAAAAATAAGTGAACCATACACCCTAATAGAAGTTATTGCAGAAAAAGAAAAGTGAAACTGGGTAAAGTGTCTCAAACTAGATTTAACCAATTTTGTTGCAGCTAATATAGAGGTGACTACCAAAAAGAGATTATTTTTTGATAACAAAACAATGGCATATGAAAAAGTATATGCATACATACCTGGCACTCTGAGTAGAAACTTGTAAACTTCTCAGATAAATCGTATAGGTATTCACACAGAACATTTGGTAACAGATTTGTGCAAGCCTCTTCGACTACCTGGAAAACAAAATTGTGTTAGCAAATTAAGATGCCTGACCCGTACTAAAAAGTTGCCCGCTTTGACCCGCTATATCACCTATATACATGTACATGTGTATATGTATCATAGTAGAATGTGAGCAAAGATGCTTAAAATATGGTTTCTTCTTCAAGAAATTGTTTTACCTCAGCAAACTGGAGCAGATGTAATCCCAGCTTGCGTTCTTCATCTTTCTGCAGTAATAATTGTTCCTCCTGTTGCAAACATTGAATCCAATCAAAAACTTACTGTTCAGTTCAAGAACACAAAATTAAAAATTAAAAGAGCAACATTTGTAGCAACATGAAAGTGACGATAAACTCATACCCGTTTCAACTCCTCTATGTCTTTACCAGACTTTCTGATAATTGAACATATACGAGCATGTGCATAAAGCAGATATACTGCAGTATTTCCCTGTTTATCAAAAAATATGACCAGGTAAGAAACAAGAACAGTGTTACAATTTCAAATTAAGACTTGAACAGAAAGAAATGGGAGGAAATCATTAAGCATGCCTTATCATTAAGCATCTGATCAAAATTGAATGTGTAATTGGTCAATCTGTTATTCTTCAGGTCTGCATACCTGTTAAGGACATAAATAATCAGACAAGGGAAATAGCAAATGAGCATGTTGCAATAATCAGATATTGGAGGTAAGATTTCAACGCTTCAAAAATGGGTCAGTTTGGGCTGTGATTTATCTCCAACAAGTCATAAGGATAAGATTACAAAACTTGGTTAAAGAAAGCATATCCAATAGGTGAGTTAAACGGATCAAAGTAACCCTAAGACTTAAATGTTTTCAATTGTATAAGAATCTCAGGTAAGAGCAATACAAATACTAACCAATAGCATGAGTACAAATATGCAATAACCAAAAACATAAATATTAAAAGCATTAGCATCTTACTTAACAGCACCATATCCAACTGCTTCAGAAGTATGCTCAAGCTCCTCAACAGTCCACTCATCAGCCTTACCTAATCATAATTATAGTCAACACATATTATTTATTGACTTCACATTAAGGATAAATTAATTCTAATAATAATGTTAATAAACCAATTTATGGATATACCTCGTTCCACAAGAGCTGCTTTACAACGAGTTTTAGCTTCATCAAGTAGATCAACCAACTTAACCACTTCAGTACTACGCGTTCTAAATCTCTTCCCATCATCACCAAGAACAAGACCAAACCCTACATGACTTGCTTTAGGGTATTTGTTCTCATCAGTTGGAAGCCACCCTGCACATTTAGCAGCCTGGAAAAAAATTTGTTTTAGTTCCATCAATATTAAATTCTTTATTTTTTTCTTAATTGTTATGCTGTGTACAAGTGACTTACAGTGAAGAACATTTCAAAATGCTCTCTCTGGCCTACATCAGTGACATATATTATCCACTCAGCTTTTTCCTCATTAAGCCGATACCTGCATATAACATGAAATAGTGACAAAACGATAAATAAAAAATTCAATATTTATCTATTGCTGGCTAATAAAGATTTATGTTAATTAAAAAAAACTAACCACAGAGCTGCTAGATCTGTTGAAGCATAGTTGAAACCTCCATCTCTCTTCACAACTATAAGAGGAACCTTTTTTCCTTCAATAAATATCACCTGAGCTCCTTCGCTTTCTTCAATCAAACCCTTTTCCCTGAGCAGATCTAGCGTCCCTGGAATGTAGGGATTATAGAAACTTTCACCCTGAAAGCAACAAAATTAAACAATAACTCCTAAACTCCTATTTTGTATCAGTAGAAAGAAAAAGAATAGACCTTTTCTTCCAAGTGAACCCCCAGACGCTGATATACTTTTTCGAAACCCTTTCTACTAATTTCACATATTTGCGCCCATGCCTTCCTGTACTTTTCCTCGCCGCCCTATTTCAATATTCATTGTTTTACATATAAGAAAAAATATGATGACCAAATAGTTCAGAAATCCACACACACATATAAGTTGTGGATTTTTCATGAACTAAATAATTTGACTGCTGATTTCAATGGTTATGTAAGCTATAAAGCTGTTTAACTCACCTGGAGACTAACTACAGCCCGTTGGGCTCTCTCTTTGAATTCAGCATCACCATCAAATCTCTGTTTTGATGCCTTATAAAACACCTATCAAAGTACCAACTAAGTCAAGATAACACCAACCGACCCAATGATCAAATAGAATGCCAGATAAGACAAATACTATAAAGATATTAACTTTAAAGTGTTGTTTATGCAAGCATATGAATATATGACAAAAGAAGTAATCGTGAAAAAAAGTAATTCAGAAATATGAAACCACATGATGCATCTTATACATATTATATAAATTATCAATTAAATGTAAGTAGTCATGAAACAATTATTTAGCAGTGGAACCTAAAGATGTTGAGCCAGAAATAAGTTAAATGATGAAGCAAAAATATTCAACTGTGAAATGCAAGGAAAACACTGTGCTTCTCTAATCACCTGCAATATTACATTTTAGCAAGTACTACTCCATCTGTCTCATGGAAGTAGAAACTATTGAATCTTACTGAACCTTGATGTGCTTTGCTAAAAGTGTTTCGAGTGTTGCTCAAAAATCTTAAATAACCATCAATATGATAAAACAAAGAATTTGTTTAAACCAATTAAAATAGCCGGTAAATTCAAACAATAAATCAAGCTTGAAATGAAAGGGTCCAACTAATGTGGGATGTTTCAAAATGAAAATTGTTGTAACAAAGAAAATATGTGATATAAAGCATTCGCAGATGATCATATAATAATGAGATTCCACAAGTAGTGTAATGTAAGAGTTACTATGCTCACCTCAAGTTCTCCAATATCCTGATCATTAACTTCACCATCTGGGAACTTTTCGAATAGAAACTCAATCAACATTCCAAACTGCAAAAAAATATGATAAAAACAAATTATTAGTGTTATTTATTTGCACAAAAAAAATTAAGATCTTATATCTAATACTAGCTTCTTAGTTCCCATAGTATATCAGATTTGTAATAACAAAAATTCACTAAGGTGGCTCAATTGCATGTACCTGAGTGCCCCAATCCCCAACGTGGTTTCTGCGAAGCACGTCAACTTTAGAATACTCAAGCATACGGGCTAGCGTGTCCCCAATGATTGTTGACCTCAAATGACCAACATGCATTTCCTTTGCAATGTTGGGTGATGAAAAGTCAACTATCGCCCTTTTGATAGAAAGCTTCGGTGCCCATGTGTCTATACCATCTGTTAGCATATTATGGATTCGCTGCAAGAGAAACGGTGAAAAAATGTAGAAAAGAAGTTAGTTCAAATTTTATTGCATTTTCAAAAAATTAAAAGAAGAAACAAATAACTAAATACCTTGGCTATCCATTGTGTCGATAACTTAACGTTTATGAAGCCGGGACCAGCTATGGAGCATGATTCTATCATGTCAGACGTTGGAAGATTCCGCATTATGGCCTATATGTAGAAAGATCATATGAATATATAATTGGTGTTATAGAATATAACATGCTCTATATATTCAAGATCCATATTAATTAATATTCATAAAAATAAACAGTGTTACCTGTCCAACAGGTTGTGGACCTTTAAATTCTGTACCCTTGCCTTTTATTTTAGACCACAAGCTCATGGCATTGTTGCTATTATGTAATGAAAAATTCTGCATTAGTACTCAGCATTCTGAATCAAAGCAAGCAGCACAAAAGATGATGCAGAATACAGCCATAATTACAACATTATGAAAGTAAAGATTGCTCAAGTATTATAGAAAGAAAATATACAAAGAAACAAGAATGAACAAATATGAGAAAAAACATATACCATTGGTAATCACCAGCTTCCTTTCGGGAGCATACAGCAATAAGAGGTGCCACTTCTGGCTCATCAGGAACGGTAACTTTCAATGAGACCTCAAATACCTTTGCTATTTGTTCTTTAAGGTTCCCGCTATTATCTTCCTGTAATACAATTTACAAAAACACTGGCATCATCTTACTGTGTGAATTTATAAAATAGAACATATATTCTTTAAATCTAAAAATTTAAACTTTTGTATCTATACTTCAAGTGCGATTCTAAGCTAGTTTGAACACAGATAAAAGTCAATATATGTGCATGATGATGTTAAAGTTGAAAGACTTACAGGTACAGCTGCCATGGATGACTTGGAGTGTGCCCACTTAACCGGAAAGTTTCTTCTGTACGCTTCTTTCAGAATATCTGTCTAGTTTTGCAGTAACAAATATATAAGTAATTCACAATCATGAAAATAGAGCAATAGCCGAATTTCACTTTACTACCATAGGCACTAAGTTTGATTCTGTACCCATTAGCTACTAGCATCTAATACCCAAACCCGCGTATACACATGTACCCTAGCTAAACTATTGACTTGTTTGGTACAGAATTCAGACAATAGCAATGCATGTAAAACAAAAGCTCCGAATAGTCTCACTGAAACTGTTTATTCCACTAAAATGAACCTTAAAAGCTACCAATCAATCGACATTACTCTCAAATTACATGCCAATTACACATCTACTGTATTCAAATACGAATTTGTAATCATGAATTATGAATTCACACAATAGCAATGCATGTAAACAAATGATGAATAAATATAGAATTTATGCTTACAATTACGGGACGGCGAGATACACGACGGACGACGGTGGGGAGGGGGGCGGAGATGATGCAGAGGAGAGAGAAAAGATTTCTCGATTATAAACATCGAAACTCTAGGGTTTTTTTAGGGTTTTAATGGCTGATTGTAGCTTTTTGAAGAACATTGGTCTGTTACAGATATGGCCCCTCTACTACTGCCAACTGGTAGAACTCAGGTTTTTAACTTTTGATCTTGTAACGTGTTTTTTCACCCGCGCGATGGGCAGGACCGTATGTTGATACTGACGTGGCAAAGGATGCGTTTGCAAATTTCGTATCAAACGTCGAAATTCGTTACATGTGTATCGACGAATTTGTTTAAAAACTTATAGCAAATAAAATGAAATATTTTTGAAAAAAATAAAAAAAAATGTAATTTAAGAATGAATATAAAAAGGCAAAACAAATAACTAAAGGAGAAAAAAAACATGAAGAGTAGGGGTTGAGATTCGATCCCTGGTGGACGTTATGTGAGCCCAACATGTTAACCCTAAGGCAACAACCCTTTACGTTCAATACCTCACGTTGAATACTATTTAAACACATCCATGTTGCATGCAAATAAATTAAAAATTAAAAAATTTGAAGCCATTAAATGTTGACCATATTGCATGATTTTTTTGGATTACTAATGGACCATTGACTCTCTCGATAATTTTCATTACTCGAGTTCAGAAACTTGGACTCTAGGCTGGCGCGTCCCGAAAGGAAAGTTGTACAACGGTTTACCTTCAGTCTCGAATTTCAGACCACCTTCAAGATGGAACACTTTAGGTGAGAAAACTATCTAGCCTAATATAAAACCACTTTCTTATCACATGTGATATTTGAACCCAATGCCTCTTCATTTAGTTAAGTATTTAATACATTGTCTTAACCACTTGAATTGAGAATCATGGCTAATAATTGAATTGTTCAATTGGTGTTGCCCTTCATGTTTTTGTTTAATGATATTGTTCATATGTTTGGGTCTTTGTATGTCATTTTTCAATAGAGTTCATGGCCCTGATAGTTAGCTCCATTTGTGTGGTAGTTTATGTGTATGTCTATCGGTGATAGTGGCCTTCATGGCCTTTTATCTGTCTATTTGTAATTTTGTATTATATTTTTGTTTCTTTCTAGCTTTCCCATTGGCTCTTCATTTTTATATTTGATGAATGTTAAGAAAACTAAAACGATACTCGTATATATATGATTGTAAATGAACTAAAACGAGTTTACTTTCATAAGATTTGGTGAGTTTTTGTGTTATGCACATTGAAGACGTATGACAAAGATGATAAATTTTTAAAGGGATACCTGTATTTTTCCTTGCCCCTAGGAACTCCTAGCTTAGATGTAAGGTACCTATGATAAACCGATGTGTATAAGTGTTTGTTGCTTTTTAGGTGTCTTTTAGTCATAGTGTGATGAAATTATATGCGTTTGTGATAAGAGTCAATATTTGAGTGTGATTAAAATAATGAGAGAAACCAACGTTTTGTTGCGTGGTCATCTTGCCGGAGAGTGAAACATTTTGCATTAAATATCAGCAATTTATATTTTTGTATTATCTAAATTTATTTACTAATATATATATATACACACACATGTTTTATATATACATTCAAATGACTTGAATGAAAATTTTCACAATATTTCAAAGTTGTATTTATGAAAATTTAGAACTTGGTTATAAATTCAAGATTTGATGTCATCGTCTGAGTATATTTAATTATACATGTTATAGAAATTGAAAAATATAGATGTAATCATCTTTTAAAGTCTTCTATAACCATATCACTGAAATATGAAACAAAAAAAAATTTGTGCTACAAATAAATTGATTAAATTACATATTAGATAACAATATATAAAACGTTTGATGCTTTTAAACATTCAATCATATGTATTTGAAATTGCTTTTAAACATTCAAATCATATGTATTTGAAACTTTTAAGATAATAAGTTTTTTATCATTAAAATAAAGTAACAATAAATTAAAAACAACTTAATAAATTATTTAAAAAGAATTATAACACTGCAAAAAAAATTCAATATGAATTTTAAACTTGTAACATCCAAAAAGTTTGATAATTATTTATTTATTAGGATTAGTGTTCAGTCGCACGCCATGCGTACGAATGAGGCCCAATCGCACGAATGAAGGGCGTATGGGTTCAGTCGTACGATTGAGCCATGCGAATGGGTCCAGTCGTACGATTGAGAAAGTCGGCTAAAAATTGGCATGTAGCATAAGTAAGGCGGTTAAGGGTGTTAGAAGCAGATTTTATCTGCTATATTCTCACCCTCTCGTCCCTTTTGAACCCCAACACCCCTGCTCTTGCTATATTGAGTAAATTAGCTCCGTTTTGGTAAGTTTTGCTTGGTGCGGATCAATTCTTGATTATGTGAAGCTGTGAAGGTGGTTGAAATTGATCCAAAAACATGTTTTTAATCTGGGTTTTGTTAAATCTTTCTGTTAAACTGAAAAGTAAAGGTTCGGGTCCTAGTTTTTGTGAAGATTGATGAAATAAGGACCCGAAACGGTTGTAAATGAGATGTATATGTTCTGTTGTGAATATGGTATAATCTGAACGGTTAAAACTTGAATTTTTGGATCAAATATGGTAAGAACACAGCTGCTGATCCGTTTCAGGCGAATGAGCCCAGTCGCATGCCCATTCGTACGACTGAGTCAATCGCATTGTTCAAACGTGCGACTGAAGTTCAGTCGCATGAACCAATCGTACGAATGGAGGTCATTCGCACGAACCCTGTTATAGCTCATTCGCACCTCTGTCGTATGGTCCATTCGTACGACTAAGCTCAGTCGCATGTTCAGTCGCACGAATGAGTCCAGTCGCATAGCCTTAGTCATATGAAGTGGTCAGCTAGGGAAAATTTGACTAAGTTAGGGTTATTGTTTTAGATTTGCTTTGAGAAAGAGAAGTTTTAGCTGCCCTAGCATAATTGGATTGATAACCGCTTGTTGGAAATATTAAGGTGAGTTCTAATTGCCCTTTTTATGTGTTAATGTCGTTTGATAAATGTTGTTTGATAAAATCGGGCACTGGCATGCATATAAATAAATAAAGATGTGAATATGTGTTGAAAATGGTAAATGGTGATTAATGGCGAGGTGGAGGTTTGACCCACCAACTATAGACGGAGGTTTGACCCGTCAACCCCAATTATAGACGGGGGTTTGACCCGTCAACGCGCGAGGTAGAGGTTTGACCCACCAATTTCTAGACGGAGGTTTGACCCGTCAACGCGCGAGGTGGAGGTTTCACCCACCAAATTAAAATTGATTAAAGATGTCCATAAATACCGTGTGGGTATTCGATATGCATATCAATACTGGGATAAATAAATGGACTGATGAATGTGTGTGGATCATTTGGTGTGATAACAATTGATGAATTGTTACTATTGAAATGTGGTGTATGTTAGAACTCACCAGTTTATCTGATTTTGTGTTTATTTTCTAATGCATGCCAGGTAGTAATAGAGGTGCTCGTGATGGTCCCGCACAAAGTTAGCTTCTGGTTATGGTGTACGATACTGGCCACAAAAGTTAGGTTTTTAGGAAATGAAGTACTTAAAGCCTTAACAAAGTTTTGAATGTTGGTTAAAGTCTTGTAAATATGTTTAACGATGTAAACAGTTTTTAATATATGTAAAGTTCCGCTGCGTTTGTAGTCTCTGAATTGTTATTGAAGGAATTGATCTGCCCAAGATTTATATTAAATTGATGTGGCTAGTGTGATATGATCCAAGTCGGGTCATACCCAATAACAAGCTTAACAAACATCAAAAGATAATTCATTTGTTGATAAGATCATACAAATAAATAATGACACCAATTTAGAAAATGGATTTTTTAAATTATTGTTTTTGCAAATGAACATTATTATGTGAATAATTGTTCATGAGATATTATTTGTCTTTCATTATTTAGTGTTACTAAATGATAACAAATAAATGGGTGTTTAATTTATAAAGTTTAAAAATAAGTTTTAAACTTTATAAACAAGAAACAAATAAGTGTTAGTTTTGTTTAAAACTATAAAATGGTGGGACCTCCTTGTTTTAAAAGCTTGGCCGTCCATTTGGGCATGCAATGCCCATACTTCTTGCCTTGTAAATATACAAAGCATGCTTGCTTGTTTCAATACATTCCACTTTGATTCTCACTTGCATTTTTACAAGATATCTCTTCCCTCTCTCTCTTCTTTCATTCACGGATGTTTGAAGGAAAACAAAGCATTTTCAGCCTCATAGAAACTGATTTTCAGCTTCATAGAAACTGATTTTCAGCTTCAAAAGAAAGGTTCTTTGCTGAAAGGTCACGCAAGAAGAGAGGAATACAAGTTGGTGTTCAAAGCCTAGCATTCACAAGGTGTTTGTACAAGCTTGGGGTATCACTCCTTGAGGTTTTCTTGGTTGGAAACTCAGTCACGAACTCATCATTCACAGCTCATATCTTTGGGTTTTAGGAAGCTACAAAGGTTGTAGATTCTTGACTATCTTATGTTTTGTTATTGTATGCATTGTATATGAAGATCCATGGCTTGGGGTTCTTTGTTAAAAATGGTTTAACAACTATCTTTGTAACATGTTTTAAAATATAATTCCGCTGCGTTTTCATATAAACCAGTTGTATGAAGCTTTGATAAACATGTTAAAACCCCATCAATGGCATCAAGAGCCACTTATACATATGCATACATATATTACACTAACTAATTCACGTTTTTTTTGGTGCTTGACATCACCAAAACCGTGAATTAGTGGGCTGAAAAATGACCCTTTTGATGTTTTAAAGATCTTACTTTATGCATGTAATGATCTTTAAAAATCTAGATCATAAGATGTTTGCTTGTTTGGACAAAACCCATATGTTCTTGGTTAATGTTGGCCAAGAAAATGGGTCAAAAGGGGCTGCTCAAAACCGTGAGCTATGATATGATTTGATATGTTGTTTGTTGATTATGCATAACAAAGCCTTGACCATATGGATTGATTGATTGATTGGTTGTCTAGTTATATTCATTTGGGCATGTAATAATTTATCTTTGGTTTCAAGTTTTGTTTTGTAATCTATTCATTCATATGGTTTGTAATAAATAGATTAGGGTTTTTCTTTACTAGAAAAATGTATTAGGATACATATTTTGTAAAGGATGCTCAAGATCAAGACTTGGAGAAAAGATAAGACAAAGAGGATGCTTGAAGATGTGGTTTCAAGTGGGAGTCCCTTTGGTCAACCATGTGTCATGATTCTAAACCCTTAGGACATGACCATTTGACACACTTGTTTTGGCTAAACAAGTGTGATCAACTTAGTATGCTTTGTTATGCATATATGACTTGTTTTGTTTATGTTTGGTTGATTGCATATGATGATGTTTGTTTTGAATATTTGGATGTGATTAACAAACCGTCAACTAAAACAAACAATAAACAAGTAATTGGTTCTCAAATCATTAAGCATAAAATAGAATAGTTCTATAAAAGAAGTTAATGGTTTGCAAAATAAAATGGGTTTTATTTAAAAAGAACCAATAGGGTACCATATGGTTGAATGCATACAATCATATGGTACATAGACTTTTCTAAACAAGAATTGTGAAATTGTAAATCCCTTTAGATAACAAGTTAAACACCATCCTTTTACACAACACTTAGGTTACTTGCAAACTCTTAGTGGGATAAAGGTCACCTAACCACTTTGAGGGAACTTGTAACTTGAGGTGAGAATACCTTGTTTGTGGGATAAAGGTCACCTAACCACTTATGTAGTAAACTCACACGTGTGTGTAAGTAGGACAACTTGATTTGTAAAATATATTGAATGGATCACCTAAAATATGTTTTTACAAAAGGTGTTGATGGGATAAACATGCCGTTATAAACATAAGATGTTCAAACGATCCCATACCATTAGAAGTTACAATAGGTTGTAATTGTCATTTATGACTACCTTGTTTATTTAAATAATGGGATAAAGGTCACCTAACCAATATTTAAATATAACGTTGGATTCTAAAATTTTATTTATTAATGGTCTATGAGACATAAAGGGTATTGATAAATGAAATATAATTATATCAACGAATACTAATAGAACTTTGTAAAATCTTGTAGATGGCCGACAACAACAACGCTAATAATGATGTACCAAACCAAAACAACCAATCCCTAAGGGCGATCCTTCAAAGGGATCGTCTAACACCTAACAATTTCATGGATTGGTACCGCAACTTGAGAATTGTTCTCAAACAAGAAAAGCGGGCCTACATCCTTGATGACCCCATCCCCGATGAACCTGACGAGGAAGATGTGGAAGCGTATAATGATTGGGTTAGATATGTGGAAGACTCCGTCCAAGTCTCTTGCCTAATGTTAGCAAGCATGACACCCGAACTCCAAAAGGAGTATGAGCTCCATGGAGCTTATGACATGATCACTCAGTTACGGGAAACGTTCCAGCAACAAGCTAGAGTGGAGCGCTACGAAACGGTTCAAGCGCTTAATGCATGTCGGATGGAGGAATCCCAATCAGTTTCATCTTATGTTCTTAAGATGAAAAGCCACATCGACCGCCTTCAAAGGCTAAACTATCCCGTCTCAAAAGAGTTGGCCACAGATTTGATCCTTAATGGCCTAACTAAAAGGTTTGAGGCATTCGTCATGAACTACAACATGAACGGATGGGACAAGAGCATAAATGAACTTCATTCTATGCTCAAGTCAGCTGAGGCGGGAATGGGTAAGAGGGTTTTACCCGTTCTCACCATAAGTGAAGGTGGGAAAAAGAGAAAGTCTCTACCCCCTCCTAAGGCAACTGTTGCCAAAGGAAAGGGTCATGTTGGGGGAAAGGGGAAGACGGCTGTTAGGGCGCAACCTCCAAAGCTCAAGGAGAAGAAGCAAAAGGTTGCTGTGAACGACCCATGCTTCAAATGTGGTGAGATAGGGCATTGGATGAGAAACTGTCCAATCTATCTCAAAGAGTTGAGAGAAAAGAGGGATGCGGGGCAAACCTCAGGTATAATTTACATGATACATGTTGAGCTGAATGTTATTTCTTCTAACACATGGGTATTAGATACCGGATGTGGAACTCACATTTGTAATTTGTTGCAGGGGTTCAGAAGAAATGAACATTATGAAAGAGGGGAAATAAGTCTCTTCATGGGCAATGGTGCAAAGGTTCACGTGGAAGCCCAAGGAGACTACATTTTGAAGCTTCCAAGTGGTTTGGAAGTTATTTTAAATAATGTATTATATGCTCCTAGCTTGACTAGGAACATAATTTCTGTTTCCCGTTTAAGACAATATGATTATGATTTCAAGTTTGTTGACAATGATATTCATGTTTCTTTAAATCATGTATTTTATTTTAAGGCTATACCTTGTAATGGTATTTATGAATTAGTTCATGAAAACGCAACATATGATAGCTCTATATACCAAGCAACCACCAAAAGACTCAAATTAGATTTGAATGATACCTACCTTTGGCATTGCCGTCTTGGTCATATAAACAAGAAACGTATACAAACGCTTCAAAAGAATGGTCTTTTAAAAACAAATGAATGTGATTCATTTGATGTATGTGAATCTTGTTTACAAGGAAAAATGACTAAGGCACCCTTTAGTGGAACTAACGAAAGGGCGAAAGATTTATTAGGTATCATACATTCGGATGTATGTGGTCCTTTTAAGCCAATGACTAGGAACGGTGAGAGATACTTCATTACCTTTACCGACGATTATAGTCGCTATGGGTATGTGTACTTATTAAGGCACAGAGATGAAGCTTTTGAAATGTTCAAAATCTTCAAGAATGAAGTAGAAAATCAACTCAACAAATCAATTAAAGTTCTCCGTACCGATAGAGGCGGTGAATACCTAAGTGATGTTTTTCAAGATCATCTTAGGAGTTGTGGGATTGTCTCACAACTCACTCCACCTGGAACACCACAACATAATGGTGTGTCTGAGAGGAGGAATCGAACCCTATTAGATATGGTTCGATCTATGATGGCTAGAAGCACATTGCCTCTATCATTTTGGGGTTTCGCTTTGCTCTCCGCGGCCCGTATTTTGAATATGGCCCCAACCAAAAAGGTGGAAAAGACACCTTTTGAGATATGGCATGGAAGAGTTCCATCCCTATCATACTTAAGGGTCTGGGGTTGTGAGGCTTATGTTAAGACTCCCACCCCAAACAAATTAGATGTCCGATCCACCAAGTGTATCTTTGTTGGATATCCTAGAGATTCTATGGGATATTATTTCTATGATCCACTGGAACAAAAGGTGTTTGTTGCCAGAAAGGGCGAGTTCTTAGAAACAAAGTTCCTTATGGAAGGAACTAGCAGTAGAACAGTGGATCTTGAGGAGGATCAAGATTCACAGCCCGATGCACGTTTGGTTGAAACTAGCACTCAACATGAGGATGTTGAGAATGATCAAGCGGTTGATCAATACACACAAAACGTCCGCAGAAGTGGTAGAACTAGTAATCCACCTGAAAGATACGGATTTTTCATGGATGGATGCTACGTGGTAGATTCAGATGAACCAACCACATATCATGATGCAGTGTCCAATTTGGATTGTGACAAATGGCTTGAAGCCATGAACGTTGAGATGCAATCCATGTATGACAATCAAGTTTGGGAACTTGTTGTACCACCTCTTAATTCCAAAGTAGTTGGAAGTAAATGGGTTTTCAAGAAGAAAACCGATATGCATGGAAACTTGGATACTTACAAAGCTAGACTTGTAGCAAAGGGTTTCACTCAAACTCAAGGGTTGATTATGATGAAACCTTCTCACCTGTTGCAATGCTAAAGTCTATAAGGATATTGTTTGCCATAGCTGCTCATTATGACTATGAGATTTGGCAAATGGATGTCAAAACCGCTTTCCTAAATGGATATCTTGAGGAAGATGTCTATATGGTTCAGCCTGAAGGTTTTGTCGATCCAAAACATCCTGATAAAGTATGCAAGTTAAAGAAATCAATCTATGGATTGAAGCAAGCATCGAGAAGCTGGAATCACCGTTTTGATGAGGAGATAAAGAAATTTGGCTTCATCAAAAACGCTGATGAGGCTTGTGTGTATAAGAAGGCTAGTGGGAGCATAATAACCTTCCTAGTATTGTATGTTGATGACATACTACTATTTGGAAATGACATCCCAACCTTGGAAGGTGTAAAAACCTGGCTTGGAAGCTGTTTTTCCATCAAGGATCTTGGTGAAGCTGCCTATATTCTAGGAATAAAGATCTTGTAAGGCCCACCTTTCTCAGGGAAGCCTCACAGTTGGTCATTCACAGCAAAACATCGATTTAAAACAGTCATTTACTCATATGTGTATAAATATATATTGCAGCGGATAATAATGTAATTTCAATCCATTACAAATGAAATATAAACATTGTCTTTAATTCTAAAAATCTATTTAGAGTCCTCTTAATCTTTTCTTCCTCAGGGATGCCAGTCTTCTAGTGCCAAGAAGCTTCAGTCCCATGCCTCTATTCCGTAGCTCTAACTGTTACCTGTCAACTGATATGCATACAAAAGTCAGCTTCGCTGAGTGAATTCTAGGTTTACTTTGCTAAATAACTTTTGTAAGAGACATTAGCTTTATCAGTTGAAAATAATTCTCATCTATCACACATCAATACATACAGGCTATCACTTTATCGATACTTTATCATTACTTTTCATTTCTTGTTATTTATTACTCTTCTTTATCCGTCAATTCTCTGTCACTATCGGTGCCTAGGCTCGCCTAGGACTTTACCGACACGCCAATTAAGGGCTTACAGTCGTACTCGATCGGGCCATTATTGCCATGCCAATTCAGGGCTTACAGACCTGCCTGTTCGAGCATTACTTTATCCGGGTGAGGGCACAACAAATGCAACCCTCCTTTAGCCATTGCTTGCAAGTCTTTACTTTATCCCTTGCCTGCAGGACTTTACTTGCAAGACTTTACTTTATCCAGGTACACGTTATGGGCCACATAACCTTTCTTTACGTTTCACTTTCTTATTTAAGTTATATATATATATAAACACAACACATCTCGAAGGCAATTCATCACTACAAGGTTATATCTCGATAAGGAAAAACACACTATCAATTCATTATAACACCCCATTTCTCATATAAGATAGTATGTAAAGCTTTACTTTAAAAGAACTGATCATAAAAGTATGTATCTTAGTATGCATACCGCCCCAAAACATTTAAAGCATGTATAAAATAGGGGATCTAGAACTCACCTGAACTCGTCCAAGTAGCTTAAATTCTAAGTCACTTAGGCTATACCTGAATACTCTAGCTGCACGAAAGTTAACATGCAAAAACGTCATTTTCTTCATAGTTTCGCCCATAGTTTCGCTACAGCGAAACTACAGTTTCGCCTGCAGTTTCGCTGGGCAGCACTTCTGCTAGTTTCGCTAGACAGATTCGCTACCTTGAGCGCCCAACTTTCGTTGGAATTCCCTATTCTCGCAAGATCTATAGGTCAGTCTGGGTCTTAACGAGATTACCGGCGAAACTATAGTTTCGCCCCAGCGAAACTGTAGTTTCGCTGGAACTTCTCCTAGTCTCGCTGAACTAATGTGCAGTTTCGCTGGTTAAATGCTTAAATTCGCTGGATCGGGGCCCAGTTTCGCTGGATGAACAAAAACTCAGATCCAGCCCATTTTTAACCCAAAATCTCAACTTTTTACGTCCAAATCCTTAGTTTACCTTCCATGAAACCAGATCTAAGCTTTTTACACGTTTTCATACGTAAAAATTCGACCTTTATGTGTTTCTTTAAACTTTTCAAAACCCCAAAACCCTAGAATCCGGGTTGATCTACAGAGGGCCTTAGAGGTCGATTCTTACCTTGTTTTGTTGCTCTTTCCTTGTGTTTTGATACTCCAATCCACCAGAACTTCAATCCTTCCAACCTTCAAGCTCCAAATCTTGAATTTCTTCACTTTCTCTCTCTACTTTCTCTCTCTACGAATTTGGTGGCTAGGGTTTGAAATGGTGAAGATGGAGCTGCTCATGCATGTTTAAGGGCTGATTAGGGCCCTTAAACCCATTAAGCCTAGCCCATTAAGACTAATTTTATCCATAGCCCACTAATTTACCCCTTTATTTCTTAAATTAACCCTTAAAAGCCCATTATTATTAAATGGCTCGTTTCGGGAAATTTCGGGGCGTTACAAGTCCCCCCCCTTATTTAGGTTTCGTCCTCGAAACCTGACTCATCACTAAACAGATCGGGGTATTGGCGTCTCATTTCCTCCTCGGATTCCCAGGTGGCATCCGACCCTTTTCGGTGTTTCCATTGCACCTTGACTTGTTTGACTACTTTATTTCTCAATTGTTTCTCCTTCCGGTCCAGTATAGCCACTGGTTGTTCTACATAGTTCAGCTTCTCGTCCACCACGATGTCATCTAGAGGTACGACTGCCTCATTCGGTGCTAAACATTTTCTTAAGTGTGACACATGAAAGGTAGGGTGAATCCCACTTAACTCGTCTGGAAGGTCTAGCCTGTAAGCTACATCCCCAACTCGTGCTAGTACCTCGAATGGTCCGATGAACCTGGGACTCAGTTTCCCCCCTTTCCTAAATCGGATGATTCCCTTCCATGGTGATACTTTTAGCATTATCCTGTCACCCACGCTGAACTCTATTGGTCTCCTTCTTTTGTCGGCGTATGACTTTTGTCTATCCTTGGCAGCCTTCATATACGCCTTGATTTTCTCCAACTTTTCCGTTGTGGCTTCCACGACTTCTAAGCTTCCTAACTCCTTCTGTCCGACATCACCCCAACAAATAGGAGTTCTGCACCGTCGACCGTACAATAACTCATATGGGGGCATCTTAATACTGGCGCGGTAGCTGTTGTTATAGGAGAACTCTGCTAGTGGCAAATGATCATCCCAATTACCACCAAATTCAATAACGCATGCCCGAAGCATATCCTCTAGTGTCTGGATCGTTCTTTCCGATTGCCCATCGGTCTGTGGGTGGTATGTGGTACTAACATGCAATCTCGCGCCCATTTCTTCATTGAACCTTTTCCAGAACTTCGAGGTGAACCGCGTATCTCTATCTGAAACAATCGATACGGGCATACCATGTCGCGCCACAATTTCTCGGATAAATAGTTCAGCAAGCTTCTCTGAACTAATTGCTTCCTTGATTGGCAGGAAATGCGCACTTTTAGTCAGTCTATCAACGATCACCCATATCGCGTCGTGGCCTTTTGTCGTGCGTGGTAATTTAGTGATAAAGTCCATGGTAATATGTTCCCACTTCCATTCTGGTACTTCTAATGGCTGAACATAACCATAAGGTCTTTGGTGCTCAGCCTTCACCTGTAGGCACGTGAGACATTTATTTACATACGCAACCACATCTCTCTTCATCCCAGGCCACCAAAAATCTTTCTTCAAATCGTGGTACATCTTATTTGCGCCTGGATGTATTGAGTAGCGGGTCTTGTGCGCTTCATCCATAATCTTTTCCCGTAAGTCACCATGCTTCGGAACCCATATCCTGCCATGGAAGGTCCTAACGCCCAAGGTGTTTTCCACCAATTCATCCACTTTTCCTACCATCCTTTCCTTATTGATTTGCTGCTCTTTTAAAGCGTCCATTTGAGCTTCGCTTATCATCCTCATAACATCTGGGGTCACTACTAGTTGGCACGCCTTCACCGGATCGGTTCATATCCTTCCTTTCGGCTCAGGGCATCGGCTACCACGTTCGCCTTACCCGGGTGATAATGGATTTCACAGTCGTAATCCTTTATCAACTCCAACCACCTCCTCTGTCTCATATTTAGGTCCTTCTGCTCAAAGAAATATTTCAGACTTTTGTGGTCGGTAAATATGGCGCACTTAGTTCCATACAAATAGTGTCTCCAGATCTTCAGTGCGAACACTACTGCGGCAAGTTCCAAATCGTGAACCGGATAGTTAACCTCTATGTCCTTTAGCTGTCTGGATGCGTAAGCTATAACCTTTCCTCTTTGCATCAACACACAACCTAGCCCACAGTAAGAAGCATCAGAGTATACCGTTAGGTCTTCATCTCCCTCCGGTAGGGTTAGTATAGGAGCTTTGGTTAATCTATCCTTCAATTCCTGGAACGCATCTTCCTGTTCCTTTCCCCAGTCGAACACCACGTTCTTCCTCGTTAACCTTGTTAGTGGGGAAGCTATCTTCGAGAAATCTTTGATGAACCTTCTATAATAACCAGCCAATCCCAAGAAACTACGGATTTCGGATGGCGTCCTCGGGGAATTCCATTGCGTAACTGCTTCAACTTTCGCTGGGTCAACCATTACTCCCTCGGAATTTATAACGTGCCCTAAAAACTGTACCTCCCGTAGCCAGAAGGCACATTTAGAGAACTTCGCATACAGTTTCTCCCTTCGTAAAGTTTCTAACACCTCCTTGATATGACAAGCGTGATCTCCTTCGTTCTTTGAGTATATCAGGATATCGTCAATGAATACTATCACCGATCTGTCCAGCATCGGGCGGCACACGCGATTCATTAAGTCCATGAATGCCGCAGGAGCATTGGTTAGCCCGAAAGGCATAACCAGAAACTCGTAGTGGCCGTAGCGCGTTCGGAAGGCCGTCTTTGGGATATCTTGCTCCCTTACCTTCAGTTGGTGATATCCAGATCGGAGATCTATTCGGGAGAACCAACTTGCCCCTTGCAACTGATCGAACAGATCATCTATTCGGGGTAGCGGGTATCGATTCTTCACGGTCAGCTTATTCAACTCCCTGTAATCTATACACATCCTCATGCTGCCATCCTTCTTTTTCACAAACAGCACGGGGGCACCCCATGGGGAAATGCTGGGCCTAATGAATCCCTTGTCAAGGAGTTCCTGCAGTTGTGACATGAGCTCCTTCATCTCGGACGGAGCTAGGCGGTAGGGTGCTTTGGCAATGGGTTGGGCTCCTGACAGCAAGTCAATCTGAAACTCTATCTCTCTATCTGGTGGTACTCCGGGCAGATCCTCTGGGAATACGTCAGGAAAGTCCCGCACCACTGGCACATCGGACAACTCTTTCGCCTTATCTTTGACATCCTTGACATACGCTAGATAAGCTCCGCACCCTCGCCTCATACATTTCTCCGCCTTGATCATGGAAATAATCCTTGGAACCTTACAATCGTTATCACCATAGATCGTAACCGAACTACCATCTGGAGCCGTTAATCGGATCATCTTCTGTTGGCATACTATGTTAGCATCATGGGCAGCTAGCCAATCCATCCCTAGTACGACATCGAAACCTCCTAAGGGCATAACAAACAATCGTGCGGGAAAGTAATGGCCTCCTAGTTTAATGTGGCAGTTCTCTATCATCCGGACTATTCTAATGGACTTACCATCGGCTGTTTCTACTTCGAAGGCATCATCTATTTCCTTAGTTTGGACATCTAGTGTAGCACAGAAGGATACAGATACGAAACTCTTACTGGCACCACTATCAAATAATATGGAGGCGCAAACATCATTGACAAGGAACGTACCTGACACTACGTCCGGGTCCTTCCTTGCTTCCTTCTTATTCATGGTGAAAGCCCTTGCCTTGACCTTGGGCTTTCCATCATCCCCCTTGTCATCACCCCTGCTCGTGCCCGAGCTTCCCGGCTTGGCTTTCTTGCAATCCCTGCTGTAGTGCCCCGACTCATGGCAGTTAAAGCACTCGTTTACTCCCGGGCACTCCCTAGCCATGTGACCCGTTTTCCCACACCGGTAGCACCCATGGCTACCCAATCGGCACTCTCCGGGATGCCTCCTCCCACACTTCCCACAGTTCTTAGCTTCCTCGACCATCTTCACAACCATCTGTTTTGCATCCACCCTTGCTTTCTTGTTCCCCGGTTGGTGGCCACCACTTCCGTATCTCTTCCCATTGTTATTGTTCCAAACTTTCCTCGTCTCACCCACTACCACCGGCCTACGATGATCGTACAACCTCCCACTGAGGTCCACTGCTGACCTAAAAGTGCTAGGTCGAGCAGTGACCATGTCCCTACGAATGTCTAGGGGCAACCCTTGTATGTACCTCTTGATCCTTTTGGCTTCAGGAGTTACCAAATCAGGCACCAGACGTGCCATTTCATTGAATCTTGTAGTGTACTCCTGGTGAGTCATATTTCCAGCCTCCAAACTCACAAACTCTTGCTCGACCTTGTCAAGCTCTCTTTCCGGGCAGTACTCCTCTATCACCAACCTCTTCATCTCCGGCCATTTCATCCTCTCAATGGCCTCCTCTCCGTATGACTCAGCAATGTTATCCCACCAACACAGTGCTGGATCCAAAGGGAATGGGAAGCAAACTTCACCTTTTGGTTTTCACGACACTCGCTGATCTTCAGTACAGCTTCCATTTCCCTAATCCAACGCTGAGCAGTGGCAGTGTTACCAGTACCATCAAATGTTGGGGGCTTACACCTCTGAAAATCCCCGTAGCTGCACCCCTTCGCCCTCACTTCCACTTCAGGGCCATCATGGTTACCCAGACGATCTCCCTCGTCGCTCAACTCCTCAGTCTTGACTGCCCCTTTCTTATCAACTTTTTCTGAAGCCGTACTCTTCTTACTGTCGCCCTTAACCTGCTCCACAAATTTCGCAAGCAGAGCGGGCATCACTCCAGACAGGACCTGATGCACCTCTTGGGCAATAGCCTCCTTTACTGTCTCTTTCAGTTTGGCCTGATCAGGGGTAGACCCCTCGGCTCCCGTTCCTAACTCAACCTCCTCCTCCTTAATCGGTTCCTCAACCGGCTTTCTGGTTGACCTTTTTGTTGGCTTCACAGTTGCACTTGCAGTTTCCTTTGCCTTAGTCGGGGGCCTTCCCCTAGTGCTTCTCCGGGTGACCATGGTTGGAACTTCTTTCTTAGGTGCCATTCGTTCTACTTCCTATAAGATTCAGAATGTTAATATGGTCTTTCAAGGCAAGTTCAGTTCACGACAAGTTTTGTAAATTTTTAATAACAGTGGCCAGTTGTGATTAACTACTTACAGAACTTCCCGTGCCTTAAACTTTCCTATCCTGGACCACACCAACACCAGAACCTACTATACCTAATCTATGCACGTATAAGTCACATAAATTCAGATAGGCATCACAGATAACATTATCATACTCTACCTCGGCTCTAACTTAAATAAGAAGGCACTATCCACTAGAATAATACCTACAGCATATTTGTTACCTCTGGGCATGGAGCTTCTTGGACTGGCATCCTTGACACTTGGTCCCATTCTCTGTTTAAGTTTAGGTTTATAAAATAATTTTCCCAAATCTCTTAAACATTGGCTCTGATACCAACTTGTAAGGCCCACCTTTCTCAGGGAAGCCTCACAGTTGGTCATTCACAGCAAAACATCGATTTAAAACAGTCATTTACTCATATGTGTATAAATATATATTGCAGCGGATAATAATGTAAATTTCAATCCATTACAAATGAAATATAAACATTGTCTTTAATTCTAAAAATCTATTTAGAGTCCTCTTAATCTTTTCTTCCTCAGGGATGCCAGTCTTCTAGTGCCAAGAAGCTTCAGTCCCATGCCTCTATTCCGTAGCTCTAACTGTTACCTGTCAACTGATATGCATACAAAAGTCAGCTTCGCTGAGTGAATTCTAGGTTTACTTTGCTAAATAACTTTTGTAAGAGACATTAGCTTTATCAGTTGAAAATAATTCTCATCTATCACACATCAATACATACAGGCTATCATTTTATCGATACTTTATCATTACTTTCATTTCTTGTTATTTATTACTCTTCTTTATCCGTCAATTCTCTGTCACTATCGGTGCCTAGGCTCGCCTAGGACTTTACCGACACGCCAATTAAGGGCTTACAGTCGTACTCGATCGGGCCATTATTGCCATGCCAATTCAGGGCTTACAGACCTGCCTGTTCGAGCATTACTTTATCCGGGTGAGGGCACAACAAATGCAACCCTCCTTTAGCCATTGCTTGCAAGTCTTTACTTTATCCCTTGCCTGCAGGACTTTACTTGCAAGACTTTACTTTATCCAGGTACACGTTATGGGCCACATAACCTTTCTTTACATTTCACTTTCTTATTTAAGTTATATATATATATAACACAACACATCTCGAAGGCAATTCATCACTACAAGGTTATATCTCGATAAGGAAAAACACACTATCAATTCATTATAACACCCCATTTCTCATATAAGATAGTATGTAAAGCTTTACTTTAAAAGAACTGATCATAAAAAGTATGTATCTTAGTATGCATACCGCCCCAAAACATTTAAAGCATGTATAAAATAGGGGATCTAGAACTCACCTGAACTCGTCCAAGTAGCTTAAATTCTAAGTCACTTAGGCTATAGCCTGAATACTCTAGCTGCACGAAAGTTAACATGCAAAAACGTCATTTTCTTCATAGTTTCGCCCATAGTTTCGCTACAGCGAAACTACAGTTTCGCCTGCAGTTTCGCTGGGCAGCACTTCTGCTAGTTTCGCTAGACAGATTCGCTACCTTGAGCGCCCAACTTTCGTTGGAATTCCCTATTCTCGCAAGGTCTATAGGTCAGTCTGGGTCTTAGCGAGATTACCGGCGAAACTATAGTTTCGCCCCAGCGAAACTGTAGTTTCGCTGGAACTTCTCCTAGTCTCGCTGAACTAATGTGCAGTTTCACTGGTTAAATGCTTAAATTCGCTGGATCGGGGCCCAGTTTCGCTGGATGAACAAAAACTCAGATCTAGCCCATTTTTAACCCAAAATCTCAACTTTTTACGTCCAAATCCTTAGTTTACCTTCCATGAAACCAGATCTAAGCTTTTTATACGTTTTCATACGTAAAAATTCGACCTTTATGTGTTTCTTTAAACTTTTCAAAACCCCAAAACCCTAGAATCCGGGTTGATCTACAGAGGGCCTTAGAGGTCGATTCTTACCTTGTTTTGTTGCTCTTTCCTTGTGTTTTGATGCTCCAATCCACCAGAACTTCAATCCTTCCAACCTTCAAGCTCCAAATCTTGAATTTCTTCACTTTCTCTCTCTACTTTCTCTCTCTACGAATTTGGTGGCTAGGGTTTGAAATGGTGAAGATGGAGCTGCTCATGCATGTTTAAGGGCTGATTAGGGCCCTTAAACCCATTAAGCCTAGCCCATTAAGACTAATTTTATCCATAGCCCACTAATTTACCCCTTTATTTCTTAAATTAACCCTTAAAAGCCCATTATTATTAAATGGCTCGTTTCGGGAAATTTCGGGGCGTTACAGATCTATAGGGATAGATCAAGGCGGCTGATTGGTTTGAATCAAAGTGCATACATTGACAAAATCTTGAAAAGGTTCAAGATGGAAAACTCTAAGAAAGGTAGTGTACCTATTCAAAGAGGGACAATATTGAGTACGACTCAATGTCCAAGCTCGAAGGAGGAGCAAAATAGAATGAAGGCAATCCCATATGCATCTGCTATAGGATCCATCATGTATGCAATGATATGCACTAGACCAGACGTATCATGCGCTTTAAGCATGACAAGTAGATACCAGCAAAATCCTGGTGATAGTCATTGGATGACTGTCAAGAACATTCTGAAGTACCTAAGGAGGACTAAGGATATGTTCTTGATCTACGGGTCTGGTGAAGAGGATCTCGTTGTAAAAGGTTACACGGACGCGAGTTTCCAAACCGATCGAGATGATTCACGATCTCAATCAGGGTACATCTTTATTCTGAATGGCGGAGCTGTTTCTTGGAAAAGCTCGAAGCAAGAAGTCGTAGCGTTGTCCACTACAGAGTCAGAATACGTCGCCGCTTCAATGGCAGCACAGGAAGCTGCGTGGCTGAAGAAATTCATAGCCGATCTAGGGGTAGTCCCTTCCATTCAGGATCCCCTGGAGATCTTTTGTGACAACGAGGGTGCGATTGCTCAAATCAAGGAACCTCGTGCTCATCAAAAGACTCGGCACATTGAACGGAGATTCAACTACATAAGGGATGAAGTTGAAAAAGGAAAGATATGTATTCGTAAAGTCCACACTGATAAAAACATTGCGGATCCACTCACAAAGCTCCTTGAAAGGGCAAAGCATGAAGGCCATGCTTGTGCCATGGGACTTAGATATTCAAGTGACTGGGTTTGATGTTGTATTTTGTATTTAGATGTTAGAACTTATGTTATTTGACTTAATTATATGGTTATAATTTCATTTGTTCTTCCATTTTAGCATGTTTAAATCCGTGAATAAAAAAGGTTATTCTAAACGTCCGTAGTCGATCATACTTGTGGGAACAATTATGAATGTAAGACTATAATGAAATTGGATTGGTTGATATTCATAAGGTATGAATATAGAGTAAGAGGTTGCTACCAAGGTTCATTGATATCTATGGGATATAGATATTGGACTGACCCGCTCTCAATTATTTCTGCATGGAATCTTTGTGATTAGTCATAAGAGATATTGAGTAAAGGCGAATATCATTGTATCCTCAGACCTGAGATACATATTGGGTCTTGATATTCACCAAGTATTGTACTTTGACTTAGCACTTTGCTGTTCTGAAAAATTGGCAGTACATAAGGCTGAGTTCAGGTATGATATGAGGTGATTGTGAGAGACGTATGTAGTCAAGATGGAATTTGTTCCTCTTATTCGTTGAGAGTAAGATGTCTAAGGCCTGTTAAAGTTAAATCATCAGAGAATGACAATTCTGTGTCTCTTGGATTTAACATGACATCTGCAACAAAAGGATAGATGATTAATTCACCTAAAACATTTTCAAGTAAGGAACTTGAAAAGGATGATGTTATTGAATGGCACTTAGTCATATACATTAGGGGTAGCAAACCGTTGCTAGGCGTTATTTGCTGCTTGCATCAATCTTCTATAAATCTTGTGCAAGTGGGAGATTGAAGGAATTGATCTGCCCAAGATTTATATTAAATTGATGTGGCTAGTGTGATATGATCCAAGTCGGGTCATACCCAATAACAAGCTTAACAAACATCAAAAAGATAATTCATTTGTTGATAAGATCATACAAATAAATAATGACACCAATTTAGAAAATGGATTTTCTAAATTATTGTTTTTGCAAATGAACATTATTATGTGAATAATTGTTCATGAGATATTATTTGTCTTTCATTATTTAGTGTTACTAAATGATAACAAATAAATGGGTGTTTAATTTATAAAGTTTAAAATAAGTTTTAAACTTTATAAACAAGAAACAAATAAGTGTTAGTTTTGTTTAAAACTATAAAATGGTGGGACCTCCTTCTTTTAAAAGCTTGGCCGTCCATTTGGGCATGCAATGCCCATACTTCTTGCCTTGTAAATATACAAAGCATGCTTGCTTGTTTCAATACATTCCACTTTAATTCTCACTTGCATTTTTACAAGATATCTCTTCCCTCTCTCTCTTCTTTCATTCACGGATGTTTGAAGGAAAACAAAGCAATTTTCAGCTTCATAGAAACTGATTTTCAGCTTCATAGAAACTGATTTTCAGCTTCAAAAGAAAGGTTCTTTGCTGAAAGGTCACGCAAGAAAGAGAGGAATACAAGTTGGTGTTCAAAGCCTAGCATTCACAAGGTGTTTGTACAAGCTTGGGGTATCACTCCTTGAGGTTTTCTTGGTTGGAAACTCAGTCACGAACTCATCATTCACAGCTCATATCTTTGGGTTTTAGGAAGCTACAAAGGTTGTAGATTCTTGACTATCTTATGTTTTGTTATTGTATGCATTGTATATGAAGATCCATGGCTTGGGGTTCTTTGTTAAAAATGGTTTAACAACTATCTTTGTAACATGTTTTAAAATATAATTCCGCTGCGTTTTCATATAAACAAGTTGTATGAAGCTTTGATAAACATGTTAAAACCCCATCAGTTATAACAACCCAACTAGTAGCACCCTCCTTATTATATTATTGTTATGAGATTGAGGGTGTTACAAGTTGGTATCAGAGCCATAGTTAAAGAGATTTGAACATTTGATTGCTTCAAACTTTAACTGAAAAGTGGGAAGTGCCAGTATCTACAATCGGAAGTGGGGTGAACTATGGTATGGATGAGTATTTAATTATTTGTGATAATTCATTCGATTGTTGAATGAAATTAATTGATTAAGATAACGATTAGTATGATGTGTGTGCATGATTCTGTGGTTTAGATAAGGTTAGAAATAAACTGTGAAAGGATAATGAGAAGAGGCAGGATGATGTGAATAAGTAAATAATTGATAACATCTGGCCAATGTTATGAGCAATTTACATTATATGCAACATCCTGGTATCACTCGTTATTTGATTATGGTTTATTTCTGATCATAGATGGAGGAAACCAGTGTTACAAATTCTAGATTTGAAGCTAGGATCTCTGGTGATGAACTTAAGCCAACTATAGGTGATGAAGTCGCCCGAGTGTTGCGTACTACCTTACCTGAAATGTTGAGCGACCTTAGGAAAGGTGGCGAATCATCTTCCCAACCAACCCCTCCACCTGTTATTGTTGAGCCGGTAGTGGAGAAACCAATATCATATAAGCATTTTAAGGAATGTGACCTGCCTAAGTTTGAAGGCCAGAAGGATGTAGTAGTAACTTACAAATGGTTACGAGAGATGGAAGCGGCGTTTAAACTTAGTAGATGCAAGGAAAATCAGAAGGTGGGCTTTGCAGTGCATTCTTTTCAAGCAGAAGCCTTGTACTGGTGGGATACAGTGGAACAGGCCATGGGTGAGGCCGCCATAAGTCAGATGACGTGGGAAACTTTTAAAGAACTGGTGATAGAAAAGTTCTGTCCGAAAGGCGAGATGGACAGAATTGAGATCAAGTTTTTACAGTTTCAGGCAGGCAGTTTAAGTCATAAAGAGTATACTTCTAGATTTGAAGAAATGGCACGTTTGGTACCTCATTTAGTAACTCCTGAGGCAAAGAGAATTACCAGATATATCCAGGGATTACCCCCTAAGGTAAGAATGTTGGTAAAGTCTAATTCTCCTTCTACTTACCAAGCCACGGTGAATTTGGCTGCGGATATGTATGAGGAAGTCGCTGAGTCTGAGAAACTTGTGGTGAAAGAGGAAGCGGTGAGTCATCAGGAAGCTTCACTGAGTTCAAGGCCTATGTATGGACAGAGTGGGCCGCAGAAGAGGAAGTTTAATGCTAGGGGTTTTGTAGGCCCCCTCCTCGGTGTAATAAATGCGGGAAGTTTCATAGATGGGAATGTAGACTGAATCACCCTTATTCACCCGACATGTCGTAAATGCGGGAAGCCTGGACATTTCGTTTCCAGATGTCCAGAACTTCGGTGTTATGGATGCGGGGAGATGGGACACATGAAATCTGAATGTCCAAAACTTAGACCTGGACCGGTTCCTATTCGTGTAGTGGGAGGACCGAGTAAAGGCAGCGTGAGTGGTAGTAGCGGTACTGCGGGGAGAGCCTTTACGATGACTACGGAGGAGGCTAAGGCATTACCAGATGTTGTGTCGGGTACGTTTCTTGTTAATGATGTACCTGCTAGAGTTTTATTTGATTCAGGGGCTAATAGAAGTTTCATATCAATAAAATTCCATGTCTTAATAAAAGTTAAACCATCAAAACTAGACGTTGCTTTTTCAATAGAAACTGCTTCTGATGAATTTATAGTTGTCAGTGAGGTAATAGATGATTGTTTTATCGAATTAGAAGGTGCAAAATTCCTGCTAGGCTACATATGATGAAATTAGGAGGTTTTGATGTAGTATTGGGAATGGACTGGTTATCTACGTTTGAGGCCCAGATAATATGCAAAAGAAAGATAATTGTGTTGCGAGCACCAGATGGTAATTCGGTAACGGTTTTTGGTGATGATCATGATAGTGGGGTGAAAGTCATATCTATGATTCAGGTCGAGAAATTATTGAATAGGGGTTGTGAGTCATGCTTAGCATATGTAGTTGATACTGTTAAGGAAACGAAGAAATTAGAAGATGTTCCAGTAGTTTGTAATTTCCCTGATGTATTTCCAGAGGATCTACCGGGTATACCTCCTGATAGAGAAATTGAGTTTAGCATTGATTTAATACCTGAGGCAAAACATGTCACTAAGATCCCTTATAGACTTGCACCGGCTGAGTTAAAGGAACTCCTGAAGCAATTACAGGAATTATTAGACAAGGGTTTTATCCGACCCAGCTCTTCGCCGTGGGGTGCCCCTGTTCTGTTTGTAAAGAAGAAAGATGGCAGTTTGAGGATGTGCATAGATTACAGAGAACTAAACAAGCTGACTGTCAAGAATAAATACCCGTTACCCCGTATAGACGATTTATTTGATCAACTTCAAGGTGCTAATTGGTTCTCAAAGATAGATCTTAGATCCGGATATCATCAGTTGAAGGTAAGAGAAGAAGACATACCAAAGACAGCGTTTCGTACCCGCTATGGTCATTATGAATTTTTGGTTATGTCATTTGGATTAACGAATGCTCCTGCTGCTTTCATGGATTTGATGAACAGAGTATGTAGACTGATGCTGGATAAATCGGTAATTATGTTTATAGATGATATTTTGATCTATTCTAAGAACGAAGGAGATCATGCTTGTCATATTCGAGAAGTATTGGAAACCTTGAGGAAGAATAAGTTGTATGCAAAATTCTCGAAGTGTGAATTTGGTTAAGAGAAGTGCAATTTTTGGGCCATGTGGTGAATGCGAATGGAATATTGGTGGACCCTGCAAAGATTGAAGCTGTGGTGAACTGGGGAATTCCTAAAAGTCCTTCAGAAATTCGTAGTTTCTTAGGACTGGCAGGATACTATAGGAGATTCATTCAGGATTTTGCTAAAATTGCTTCCCCATTGACGAAGTTAACTCGAAAGAACGTTAAGTATGAATGGAATAAGGAACAGGAAGCTGCTTTTCAGGAACTGAAGAACCGGTTAACACAAGCCCCAGTATTAGCAATACCAGAAGGTGTAGAAGATTTAGTAATATATTCTGATGCATCATATCAAGGACTGGGTTGGTGTGTTTTAATGCAACATGGAAGAGTTATTGCTTATGCTTTTAGACAGCTGAAGACTCATGAAGTCAATTACCCAACCCATGATTTAGAACTAGCAGCTGTGGTTTTTGCTCTTAAAATATGACGACATTACTTATATGGGGTGAGATGTACCATATTTACTGATCATAAAAGTCTGAAATACTTCTTTGAGCAAAAAGATTTGAATATGAGACAAAGGCGATGGTTGGAGTTAATCAAAGATTATGATTGTGAAATTTTATATCACCCCGAGAAAGCAAATATGGTTGCTGATGCATTGAGCAGAAAGGAGAAGTATGAACCGATTAAGGTTAAGGCGTATAAACTTGTAATCACTCCTGATTTTATGCAACAGCTGAAAGAAGCCCAACTGGAAGCATTAAAAGAAGGAAATATTAAGAAAGAAAGAATGGTTGGTCAAGAAAAATATTTAGAAGAAAATAGCCATGGTGTTAAAAATAGATTTGGTCGAATGTGGGTTCCGTTGGCTTTACGTGATATGATACTAGATGAGGCTCACAAATCTAGGTATTCCATTCACCCAGGCATGACTAAGATGTACCAAGATTTGAAGCAAGATTATTGGTGGCCAGGGATGAAATTTAATGTGATGCAGTATGTAAATAGATGTCTGACGTGCGCCCAGGTGAAAGCTGAACATCAGAAACCTTATGGATTATTGCAGCCATTAGCTATTCCAGTTTGGAAGTGGGATGATCTGACTATGGATTTTATAACAAAGTTACCCCGTACACCAAAAGGTTATGATACTATCTGGGTAGTGGTAGATCAGCTAACCAAGAGTGCTTTATTTCTACCAATACGGGAAACATATTCGGTGGAAAAGCTAGCTGATATTTTTACTAAAGAAATAGTTAGATTACATGGAGTTCCGAAAAGTATTACATCTGATAGAGATGCCAGATTTACCTCCAGGTATTGGAGAAAATTTCACGAAGCCATGGGAACTAGACTTTACTTTAGCACAGCCTATCATCCCCAAACAGATGGTCAAAGTGAAAGAACTATTCAGACATTGGAGGATATGCTACGGGCATGTAGTATTGATTTTGGAGGTAGCTGGGATAGTCATCTTCCATTAGTTGAATTTGCTTACAACAACAGTTATCAAGCTACTCTTCAAATGTCTCCGTTTGAAATGTTGTACGGAAGAAAATGCAGAACTCCACTTTATTGGGGAGACATGGGGCAACGCGAATTGGGAAATAGTGAAATAATTGAAGAAACAATGTCAAAGTTTGAAATAGTTAAAAATCGTATTAAAGAGGCGAAAAGCAGGCAGAAATCGTATGCAGATCGTAGAAGAAAACCATTAGAATTTAAAGTTGGGGATTCTGTTTTGTTGAAAGTTTCTCCATGGAAAGGCATTATTCGATTCAGAAAGAGGGGCAAGTTAAGTCCACGTTTTATTGGACCTTTCCAAATAGTGGAGAAAGTAGGGTACGTGGCGTATAGGTTGGACTTACCTGAAGAACTAAGTGCTATTCATCCAACCTTCCACGTCTCTCAGTTACGGAAGTGTTTAGCTAATGAAACTCAATATGTACCATTAGATGATATTGAGGTTGATGAGAAGCTCAATTATGTTGAACAACCTGTGGCCATTATAGATCGTAAGGAGAAGAAACTTAGAAATAAAAGCATTAGCTTAGTCCGGGTGCAGTGGGCACATCGCCAAGGATCTGAGTCAACCTGGGAACCAGAAGAAGAGATGAGACGGAACTACCCTCAGTTGTTTTAGCTAGGTTTCGAGGACGAAACCCTAAATAAGGTGGGTAGACTTGTAACATCCAAAAAGTTTGATAATTATTTATTTATTTATTAGGATTAGTGTTCAGTCGCACGCCATGCGTACGAATGAGGCCCAATCGCACGAATGAAGGGCGTATGGGTTCAGTCGTACGATTGAGCCATGCGAATGGGTCCAGTCGTACGATTGAGAAAGTCGGCTAAAAATTGGCATGTAGCATAAGTAAGGCGGTTAAGGGTGTTAGAAGCAGATTTTATCTGCTATATTCTCACCCTCTCGTCCCTTTTGAACCCCAACACCCCTGCTCTTGCTATATTGAGTAAATTAGCTCCGTTTTGGTAAGTTTTGCTTGGTGCGGATCAATTCTTGATTATGTGAAGCTGTGTAGGTGGTTGAAATTGATCCAAAAACATGTTTTTAATCTGGGTTTTGTTAAATCTTTCTGTTAAACTGAAAAGTAAAGGTTCGGGTCCTAGTTTTGTGAAGATTGATGAAATAAGGACCCGAAACGGTTGTAAATGAGATGTATATGTTCTGTTGTGAATATGGTATAATCTGAACGGTTAAAACTTGAATTTTTGGATCAAATATGGTAAGAACACAACTGCTGATCCGTTTCAAGCGAATGAGCCCAGTCGCATGCCCATTCGTACGACTGAGTCAATCGCATTGTTCAAACGTGCGACTGAAGTTCAGTCGCATGAACCAATCGTACAAATGGAGGTCATTCGCACGAACCCTGTTATAGCTCATTCGCACCTCTGTCGTATGGTCCATTCGTACGACTAAGCTCAGTCGCATGTTCAGTCGCACGAATGAGTCCAGTCGCATAGCCTTAGTCGTGTGAAGTGGTCAGCTAGGGAAAATTTGACTAAGTTAGGGTTATTGTTTTAGATTTGCTTTGAGAAAGAGAAGTTTTAGCTGCCCTAGCATAATTGGATTGATAACCGCTTGTTGGAAATATTAAGATGAGTTCTAATTGCCCTTTTTATGTGTTAATATCGTTTGATAAATGTTGTTTGACAAAATCGGGCACTGGCATGCATATAAATAAATAAAGATGTGAATATGAGTTGAAAATGGTAAATGGTGATTAATGGCGAGGTGGAGGTTTGACCCACCAACTATAGACGGAGGTTTGACCCGTCAACGCCAATTATAGACGGAGGTTTGACCCGTCAACGCGCGAGGTGGAGGTTTGACCCACCAATTTCTAGACGGAGGTTTGACCCGTCAACGCGCGATGTGGAGGTTTCACCCACCAAATTAAAATTGATTAAAGATGTCCATAAATACCGTGTGGGTATTCGATATGCATATCAATACTGGGATAAATAAATGGACTGATGAATGTGTGTGGATCATTTGATGTGATAACAATTGATGAATTGTTACTATTGAAATGTGGTGTATGTTAGAACTCACCAGTTTATCTGATTTTGTGTTTGTTTTCTAATGCATGCCAGGTAGTAATAGAGGTGCTCGTGATGGTCCCCCACAGAGTTAGCTTCCGGTTATGGTGTACGATACTGGCCACAAAAGTTGGGTTTTTGGGAAATGAAGTACTTAAAGCCTTAACAAAGTTTTGAATGTTGGTTAAAGTCTTGTAAATATGTTTAACGATGTAAACAGTTTTAATATATGTAAAGTTCCGCTGCGTTTGTAGTCTCTGAATGTTATAACAACCCAACTAGTAGCACCCTCCTTATTATATTATTGTTATGAGATTGAGGGTGTTACAAAATTTGTAGTTAAGCAAATTTTATATTATTTGAAATACAATCTGTATGCTAACAAAGAGCACTGATGTGTATGTATTATGCAATCAAAATTCAAAAGAACTAAAATCATTCTCTCTCATAAATCCTCTCTCTAGTCTCTACACACACTCTCTCTCTGGCTTTGCATGCTCACCAATAGCCACCACCGCCAACGATGGCCGTTGAGAAAGAGATACGTCGCTTCAGGAGTTGGCTAGGGTCAGGGCACGACGGCTTTCAGCAGCAACAATGGTTCTAGCATCGGTTCAAATGAACTGATTCCGTTGTGGTGTTCTTGATCTTTAACGGGGGTGGAGTTCTTGTTCACTTGTAGAGGTTGAAGGTGCGGTGGTGCCTGTGGCCACAACCCACGGGTGATATTTAGGGAGAGAAAATGCTAAGACGTGAATCAATTAGTGGGTGACACGTGACCTAATGGTGGGTGGCTACTGTAGCTACCGACCAAAGGGTTTAATATATATTATAATATGTCAACCAGGTGAGGCTAGTAGTCAATGATTTTCTTTAACTCATCCTTGATTGATTATGCCCCTAGGATAAAACGAAGTTAAATATAAAAATCTATAACATATAATAAAAGAAGTTTTTTTAATACACGTGTCATCATTCTATCATATCAAATGACACGTGTCATCATTCTAACATATCAAAAAAATCATTTTCCCGCCTCTTTCTCATAATAAATAAATATGAAAATTTTAAAAACAATCAATTTGAGTTTCTTTTTTACGAAAATATGTTAAAACAAATATATTTATATTTGTGTTTATTGTCTTTCTCATATTAAATGATAATTATCGTAAATAAGTAAACTAAACTATTAAACATCTAAAATATAAATACTATTATTTTAATAATTTTTAATACATACTAAATTATATGATTTTAGGCACATTTTATCTTTAAATATAGAGTAATAATTTTTAATTTTATTATCTGCTATAACTTTTAAATACCCATTATATTTTTATTTCAACAATGACTAATAACATTTAGAAATTAAAATATTATAAAGCTAAGGGTTTTAATATATTTTATTTATTCTACCCATGTGATAATGGGCTCTAAAATAATTATATAATAAGCTACAAATATCTTGTTAGTTAGGACAATAAGAGGAATTTGATTTTGGTTCGACATGATTTGAACAAAGATCACCCAAATCAATATATCCTCGAGTCCTAAAACAGGTATAAAATTAATCGGGTTGAATGAACTTAATAGATGAATAACTAAATAAGTTTGAGAGTTAATTGCCTACTTTAATTGACCTATTCAAACGAGCTTATATTAAAAAAAAATTGTTTATAGTACGTATACATTAGTAAAAGTTTAAAATTTAAAACTAAATTCTCCTAGGTGGATATTAAAGTTTATTAAGGTCACCTGTAAAATTTCATGATGTCAAAATTTCATTAGTGTTCGTTTGATTAGATCGTATGAATGATATTACATAATAAAATAAATTTATGAGGTGCGGGTGTCATAGATTTGCCAAAGTATTGCAATAGCAGAGACTTAGGTGCTGTTTGATAATATCTGAATGATTAAGTGTTTAACCAATAAGAGGTCTGAACCATTAAGTGCTGAATCATTAAGAGTTAGTATATCACTTAACTATTCAAAGCCAAATGTCTGACCAATTCATATAAGAGGTCTTAACCATTCAGTATTAGACCTCTTAACCATCCAGCATTAATATAATGCTTAACTATTCAAAGGCAAATGTCTGAATTATTTAGACATTTGCTCGCTAAACAAACAGTCTGAATCATTAAGTGTTGAACCATCAGACATCTGAACCATTAAAAGGCTGATTAAAAGGCTGCCAAACAGCTCCTTAAAGATAGAGCGCAATTAAGTTAGAATACGCCAAAGGCCTTGTAGACTAATGATACCTAAACGTTCAATAATATATTCATTCTCACGGTATTGATTTAAATTTCATAATCCACAAATAGTGTAACGAAACCCGTAAAAAAGAGATAAAAGTTAGATACGAGTGGTCCACCTAAACGCGTATATAAACATAGCGTGTCAACTAACGCTGCGTATAAACTTGTGACCAAAATCCTCCAAACTATCGGTAGTTAGGTTTGTCTCTGCTTCAATTCAACATTTCAACGTGTGAAACACATGCACACACACACTTCATTACCATTTATTATAACATTAACACCACACTAATCTTTAGCAACGAAATCAACGACGACGAATCGACGATCCTCTCGTCACTGTCCCAACGAACCACATCACACCGTCACTAATAATAATCCCTTCATTAGTACGGTCCCCAAACCTCACGCACACGCACCTACACTCTCCGTCGTACACGTGTCCTCCCCACAAATCGGCCGTACGTCCTTTACAACGTTTCACCGGAGGCCACTTCAACTTTCGAAGGATCTACAGTCGTCGTTTCACCGGAGACGACAGTGTTTTAGGTATCTGTTCATTCGCGCACCGTTAATCTTCGTATTATCCGTCAATTTTGCTGTTTATTTGATGGTCTACGTGTGGTGTGTGGTTATAGGTTAGTGATTTTGATGTAGTGTTGATTGGGTGATCGATATGTTGATTTACGGAATTACATGTTTGATTTTTGCGATTCGAGTGTGAGTTAATACGTGTTGTGATGATTTGATGTTTTGATTGAGTGATTGGAGTTTTGTGATTTCAAAACCTCTGATCTTAGGTTCTAAACTTCTAATGAGGTTTTTATTAACTTTTGAGTACGTGTTGGTGTGATTGTATGGATTTATGAGCAATTTATTGTGTATTTGTGTGTGTGATTATATGTTAGTGATTTTGATTTAGTGTTGATTGAGTGATCGATATGTTGATTTGAATAATTACAGTTTGATTTTTGCGATTCAAGTGTGGATTTGAAAGTGTTATGATGTTTTGATTGAGTGATTGGAGTTTTGTGATTCCAAAACCTCTGATATTAGGAACTAATGAGGTTTTGAACTTTTGAGCAGTGGCGGATCTAGAAAGTTAGTTCAGGGGTAACGTAATACAAGTTAAATTTTCTCAGGGGTAACGTAAAACCATAAAAAAATATTTCCTATATAAAATTTTTTTCTTACACTACGCGTAAGAATTTGAGGGGTAACGGAGACTACCCCTCACCCCTTCATAGGTCCGCCCCTGCTTTTGAGTACGTGTTGGTGTGATTGTATGGATATATGAGCAATTGATTGTGTATTTGTTTGTGTGATTTTACTGAAAGGTTATTGATATGTTTGTTTTGGTGATTTTATATGATGTATATGGAGATATGAGAATTCCAGAACTCGTCGGTGCTTTTGTTCGGAGATTAATCCATCTTCCATACTATCTGATCACAACAATTATTATTTTGTTCAATGAACTTGCTAAGCTTTATTCAATGGGTTGGGGGAACATCTACAAGAGGCGAATGAAGGTTTTCTCTTTGGCATTTCTCATATATATGGACTATAAGGTATATGAATTTGCTTATTTTTCGTCCCATTTATGTTTTTAATGAGAGAATCAAGATCTTGGAAATTGTATATCTTCTGTTTCTTGACATATGAACTGGTTTTTCGTGTTGGTGGTTGAAGGCGTTGCAGCAAAGGGAGAAGTTGACGAAAAGATCAAACGGGATGGTTTATGGGAGAGAGCTCATGAGCGGAATGCTAAACGTGTTCTTAAGGTAATTGTGGAGTTGGAAGGACTGTGGGTGAAAATGGGACAGTATTTATCTACTCGTGCTGATGTGCTTCCAGATGCATACATACGCCTTTTGAAGCAATTGCAGGATTCTCTTCCTCCTCGCAGTCTAGAAGAGGTGTGTTTATTTATAGAGAATCGTCTATAACATGTTTTATTGCCTTGTAATTTTGTGCAGGTTGAATACTTCTTTTACTCATACATAATGCATGCGGGTATATTTCTATTAAAAAACGGTCATAAGTTCCAACTTGGTTATATAAATCATATTCTGTTATTCTGCATTAATCAGGTCTGTGAAACAATAGAGAAACAGTTGGGTCAATCAATGGATAATCTATTCACAAATTTTGTCCGTGTACCTTTAGCAACAGCATCGGTAAGAACCTTTTTAAGTTTACTGGCAATGCAATGTTTAACATACTTTTTCAGAGAATACTTATTTTGATGTTGAACGCCTTGTTTTGCTTGGCGGCCTGAGCATTTTACTTTGGTTCTTTTAGTTCAATAAATTATAACCATGTTAAGAAATCTACACTAAACTAAAAAAACTCGACGTTGTCATATAAATTTGAATTCGACACTAAACCTACACAAATATTCGATCTTCAGCTTATATGTTAGTTGATAGTCATTCAAGTTATATAGTAATCAGTAACTGTTTATTAATCAGCTTAAAGTTAACTACTAATTACATATGCAGCCACGAGCAACCAAGATCGTTCCACGGGTACAATGGGCTGGGTTCAAAAGTACCCGTAAAATTTGGTAGTCAAAGTTGTCATCTTACCTGTACCAAAATAAAATTCCTTTGATCAACGCCAACAGTTAATCATAACTTTGCTTCCTATCTAGTTTAATGAGCAACATTCTGAAGCATTTTTATGGAATTAATAATACATGCAGATAGCTCAAGTTCACCGTGCAACTCTATGCGACGGGCGGGAAGTGGTTGTTAAAGTTCAGCATAAAGGCATCAAAACTATAATCTTGGAGGTAGTTCATTCTGGAGCCTCATCTATTTTCTTAGCGGGCGACTTAAAATTTGACTATGTGATATATTAAAAGATAAAATGACCAAAAGGACTGGACAATGTCAGACCTTTTGTGACTTGTGAGATGAGATAAAAAATCAATCAAATTGGGTTAATTGAAGGGATAAACAGAATCTTTTTCACCCTCACATAATACTTTAGATGCAGATTATCAAAAACTCATTTGTTAAGACAGAAAATCAGAAGCAGAACAGTTTCAAAACACAAATCCAAACACCGCATATTTTAATCATCTAACATCACTTCTTTTACAGGACTTAAAGAATGCAAAGTCAATAGTGGACTGGATAGCTTGGGCTGAGCCCCAGTATGACTTCAACCCTATGATAGATGAATGGTGCAGGGAAGCACCTAAAGAACTAGATTTTAACCATGAAGCTGGTATGATATTGATAATTACTTTGGTTATCTGTAGTCCTTGTGTTTCTGCTGTTAAGTGTCTTTCTTCTTAATGAATGTTGTTCTTGTAGAAAACACTAGAAAAGTCTCTAGAAATCTAGGCTGCAAAAGTGAAGGTCTTGACAGAAGACCTGAAAAGGTGAAAGTATTGATACCAGAAGTTATTCAGGTATCGTCCTTCCTCACCTTTTTATAATAGCTTGAGGCTGCAGTATGCACCAGCTTAATATTGCATCACTAAATTTGGTAAACTATATTCATCGAGGCTGTTCCATAACCATAAGGGCCTAAGGACCGGGTTTTTGTTTGGATTTAGGTTTAACCAGGCTAAGGATAAGCCTTTGGAAATATATTCAGGCCCAAATGGTATTTGTTTGGCGAACTGTGCCTAGGACTGGTTTTGGGGCTAGGCCTGCTTGTTCTTCTCTAGTGTAGATTGGTGAGAAAATCTAATGTGATAGAATTATATGAGGCGATGGGACAAGTTAACTGGAATCAATTCTTTTCGATTGATCCTCTAACGATGAGAACCTGCATTTGATAGGTATAGTCTTCTTTATGTGCCGTATTGTCTATAAACCCCCCCCCTACTTTTGGAAATTTCATTTCTTCCTGAAGTGACGAAACCTGTGGAAATGATAGTAAGTGTAATTAATGGTTTCTACTATTGTTCGCTTGATCTTGTATGAGATATTTAGGGTCTGGTTGACAAGACACTGTAATTTAATGTTGAACGAGTCAAAAGGCAAAAGGCATGCTGTCTGGTGGTGGTTTTGAATTTTAAATGACAAATGATGTGACGTTAAGAGCTGGACGGATATGAACTTCTAAACAGAAGCTTTGAACTCAAAATTAAAAAGAGAACAACATGCAACCAAATTAGTGGAAACCAAGTAAATTGATAAGAACCCACTGCCCTGTTTTTTAAAGGAAATTAATCCACCAAGTTCAAAGAGAAATGAACACTTCACACCATCACGATCAAAGATCTCTTAAGGAAAATGAAGATTTTATAGGAAAATAGAGACTGCCTATTCACATTCATCAAAATCTGCTCATTACAATTTACAAATCTCCATATATAAAGAGTTTTTACGTGGAAACATTTAGACAAAAATAAGCAAAAGCTAGAAATGTAATGATTTACTCTTCTAGTAAAAAAACCTTCAATCAATAACAAAAACAGCTATGACTGCATGAATTGTGGTCGCTTTCTGAACCATTTTCTTTTTCTGAAACGCTGATTTTGGTTTCTACCTTTTCAAATTTGACCAGGACAAATAATCTGAAATGCTGAAGCAGTTTTGATTTGTTTTGGCTCAAATTTAAGCCTCATTTCCAGGTCAATTAACACAAAGATAAGATAAGATCACACATATAGTGCGAATGTGTGTGATCATTATTGAAAACATGTAAAGATAGCAATGGCAATAGCTCTAGGTCATCAATTAGTAAAGTGTATCCGTAGCTGGAATTAGGGTCACTGGTCAACTCCCCATAGTGTGATATAGCAGGTCAGAGTGTAAGTCAACCATGACTTGATATGAATCCACGACAACTTCTTGATTGCAAAAGTTACTGTTGATAACCATGAGTATGGTTTAGTGTTAAAAATGACATGACCTCTAATATTTTTTATTTCATTGGCAGTCCACCGAGAAAGTCCTCATCCTAGAGTATATGGACGGAATACGTCTAAATGATTCTCGTGCCCTGGAAGAACTTGGTGTCGACAAGCAAAAACTTGTTGAAGAAATTACCCGTGCATATGCACACCAAATTTATGTTGATGGGTTTTTTAATGGTGATCCTCATCCAGGTACTATCTTTTGCCTCACTGCCCTCGATTCTCTTTTGATCTTCACTTCAAACATATTTGGCTTGACTTATTGGTCAATCTTTATTTGACTTCTCAGGTAATTTTCTTGTGAGTAGAGAACCTCCACATCATCCGATTTTACTCGATTTTGGGCTTACGAAGTTGCTTTCAAGCTCTGTGAAACATGCCTTAGCAAAAATGTTTTTGGCTGCTGCAGAGGTTTGCGCATTCCTATATTTTTAATAGAACAAATGTATAAAGTTCTTTCCACAAAATGACGTGTAGCGAACTTTTGGCATATAGAACAGTCTTAACTTGGTGAAAGTAATTGTCCGATCATTGTGACTTAAAATTGCCTTGGTTTAACATATTCTGTTTTTGATTTTGTAAATAATATGTTTTGGACGATGAATTCCATACACAAATGCAACAAAGATGATTATGCGAGGGTATAATAAAAAATACTTATTTACATCTCTGTAAACATAATCTGCAGACTTCTATCCCCATTTCACAAACTTTATTTACAAACATGTCTTTTGGTCATTTTAAGCATTAATTTTGTAAGTAATCTGAATTCATCAAATACTCAAACAACTAATTATCAGAAAGTTTTGTTGTTTCAGGGTGATCATGTGGCTCTTTTGTCTGCATTCGCTGAAATGGGGCTTAAGTTGCGCCTTGACATGCCAGAACAGGCTATGGAGGTGACAAATGTGTTCTTCCGGGCTACTACTCCAGCAACTGAAGCTCTTGTAAGTGGCACCAATCGTCTGGCGGTTTTATCAGCCTAAAACTGTCTCTAATCTGTGTAGAACTTATCGTTCTTTCGGTTTAGGAAAATGTGAAATCTTTGGCAGAACAAAGAGCAAAAAATATGAAAATTATACAGGAAAAGATGCAACTTGACAAGAAGCAAGTTAAACGCTTTAATCCTGTAAGTAAATTTCTTTTCCTATGGTATCTGTTATGATTCTTGGAACTGATTAAATGTTATTTTCCAGATTGATGCTTTTCCAGGAGACATTGTAATTTTCTCGAGGGTCCTTAATCTGCTGAGAGGTTTCTCTTTGATCCTTAAGATTATCTAAATAATTCAGCTGTTAAATAATCAGTTTCAGTGTTTCGATAAATATACCTGCTTCCGATTATCTTGTAATATATCATCTATTAACATTTTAGTACCAGCTTCAAGAAAACTATTTATCGAAGGGTAAAAATGTAAAAGAAGACTACCTTTTTACCCTCCTACCCTGATTTGAGTGACTTTTACTTTCATTCAACTTTCACAAGGATGTCTCTTTTGTCAATATGTGTTAGTTCCTTGAATTATCTCTCTTCAAACACTCAAACATCAAAACATCTCATCATAAGTACGACTTCAAAGTTCAAACAAGACACTATGTTGTATAGTTCGTTTTGTCAAGGTTGATTATGTGTTTTTGATACTCAATGTCATATGATTTCTTTCAAATCACACATCCATATCATTTAAAACATTCTAAATCGTTTCAGGGCTTTCGTCCTCAATGAATGTTCGCATAAGTTATCTAAGTATCATGAGACCTTTCGCTGAATCTGTTCTGAAAAGGTATAATGTTTTTTTTTTGTGCGTGTCGTATTCATTATTTGATCATTTTAATCATACGCTTCTTTTACCAACTATTATCTGTTTCAGTGACATGAACCATGGACCATCCTTAAATCCTAAATGGGTTTATGACAGTCCAGTACATTCTGATGTAGAGGCCAAACTGAGGCATTTCTTGGTTGAATTAGGGAATGCTGATAGAATACTTGGAATCCAGGTGTGTATCATTATCAGTAACAGTATCTAATATGTGGATGAACTATGCTTCTGATAGCTAAATTACTATCTGCAACAAAACGGTTGATTGTATTATGTTATAATGTTTCTTAGGTTTGTGCATACAAAGATGGGCAAGTGATCATTGATACTGCTGCTGGAGTACTGGGAAAATACGATCCTCGTCCGGTTCAACCCGATAGCTTATTTCCTGTTTTCTCTGTAACTAAGGGAGTCACGGCTGGAATGGTACATTGGCTGGCCGATAAAGGGTATGTTCACCTGTTTGCATGGAACCCGCTTACATTCTTAACTAGAATAGTAATAATATTATGTAAATTGTAGGAAACTAAAGCTTGATGAAAATGTAGCAAACATTTGGCCGGAGTTTGGTACAAATGGAAAAGATCAAATAAAAGTTAATCATATTCTTAATCATACAGCTGGTCTGCAAAATGCTCTAGCAGGCATTGCTGAAGAAGATCCTATGTTGTTATGTGATTGGGACGAGTGTCTAAAACGCATTACTATGGTTGCACCCGAGACAGAACCTGGTCGTGAACAGTTATATCATTACTTATCATACGGTTGGCTGTGTGGTGGAATCATTGAGGTACCGTTACATACCCTTGTGGTTTCATTTCTGTTAAAGACCTATTATCTGCTTAATGTTTTTAGTTATTTTCAATACTGTATATGATCTTGAACATGTAGCATGCATCCGGGAAGAAGTTTCAGGATATTCTGGAGGAAGCTTTTGTCCGCCCACTCCACGTTGAAGGCGAGCTGTACATAGGGATTCCTCCTGGTATAATTCACCAGTATTTTCACCCCTCACCGGATAAGAGAAAACATCAAGCGGTTTTTTAAGGATAACTGTTTTTAAATCATTTCAGGTGTGGAATCTCGACTGGCAACTCTTACACTCGACACAAGTGATCTCAGTAGGCTAGCCACAAAACCCGACATTACCAGGAACAGCTCGTTCTCCACCACCCTACCTTCCTCATTCACGTTTGAAATGATCTCCGGCCTCATTCCTCTATCCAACACGCTCAATGTACGCCGTGCAATACTACCTGCCGCCAACGGACACTTGTCAGCTCGTGCAGTGGCCCGCTACTATGCCACCCTCGTAGATGGCGGTGTGGTCCCACCTCGCCATTCCTCTTCTTCCCTCCCACCACTCGGAAGCCACCCTCACCGCCCCACATTCCCTTCCATCAAAACTTCCATCAACAGGAAAGATGGAGGCAAGAAAGATTCAAACAGTCCCACAAGTCCAATATCCGATCTTTACATCAGAATACCAGAAACCGATGACACAAGTGATGAAGTTGACCCTAAAATCTTTACACACCCTAAACAAAAATTCACGACGCCTTTTTAGGAACTGGAGATTATAAGGATCTGATATTCCCGAACGGGAGATTCGGGCTAGGATTTAGAAGGGTCCAAACAACCGATGGGTCTATAATCGGGTTTGGTCACTCGGGAATAGGTGGATCTACAGGTTACTGTGACATTAACAACAGGTTTGCCATTAGTGTGACCCTAAACAAGTTATCTTTGGGGCTTTGACTGGGGAAATTATACGGTTCGTTTGCTTGGAACTACATCTTCCTGTACCGCAAGACTATGCAGGATCAAGGGAGTTCATTCAGAAACCAGTGATCAATTAACCAATATTTGAGGTAAATCAGATTATATGTAACTTTGCAGCAATTTTGAGTTGAAAATATTCAGGTAATTATGAATCTGCTGTAGTATAAAGCTCTTTTTTCTTCACTAACCCTCTTGTTACCTTTTGCTAATATTATTGTCATCTGTCAACATCAGCATCAGTTGTTAATTCAAGATTAAAAACCACGTGTCTTTTAATAATGGGGCGAACTCTATATATATTAAAAAAATTTACACTACCAGACCGAAAATTTATACTATCAATACCAAAATGAGGGGAGGGGGTGGCACCCCTCGGCCCTCACTATGCTTCGCCCCTGGGTAATACACTTATGTCATTATAGCTTGGCTCGGTTGGTCGTTCATTTAAGCGTCTAAGCAATCGACGAGGGTTTGATTCTTGCTTGCAACACGGTATTTTTTCCATTGATTTTTTATTTTAACTTCTTGATATTATATTTGGCTTTTAGGATATACTTTTTTCTTTTATAATTCTTAAAATATAAAATTTTATAAATTTTAGATGTACTGTTATGACGTGTTTATTTTATTTATGTTTTAATATAAATTTTATAAAAATACAAGTTAGGTTAAATATAATATATCTTTGTTTTTTCTACTTTTAAAAATTTGTTCTTTTATAACTTTTGATGTATATCTTTCTAACATGTTTATGTTTAACTAGCTATAGTAACCCGTGTGTTACACGGGTTGAATAAATAAAAATTAATATAATAAAATTTATTAATTATAAAATAATATTTTAAGATATAATATCACTGAAATTATGTATTAGAAACGATTGTAAGTTATAAAATAGTGATATCAACTTTTAAAAACTTTATTTTTTTTAAAAAATAAATAAACGTTTTGTTCTAAAACAAACAGTATAAAAATGTTATTTTTAAAAATTTTCTTATTATAACTCTTAAATTTAATTATTTTTGATTTAAAAAAAATAACTTTTTAAAAATACCAATTTTAAATATTTCATATTTTAAAAAAAAAGTCTTATGCTTTAAATAAATTTATTATTTTATAAAAAAAATTGTTTATTTAGAAATAACATTAATAAATAGATATCTTTATTAATTTATTAAATCTAAAAAAGTGTTAAATAGTATTATTAGTAATTAAGGTAATTATTTAATAGGAGAGATGCGGGAAAATTTTGATGAGAATGATTGTGGTGTTGACACGTGTCATCCCAGATACCCTTTTATTAGAGTAGGAAGATTGACGTGTACGTTTGTTAGTTTAAAAAATTGTAACACCTCAAAGCCAAAAAAACATTAAAAATTAATGGCAGAAAGCGTGGGCAATCAATGTTGAAGTTTGTAGATTATTTTAATTAATCAGATATAATAAAAGAAGGCTTAGTTGAACATTTGGTATATTTATGCCTATATCTCCTATTAAATAATTACATTAATTATAAATAATAGGGTTATTGATTTTAATAATCCCAACTTTTATATATTGGCCGGGATTAATACCAACTCAGCAAATGTTTACGGACACTCATAACTTTAAGCTTATTTTCCTACAACGATCCCTTACTAAATGAGAGTTAACACCGTTAGTTTTTTGATGACGTGGATTACTTATATAACGAAAATGCTAAGCAGAAAGTTGAAATCAACTGTCAGGTCCGTCAATCTGAAACTTCTGCAACCTAAAACCCGTTAATTTTCACCTTCTGATTTGAACCACTTGACTCGCTAGGTAGATTTCAAGTGACGATGGATGCTAAACACTGAAAAAATGATCTAATAGAGGTTGTGCGACGACGGAGTTGAAAAATGGCTTAAAGTTAGTCCCATTTCATCAAAAAAACTAACGGGTATTAACTCTCAGTTAGTAAAGGATCGTTGAAGGAAAATAAACTTAAAGTTAGGAGTGTCTGTAAATATTTTCTGAGTTGGGATTAATCTCGGCAATAAATGAAAATTGAGATTATTAAATTCCAATATCCCTAAATAATATTATTTAATTTTTTTAGATTAAAATAATTTTTTAATAATTTAAGAAATAATTCTTTTATAAATGTTATTTATAAGGAAACATTTGTTACGATTCGGAATTTTTCTAAAACATCAAATTTTTTTAAAAATATGAAAATTCAAAATATCAAAATAAGTTGACTTACATTTAAAAATATGAAATAATTTTAATCGTATCCTATATCAAAATATCGTTTTATAATTAATAATTTATTATTATTAATATTTTAATATTTATTTATTCAACACGTGTAATACACAGATACTAATCTATTATAAACATAAACAATTCTAAATGCTATGCAACATATGAAAAACAATAAAGTTAAACAATACTAGACGGTTTGACCTTTCCAAAGCTTAGCCGGCTCGGGGCAAAAAATATTTTAGATCAATTCGCCGTCGAGTGGTGTTTTTAGTACCGTTTGGAGTATTTTTTTATAAGATTTTTGTTTAACTTATTACTAGAAAATACACATGAACCAATTAATACCCTGTTAGCTAATAAAATTAATTAGAAAGCATCTTTGCGGGTAGAAGTCATTCAAAACAAACAAACAAACAAACAAACACAGTATATCCCATTCAATGAGCAGGGTCTGGGGAGGGTAGGTGTAGGCGAGTCTTTCCTCTATCTTGTTAGGTAGAGAGCGCTTCCAAAGAGACCCCCGACTCGAAAACAAAAGCAATAATGCTAGGCAGACACCGTAGAATAAATCATACAACACATAGCATACATTATACAAAAATAAACAGCTAAAGAATTAGGGCAAGCAAAAGCATACATCAGAGGGGCAGCTAGCATCACGTTACAAAGCAGATGTGGACTACGTACACATCAGGCCCCGCAACAATTTTACATAATGATAGAAAGACATCGTAACATAAATCATACAACACATAGCATACAGTATACAAAAAAATAAAACAGCTAAAGAATTAGAGAAAGAAAAAGCATACATCAGAGTGGCAGCTAGAATCACCGTTAAAGAGGAGATGTGGACTATGTACACATCAGGCCCCGCAACAATTCAAATACCCTTCGTGCCTATAGGTCCAACTAAAAGTCCTTAATTTTAATTCTACGCCTCCACTCACTCCTATCATCGATCATGTGCTCAAAGAGGTGCAAGTGTAACATATCTCGCCTAATTACCTCATCCCAAGTCAACCTAGGTCTTCCTCTACTCCTCATACCCTCTAAGATGATGTTCTCTACTGCTCTAACTGGTGCCGCCATTGGTCTCCTCTTGACATGTCCTAACCATCTTAATCTTCCCTCTCGAATTTTATCTGCGATACAAGCCACTTCTAGTTTCTGTCGAAACACTTCGTTTCTTATCCTATCCAGTCTTGTGTGACCACACATCCACCTCAGCATTCGCATTTCCGCTACTTCTATTTGTTTCTCGTGCGATTTCTTTATGGCCCAGCAGTCTGTTCCATATAACATAGCTGGGCGTACTGTCACTCGGTATAGTTTTCCCTTTAATTTTGCTGGAAACCTCTTATCATATAGGATCCCTGATGCTGCTCTCCACTTGCACCATCCTGCTTGAACACGGTACGCTACATCTCTATGTATGTCCCCGTCGTCCTGCAGGTACGAGCCCAGGTATTTGAACCTAGACGTTTGTGGGACCGCCATACCCTGAATACTGATTTGAGTGTCCTCTTCCGCCTCACCACTAAAGTTACAATGCATGTATTCTGTCTTAGAGCGACTTATCCTTAAACCTTTGCGCTCTAGTGCTGCTCTCCACTGTTCTAGCCTGTCGTTAAGCACCATTTTAGATTCCGATATTAAGACAATATCATCCGCAAAGAGCATGCACCACGGAACTGGCTGTTGTATAGACTTGGTCATCTCATCCAACACTACTGTGAAGAGGAATGAGCTCAGTGCCGATCCTTGGTGGAGTCCCACTTCCACTGTGAAAGAGTCTGTGTCTCCGATCGGTGCTCGTACACACGTTTTTGCCCCGTCATAAATATCCTTGATTATTTTGATATACCTCTCTGATACCCTTCTAGATCGTAGACTTTCCCAAATTAGTTGACGCGGAATACTGTCATAGGCCTTTTCTAGGTCGATGAATACCATATGGAGGTCCCTTTTATTTTCTCTGTATTTCTCCATTATCCTCCTTATGGCGTGTATGGCTTCTGTTGTAGAGCGTCCTGGCATAAATCCAAATTGGTTTAACGCTATCTGGGTTTCTCGTCTAATTCTCGTGTCAATAACTCTTTCCCATAATTTCATCGTGTGACTCAATAGCTTTATTCCTCTGTAGTTTTTGCAACTTTGAACATCTCCTTTTTTCTTATATATGGGGACTATGACACTGGTTCTCCACTGATCTGGCATCTTCTCTGTCGTAAAGATAGTGCTGAATAAATCTGTTAGCCATTGGAGCCCCTCATCTCCCAGGCATTTCCACACTTCAATCGGTATGTTGTCTGGCTCCACCGCTTTAGCCCTTCCCATTTTCTTCATACTCTCTTAACTTCGTCTACCGTGATACTTCTACAATAGCATTTTTTTGTTGCATTGTTTGGGTTGTTTTATCTATCTCAGTTTGTTGATTTGGGTTCCTTCTGTTGTAAAGGTTATCGAAGTAAGTTTTCCATCTCCCCTTGATGTCTTTGTCGTTCACCAAAACTTTTCCCTCCGCAGCCTTTATAAACTTCGCCATTCTCAAGTCCTGTCTTCTACTTTCTCTGCCTTGGCTAACTTGAACATGTCATGCTCTCCTTCTTTCGTGTCTAGTCGTTTATACATCATCTCATACGCCGCGTTTTTTTGCCTCTGACACCGCTTTCTTCGCCTCTCTCTTAGCCTCCTTGTATTTATCTTTTAGCTCTACGCATTCTTCGTCATTGTTACAGCGTATAAGCTCTCTAAAACTTTGTTGTTTAATTCTTATCTTCTCCTGTACATTTTCGTTCCACCACCAAGATTCCTTATGGTCGACTGTCCTCCTTGTTGTAACTCCAAGCGTTTCTTTAGCTGCTTGGATGAGCGTATTTGCCATGGTCTCCCACTTTTGGTTTGCGTCTTCCTGTGGTCCAGTCTGGTTCATTGGTATGACCTTATCTCTAAAAATGGTAATGTTTTCGCCTTTGAGCTGGCCCCATCTGATCGTATGTCTAACTCTTTTGTTTTGTTGGACAATTGGTCTCTTCACGCGTATATCCGCCACCAACATATGATGTTGTGTCACAACTGTCCCTCCCGGGATTGTCTTACAGTCCTTCCACGAGCTACGATCTTCTCTCCTCATCAGTAAATAGTCTATCTGCGTGTGTCTTCTGCCGCTGCTAAACGTGATTAGATGCGATTCTCTTTTCTTAAAAAACGAATTTATGATGCCTAAGTCATGCGCTACTGCAAAGTCGAGAAGCTCCTTACCGCCGTCATTCCTAAGACCATACCCGAAGCCTCCATGCACCAACTGGGAGTGCTCATTATCCTTTCCGATATGGCCATTAAAATCTCCTCCTATGCATATTTTTTCTTCTCTAGGTATGTCACCCATAACGTAATCTAAACTCTCCCAGAACTTCTTTCTTTCCGTTTCCCCTAGTCCAACATGTGGTGCATACGCACTAACTACGGCCACTACTTCCTCTCCTATTACTATTCTTAACAGCATAATTCTATCATCGTATCTTCTCACCTCCACCACATTATCTTGAAGTTCCTTAGCAACTAGAAAACCTACTCCATTTTTTGTTCCATCAGACCCTGAATACCATAGCTTATAATATTACACTCTTTTGCTCTCCCACCCCGCCGTCTAGTCTCCTGAAGACACGCTATCTGTACCCTACGTTTCCTCAGCACGTCAATTAGCTCTAGTAACTTACCAGTTAGGGTTCCTATGTTCCACGATGCCACTCGTAATCTACAATCCCTTTTCTCTGTATTCGCACCTCTCGTCACCGAACATGATCTCGGGGCAACATAATTGCTCCTACTATCTATTATACCAGACAGAGTCCACTAACACAGCCCAAAAAAGCACGGACAACACCTTAAAAAAGAGAAACGCAGCACAAGTAAAGCACAATCCAAAGCAATCCGTCAGCCGAGGTGAACAGTACACGGGGGACACACAAACAGATCACACGAGAGAAGAAAAAGCCCAAAAAAATAGAGGATGACCCCCTATTCAAAACCAAGAATGCTGGTACCCTTAACCCAGCCAAACAATCTAAACAAAACAAATATATATAATTAACGATCTAATTTAAGGCAATTAAAAACAAATATTGCAAACCCAAGAACGATCTCACCAAAAATGAACACCTCAAATTTAGGGTTTTGTTCGAAGAGGTTAAATGATTAAACATGAAATTAGAAGAAAACACCATATTACAAGTTAAGTTTAGGAGAGAATTTCATATGTATTACGGTAAACTTTTAAAATATCAAATATATCCAATCCAAACTTAAATTTTCATATATATCTTTATAACATAATTGAAATTGAAATTTCGGATTTATCCGTTTCACTAAAAACAAATTGAAATATGACCGTTTTACCCTTATTTACTTAAAGCTATAAACTTTTATATTTACCTGTTTTTGAACTTTATTTTTCAATATAATCACCAACATTATGTTTTTCAAACTATCAAATTTAACTTTTTCATTAAAAGCAAATAATTTTTCATTTCGTCAACATTTTTTTCTAATGTTCTTTTCTTTTCAAATTTCTTTCGATCGACATATTATGCTAACTAGTTGTGTGGCATTCCTTTCTTCAAAGTCCAAAATTTTCTCTTTAAGGCTCATGTTTAGTTTTGTGTTTATTTAAATCACACGCAAGTATAATCCACATTATTAACTTGCTTATTAAATTTGAATTCACCTGTTGGTAATATCATGGTTTTAAGCTTTGGGTGCATTTAAAGAATGGGAGAAACAATATCTCCATAGTTTCTCCATGAATATCTTGATAAATATTTAAAAAGGAATAAAAAATTATATATTTAGATGGGATAAAATAGTCAAAAATCAAAATTTCATTTAATATATATATATATATATATATATATATATATATATATATATACACACACACACACACACACACACACACATATAGGATCAGGATCATTACAGAACCATTTTTATTTTCAGAACCAAAAGAACCATTGACTTACATAAATGTAAATTATAAACCATTGGTTTACATAGATGTAAGTTAAAACTGGTGATATTTAGTTGTTTTTTTATAGTTTATTGTTCATGTCTGATATACACATATGTAAAACAGGTCAAGTATTACCAAACTTAATATACATTTATGTAAATCAATGGTTCTGTAATTCTGAAAATAAAAAGTGGTTCTGTAATGATCCTATATATATATATATACACATATATATATATATATATATATATATATATATCTTCCTACTCTAATAAAAAGGTATCTGGGATGACACGTGTCAACACCACAATCATTCTCACCAAAATTTTCCCACCTCTCTCTCCTATTAAATAATTACCTTAATTACTAATAATACTGTTTAACACTTTTTTAGATTTAATAAATGAATAAAGAGATCTATTTATTAATATTATTTCTAAATAAACAATTTTTTTATAAAATAATAAATTTATTTAAATCATAAGACTTTTTTAAAAAATACAAAATATTTAAAATTGGTATTTTTAAAAAGTTATTTTTTTAAACCAAAAATAATGAAATTTAAGGGCTATAATAAGAAAATTTTTAAAAATGACATTTTTATATGGTTTGTTTTAGAACAAAACGTTTTTTTTTTTTTAAAAAAAATAAAGTTTTAAAAAGTTGATATCACTATTTTATAACTTACAGTCATTTCTAATACATAATTTCAATGATATTATATCTTAAAATATTATTTTATAATTAATAAATTTTGTTATATTAATTTTTATTTATTCAACCCGTGTAACACACGGGTTACTATAGCTAGTCTATACTAATAAATAAAAATAAATCCGGACACTTATCACCATTTTAGGTTATCTAATAATTGTTTTTCCCTCTTCTCTCTCCTCTTAATTATGAATGTTATAATAGTTATTCATTAATTAACAACTATCCATAATTAAAATTTCAAATATGTTAACTTTAAATTTTCAAATGTGTAACACATATGTTTATTCAATCCGTATAATACATAATATTTAAGACATAACTTTTTATATCATTAGCCATGTGACAGTAAAATTATTAGCCCGTGTATACGGGATTATAACCTAGTGTATATATATATATGTATGTATGTATGTATGTATATATATATATATATGATATTTTATGTTTTCATTGGATATATATGAGTTTATATATATATATATATATATATATATATAGGGGAGGGATCCTAAGAAAACCACAAAGTTATGTGAAAACTAGAGAAAACCAATTAAATTGATCACATAACTTAATTTTTTTTATCATTACTCTTTATATTTGTGTGTGCACATATATAAATAAGGGTATGAGTCAAATGAAAAATCGTAGCATGGTTTTACATATACGTCACATATAGGTTACGTATACGTAACCATTTTTCATTTGAAATAGTGTTACGTATATGTAAGAATCTTCATTCTCGTATTTATGTTCAACATATATGTAACAAATACTTAAATACCCTTTTAACAATTAAAATAACATAAAATTTATGAATTATATTATTGGTTTCCGTGGTTTTCTTTGGTTTTCACATAAATATTGGTTTTCTTAGGAACCATCCCCTATATATATATATATATATATATATATATATATATATATATATATATATATATATATATGAAATTCTCCCTAATTTAATTATTTAACACGTTTTTAACATGTTCATCATTTTTATTTGTTGATAGCATAAAAATCTAATATACTTTCTTGTGTTGTATGAAAAAGCCCCTCAATTTAACTTTGAAATCTTAAAATCATATGCATGAAAAAGTTGTTGGACAGGCTTTGTATATTAAAACGCCTAAACTTGTTTAAATTGAATGTTATTTCTAATTAAGTTTTGAAATGATGATCTGTTGAATCTTATATATTTTTTCTTCCAAAAAATGTAAACGTCGCTTTATCTAAATTTGACCGTAAACACACATGATTTCTTTAAAATGTAAATGTCGGTTAAGTAAATTTGACCGTTACCTATGATTTTTAAACTAAATGGTTAAGGTGAGGTACCAAAGAAAATAAAAGATAGGAATGTCTCGAGTTCAAGTCTCACTCAAAACAAAAATGCTCAGAACTAAGTCAGAGAATTTTTCAAATTATAGGTTTCTTTTTTAGAGGGTTGGTGGCTCGTTTCCGACTGAAAAATAAATAAATTGTCCCGATTAAAATAACATTTATCTTTAAAAAATGGGTCAAATATTTACGGTCAGAAAAAAGAAAAAAAAGTAGATTTGACATCTCTTTAAAAGAATTAACAAGCACGTGCATTGAATTTAAGGACCTTTATACACAAAATGCAGATTAGGATTTTGATCTATACTATTTTCAAATTGACCGATTGAGTGACCTTTCTATTAAAAATGTAATAATAAATTAGTTTTTATATTTTTAAGATGTTAATATTGGTTTCCATTTATTGTTTGACGTGTTATTCCTAAAACTAAATAGAACCGGCCAGTCAAACTGGTTGGATTAGAAACCAATCATACAAGTAATGTGATCACGCCTATTTGAATAATCTTTATTTGAACAGTTTAGCTACCGGTCGAACGGGTGAACCGCTTGAATCTAACAGATGTCTGCCCGAATTTCAAGAAAAAAATATTTTATTTTCCTTCAACATCTTAGTTTGGATGATTTAGTATTACATGATCCTTATTTAGTTATATAATTTTTGGTATTTTATTAAATTACAAATACAATCCAAACCAAAACATAAAATATATTTGTATTTTGTAATAAACTAGATGTATTAGAACATTTTAAACTTTTCTATTATTCACAACATCATCAGATTTTAAATCCGATTAAGCCGGTCTAACCCGTTCAACTATTGGGACCAACAAAACAACCGGTTCACAGTTAAGATTCTCATAAAAAAACCAGTGTTTTAAAGACCGGATTGGATCGGCCGGTCAGACTGGAAATTAGAGGGGTGACCGAACCAGTCTGCACTAGCTCGTTTTGGAGAGTTTGATCGGGCACTTCGTCCAAAATCGGCGGTCGAACCGGGAAACGAACCGGTGGTCGGATCGGATTTCGTTTTTGTTTTTAGTAAATTTTCAGATTTTAATGGGTAAAACAGGGGGTTGAATAATAAATTGTTGTGTTTGACATAAGATTATTGTTAAGTTTAATATATAGCAATAATATACATATATAAATTACTTATATTGAATCATATATATAACTACATATATAATATCCTATCTACACTAATAAAGCAAAATGTCTAGAAATCACTTGACAGTTTTTATACTTTCCACCTAGGTTACACCTGTGATTTGGATAAATGTCGTTACTAAAATTCAATGATGCATTAAATGCTAATTATATTATTTATATACATTCCAAATTATTAAATAGATTTTCTGATAACTAAAAACATATTTCTTTTTATTATAAAACATAATTTTTCTAAAAACAAAATGTTAGGAGATATGAAGTTGTGAAAGAAATAATAACAAATTTAATGCTTTTATCCACCCGTATAGCACACGAGTTTATAAACTATCATATATAATGGTAACATTATCCGGTTCTTAAATCCGGTCCGACCACCGGATCAATAAAACGACGTCCGATGATAGAAAACATTGATTTGATCCCTATTCACAACCGAACAAGAATCCATATGATCAATAACTCCATTTCAGACGTCGCCAAAATAAACCATACAGAAGATGACAATTAACACTCCAATGCATGCTGGACCCTACCCCCACCCACCAATCAATCTCTACCATTGACGTATTGATCCACTGATCACTTCTTTTTCTTAATCGCCATGCTCCTCAACCTTCACTCCACCGCAACGCCACCGTCATCGAACGCCCTTGCAATCGCGATCACGCACCAGGTATCGCGATTGATCGAGCTTTAGTTTTAATGCATGATAAGCTGTTTTGAGTTGTTATATATGCATATATAAGTGGTTGTTGGTTGTTTCGATCAGTCAGAACAAGCAGATAAACAGTTTTAATACGCGATCCATAATTAGTTGCACCATTCTTAATTTTATCGCGTTTGTTCACACCCTTGTTTAATTTTCTTTCTTTCAGCAACATGATCAATAACGGATCAGCCTCAAATACTAGTTGGATATACCACAGTCCAGTCAAATCTGATGTAGAAGCAAAGCTGCGTCGTTTCTTGATTGAACCAAAGAATACTGACAGAATACTCGGAATCCAGGTGCATGTGATTCAACTTTTGTTTTTTTTTAACGACCAACAAATAACTTTTAAGCCCGGTCACCCTGTAAACCCATTGGCGAAAGGCCACCCACGCCCGCGAACACAAACAACACTGGTGACCCGGCTCGCCCACCATTCCAAGGGAAACCCACCACCCAAAGGTCCACTGCGGTAAAACCCTTTGCCCACTTGGAACATATTGCACCTAGTGAGACTCGAACCCATGATCTCCACCAGGTGTGATTCAACTACTTCGTACATAAATTAGCAACATGAAAATTCGGGCGCAAAAACCTTAATTTTCCCTTTATCTGCAGCAGATTCTATCCGTCGCTATGAATTGAAAAACAGTTTAATTAATCAGTTAATTTATTACGAGCTGCAGCGTACCAGTTGTATTATTTATGTTATTGTGTTTTGTAGGTTTGTGCATACAAAGACGGGAAAGTGATAATTGATACTGCAGCCGGAGTACTGGGAAAAGATGACCCTCGTCCTGTTCAGCCCGACAGCTTATTTCCTGTTTTCTCTGTTACTAAGGCCGTCACAGCTGGAATGGTTCATTGGCTCGCCGATAAAGGGTATGTTTTCATGATATATGTTAGATTCAAGTGGCACGCTCATTTGGGTAACTAACAGGTTAAAATTAAACACGCGTTAAGTTTTTCTTTTTGTTATATCATTTGCAACTTATTCTTAATAAGCGACTTTAGAGGTTGTATGCATTAAAATACTCTAACACTTAAATAACTAAAATATATATGTATGTTCAATATCTTAGGAAACTGAAGCTCGACGAAAACATTGCAAGTTTTTGGCCGGATTTTGGTACGAATGGGAAAGATCAGATAAAGGTTCTCTTAATCACAATTCTGTTATTTCATGCTTCTTAATGCATTCACAAGAGTTTATATATACAGTTTTCTGTATTCTCTACTTGAAATTGATTATGTATTTAACGTTGCTTTATCATTACTTATCAGAAAAAGCTAATTTCGAAAGTGAAATAAAATGAAGTAGTTATTTCTACTTCAGGTTAATCATGTACTTAATCATACTGCTGGTCTACATAATGCTCTTGCTGGCATTTCGGAAGAAGATCCTACGTTGTTTTGCGATTTCGACGAGTGTCTAAAGCGCATCGCTATGGTTGCACCTGAGACTGAACCTGGTCATGTACAGTTATATCATTATTTATCATTTGGCTGGCTATGTGGTGGTATCATTGAGGTACATGCCATTAGATCCCCTTTTAATTTAACCTTTTAAACTTCTTTTTAGATTTTGACCGATCCATTGGTGATCTGTCTGTGATCACCAATGGATGCATCGATCAATGATTTTTTCGTCAGTAAAAGTCACTTTTCTTGTAGTGACATACGTTGAGTGATGTATATGTTGTTGAGTGTGCAGCATGCATCCGGGAAAAAGTTTCAGGACATTCTTGAGGAAGCCATCGTTCGCTCACTTAACGTCGAAGGCGAGCTTTATATAGGGATTCCACCTGGTATTAATTACTAACGTCAAAAGCTCGAGCTTTATACATAAAAAATGCAATTTCATACATACTTTTTTTAAAAACTATTTATAAAAAAACGTTCGACATTCTCTTCAGGCGTGGAGTCTCGTCTCGCAACTCTTACAATAGATGCCGATGATCTCACTAGACCCCGAACACGCTATCTACAAATCCAGCTCGTACTCGTCCCAGTTGCCTTCCTCATACACCTTCAACTTGGTTAAAAACCTTATCCCATTAACAAACACCCTCAATGCCCGTCGCGCCATACACCCTGCCGCCAACGGCCACTTCTCGGCTCGTGCTTTGGCTCGCTACTATGCCACCCTCGCGGATGGCGGTGTAGTCCCACCACTCGAAAGCCACGCCTCGAGTGATGAGCCTGAGACTAGATTAATCTTCACCAACCCAAAAGGGAAAGTTCACGACGCCCTTTTGGGAAGTGGAGATTATAAGGATTTGATCGTCCCGAACGCGCAGTTTGGGCTTGGGTTTTAAAATTTAACACGAAAGGTGGTTCTTTGATAGGAGTTGGTCACCCGGGGCTAGGTGGGTCTACAGGATACTGCGACATAAACAACGGGTTTTCAATCGCTGTGAGCGTGAACAAGTTGTCTTTAGGGGCTATGGTAGGCGACATCATCAAGTTCGTTTGCTCGGAACTTGATCTTCCTGTACCGATGCTTTACGACATGTGAAGATTGATTTGCAGTTGTAATTAAGGATTCACTTTGTTGTTTTGGGAAAACCATTTGTGTTTGTTGTGTAACTAAAGATTATGAAGGGCCAAAAGTGAAAAGATTCTTATGGATTGTTATCTAGAAATTACAATGCCTAGAGAGTATAGTTATTATACCAAAGTTAGTTAAAATCGCACTATTTCAAAGTTTTTTTATTTAGAGAAATATGACATTTAGTGGTGTACACAACGTGTCGTGAAAAACAATATTAGTACCATTAAAGGTTAGTTTGAGAATTGGTGACACAAGACAAAACTGTCACTAGAAGCGTTACAACCAAAGATTGTTAGGTGAGATGATGAAAACAAATTGTATATCCATAGTAATTAATGTAAACAAGTCCTAGATCAACTGGTTTAAAATGAGACACCCTATGACTTTCCAAAGTGGAGGTCATGAGTTAGAGTCTTACTAGGTGCAATATGTTCCAAGTAGGCCAGGGTTTTACCACAGTGGACTTTTGGGTGGTGGGTTTCCCTTGGAATGATGGGCGAGCCGGGTCACTAGCGCTGTCTGTGTTCGCGGGTGTGGATGGTCTTTCGCCAATAAGATTTACCCGGGTGATCTGTCTTAAAAATTATTCGTTGTCCGTTTAAAAAATATATCCATAGTAATTAATGAACCAAACTATGGTTCTCATTATAAGATTTGTTTCAAATACATAATATAATATAGGGTTTTCACATGCAATTGTTTGTTTCAAAAATATTATTCTTGAAAGTTTTGATGATATAATAGCAAAATTAATTGGTTTACCACTTTACCCTAACTTCTGTCTACATGTGCATTTAGTCACAAAAGCACAATGGCATTCATCGCAGGAGAATGTTATAAGGCTAAGGCCACTAACAACCGTCCATTTTTCCTATCTTTTTTCACGTACACGTCAGCGTCATATAAGTTTTTCTTATTTTCCCAAGTTTTTCCTATTTTCCCCAGCTTTTCCATTTTTATATGGTGTCGTCCTACTTTTTTGGTTTCCTTAAATGATGTTCAACAATCAAAAATTGGTGGAGTTGTGCACCGGTAAATCCTGGTGAATATCCATCAGGTAGTGAGATCATGGACCGGAGATGTGGTGTTCCCACCCAACTCTTGTTTTTCTAGTCAATCCCCGGATAAATCTAGCATCTGTTTTGTCCGCCCTAAGAGCATTATCGTACTCACGTACAACCTCCTCTCTCCTCCATGTTGGTGGTACCCACCAGAACCCGCACAATTTTCTATCCTTACTTTATATAAAAATTCTTAAAATTCTCATAGTCTTCAATGAGTCTTGTTGTCTAATCCCCAAGAAAAGTACCTCAATAGCTATCTATCTACAAATTCCTCAAAACATATACTTAAAAATAAAACATGAGCGTACACCTAATGAGTTCAAGGAAACAACTTTTAATCAAGTTTAGTATATTATTATGTAAATTGTTAACTGTCACACCCCAACCTTGACGGCGGAATCGTCGAGGCGTGAGAGTTACGATTGTTCACAGCCACATAACGCTATTGCCTGAAACATGTTAAAAATAAAAGGTCAACATATTGTTGGTGAGCATTCTATAGTTTTGAATATATAAGTATATAAAAGATGGCAATTCATGTTGTAAATTAGAGAACAAGGTAACTAGGGATGTAAGACAGAATGAACAATCAAACCTTGATAAAGTTTTACAAGTCTCAAACGTTTACAAGTATATACGATTAGCTAAGTGTACTTGGATCAACCAAGCAGGCTTGTCAGGCCCATAGATCTATGACGTCGCCAGGCTAGCAATAGTTAATGATTGTACATGTATTCGACATTACATGGTAGCTACAAGATTCAACTAATCACAACACACAAGTAAATTGCCATAAGTTTACAAGAATCAAACGTTTACAAGTGCAATGGTTAATAAGTAACATGTTTCACCCCAAAGTGTGAAAATATGAAAAAGGGGTATAGAAATACTCACTTGGCGATTAAGTATATATTGGATGATTAACAAGAAATAATAACAATCGTCGTTTCAACGAATTCCTTTACAAGGTACCTAAAACGTATTTGTTACAAGATTAATAATAAGCTTAACAATTAAACGTGAACTAGGATTTTAGATGAAATTTGGGGTTTTTTTGACAAGTAATGAAATTACTTGTATTTCGATTTATTCGATAATAATTTGTTAATCTAAAATAATTGTTAAAGTATATTTTATAAGAAATTACGTTTGTAAATAATCGTGAAATTATAAGATGTATAATTTCTACAATTTACAGGACTATTTCATAATTAAACAGGATATAGTGTCCATTTTTTATAAAAATAATTATTTATAATATTTATAAATAATATTTTATAAATATTATTAAGGTTTTTAACTAAGATAAATTTACAGAAATTATTTATGTAACATTTTAAATAAGAAAAGTTTATAAGATTTATTTTTATAATTTTTAAGAATTTTTCTGAAATTTTTAGAGCTTAAAAAGGCTTACAAAAAAATAAGGGAGGTTGCCCGGTTCGAACCCGGGACCTCCTCTTGGACATGGGGCGCAGGAACCATCAAACCAAGGGTCGTGGCCGCGTTGGAATTGGTTTCCAAATTGTTTTAAACATAGGTTCTCTAAAACCCCCAATTCGCGATGAACCCTAGATCGAACGAAGCCCCAATTGAACCCAAATTTGATTTCTATTGCTTCGGAAATCATAGGGCTTTTGACCCTCGTGTAAAACCAAGTGTGTATGTATGTCGAATTACCTTGTATATGATTGAATTAGTGTTGAACTTAACAAGAACAGATCGCGGCTTTGGATTTGATCGATGGGTGCTCAAACATTGATTATAATCAAATTAAACTTGAGGGAATCTTCGTATGGTGATCAAGACCAATAGACCCTTATCAAATTTGATTAAAATCAATCGGAAATGGGATTTAAATCAAGTTGCAGGTCGCGGTCGAGAGGGGTATTCGAATGGAGTGTTTGTTGTTCGTTTTGGTTGAAATTGAATTCAAAAGACAATTATAAACGATTCAAAGTTTGTAAATGCAGTGTTAATTTCGATTATAAAATTCGTAGTGGCTGATTTTGCGTGGGTGGTCGGCCGATCATGGAGAAAGCAACACAGCGAAGGGAAATGGGGGGTGGGGTTGGGATGTTTGCACTTTTACACAAACGGTCCCTGTGGTTTGCTAAAGTTATTATTTTATGCAAAACTTTTTATTTTAAGTTTATAAAATTGCATAATACCCTCTTAACTTTAAGTTTAGTTTAAATCTAACATGTTAACCATTTATTAATAATAATATTATTATTATTATTATTATTATTATTATTATTATTGTTATTATTATTATTATTATTATTATTATTGTTATTATCTTTATTATTATTATTATTATCTTTATTATTATTATTATTAATTATCGTAAAATACGAGATGTTACATTAACAAATCAACTCTATTCATTGGTATATATACGACCTCACGAATTCTGGTAGCATATATACTCACTAGTTTTTAATACTTACAAGGATGCAACTCTGATGAAATACTGAAGAAATGATTTTGGGGTGAGATTGATGAGTTTGAAGTGCTGATCAAAAGTTTGGGTGATATAATGATAAGAAATTGACCTCAAGTGCCTAATATACAGTTCTTACGTGTTTTTAGAGTGGTGGTCAATATAACAGACCTATAGTTTTTTTTACTGGATAGATATCTATTATCTTGAAATTCGAACCCAATTTGGATCAGATAGGGTCAAATAAATAAAGATAATTTGATGTTGTAAGCGGAAAGACTAAGAGCTAAACGAGGATTTTGAGGGAATTATGATCACCTAAAGGTGATCATTGTTTAATAACCATTTAGAAAGAACAACTGAAGTGCCTAAATGAACTTGATACTCATGTTCCGGTTTATAATTTTGATTTTCAAATGTAACATGTATAGATTGATTTTTTTAAGTTCAAAGATCTTAAGGTTGGCTTTCAAAACTATTAAATGTCAGTAGAAAAATTGTAATATACATGACATATTATAATACATAAAAGTAAAGACTGTGTGGTGATTTTTTTAAGTTTAAAGATCCTAAGGTTGGCTTTCAAAACTGTTAAATGTCAGTAGAAAAATTGTAATATACATGACATATTATAATACATAAAAGTAAAGACTGATTGACCACACACTCTAGATAGCAGGTCCGTCCATGGTTGTAGAGTGACGTTAGTGGCAAGAGACATGGTAGGAAATGAATCGATCCATGTTCGTAACGTCATAACTATTTGATCTATGACTAGAGGCCTTATCTAAATCTGTTGGAGATTGATTTGAAGTTGTATAGGTTCATATTCTTGTTCTTTGAACATTCATAATTCATAACTCTTTGAAATGATAATAAAACTTTTTAATAATTAGTTTTATCATAGATTATTGATTTTTATTCGTCTAGTTAGGTTAAATATTTATGTACACAAAAGGACGTTCAACACATAACCAATTTTAAGCAGAGGATTACAAAAAAGACATAAACACAACTGATACATAAAGCATACGCATGACTGTGTTTGATTTTCAGAATTCTCTGCTAAAAATTGGTTTTGTGTTACACTCCTATACAGATTTGTTTTGTGCGCAACATAAATAGTACATGAATCTAGATTTGGCAACTTAAACACATGGTCTAAACTGATATTGATTTCCATCCACAGCTGCATCATATTTCAAAAGTAGAACCAAAATATACTTCATCGATCAATAACATGTCAAAGGATTCAGTCCATACAAGTTTTACATAAATTACAATAAAACTACGCAACAGAAATGAAAAGAACACAAACGGACGAGAGGGTTCTAAAGCACGAAACACTTTTATTATATATTTAAATGGGGCTATGAGCATCGTGCGGCCACATTTCAGTTACACAACTTCCACCATCACTGCTTATACCGCTATTAACATTGCCACTAAAGATGTCAGGATCAGCACCTAGTCCAACCATCATATGTTGCCCGGGGACGTGTAGGCCAGGGTGGGGCCCATGGTCATCCCCACGAATGGTTATGGTTGGAGAGACGTTGCCCATTCTAGGCATGTTCTGACAGTTGAACAGTTGGGGAGTGGCTAAATGGTTCTGAAGGAGGTGGCTCAGGCTAGATGTTAATGAGCCCCTAGCCAAGGTGTCTTCAGCCAGCTTGACCTGCAACCGAAGAACGTTTTCTTTTAGCACGAGTCATGAATCTTTGGATCTTAAGGGTTTGATGGAATGATCATGTTTGCCTTGAGATTGCAGTTGTATTTTATTGATTACGGGTGAAACAGTTAAATCGAGAAGATTAGGTATATGTAGGAGGGGGACAAATGGGTCAAACGGGTCGAAAGCATTAGCTATATAGGAAGGGGACAAATGGGTCAAACGGGTTGTAAGCCTTCCAAATCTTATTATTTTAAGAAAAATAGATTTTTAACTTAGTAGCATACTCTTTGCTATCATATTTAACACATTAATTGTTGATAAATAAAAAAATGAAAATCCAAAGTGTTGGCAAGTCAAACTGGCCCGATCCGTATTTAAATT